>CM057454.1:59437500-60093928 GCA_016271365.2 Neoceratodus forsteri
AAGACAGGTTATGCTAGTCAGCAAGACAGGAAATGCTAGTCAGCAATAAGCAAACCTAAAGTACCAAAATGGTATGCCTCCGCAAGACAGAATGAGATAAAGCTGCTAGAAGGCTTAGTTGCAAAAAGGGGATAGGAGGAATTGCAGTTGTTGACAGTAAGTAACCAATAAATTGAAACATCAGATAGGAGTGGTCGGAGACTGTGTGCATTTAAAGGAGGCCTGGGAGGAGGGGGGACGAAAAATCAAAGGGAAGTTTGCAGAGTTAGCACTGAATCAGTGCACATACAGTTGGAGAGAAACTGCAGCGGTGGGATGGTAAGTTACTTTACACAGGCCGAGCAGAACAGGCTAAATTAAAATATATAAATTAGAAACCGAGTACAGGGATGCAGGCTTACATTAAGCCGCACGTCTCGGGTGCTTCTGTCTCAGGTGAATGAGACCAGCCAATCGGGGAGCTCTACACAGGTGTGGAGCCAATAGCGCTACCCTGAGATGGTGCTGAAATTGAAAACAGCAAATTGCAAGTGATGATCCGGTTCAGCGTTCACACAGCCCAGAGAAATTGTGGCAATTTTTTAAGCGTCATACCTTATCTATCTCTTTGGGGCATAGGTGCATCAGGATCCTTGCACCATAGAGGTGCTATGGCTGGATCATGACTGCTGCCTGAGGGGGCAAGTGGCACCTGTAAGGAAGAAGACAACAGATTAAATAGGAGCAGATGGGGGTGTGTGTCTAAACAGAGACACACAAAGAGAGTTGAGCACCAACTTAAAAGACAAGTCAGGGGGCAGTTTCAGACAGAGGCACGGTGCCAGCTAACTCAGGAATCCAAAATAAGCACAAAAGAATAGACTGATGGGGGAGGGCAGGAGGGACATAACAGAGACAGAAGAGGACAGGGGGACAAAGGAAGATGATTAAGAATGAAAATCAAGGGCAGGAGCCTTAGGCTCAAGACAGAGGCTACACAGATTTTACAATTCACTGAATTTTCTAACTAAGTCCATAGTAGTAAGCATGTAAACCCAGAACAGTCTTAAATAGGATTAAAAAAAATATATATTAACAAAGCCAGTAAAACTTTTTTACAAACTCAGTTCAAGGCAGTGTACAGAGTGAAAGCTTAACTGGGGAAAAATCAAGGGGAAGTTTGCAGAGCTAGCACTGAATCAGTGCACATACAGTTGGACAGAAACTGCAGCAGGGGGGAATGGTAAGTTACTTTACACAGGCTGAGCAGAACAGGCTAAATTAAAATTAGAAGCCGAGTACAGGGATGCAGGCTTACATTAAGCCACACGTCTCGGGTGCTCCTGTCTCAGGTGAGAGAGACCAGCCAATCAGGAAGCTCTACACAGGCGTGGAGCCAATAGCGCTACCCCGAGAAGGTGCTGAAATTGAAAACAGCAAATTGCAAGTGATGATCTGGTTCAGCATCTCACAGCCCAGAGAAATCGTGGCAATTTTTCCAAGTGTCATACCTTATCTATCTCTCTTTGGGGGGAGGTGGATCAGGCTTCTTGCTCCGTAGAGGTGCTATGGCTGGATTGTGACCGCTGCCTGAGGGGACAAGTGGCACCTTATCTATCTCTTAGGGGGGTGGGTGATTCAGGCTTCTTGCACCATAGAGGTGCTATGGCTGGATCATGACTGCTGACCAAGGGGGCAAGTGGCACCTCAAAGGAAGGAGTCAGCAGATTAAATAGGAGCAGACGGGGGTGTGTGTCTAAACAGAGACGCACAAAGAGAGTTGAGCACCACCTTGAAAGACAAGTCAGGGCGAGTTTCAGACAGAGGCAAGGTGCCGCTAACCGGAATCCAAAACAAGCACAAAAGAATAGACTGGTGGGGGAGGGCAGGAGGGACAGAACAGAGACAGTGGAGGACAGGGAGACAAAGGAAGATGATTAAGAATGAAAGTCAAGTGCAGGAGCCTTAGGCTCAAGACAGAGGCTACACAGATTTTACAATTCACTGAATTTTCTAAGTCCATAGCAGTAAGCATGTAAACCCAGTACAGTCTTAAATAGGATTAAAAAAAAATATATTAACAAAGCCAGTAAAACTTTTTACAAACTCAGTTCAAGGCAGTGTACAGAGTGAGAAAGCTAACTGGGAAAAAATCAAGGAGAAGTTTGCAGGTAGCACTGAATCAGTGCACATACAGTTGGAGAGAAACTGCAATGAAGTGGAATGGTAAGTTACTTTACACAGACAGAGCAGGACAGGCTATAATAAAATATATAAATTAGAAGCCGAGTACAGGGATGTAAGCTTACATTAATGCCACAGGTCTCTGGTGCTCTCTGTCTCAGGTGAGTGAGACCAGCCAATCAGGAAGCTCTACACAGGCATGGAGCCAATAGCGCTACCCCGAGAAGGTGCTGAAAATTGAAAACAGCAAATTGCAAGTGATGATCTGGTTCAGCATCTACACAGCCCAGAAACCGTGGTGGCAATTTTTCACAGTGTCGTACCTTATCTATCTCTTTGGGGGGGGTAGGTGGATCAGGCTTCTTGCCGTAAGAAGTGCTATAGCTGAATTGTGACCCGCTACCTGAGGGGCAAGTGGCACCTTATCTATCTCTTTGGGGGTGGGTGATTCAGGCTTCTTGCACCGTAGAGGTGCTATGGCTGGATCGTGATTGCTGTCCGAGGGGGCAAGTGGCACCTCAAATGAAGGAGACAGCAGATTAAATAGGAGCAGATGGGTGTGTGTGTCTAAACAGAGACGCACAAAGAGAGTTGAGCACCACCTTGAAAGACAAGTCGGGGCAGTTTCAGACAGAGGCAAGGTGCCGGCTAACTCAGGAATCCAAAACAAGCACAAAAGAATAGATTGGTGGGGGAGGGCAGGAGGGACAAGAACAGAGACAGGTGGAGGACAGGGAGACAAAGGAAGATGATTAAGAATGAAAGTCAAGTGCAGGAGCCTTAGGCTCAAGACAGAGGCTACACAGATTTTACAATTCACTGAATTTTCTAAGTCCATAGCAGTAAGCATGTAAAGCCAGTACAGTCTTAAATAGGATTAAAAAAATATATTAACAAAGCCAGTAAAACTGTTTTACAAATTCAGTTCAAGGCAGTGTACAGAGCGAAAGCTTAACTGGGGAAAAAATCAAGGAGAAGTTTGCACAGCTAGCACTGAATCAGTGCACATACAGTTGGAGAGAAACTGCAGTGGGGGAGGAATGGTAAGTTACTTTACACAGACCGAGCAGAACAGGCTATATTAAAATATATAAATTAGAAGCTGAGTACAGGGATGTAGGCTTACATTAAGCCACACGTCTAGGGTGCTTCTGTCTCAGGTGAGTGAGACCAGCCAATCAGGAAGCTCTTCATAGGCGTGGAGCCAATAGCGCTACCCCGAGAAGGCGCTGAAATTGAAAGCAGCAAATTGAAGTGATGATCTGATTCAGCATTCACACAGCCCAGAGAAATCATGCCAATTCTTCAAGTGTCATACCTTATCTGTCTCTTTGGGGGGGGGGTAGGTGGATCAGGCTTCTTGCACCAGAGGTGTTATGGCTGGATCATGACTGCTGACCAAGGGGGCAAGTGGCACCTCAAAGGAAGGAGTCAGCAGATTAAATAGGAGCAGACGGGGGTGTGTGTCTAAACAGAGACACACAAAGAGAGATGATCACCAACTTGAAAGACAAGTCGGGGCAGTTTCAGACAGAGGCAAGGTGCCGGCTAACTCGGGAATCCAAAACAAGCACAAAAGAATAGACTGGTGGGGGAGGGCAGGAGGGACAGAACAGAGACAGTGGAGGACAGGGAGACAAAGGAAGATGATTAAGAATGAAAGTCAAGTGCAGGAGCCTTAGGCTCAAGACAGAGGCTACACAGATTTTACAATTCACTGAATTTTCTAAGTCCATAAGCAGTAAGCATGTAAAGCCAGTACAGTCTTAAATAGGATTAAGAAAAATGTATTAACAAAGCCAGTAAAACTTTTTTACAAACTCAGTTCAAGGCAGTGTACAGAATGAAAGCTTAATTGGGGAAAAAATCAAGGGGAAGTTTGCAGAGCTAGCACTGAATCAGTGCACATACAGTTGGAGAGAACCTGCAGCAGGTGGGAATGGTAAGTTACTTTATACAGGCTGAGCAGAAAAGGCTAAATTAAAATATATAAGTTAGAAACCAAGTACAGGAATGCAGGCCTACATTAAGCCACACATCTCGGGTGCTTCTGTCTCGGGTGAGTGAGACCAGCCAATCAGGGAGCTCTACACAGTCATGAAGCCAATAGCGCTACCCTGAGAAGGCACTGAAATTGAAAACAGCAAATTGCAAGTGATGATCTGGTTCAGTGTTCACACAGCCCAGAGAAATCATGATAATTTTTCAAATGTCCTACCTTATCTATCGCTTTGGGGGGTAGATGGATCAGGCTCCTTGCACCAGAGGTACTATGGCTGGATTGTGACCGCTGCCTGAGGGGCATGGCTGACATGGTTTTTTGCACCATCTCTGCAGGATCCCTGCATTATTACTCATGCAGAAATCTGTGGCTACATGCTTCATCCTGGTGGGCAGCACTGTATATATATAAATATAAAGCATTAAAATTTAAAAGCTCCTTAGGAAATGAAGGAAGCTTTGATACCTTTTATTGGACCAACAAGTATCTTGTACAGAGATGGAATTTTACACATCTTTGTACAAGACACTTGTTGGTCCAATAAAAGATATCAAACCTTCCATCATTTCCTGTTTTCCAAGGACCAATATGGCTGGAATCTCTTTTACAAATCTCCATATAAAAGTTATAATGCAAAGAATGGGGGGGGGGGTTAAATGTCAAGTGCAAGAAGAGGGGAATGATTAGTTAGACCAAAACTCCAGCAATCCATTATACAAACCAAAAATTAAAAAAATTAACAAATTGTGAAATTTTGCCTGCGGTTGGCGAAATTTCGCCTGCGAGTAGCAAATTTTGCTGGTTCGAGGACAACATTTAGCTCACACAATGGGCAAAATGTTATATTTTCTCCTGGTGAAATATTTCTCAAAATGCGCAGATTCCACAAAATATTTTGCCTGCCGAAATTTTCCCGTTTTGCACAACACTAATCAGGACACATGGAGCAAGGCTGAAAACGGTGCAGAAACACATAGTAAAATACCAAAGGAGACATAATCTTGTTCAAATAAAATATTTATACTTTGGTAGTCTGATCCTTGACAAAAACAACTGAAAAAGTCTGGCAAATTACAAACTGGCAGGAAATAATAAACATTTGCTGTTGATCTTTAAGGTAAGTATTTCACACAAGGCAACCACCTTGTGCAATTTGATAACAACAGTGGGGAACTTAGATCGATAGCTGCTCCAAATTTGTAGACACCATCTGGTAGATAAATAAAGAACAGGTACTGCAGTTACCTGTTACAGAAAAAAAGCCACGGCCAACGCAACCTTTTTGCACCATTTTCACAAGATCCCTGCATGATTACTCATGCAGAAATCTCTAGCAACGTGCTTCATCCTGGTTGGCGGCACTGTTTATACATAAATACAAAGCATTAACATTTAAAATCTCCATAGAAAAGTTATAAATTAAAGAAGGGGGGGGAGGGGGTTAAATGTCAAGTAGCAAGAAGAGGGGAAGGATTAGTTAGAATAGAACCACAACAATCCGTTATAAAAACCAAAAATGTGAAAAAAAAACATCAAAAAATGGACTGCTACCCTTAAACCCACCATATATGTGCAAAAAATCTTTATAAAGCTCTCCTCAAGCTATAGAGGTCAGATGAACATGTGCAAAATACTTTGAATCATAATGGATCCCTTTATTTTTCCTCTAAATAGGGGCGCACATCAAAATTAGCATTTAGTCCTGTCTTTTGAGTGCTTTTAATTGCAGGATCCAGAAATGTTCTCTTTTTAGCATGAGGTTATTGGGTTACCCCCTCTGGGGTTATGGCTCACCCTATCAATAGCCATAAAAATGAAACTGTGTGCGGCCCCATTTGTTGTTCCCATTACGTGTACAGCAGTAGCATATTTGTTATCTGTTCTGGCAGTCGCTCTTATGTGCTCTCCCACTCTAGCTTTAAAGCATCTTTTCATTTTTCCTGCATAAGACGCTTAGCAGGAGCACTCTGCCAGATACATAAAATAACACCTTCTGTACTGTATGTTATGCATTGTCTGATCTTAAACTCTCTGTGAGTATTGTGAAAGATAAAAAGCTTTCCTTTTTTGCCCAAAGGACAGTGCACACATGTTTATACATTTGTTACAGCCTTGTGCTTGTGTTAGCCAAGTACCTGCCTTTCTGTCTGTAATATAATTGTGTGTCAGGTTATTTTTAAGGGTGGGTGCTTTCTTATAACACATCCTGGGGGACTGCATTCAGTGTCAGCTGACAAAACATGCCAATGACTCTGTAAGATTTGTTCTGACACCCTAGCTTGTGTGGAATAGGTAGTTACTACATTAAACCTGGGGTTGACTTCATTTTGTTCCACTTTGGGTCCTAAAAGTGTCTTCCTGTCTATGCTGCAAGCTGTTTTCTTCGCTTTTCTGAAACACGTGTGATTGTAAGCTCTTTGTTGCTGTCAATGTGTCAGGTTTTCTGCTCCTTTCTAAAAAGTAGTTTGGTTACTACAATTGCTCCTGACTCTTAGGAACTGCCCTTTTGGGATATTTCTGGCTACATGGGGGGGTGACAGCTGGATGCCAACAAACACTGTGATCCCATCTAGTTCCTTCCTATAGATGAAGCTATTAGCTGTGCCCTCAGTGTTGTTTAAGCAGGAAAGGTCTAGATAAGAGACTGTTTCTTTGCTGTACTGATATGTAAACCTGAGGTGTTGGTTTGATGTATGCAAATATTGTACAAAAGATCTCAATTCCTCAGGTGTTCCTTTCCTTAGCAATATATCATCAATATATTGCTTCAAACTCTCAATATGTTGGGAGAAAAAGTTTCTCCCTTGGTCAAATATCACTGCCTCTTCCCATTTGCCCACATAGATATTAACGAATGAGGGGACACATGTGGCCCCCAGTGCAGTCCCCTTGATCTGTAGGTACATTTCTTTTTTTTTTTTTTTTTTATCATTATTTATCCACCTAGGGCCGCCTCACTGCACCCCATTCTCTCGCATCCTTCTCTGGGGATCTGTCTGCCGTCCGTGTTGCTCAGGACTGCTGGCAGGCACCCTATAGCCCCTATGGCTTACCCCCTGCAGTGGGGTGGCAGGGAGCCTCCATACCCCCTGCCCAGAATGGATCCAGCTGAGGTGCAGGCTTCCCAATGAACACTAGCGGTTGGCCATCAAGCTGCGGGAGGCAGCACTTTTTCTCTGTTTCAGGATTCCCCTGAGTCAGCGGGCATGTAATGATGACAGTGGTCATGAGCACGCATGCGTCTGCACGCACCTCCAACCAGGCGTCTGCCTCAACTCCTCCTCTGAGTACGGCATGCGTCTCTGCCCACCCAGCCTCCACTAGGGGGCAGTTGGGCACCGACCATCATGACCCCCCCTCCCTGGAGAGGGAGAACAGTCCTATGGATGCTCAATCCCTCTCCTCCCCTGCCAGCACCCTGATAACCCATGCTCACTCCCGCACCCCAGTCGTCAGCGTGGTGCGAGGTGCTGCGACCAGTGCCTCTGCCCTCAGCACCACCGGGCTGGCCAGCAGGTACATTTCTTGATTGAAAAGAAAAGTGTTACATTTTAAGACATGTTCTAACAGTTTAATAATAAAGTCCATGGGAGGAGTGGCTTTGTGTTAAATAAAATGAGCTTTTAAACTGAATATTTGAATTTTAGCATCATAACTATACTGAGGCAGTCAGTGCTGGAATTTTACGTTTGTATGCTCTTAAGGACCTTTGTTTCCCTGCACCACCATCCTGAGTGCGCACTTTCATGGTTGTTTGGATTACCCTTCTAAGACCTTTGATTTGGTTGACCATGGCCTGATGAGAAAAAAAAAACTTTTGGAGATGAGCCTACTGGATGAGGCTGCCACGTTGCTCTGATTATCTGGTCAATATTTATTTATTTAAATCTTTATTACTGAGTAAGTGTGGTGAACCACAGACCATTTTCAGGCATGACCCAGGCCACAAACAATGGCACACAATCGAATAGTTAAAATGATTCACATTCCAATAACAGTAGCAAATTACAAGCTGTACAGACACAAGTCCCAAAGGAAACAGACACAGCATAAAAAGCAATGGTACAGACAAGTAACTGAACAATGTACAGTTACAAGCCAGATGAAAGCAGATAACTAGCTGTGCAACAAAAGATTGACAGAGGGTACTGGAACAATCAGTTACAAGAAGTAATACTAATTTGAAACAGGGTAAACAGACTATACCACAGTAAGCTAGTAGGATAAACAGTTCAACAAGCACCAATACCTAGATGGAGGCGAATAGGGAGGAAGCAGGGAAGTTAGGTGGAGAGATGGTAAATAAAGGCTCACACCAAGGGTGCTAGGGAGGGGATGGAGAAAAGCAGAGAAACCAAGTGCCCGTGGTGATATGGAGGCACACACCAAGGTTACTAAATACTAGGGCAAGGAGGAGGGAAAGTAGAACAGGATTACAAGGGTAGGACAAATAGGGACAAGATCTAGGGAGAGGAGGAGGAGGAGGAGGTGAATACACAGGGGAAAACAAGGTAACTACAGTACAAGTCACATTAAACTGTTCCCTCAACTCATTGGTGAAGCATTGTTCAATGAGTTTCCTAATTTGTGCTGTTTAATTCAATGAATTAGTTAAAGGTTAGTATTGGTTTGTAACTAGCTGTTATGTACTATAAGCTTTATTTTCAGCTGAGAGCTTAGGAGTTTCATTTCAGAAGGCAGACTAAACAACTCTTAAGGAATGCTATGATATTTATAAACAATGCTCTTAAGGAATGCTGTGATATTTATAAATAATACTCTAAAGGAATGCTGTGATATTTATAAACAATGCCATGAAAATGCATTGCATAAACACTGCAAAGCAGCTACTGCCATTTCACTAAATAGTTACAAGTGAGTTGATTAGGCAGTGAAGGATGTTTGGAAAATAGTTGAAAGCTTCAACACTTCAAGTTGCCACTGCAGTACCGTCACAAAAAAAAAATGCTACACCAGTGAGTTGATGGAACAGTTTAATGTGACTTGTACTGTAGTAGGGGTAGGGTTGGGGAGAGGGAGGATAGACAGAGCTAACATGTAAGAGTAAGGGGGGAATAAGAAAAAAGGGAGGCAGAAGTGAGGGGAATGGGGTATACTGTAAGTATCTATACCCCAGAGGGGTAGGGTTTAAACAGGAGAGCAGGAGTATGTGGATTCCAGGAGCAACCAGGATCTGAGTTGGGATTTGAAGGAGTGATGCGAGGCAACCATGTGGATAGCTGATGGAAAGCTGTTCCATAGAGAAGGGGCAGCTACCGACAGAGCTTTACTCCCCATTACAGTGGAGACTGCCTCTACTTCTATTTTTCATACCCCCCAACTCCACTAATACTGGTACTCCACTCATTTACCAGCATCGCCACTCTATGTTGGGATATATCCCTTGGTGTACCCTACCACCATCCAAAACACACTACTGTGCTCCCATGTTAGCCTCCCTCAATAATATCCAAGATAATCTCCTCCCCATCCCTGAGTACCCCCTTCTCCTTCAATTACTCATGCCCTGACATAACACACCAACTAAAAAATCTGTCAAAAGTAGACAGTGTTCGGCTCACAAGCTCTTTGCTCACTATCTTGCTAGGATTCCACTTCTCCTCCTGCTCCTAGCTGGGAACGTACACCCAAACCCCGGTCCCACCACCTTGGCATATGAACAACATAAGAAACAAAGCTCCATCAAGCTGGCGACTCTTAACATCTGCAGCCTGCCAGCTAAGCTCGATGCACTCCAAGTCTGGGTGTTACAACATAGGCCAGATGTTATAGTCCTTAACGAAACTTGGCTTTCTCCTAAGGTCCCAGACAATGCTGTATCCATTCCAGGATATGCCCTATTCCAACTTGACAGAATTGCCAAGAGAGGGAGTGGCTGCACCATTTATGTAAGGGAAACTCTTAAAGGGCTAATCATCCCATTACCTCCCTCTGCAAACAACTCTCGAATCCTAGCAGTTAAAATAATCCTGGGACAGCAGGAAAATTCCCTCACAGTTGCATCAGTATACATCCCAAAGCGTGAACATGTTACAGGCTTCCAAATGATCACAAACTTCATGGACAACAGCACCTTCCATGGAGAGACAATTGTAATGAGTGACCTAAATGTCAATTGGCTCATTCCAGAAGCCAATCCATATAATGATGCCATTGCTGCCCTAAACATTGCTCAAATGGTCGCCTCTCCCACTAGGTTTAATTATAAGTCTGGTAGTAGCTCCTTACTTGACCTGATCCTCACCTCTCATCCCAGCAGAATCACTAACATGGAAGTTCTCCAAGATGCTCTCAGAGATCACTCCCCAGTTATTTGCCATTGGTCAAACAAGGCACCTAAACCTAAGTTGTCATTTTCCTATAAAAGAATCTTAACAAAAGGAAAGCTTCCACAATTCCTTGCTGCCCTGTCAATGGTTGACTGGACAACCCTTGTCTCCTTGAGCAGTGTCGACCAAGCACTTGACTTCTTCATTGCCCAGTATAACATAGTTTGTAACAATTTTGCCCCCCAACGTAAATGCAAAACTTAATCTACCACTAATCACTGGATTAACTCCGAACTCATCTCCATGATGCAAAACCGAACTAACCTCTGGCGCTGAGCCATGGACTCAGGGAAACCACACGATATGCAGCTGTATAAGGTGGCTAGGAACCAGTGCGTAATAGCTATACACAGAGCCAAGCAAGTCTTCTACAACCAGGAACTTACTAACTCCTGGAGAAATAGCAAACCTTTCTGGGAGAACATCAAGAGCCTCACGGGTAAACCAAGCAAATTCTCCCCCACTATGATTGAGGTTAACGGCTCCACTTTACAGGAATAATCTCACTTTTACTGATCTTAGCAGTGTCTTCCCCCCAACTTCTTTGACAACTCTGCCCAGCTCTTCCTCAATAATAAAATCAATCTCCACAGTAATACCCTCATGTTCTACTTTAAGAGGATATTCATGTCTGAAGTTAAAAGATATCTTAACAAAGTGCTAAGCAAAGCCAGTTTCAGCAGCGATACCCTTGAACTCAAACTCCTCTCTCTCCCTTGATGTTGTCCTACAACCTCTCACTAAACTTCTGAATCTCTCACTCTATCATAAAAAATTCCCCCAGCTCTGGAAATCAGCAGTGGTCACACCCATTCATAAAAGCGGTGAGAGGTCTCTTCTCTCTAACTACTGCCCTATCTCTATCCTCCCACCTCTCTCCAAGGCATTGGAATGAATTGTAGCTGACCAGTCTGAACATCTCAACAAATATAACATACTCTGCCTGCAACAACATGGATTTAGAAAAGACTATAGTGCTACCACTGCCCTGCTTGACTTCACCAGCCATATTCATAAGGCGATTGACACTGGCCACCTACTGGGTGCGGTGTTCATTGATTTGACCAAGGCATTTGACAGTGTAAACCACCAGCTTCTGCTTCACTCCCTCTCCTCCCTTGGACTATCTAATGATGTAACCAAATGGTTTGAAAGCTAGCTCTCAGCAAGGAGTCAAAAAGTCAAAATCGTTGACTCTCTCTCAAGTGCCCTTCCTGTCTGCTCTGGTGTATCCCAGGATTTCATCCATGGCCCTCTACTTTTCAGCCTTTTCATCAATACTCTTCCTGCAGCTTGCAATAACTTAATACTCTATGCCAATGATGCAGTCCTCTATTCCTCCCATACTGCCCCCGTCTCGCGCTCCAAAGTGCTACAGACAAACTTCAGCCTAGTTGAAACCTGGCTTCTCCAACATAAGCTGATGATGAATTACAAAAAAAAAGTCTATGCTGCTCCATAGCTCTCATAGCAAATAGAGATCCATAAACTTCACCATACATAATGAACTTGAACAGCCACTTGAGCAAGTGTTGGAGTTTAAATACCTTGGTATTAACCTTGATTGCACAATGTCTTTCAGCTCACATGTTCAACACATCTCAAAATCAGTCAACTCAAGAATTGGGGTCCTCTACCACCACTATCATTGTCTCACCAAAGAAGCTACAGTAGGCACATAGCCATAACTGCCTCAGTCCTACCCATCACTAACTCTCACCCCATCAGATGTGTGAAGAAGCAGAGGTATAGGAAAATGGGGGTGACAGTTGGGATGACAACCCCAATGTACTACTGATGCCGGTTAGGGGTGTGGGGAGTCAAGGGGCTTTCAACCTAACATCAATTTCCTCACTTTTGTCATTGTGGAACAAGCCTAACTAATGCATTAAGCAGGGTTTTTTGCCTCCAATTTCCTTTCTTTTTGAGAAGGATAATGAGAAATAGTGAATGTAATGTGGCGGCAGGAGCTCGGGGCTCTTCAGGCTCCATGTTCCCACCACATGGTGTCTTGTCACATAGTAACACGGTGCCCTCAAATGCAAATGGTAATATGCATGGAGACTCAAAGTGAAACAGAAAGATAAACAGTACTGTAGACACATATGGTTAAAATAACGCAAATGCAAGTGCAAGTGAAAATGAGAAGGAAAACACACATGGGGCCATAGATGGGAACAGTAAGTGAAACAGTTACGGAACCACAAGCAGAAGCGGTAAGGGTAACAGTAATGTAAGCACACAGGCTGGCTTTCCCCAAAAGCTGCATAGAGAAAGACAATGAGTACAAAGAATGTATGCATAATAATGGGTCTCGGAGCAGAAAATGAAGAGTTGGAATACTAAATTGCTTATATCTCAGGAACCGTACGATGTAGAAAAAAATTTAAAAGTCATATGATTTATGACTTTCCTGGCTAGTTTTGTGCTTAGCCCCTGCTAGGGGGCTAAGCACTTTTCCAACTAAAAGTCCGTATCTCGCACCGTTTCCGAGATACGAGCCCTGAAAGGCGTAGCTAACACTGTAATGTTATGCTATGGGGAAAAAAAGAGAAGTTCAGAGTGCCATAACTTTGGCTCCCTGTAATATGTTTTCACCAATCCAATAAAAAGCACATCTGTGGGATGTTGGCTTTCTTCTCTCCAAATTTCAGCCCAAAAGACCAAACCGTTATTTTGCAGCAGGGTGGCAAAAAATTCCTGTAATGTGGCAGACGCCGTAATGTTATCCTATGGGAAAAAGTGTCAACTTTGGAGTGCCGTAACTTTACCACACTGTAATATTTTTTCACCGAAACACTGAAAGGCACATCTGTGAGATGTTGGCTGCGTTCCCTCCAAATTTCAGCCAAAAGACCAAACTGTTCTTTTGCAGCAGGGAGGCAAACAATTGCTGTAATTTTCCCATGGCCTGGAAAAGTACTGTCGAACTTTGCAAAAGCTTTCACAAATTCATGCGACAGTGTCGCAAATGTGAAAGCACTTTGCAAAAGTACTTTTTCCAGAAATTTGAAAAACATATTTCTGGGGTGTTTCACCCCAAAATAAAGACATGCCTAGCAACTTCATGGTCTGACCAGGTGACTACAAAAAGAATTAGGTTGCTAGAGGGTCTCAAATTTAAATGCCAAGCATTTTTCTGCTGACCAACTGAAAACAAAATGGTGGATTTGCGACAGTAAAAGGGCCATTTGCGAAAGTAAAAACTGCATTTGCAACACTGTCAAACTTTTTGTTTACTTTTCCCATTGACTTATAATGGGAAATTGTTTTTTGAATAACTTTTCAACCATTTAATATTTTTTCACGAAATCTTCAAAAGGCACATCAGGGAAGCTGGCCACACATTCCCTGAAGATTTCGGACCAGTTGCTCAAACCATGCGACCTGTAGAGATGAGCAAAGAATTCCAAAAAAGCTTAAATGGCACGCAAATCATGCTTAATAACTCCACAGCTGTATATCCAAACAGTACGAACGTTGGCAGATCCCAAGATGTACGATTCTTCGTGTATTCCAAATTTCAGGCCAACCTGTTGAACAGTTGCAAAGTTATTAAAGTGCAAAATTTTAGGTTTAACATGTGAATGACTCCTCAATCCTAACTATGGTAGCACTACTGTGCTACCATAATATATATACATAGGGGATACATGATGGGCATGAGTATGAAATGGCAAATATTGTCCCTCCTGCAGAGTGAGATATTCAAGCTCACGATGCAGGAGTGACAATATTTGCCATAGCACAGATCTGCCCATCATGTATTTGATACATACAATAGGGCCAAGAGTTTCAGAAGTTTTGTTATGCTGTCTTGTGTTCTGTTCCTGTTTATGTGTTTGCTCATTCTGTGTGTGAGCTTCTCTGACTGGGCTGGCAGTGTTATAAACTCTGAGAGACACAAGTGTGTTTTGCAATGCTAAATGAGTTAGTTTTAGATAGGAGTGAGAAACATACTTTTGTGAAGCTGTATTGTTTAGCAGTCTGGCTACAGTGAAGTTAAGAGCATCACAGTAATTGTAATGAGCTGAGAGGCAGAGTGTCAGAACAGCTGATACTGTTTTCAGTGGTAATTAAGTTAGCTGCAGGCAGAGTGCAGAGTGTTCTGTGAAATTGTGCTCTTTAGGATTCTGGCTGCAGTGAAGTTGAGATTGTCACAGAAATTGTAATGGGTGAGAATCAGAGTTTGAGGAACAAGTGAGAGTGTGTTTCAGTGGTAGTTGAGTTAGCAGCAGGCAGTAGTTTAGACTGTTCTGTGAAGCTGTGCTGTTTGGAATTCTGGCTGCATCAAGTTGAAAGCATCACAGTAATGAGCTGGAAGTTGGGGGGGGGAGAATAGGTGTGTTTTGTAATGCTCACTGAGTTAGCTGTAGGCAGCAGTGAGACATCTCAGGTAGTTCTGCATTTGTGTCTATGGTAACAGCACAGGTGTTCCCATAGCTTTTTTACATGATTTTAAATTGAAATAAGCTGAAATGCACAGTTTGTTTGCTTTTCTGCTACAGAGTATGACTTAGTTTCACTGTTTGGCTGCACATTACATATCAGTTTTGACCACGCTCTGTCACGCTACACGTCAGTGATAAATGTGAAAGTGCTGTCTACCACTCGCTTCAGCTGGCTTCTTCTTTTAGACAATTCTCAATAAAAATAAGGTAAAATGCAGTTACTTTGCTTTTTCACACCGAGGAACTTGCTTTCAGTGTCTGCCTGCTTATTAGGTACCATTATTGACCACGCTCGGTCACGCTACATGTCACTAATAAAAGTGAAAGTGGTCCCCACTCGTTTTCCTCCCTGTAAAGAGGATGACTTTATTGTAAGAATAGTAAATGAAAAGAAATAGGAATACAAACCTCTTTTTTTTTTCTAGTCAGTATTAGTTTGAACTTTGGCATGTGGGTGCCTATCTGTGGTAGATGTGGAATGATCTCACTACTGGTGAGAAGGTTTTGGAGGATAAAAAGTAGCTCAGGCGTGCAGTCGCGCTGGGAGGTGTGCGGTCGTTGGGAAATAATGCACGGTCATGTGATGCATTCTGTCCAATCATGTTAGTGGAATTTCTATGATTTTACCACCCCATTTTATAAATATATATATATATATATATATATATATATATACACACACATGTAATCAATGCTGTTTTTTCTCTCACAGGTCACCCGGTCATACTTTGGTTGCACAATGTTTGGTTTGCTGAGGAATTTTTAGAAAATCCTCAATTATTTCCTGAGATGCACTGCTTTATGTGTGGACCCACTCTCTGCATAAATGTGCTCCCAGAAATGAGTACTGTCACAGTGTCCCAAAAATACCAGACTACAGATGAAGTTAAATAACATGACAAAATGTTCAGAAAATTCTCAATTATTTCCTAAGACACGCTGCTTTATGCATGCACCCACTCTGCATAAATGTGCCCCAGAAATGGGTGCTGTTACAGTGTCCCGAAAATGCCAGACTCCAGATAAAGTTAAATAACATGATAAGATGTTCCGAAAATCCTCAAGTATTTCCTGAGATGCACTGCTTCATGCCTGCACCCACTCCCACAACAACTATGGCACCTTCTGCTGCTCCTGTACTTATATCTTCCACTGCCTGTGCTGGCTGGGCTGATGCACAGTGTCTTGCCAAATGATGATAGCCACAGATGGCCATTGTGTGAACAATGATGTGATAATGTAAGCTGCTGACCGAGGTAGTAGGCGGAACACCACGGCTCCTACCTGGAGCGTTTTCACCTTGGGAGCTGCAGTTTCAGACGGGCTCCCCCCTCAGTAAGCTGCTGACCGTGGTAGTAGACGGAACACCTCAGCTCCTACCTGGAGCGTTTTCACCTTGGGAGCTGCAGTTTCAGACGGGCTCCCCCCCCACCTCAGTAAGCTGCTGACCATGGTAGTAGACGGAACACCTCGGCTCCTATCTGGAGTGTTTTCACCTCAGGAGCTGCTGTTTCAGACGGGCTCCCCCCCCAACCTCAGTAAGCTGCCGACCGCGGTAGTAGATGGAACACCTCGGCTCCTACCTGGAGCGTTTTCACCTTGGGAGCTGCAGTTTCAGGTAAAGCCATCCAGCAAGTCATCTCCTGGGAGTGTTTTGCCAGCAGGATTCCGATGGACTCGTGGCTTCTCTGCCCCTCAGCTGCTGATTGTTTTCTGCGGGCTCGGCTGTAGGGTGCTACCTGAGGGGGTGGTTGGGACATGTGCTGGGCTAAAACGTAGGCTATTATACATGGACCAGGCTGTAGTAAGAGCAAGCTTCTATTATTACATAGATACATAGATACATAGACAGTGTCGGCAGATAAGGGCCTATGGCCCACCTAGTCTGCCCATTTGAACTTGTAAGTTCAGTTTGTTTTCCTAGAAGTCTATTTCCCCTTACCCCTGACCTCTAGAATTCCTTTATGTCTATCCCATGCATTCTTAAATCCCGTGATTGTTTCAGCCCCCACCACTTCCTCTGGCAGGGTGTTCCATATCTCCACCCGTTCTGTGAAGAAATTCTTTCTCATGTTTCCTCTGAATCGTCCTCCTCCAACTTCATCCCATGCCTCTGAGTCCTGAAACATCTTTTTCGCTTAAAAATAGTGTTTTCCTGCACCCTGTTCCTCCCTGTAAGATACTTGTATGTCTCTATCATATCCCTCTCTCCTCCTCTCCTCCAGGAGTACATGTTCAGTTCTTTCAACCTGTCTTCATAGGACTTGTGATGCAACCATGCACCATCTTTGTTGCCCTCCTCTGAACCTTCTCTACCCTGTCTATGTCCTTACGTGGGTATGGTCTCCAGAACTGTACACTGTACTCCAGGTGGGGCCTCACTAGTGTCTTGTATAGCGGAATTATGACCTCCCTTTTCCTGCTGGTGATGCCCCTGCCTATACATCCCAGCATCCTATTTGCTTTACCCGATGCCTTGTCACACTGTTTCCTACCTTGAGGTCATCAGAGATGACAACCAAGATCCCTTTTCTGCTTGGTGCATGCTATATCCTCACCCCCAACTGATATATTGTGCCAGGGTTTGCCTTCCTATGCATTATCTTGCTTCTTTGCATTGAATTTCAACTGCCAAACCCTTGACCATTCTTCAAGTTTCTGCAGGTCCTTCTCATTCTGTCTACACCCTCTGGTGTGTCTACTCTGTTACAGAGCTTTGTGTCATCAGCGAACAGTGAAATTCTGCTTCTAGGTCCTGTGCAATGTCACTGGTGAAGATGTTGAATAGGACCGGTCCCAGCACTGATCCCTGTGGTGCCCCACTGGTCACTCTTCCCTCTGTGGAGTGACAGCCATTTACCACCACCCTCTGTCCTGCCACCCAGCCAGTTACCTACCCACCACACTACTGTCCTGCCCACACCCATATTCCCAGTTTGTGTAATAGTCTTCTATGTGGCACAGTGTTAAAGGCCTTGCTGAAGTCCAGATAGGCCATGTCCACTGCCCTCCCGATCCACCTCCTAGTCACCCAGTCAAAAATTCAATGAGGTTGGTCTGACATGACCTCCCCCTGGTGAAACCATGCTGCCTTGGGTCCTGTAGTCCATTGACAACCAGATGTTCCACCAATCTCTCCTTCAGCAGTGCTTCCATGATCTTTCACACTACCGAGGTGAGGCTGACTGGTCTGTAGTTCCCTGCTTCCTCTTTGTTCCCACTTTTGTATAAGGGGACTACATCTGCTGTCCTCCAGTCTTTGGGTACCTTCCCTGTTTCCAGTGATTGGCTGAACAGGATAGCCAGAGGTTCAGCCACCACCTCTCTTAGTTCTTTAAGGACCCTGGGGTGCACCCCATCTGGCCTCATTGCTTTATCAGCTCTTATTACTTCCAGTTCCTTCAGGACCCTTTCTCGTGTAAAGGGACTCATGTCCATTTCTGCACCATTCTCACCCCTTGTACTCCCTTCAGACCCATTACCCCCTCTTCCTTAGTAAAGACTGAGCAGAAATACCTGTTCAATATGTCAGCCTTACTGTTGTCATCCTCCACGAGCTCCCATCCTCCCCCTTCAGTCTCACTATCCCTCCCTTTGTCTTTCTTTTTTTCACTTATGTACCTGTAAAAGGTTTTGTCCCCTTTACCCACTGATTTTGCAATGTGTTCTTCTGTCTGAGCTTTGGCTTCCCTTACTGACTTCCCTGCCTCCCTTTGTTTCTCCTGGTACTTCTCCCTATCCCTTCTGCCTGTGTCTTTTGTATTGCCTGAATACAATCTTTTGGCTTTCACTTTCTTTGCTACCTCTTTGGAAAACCATAATGGTCTCCTCTTCCTTTTCTTCTTGCTAACCTGCTTAATGCATAATTCTGTTGTTCTCATAATCCCCATTTTAAATACTGCCCACTGTTCCTCAACCCCTGATTCCTGTCCCATTCCCCTTAATGCCTCTTTCAAGTATCTCCCCATTTTCCCAAAGTCTGCCCCCCTAAAATCCAGGATATTATGTACTGCTTAGTGCCTATTATTAATTGTAGTGGTCTGCTGCAGTAATCCTGAACAGGTTGCACACCTTGTTTATTGGTAGTCCCAATGTGTAAAGCGCCCTAGGACTAGCTGTTTGAGACTGTTTGTGTCCCTAACTACACTGTCTATTGGTGCAGCAGCCTAACCCTGTAACACCCTGTGTTATGTTTCAGTGCGTAGTTCCATTACCAAAGTGCAGTACAAACGTTTTGAATGTAAAAGTATATTCATGGGCTTCTCGTGTGTTAGGGCTTGTTACTACTGCGCATGTGTTACCTCAGCTACCATCGCAAACCTCCCGCTGCATACTCATTACCTTCTCCTACCTCTTTACAGATGGGCTCCCCCCCGCCCCACCTCAGTAAGCTGCCGACTGCAGTAGTAGACGGAACACCTCGGCTCCTACTTGGAGCGTTTTCACCTCGGGAGCTGCAGTTTCAGGTAAAGCCATCCAGCAAGTCATCTCCTGGGAGTGTTTTGCCAGCAGGATTCTGACGGACTCGTGGCTTCTCTGCCCCTCAGCCACTGATTGTTTTCCGCGGATTCGGCTGTAGGGTGCTACCTGAGGGGGTGGTTGGGACATGTGCTGGGCTAAAACGTAGGCTATTATACATGGACCAGGCTGTAGTAAGAGCAAGCTTCTATTATTATGTACTGCTTAGTGCCTATTTTTAATTGTAGTGGTCTGCTGCAGTTATCCTGAACAGGTTGCACACCTTGTTTATTGGTAGTCCCAATGTGTAAAACGCCCTAGGACTAGCTGTTTGAGACTGTTTGTGTCCCTAACTACACTGTCTATTGGTACAGCAGCCTAACCCTGTAGCACCCTGTGTTATGTTTCAGTGCGTAGTTCCATTACCAAAGTGCAGTACAAACATTTTGAATGTAAAAGTATATTCAGGGGCTTCTCGTGTGTTAGGGCTTGTTACTACTGTGCATGTGTTACCTGAGCTACCACCTCAAACCTCCCGCTGCATACTAATTACCTTCTCCTACCTCATACCAGATGGGCTCCCCCTCACCTCAGTAAGCTGCCGACCGCAGTAGTAGATGGAACACCTCGGCTCCTACCTGGAGCGTTTTCACCTCGGGAGCTGCAGTTTCAGGTAAAGCCATCCAGCAAGTCATCTCCTGGGAGTGTTTTGCCAGCAGGATTCCGACGGACTCATGGCTTCTCTGCCCCTCAGCCGCTGATTGTTTTCCACGGACTTGGCTGTAGGGTGCTAGCCCGACAACGCTCCGCATCATCTGCCCCACCCACCCCAACCATCCACCCACCCACCCAGGGGCAGCCGTAGTAATCTTGGCTCGGGTTGACTGCGTCACTTCCTGTGACATCACTTCCTGTGTGCCTGAACCTAAGTCACCACTTTCCCATTTGCAGGTTATACCTGCTGGCCACTAGTGGACACTGTTCCCCAACTATCAATCCTGCTGTTTCTACCCACCCTAATCCTATCTCGGGGTCTCTCTCTCTCTACCTCTACTATTCTACCTTATTTTCTTACTAAAAACTCTCACCCCTCGCCATCCATGTCCATCACTCTCCATCTCATTCCCTTCCCTTTCCTTCCCCTCTTTTTAATAGTCCTTACCTCCCCCAGGGGCACTAGATGCCCGCTGGTGAACTGTTCTTATGCCCCCATTTATCTGCCTGCAATCTACCCCTCTTTTCTCCCTGCCCCTCCTCCCCTCTCCGCCTTCACTCACCCATTCTGCGCCTCTATCTATCATCGTTCATATGGGCACCTTCTCACTCACCCCCCTGCCCCCTCATGCATCCTATCATGCTTGCATTCCCTGTCTGTTCTACCCTTCCTATCCCCTGTACCGCTACACCCACCATCCACCCTACCCCAGCCATCGGAAACTCTCCTTCTGCCACTTACTCCCAAGAGCAGCACTTCTCCTCCTGCTCCTGTCTGGCAACATCCATCCCAATCCTGGGCCTTGCAACACTGGCCCCCCCTTGAAATCCTCTGGACTTCGTATCACATCTATGAACATTTGTAGCCTCCTTAAAAAACTGGACTCACTACAATGCTGGGTGATGGTTCATAAACCAGATGTGGTTTCCTTGGTTGAAACCTGGCTGTCTGACTCCACCTCTAACTCCCAGGTCTCTCTCCCTGGCTACACCCTCCACCAGCTGGACAGGTCCAGTAGAAGAGGTGGGGGATGTGCCTTCTATGTAAAGGACCCGCTCTTTGGACTAGCCCTTCCTCCCCCTGACCTTGGCCATAATGCTCAGGCCCTAACACTGAAGCTATCTCCTGACCCCTCTAGGTGTCCTATCTTTCTGACTATGTCTTATATACCTCCAAAGAACCAATCTCAGGTGCTGGGCCCACTAATTGACTATCTCACCTCCTTACCCAACCCTCTGACCAGATTCTGGTGGGTGACTTAAACATTAATTGGCTTTGCCCCTCATCCTCTTCCTCCCATGAGGCTTTTGCTGCTATTGATCTAAACCAACTAGTCTCCCAGCCCACTAGAATTAACCCCAGAAGGGGCTCTAGCACACTCCTAGATGTAGTCCTCACTAACAGACCAAGCCGCATCCACAATATCCAAATACTCCCTGACTGCCTTAGTGACCACTCCCCTGTTCTCTTCAACTGGGTTACCTCTCTGTCCAAGCCCACTGTTCAAACCACCTTTCAGAGGCAGTTTAGACCTGGTGGATTGAAAGACCTAAAGCATTACCTCGCACATACAGACTGGTCTCCATTGCTAAACACACCTAACATTGACGAGGCGCTGGCCTTCTTTGTCAACACCTTCAACTCTGCCTGTGACATCTTCGCGCCTCTGACTGCTTGTACGTCTAAAGTATGACATGCCCCTTGGGTCACCCCTGCCCTGCGACTCCTTTACCTGCAAACAGATTAAGAAGAAATAATTATTAATTCATTGCACTAACACATTCTATTCTAAGTGTGGCAGTTACTGTCTGTTATATCTGACTTAAAGATACCTAGCTATTAGTAAGCCACACCAAGACCAATAACAAGTTTAGTGTGTGTGACATGCACTGGCCCAGTGTCTTAAGTTCCATTCCAAGAAGTCTTGCCATGACCCGGAAAAAACTTTGTTCAGCCCTGTGGCATGCTGAAGTAAGCCAGTGACTGATGTGCATGAAAAATATATTATCTGCCATACATGTCACCTACTTTGTATGATTTTCATTGATTTGAAAAAATGAAATACCTAAAAGAAGTGATGAAATAAGATTGATATACTTACTTGAAACTGATATCCTATAGGCAGTTGTAGACAGTACTGCAGTTATCCTGTCCTCTGGTCCATTACACTGTTTGAAACTGGAAAGCTGTGAAAAAAAGAAAAAAAACTTGACTGCATATGTTTCTCAAGTGCAACTCAAAAATGTTAAAGGAAGCATTCACACAGCTCAAGTTTATGCCATTATATGACAAATTAGTACATAGTCTCTGTAAACTACTGATAATGATAAGTGTGGTGGTTGTGGCTGGATGTGGGCTCCTTCACAGGGTCTGGTCACAGGAACACATTCCCTCTCACTATTACAGCAACTGGTGGCTTTGGCTGGCTGGTGGTTACTTCTGATCATGGGCGCAGGAACACATTCTCTCTCCCTATTAGATTGGTGGCTTTAGCTGGCTGCGGGTTACTTCTGGTCATGGGCACAGGAACACATTCTCTCTCCTTCCCTCCCTATTAGACAGATTGGTGACTTTGGCTGGTTGTGGGTTACTTCTGGTCATGGGCACAGGAACACATTCTCTCTCCCTATTAGATTGGTGCCTTTGGCTGGCTGCGGGTTACTTCTGGTCATGGGCACAGGAACACATTCTCTCTCCCTATTAGACAGATTGGTGGCTTTGGCTGGCTGCAGGTTACTTCTGGTCATGAGCACAGGAACACATTCTTGCTCACTTTCAGACAGACAGCCAGGTAGCTGAATATGGTGTGTTACAGTCTTTCAGTGTCAGTCAGGAGGAAGATATCTTTAAATGGCAGGATTTAAGTGGCTACTGCCTACTACAAATGGACATTTGTGTTTAAGAGGCTGACTGTGTTTGCTAATGACAGCACACATACTGTTAAAGTGCAGGTACCCACTGTCAGGTACCCAGCCCCCCTCACACATATATAATAGCCGACCTGCTCCACTATTGAGGGGTATTAAAAATGCCATGCTCTTCCCTCCACCTACAAAGTTATAGCACCCCGAATGTGCACCCCCATAAACATTGAGCTATGCCTGATGGGGCATCAGAAATGTATCCTCAGCCCCCTTTTGTGATGTCAGAAAATGAATACTGAGTGTGCATTCCATTAACCTGTATGTATGCAACATTTCTGTGGCTTTTAATACTATTTAGAGATTCCATGTATAAAAATAAAAAGCAGCCACTGTAGTAACAGTCACTGTTTACTGGAGTGGTCGCTTTCATTTTTCCAAGTGGCAACTCTAAATACTACTAAAAGTCATTGAAAACATGGCACCAATACAGATCTATGGAGCACACACACACAGCCTTCATTTTCTGACATCATAAAAGAGTCCTGAGAGCACATCCTGAGGCATGTCAGGCAGCTCTGTTTTTATGGGGGTGCAATGCCACTTTTGTATCTTGAGTCCAGCATTGTTGCTATTCTGAATTCATCACTTTGCAGAATACTTGCGATGTGGCGATTGCAGTCCAATACTGTCAGCATGTGTTTAAGTAACATACTGTTTGAACAATCTCCAGACACATCAAGGATACACTGCAGATTCAACAAAGTCTGCCTCAGCACCCTCAGCAGTGGAATGGCTTGGCTTATGGAGGCAGTGTCACCACTCATTGCCTGTATGGCATGTTCAATGGGCCTCAAAACTGATATCACCGAGTCCATGAGATGCCACTGTTCTGTTGTCAAAGACATCGAGGTCCTGGAAGTGTCACAGCTAGCGTGCATGACTAGGTACTCCAAGATGGCTTTGTACTGTTCATACAACTTCTCTGCCATGTAAAGAGTCAAGTTCCAGTACGTGACAA
Organism: Neoceratodus forsteri; assembly: GCA_016271365.2. Taxonomy (NCBI): domain Eukaryota; kingdom Metazoa; phylum Chordata; order Ceratodontiformes; family Ceratodontidae; genus Neoceratodus; species Neoceratodus forsteri. The sequence continues at coordinate 59,461,522 of CM057454.1, forward strand.
CTTCCAGCTTGAGGTGGTGCTAAGGAAGGCTGTTTTGAACCTGCCGCTGCTGAAGTTAGTTACAGGGCCTTTCCAGAATGTGAAAAGTGTGCACAGATGTGGTGTGCAACTGTCAACATTTCCTTGATGTCAGGGTGCTGCAGAAACTCCTGTACCACAACATTTAAACATTGGGCTATGCATGGAACCTGAACAAAGCCACCATCAATCATACATTTCATCACATCTGAGCCATTGTCACTGGCTATAAAGCCAGCTTTCAGGGACAGAGGGTTCAGCCACTCATCAGTTTCGATCAGAAGCAAGTCAAGCATGTGCTCAAAAGTGTGGGAACTGGCCACACTAAGCATTGCAAGCACTGCATGCTGTCAAATTCCAGTCTGCCTTACTACACTGATTTCCAATACTACCAGAACAGACAACCCCCGGTACCTGTGCCCAATGTGCAGTAATACACAAATATGAACTGCCTGCTGTTTTGCCACTTGTTCACATATCCACATTTAAGTGGATAAATGGTGATGAGAAACATTGAAGGGTATGTCTTACAGACTCTGTCACAGTCCAGTATAATTCTGGGACAGCACGGGTGGAAAAGTATGTCCTGGATGGGACTTTCCATTTGTGACAGGGGTGTGTAGCAAAATGCCAGAATCTGGAATTCTCCACAAAGGAGAAGAACAACAGGTTAATTGGCAGCATTTCTGCTACAGCAACATTCAGTTCACATGACACCAAATGACTGGGTGACTATTTCATGTTCCAGGCAAAAAGACTCTGCATCATGGGCAGAGTTGTTACACATTTGGCACGTGCTGTGCCAAATGGCTCTGCTCTGAGAAGGCCATGGTTGGGGTGCCTTTTCCGTGTGATAAGGAGGGCTGCACAGGTGATGCTGACAAGTCCACAAATTATGTTATTTTACTCATTTTAAGCACAGGGATTGACGCTGGGCTAGAAATACTGCTGCATAGACCACCACCACTGCTGCTAGTCTGACCACCACTTGACAACAGTTCAAAATCATCATTCTCCTTATACCTGTAGTAATCCTCAGCTGTTATTTCACCACTACTGCAGACATGGCTACTCGTTGGGCTACATACAGTCATTGAAGGGGGTAACATGCTTAATAAGGTAGATGAGGGTAATTTCCCCACTATGGCATTAGCTCCCCTTTGGTGCCGAGTCCACAGTGTAATGTGCTGGTTCTTCAAATGTGTATGCTCGTCCCCAGTGCCCAGATGACTACCCTTTTTTCCACATCTGACATGCACCTGGCAAATCTGGCAGATTGCCACTGCTTCATCACTTGGATCTTGTACAAATAAATCCCAAACAAGGGGTTTGGATACCCTACTTTTAGTTTTCACAGGTCCCTGATACTGCAGATTGGACACCAGTTTTTTAGACAATGACAATGGGGGGTGTACTACATGATTTCTGTTGCTGGCCACACTTGGGTTCTACTGGCCTATCACTATCTATGATGACTACTACTGGGTCATCATCATCAACAGAAACTACCACATCACAACTTTGAAGAGGGGGTGATTTAACACCAACAGACTGAGACTGTTTAGACACAGCCATCTTTTATTTTTTTTTCTCTGGTTCCCAACTCTGGTCACTAAAATCATCATCATATTTCTCATCCGCATCCACAATGTCAGCTTGGATGCTGTCCTGTGGAGAACAAGAACCAACCACAGCATCATTATAATCATACAATATTTTTCTACAACATTTGAAGGGTTGGATGGCACAGGCATGGAAGCATGAGATTGTGACGACTCTTTGTCAGCATCAGAAACATGTTCATCCAATGTGGGAATGGGGATGGGGATGTTGGGGAGTGTGACAACTACTACACTCTGACTCACAGTCACAGCTTTAGACTCCACAATATTTGGGAAACCGGTTAACTTGTCACGGTTTGAACTTGGGGCAATATTCATGCCATCAGCAATTTCACTACCACCAGAGGGAACAACAGCATTGCCAGCCATGACTGAAGCTACTGAATGTGCTGTGAAAAACATAGTCAGAGAAACCTTTTTACTGGTTTTAATTATGCACTTCTGCTGCATACTGCTACCATGCTCATGGCTACTCTTGCCACTGGCAGCAGTGCCATGGCTAGAAGCATCTTTGCATGCACGTCTCTTTGCAGGCATTTTTTGGGATTCCACAGAAAATTCACAATAAATTGAGATTTCTGAAATTTGGGGTGGATGGGAAGCCAAAAAACAACTGTGGCTTACAGATGGAGATTGGGCATTAAACAGATGCAAACGCACAGATGAAGATTGCACACTATAAAGAGACGCAGTCGCACAGTCACAAAAACACCTTAACCAGTGTTCACACAAATCAAAACATGGAAAAATAAATTATACCTTTTGGAGGTTGAAGGAAGGGGGCACTGCGGTAGCAGTTCACTGGCTAGATAGAAGGAAGTAATAAAAAATACTGCAGATGGATAACCAGTTCTGAGTACTGTGATTACTGTGTGGCACAACAAAATGTGCATGACTAGATGGCACACACACACACTCACACACTACAGGTAATGCACAGAAAGAAAATTTAACAGTGCAGTACACTGTATAACCAAATCTTTTAAACAGAATGAAAATATGCACTGCACCACAACAAACAGAAAATAATGATCAAAAATGACTTCAAGTATTACTGTGCGTACATAAACATACAAATACTGGCACACACTAGTACAAGACAGTTAGAAAGACTGCCTTTTCTCTTGGGAATCTCACTGTACTACAGATACGCCCCTCCCCTGAAGCACACTTCAACAGTGTCTGTCAGTACACAGCCTGAATGTTCTAAATTAACATTCAAACTGCACACCAAAATAATTGGATCAAAAGTGATTTTTTAAAGCCTTTTCGATGGTTTGATTCTCAAAGCTCTGAGAGCAAACTGTTTCCAGCCTTCCACTGCACACACTACGCAAAACTGAGGCTGTGCAAGACAATTTAGCGTTCATGTGACCTGCCATCACATGAATCAATGCACAATTCATCTCACATAGCAATAAACAGGTGAAGCAAAGTGAAATTCATTCAAAATAATGCCACTTTTTGTTAAAGTTCAGGGGAAGGCAGTATACCAAGGTGAAGTAGCACAAAGTCCATTGAACCAGTGAACTTTGCATTCCTAATTATGAGGTGGAGTAATTCACTTCAAGTTGTGTAGCACTACACAGATTGAGGAACAATATGCAAAGTGCTCTGAGTAGCGAAATGGGAGCACTTCACCTGCCTCTAAACAGGGGATCCACTGTTGGAAGCCCAGTTCCCAGCATACCTTCTCCTCCTTGTCCACCTCATTGAGGTGCTTCAAATAAGCATGAGATAGGGTGAGTCCCGGGGGTCGTTCTTGCCATTGGCATCACTAGGTCAAGATCTTCTGGCTAGCAATACTGTAGCTTAATTACATGTATGGTGGCTACATTCTTGAAAGAGGTCTACATGATTAAATGTTGGTTAGGTGATTTTGTTTTTGAATGTGCAAGTCCCAGAGCCTTGGCATTTAAATGTATCAATCATTGCAGTATGGGGCTGTCTTATAATCTTTTATTGGTGTACTCCTCCCCATGACAGTATTAAATTTACTACTACAAATGTGAGTGCACTTCAGCTGCTGAACCACAGAAATTCAGATTTTTATAACTACCACTCAAGTTACTGTGTCACTCCTGTTCACAAAAAAAAAAAACCTTTACTGCATTGCTAATCCATGTAACAGCAACATACTTACCACTAAAATGATACTTAAAGTAACACGTGTCCTATTCAGCTGTTAAACTACCAAAATTATAAGATTTTAGTCAGTCCTGAAAGTATCATGTATCGTTTATATTCTAATGAACTAAAGCCTTCTATATAACAGCAGTAAATTTACTGTACCACTAAAGTCACACTTAAAGTGAAGTTGAATTGTTGAACTGTAGAAATACCATAATTTCTTAATTCATTAATGGAAGCTTTATGTATAATTTATATTCTCATGAATTAAAGCCTTGTTGCACTGCTGATCCATGTAACAGCAGTATATGTAGTAAATGAAGTGCATCCCATTGAACCACAGAAATTAGTGGATGTCTTTTTCATTCTTTGACTTTTTGCATCAATCATATTCACATGAATTAAACCTTTATTTCACTTTTAATAGGTGTAACAGAAGACTATTTATTGGTAGTATTTATTAGGAAATACCTTTAAGTAAAAAATGCCCCATTCAAAGATTTTATGTTGTGATGCAAACAACAGCATATACAGTACTAAATGACAAACTAAAACAATACAAAACACAACAGTTCATTCCAATACAGTTGCACTTATTGCATCCAAGTAACATTTTTCAAAGGTTTTTATTTAACTGACTGAATGGATTCATATTTAAAAAATCAGTGGGTATATCATTCAAGAATTCAGTGGTCTTCAAGCAAAAGGAGTGCTGTCACATACAAAATGGTTTAACCAAATTACTTGAGTCCAAGCCCCTGGTGTAATACTTTTTTTAACAAGATGAAAACTATCTGAAATATTTGAGGGAGTATTGTCTAATAAGGCCTTTCTATGTAATGGGCAGATGTGGTACCTCCTTCTTAGTTTCAGCAAACACCAGCTACTTAATTGACCAGGTTACAACTGTGTGTAATACAAATCTATAGGCTTTATTCAAGGTACTCTTTCACCTGCCTAAGACGGTATAGGAGGCAGCAAAATAAATAGTTCAAACCATAGTCTATAAGGGACAAACTGAGCTAGACACAATTAGATGTTTGTCATTCGCAGTATTTACTACTGAACTGATAATCAAGCGAGTGCCACTGAGCTCCTGAACCACAGAAATCCCAAGATGTATTTGTTAATGCCTTGACTTGGAGGTTTAAAATACTGTTTCATTTATAGCAACAAAGGTTGAAAATATCATGTACGTTATCATGAATTAAGTCGTTATTGTGCTGGTTGCAGCAGGGTGGCTCCTGCCATTGTTTTGTGGCTCATGACATAAGGGCACAGAGATAGAAACTGGAAATGACAATGCCATGATAAGTCCTTCCCCAAGGCACTGATTAATCAGCATAGGACACTGTGCTTCAGTTTAGAGACTAACGTCTGAAGAAAAACAAGCAAAACACTCATATACACCTTTTCTTTATCTTTTAGCTGTGCGGCATGTGTCTTGTCTGTGTCCATATTTCTTACTGTCTTTCCTGGACTGATCTCCTAGGAGGGCTCTCTTGTCTCAACCTTTGTAACCTTTGTAAAAGTTTTTGTATTCTTGCTATTTAGGCAACAGATCGAAGGCTGAAGGAGGAGGTTGTGCTGCATCATGCTCTCTGCCTTGTGGAGGAAGACAGAGAAGAATGGGAACATTGCTTGTTTTATTATTATAATAGGTATACCACCATTGCCAAGAGCATTTGTTCCCGTACCCGAGTTTCTCATATGCACCACACCAGGATTCCCCCATAGAGTCTCTTGCGCTTTGTTTTACAGCAGGAGGAAGGCTTTAGATGGTGGAAGCCCAGAGTGGAACCCCATTGTGGATCTCCCCCTTCCCCATGGAGGAGACAAGCAGGACTGCTGGAAACAAATGGTTGTTCGGACTGACCAAAGTGAAGACTGGAGGAAGAAATCCCTACCGAAAAAGTCTGTTGCTTCAGCCTTAAATGAACACTGAATGCTGCATGCTGTATGCTGTATTTTATATATACAGCTGAAGATAACTTTATCATCTCATAAAGTTTTATGGATTTTATGGAACGCTTGAAGGAGCACAAGTTTTAAATCAAACTAATTAAGTATTTCTGTATTTTATATAGTGCCTTTATTCCAATGTGATTTGTAAAATGACTTGTAGTTTGGTATAACTGAGTACTGATACGTAACATACTAGTTACCATTGCTCCTCTTTCGGTAATTTTATATTAGAAACATATTCGGTTAGCTTCTTAGGTTTGTTAAAATAGCTTAAAAGATTTTGCTTTCCAGCGGTTAATTTGGACTTGAAAGTTTAAGCAGGGATATTGCTGGGATAAAGGTTAATGCTGGATAACATTGGAATTTGAGACTCACTTAATGATTTACTTAATTTGTTATTCCAACATGGCTTATTAGGGAGCAATATCCAGTTGAGTTTCATTCTTGACCTCTTAAAACCTAGATGAGTTTTGAGTCAATTAAGTATTCCCCCTGAATTGGGGGCTGATTGATTGATTTGTTCATTAATTTACTGGTGCTTGTGGAGCACGTAAAACATGAGCTTGTCGTTTACTGCACTGCGCATGCCTGGTGTTTATTTAGAACCCCAAGAATCACAAAGAATCCTTTTGACCTCAAACTGCAATCTTCAAGAGTGAGGTGGCTGTAGACCATAATATTAGAGTGAGAGAAGGAGCCTTACATCAACGGCTTCTTACACATGATAGCTTGCAAGATCAACACTTGGGAAATGATTACTGTTGAGATTTTAATTCTTTTATTTCTACGGACCTCCCTTGAGTTATTTGTGATTTCAAAAGTTCTGTAGACCTATAACTAGAACTACTACAGCTTTATTTTTGATACCTGTTTGGGCCCTTTCTATGGTTGGTGGCTCGATGGCTCAGTAGTCCAATTACTTAACATTTGGGTACCAACAGCCCAACATAAAACAAATTAAGTTTCTTTGGCATTCATTCACATATCTGGTCCTGTGTAGTACAGTATGGTCTACATGCCCATTGGTCCATACTGTGGACCAATAGGCATACAGCTCATATTGTATGCTGTCATTCGGTGGGCAGGTGGGCTGGGTGGTATGCGGGCAGGGTGCTGCTGCCCGCCGATGGTGGAGGGGTGCTGGGTGGGTGGAGGACCTCTGTGGGTGGGTGGGAGAGGGTACCACTGGACCACCAGGTAATTCTTCATTTTCAGAATGTCCTACAATCCGGTGTATGGGGGGGGGTTACCGCTATACCACCAGGGTTCTTTACAATTTGATACTGCCCATGATCGGGCATATGGGGGGGCTACCACTAAACCACCAGGGAGCTTTATAGTTTATTACAGCCCAATGATCGGGCATAGGGAATGGGGGTTACTGCTAGACCACCGGGGATCTTTACAATCTAATACAGCCCACGATTGGGCATATGGGAGTTGGGGGGCTGCAATAGCCCATCAAAGTTCTGTCCCTGATACGGGCAGCCTGGCAGGGCGCCAGGCACAATTCACAGGGAGCCAGCGCATTGCATGCAAATGGAGCTGTAATGACATGCAAATGGCCCTATTTGTACCTTGCATAACTTATGGCCTCATTTGCCTGCCCCTGGCTTAATATTGTGGGTCATTCACCTAGCGCAACTGCACTTGTGCTGGTGCATCCCCATGTTCCATTTCTGCATCTTGCGCTGGCACAGTGCCACTGCACCATGTGCAGTGTGTGCACCCTCCATGCCATATTCAATGGTGCTGAGCCATGGTGTATCACCGTTGAATATCACCTGGTCCTGGCCCCAGTGCAGCCCAGTTGCACTGTGCCCAGGCTTGTGCCACTGCACAGCTCAGTCGGAATATCTGGCCCTACATGTCTACAAGAGACTTGGATGATGGAGGATAATCCACCATTACTTCCTGGTTATTCTAGCTTTGCCATCCCCATGGTGAAATACAAGAGAAATGGGAGACCTATGGCAGGTTTGGTTACTTTCATTAAAACTGCTCTCAGCTGTGTGACAACTGCTATAAAGGTGCAATTAGAGAATTGCTAGGTTCTTAGCATTGCAAATGATAGGTTAAAGCTGATTCTAGTTAATATTTATGTCTCACCTAAATTGAAAATTAGTAGAGGAGATTATTGGACACAGTTTAAATTGATACATATGAACAATTCTCTATAGTAATACAAGGGGACTTTAACACTAGAGGTTCTCAAATTAATTCTAAAATATACATTGATAGTGAATATTTAAAGGGAATAAATGCTATTAACAAAAATCTTTCTCCTATGTGGAAATTGCGTGATAATACAACTAATCAAAATAGAAAAATTCTGTCAGAAATCATTAAAGATTAAAATTTCTGTGTTTATAATGGTAGAACAAATGGGGACACAGAGGGTGATTATAACTATATAGGTCCACTAGGATCATTTTATATAGATCTGGTATGGGGAAACCTGGATGCTACAGTGGCCATATTGGACTTGGAAATTAAAACAAGAATGGAATCAGCTCATTTATCAGAAATGACCACATGGGATTGGGGATATTTCATAGATAACCAAAATGTTCTAACAGCTATACAAGAGCTATATGGAGATAATAAATATCAAAAGAATGCACTGGCAAAGAACTGAAATTATGAAGTCTGATGAGATTTTAAATGCAGAACACTTACTTAATCTTAAAAACAAATTATTAGTGACAGACCTTAGAGAATTATTTGATTATGGAAGGACATAAGCTTCCATACAGAACCCTTTTTTTATTCAACATCATTGTTTAAAAAGAGGAATAACACTTGGTTTAATTATAATTGCAATAATGCAAAGAGGAAAGTAAATGGTTTAATTTGACAGAAGAAGAAAATAGGATCAAAGGACACCAACAAAATATTAAACAATGCAATGAAAGAAAATAAAAAAACATTGGAAAAGGAAAGATTGAAATACTATGCTGCCATGTGGGAAAAATTAAGAATAGCAATCACAAAGAATGATATAAAGTAGTTCTGGACCTTGGTAAGCAATGGCTACAATAAATATACAAATAAGATTGAGGCAGCAATTACACCATTAAACTGGGAAGCTAATTTTAGAAAGTTATGTTACTCTCAAGAGGAAGAAGATAGGCAGTTTATTAATAAAAATGATTGCATAAGACACTATCCCAAAGCATTTTATATAAATGAGAAGGAAATAACTAATGTTCTTGAGAAAGTCTCCAATAACAAAGGTCCAGGTCCTGATGGCATCCTGGCAGATATATATAAAGCATTCAATTACTGGTGGATCCCGGTTTTACACACATTTTACAATCATTGCATACAAGAAGGATATTTCCCTGATTCTTGGAAGGGTAGTATAATCTGCCCATCTTTACAAAAACACAAATGACCCAGCCATGTACAGGCCAATAAGCCTCCTTGATGCTTCACAAAAGATTTTTTGCTGAATCATTTTAGATCGATTACAGCAGTGGGCAAAGAATAATAACTTGATAGCCGAAACTCAAAATGGATTTAGAGCAAATCCCTCAACCGTACAACATTGTTTTGTTTCAAATCACCTCACATGGAAGTATGTTACAATTATTCTGCTGTTTTATTAATCTAAGAACTGCTTTCGATTCTATTTGTATTGAAGAGACTGCTGATTTCCCCTTGTGGATTATTTTTTTTTGTTGCTGGATGATCGGGTGGTGAGAGGACCCTGTGGCCATATACTTTGTTTATTTATTTCTGTCTTCTGGATTTTACAGTTTTCCTTTCCCACAGGGAGAAAGACTACTATCCTTTTCCCCAGTTGTGAGAGGACCGGGGGAAGTTTATGATTTCATTTTGTGGTTTCGGAAAATGTATTTTGTGTGTTATTTTATTTATTGTTGTTTTATTATAACTGTTAATTGTTTGGCAGTGGGAGTGCCTTTTTACCCTCTTTCCGCAGTAGTGAGAGGACGGAGGGGGTGAATTATTTATTGTATATTGCTGCTTTATGTGTTGGATTTGGGGGTGAGAGTCCCTAAACTCTGTTCTTTTATATATTTTTTGTGGGTTATTTTCTTTGTCTGAGGGGTTCTCAGGGTCTTTTGTTTCAGGCTCTGATTTGCTACTAGCTGACCTGGGAGTCAGGTGGGATTTAAATTATTTTTTCTTAAGGGTACTTGTATTAGTTTTATTTTGGGGTTTGTTTATTGTATTTATTATTTAGCAGTATAACCTACAGAATGTGCTGGCCCTTAGCCCCCACAGTTGTGCGCTATTCATCCTCCTCTCTTCATGCCCTTCATCTTTTTTATCCTCCCCTCTCCAGTTCAAGACTTACCAGCTATGTAGAGTGCTGGGTATTGTGTGTAGGAGAGGGAGAGGGGCGAGAGGTCATGAACAGAGGAGGATGATTGAGGGGAGGGGTCATCGTATTGGGGTGGCTGGGACCAGAAGGTGCCCTGGGGTGAAATGGAATCCTGATCGTGGCTTTTCATGTCTGGCGTCCATAATCAAGGGCACCACTGATTATGGTGGGCAGATGGCCCGGGCGTCCAGCGTGGTTCATCCAGCTTGGGTGGGTTTGTGCAATGCCAGGTCCATTAAAAATAAGACCACAATTATTTTGGATCTTGTTGGTGCAGTGGATCTGGCTTGAATCACCGAGACCTGGTTGGATGAAAATTCTGGCCCCATTTTGGAGGCCATGATTCCGGCCAGGTACTTGGTGATACACCGCCTGAGATTGGATCGCGATCAGGGGGGTGCGGTCTGTTTCAAGACTGAATTCAGCCTCACGGAGGTTTTAGTGGGGAGGGGTTGAGTCTTTTGAATGTATAGCGATAGCAGGTGTAGGCTTTCGAATCGCCCTCATTTACCGTCCACCCAGTGATGAGAAGCATTTCCTTCAGGAAGTGACAGGCTTCAATATGGCATTTGAGTCACCTAGATTGATGATTCTGGGTGACTTCAATGCCTGGGTTGATGACAAACTCTTGCAATTTGGTCAACACTTCCTCCAGTTAATGACAACTCTGGGCCTTACACAGGTGGTTTCCTCTGCTACGCACAAATTTGGACACTCTCTGGACTTAATCTTCTTTCTTGGGGTTGAGGCATCCGATGTGGGGGTGGAATCCATCAGGTGGTCAGACCACTACACCGTGGGGTTGAGTTTTTGCACCCCCTCTAGAAGGTCTGCCCCTGTGGAGTTGGTTAAATACAGCCCTTTGTGGGATATAGATTCCCAAGACCTTGCATCTGTGCTTGACCTCTTGTTCCCCTCGATGGCAAGCAGTGATCCAGGGACTCTTGTGTCGGCTTGTAACACAGCTGTTGTGGGGGCTCTGGATATCATTGCTCCAGTTTGTGTTCGCCCCCTCTCCCTTCACCCCAAGTCCTCCTGGTTTGATGGGACATTGAGGGAGATGCGGAGACAGGGGCGAAGGTTACAGCGTTGCTGGTGAAAGTCCACCCTTGATGCCGACCACCTTAGATTGATGGACCATTATTTGGCCTATTAATCTGAAATCTCCTATAAGAAGGCAGATTTCCTGTCCAGGGAGATTGTGGTTTCTAGGAATCGACCAGCTCAGCTGTTTTGAACTGTGGACAGACTGTGCAACCCAGCCTGTCTGCATGTTTGGAAAGCCTTTTCAAGTTAGAGTGCGAGGAGCTTGCTCTATTCTTTGCAAAAAAGGTGTCTGACATTGGAGTGGAACTCTTGCCAGCACACTCTAGGGAGGTTGCCATGGACCGGCGTAAGACCACTGTGTCCCGGTTTTCTTGGAGTTCCTTCAGTCAGCTGGAGTTCATAGATGTCATGAGGATCATCCAGAATATGCGCCCTATGTGCTCTAGTTTGGATCCTGGACCAACTTCCCTAATTTTGAGTTGTATTGATATCATTGGTCCAATCCTTGTGCAGATAGTCAGGTGCTCCTTGGAATCTGGTGAGTTTCCTAGCTCCCTGAAAGAGGCGGTGGTGACATCTCTCATGAAGAAAGCTACCTTGGACCCTGACTGTCTCAAAAACTACAGACCCATCTCTAACCTTCCCTTTGTTGGGAAGGTGATTGAGAAAGTAGTGGCAGCACAACTGGAGGACCATTTGACCATCCATGGCATCTATGAACCCCTCCAGTCCGGTTTTTGTAAAAGACATAGTACTGAGACAGCGCTGGTTCAGGTGCTCAATGATCTCCTGATGGCCAGAGATCAGAAGAGCCATTTCATCTTGGTTCTCCTCAACCTTTCTTCAGCGTTCAACACCGTAGATCACATGGTGTTGATAGAATGCCTGAGGCTGTAATGTGGGATATCGGGAACTGTCTTAAGATGGTTCACCTCATTCCTCACTGGAAGATCACAAAGAGCTGTGTCCAGGGTTTTTTCCTTGGATTCAATGGCTTTGTTGTGAGTGGTGCCTCAAGGTTCTGTGTTGTCACCCATGTTATTTGCGGTGTATATGCTACCCATCGGAGACATTGTGAGGAGGTATGGGCTGAGGTTTCACTGTTATGCAGATGATACCCAGCTCTACCTTTCTTTGGCCCCCGACCAGGAGAGAGCTCTCTCAGTCTTTAACAGCTATCTAAAAGAAATCCAGGAGTGGATGAATTCTAGCTGGCTGAGATTGAACTCAGAAAAGACTGAGGTACTGGTTGTGGACCCTGGTTGACAGATAGGGAGGTTGTGAGGTGTAGTGTCATCTGGAATTTTTCTTGGCGGCGTCTCCCTCCCACCGTCCGAACAGGTGCGGAACCTGGGGGTAGTTCTTGATGATAGGCTGACACTGCATTCGCAGGTGTCGGCTGTTGTCAAGACATCCTTTTATCACCTTAGGAACATCACCAGGGTTAGGCATCTTGTTTCATCTGCCGACCTTCCAACTTTAGTCCACGCCTTTGTGTCTTCATGCCTGGATTACTGCAACTCCCTCTATCTAGGGCTTTCAGGGGTTGAAATCCATCACCTGCAGCTAGTGCAGAACTCTGCAGCCCGGCTTTTAACAGGTTCTGGTAGATCCTGTCATATTACACTGGTGCTATGGGAACTGCACTGGCTGCCAATTTGGTGGCGGATCACCTTTAAAGTCAGCTTGCTGACTTTTAAAGCCCTGCACAATCTGGGCCCTGACTGTCTAAAAGAACTTCTAGTTCCATACCGCCCCGATCGATCACTTCGCTCAGCCGACGAGGGGCTGCCATAGGTTCCAAGGGTGAATCTGAAATCTTCTGGTGCTCTGGCTTTTCCATATGCTGCCCCCACCCTTTGGAACTCTCTACCCTGTCGGTTCCGGGAGTGCACTTCTGTGGAGGGTTTTAAGAGCAGTTTTAAGATCTTTCTTTGGGAAAATGCATTTTCAGAATATTGATTGGCTTATTGTCTTGTTTCTGTTGAATATTTCAAGGTTTTTAACTGTTTTAATTGTTGTTTATGTACGGCGCCTTGATAATTGAAAGGCACCATATAAATAAAATTATTATTATTATTATTATAAGTAGAAAGATACTATGGGGAAAATTGGGAAGTTATAATATTGAACAAGATTTATCAGACATATTAATAAGACTTCACAATAATACATAATTAAGGGTTAAATATGATCAAGATGAGAATTTAACATCAAAAATTAATGCAAATTTGGGAGTACGACAGGGCTGTTAGATAGCTCCACTTCTCTTCAACATTCATATAAACTCAGTTCTGGAGTCCCTGGATAATCCTGATTTTCACTCACCAAAAATAGGTAAATATGCAGTTACCTCATTAGCATATGCAGATGACATGGTATTGATCTCAACCTCTTTCTTGGGCCTTCAAAGAAAGGTATCTCATTTTTCAGATTTATGCAAAAAGAGACAAATTGGTAATAAATACAGGAAAATTAATATGGTGGTGCTGTTTGGAAATAGGTCTAGCAAACAACATACTTTTTATGTCGACAGAAACAAAGTTATTACTACAGTTTATTACAATTATTTAGGATTAAGATTTGATAATAATTTATTGTGGACTTTAAATGTTAAAATCATGTTACAAAAACTAAAACATCTTTTGTGGCATTCAAAAAATTCCATAGGTGATTGGGACACTCCTCCATACAAGGATCGATCGTGGTAATTAACCTTAAGATAAAGGCTGGCTTTTATATGCTACTGAAATCTGGACTCCATCTAATATAAAATACTTAGAAGTAGAAATAAATAAAATCTACAGAAATCTTTGAAAAGTCCAGCAGTCAGTTGCCTCTGAAATTTTAAGGAGAGAGCTAGGTCAATTTCCCTTAACTACTCTGGCTATAGAGAGAAGAATTATATTTACATTATGGCTATTTCTTCTTCAAGATAATCGAATTCTTTGGATGTGTCTTGAAGAACAAATAATGTATCATGATATGGGTTTTACACCAAATATAATAAAAAACATAGAATGATTATATTCTTTCCATGGGTCTGGGAAGTACATTGTACAAAATATATGAAGTCCCTTTTCTCAAAATTAAACAAATGGTAAAGATTAGGCTAAGAGATGCTATTGTTCAGCAAGATCATGCAAGAATTATTGATTTACGTCATTTTAACTGGTATAAGAAAATAAAAATAGATTACAAATTAGAGCCATATTTAACCATTCTTAAAAATCCAGAAGAAAGAGTGATAACTAGATACAGATTTGAGCTTTATAAAGCAAGATATATTTTTTTATGATCAAAAAAGATTTGATATAACTAGCCCAAACTGCATCAGTCAAATGGGAGAAGCAGATTATCTTAAACATGTATTATTACACTGTCCACAATTTGAAATAAAAGGAGGAAACTGCTGGACTCAATACTAGCTACCCTTGGTCTCCCCTCTGATAAACTTGTACTGTATGGGCCAGATATTCAAAGGGGTTGTGCCTGGTACAACTGAGTTGTGCCAGGCACAACTCCAGTAATGCATCCTGAGGCGATATTCAAAAGGAGGACTTGCGCAGCGCAAGTACCCATGTGCCGGGATGCATTGGTAGTGTATGTGGCACATCTGAAGGGGGCGTACCCATGCATATGTGGCACATCCCGATATTCAGCCCAGGATGTGCAGCGCATAAGCTGGCACAACCCCTAGATGCACCACATAATGGGGCAGAAAGTTGAGCCGTAAAAAAATGGCTCAAATGCTGGCCACCCACAGGCAGGCGGCTGTATTGCAGGGCACAACTTAGCAACCGCCAGCTGTGGGTGGCCACTTGCCCACCCAGAACACCGTACACAAGCTCCCAAATGGTTCCTGATGGTCTAGTGGTACTCCCTCCTTCCTGTAACCCCAATCGGAGGTAATAGTAAAATAGAACAATCCCTGGTAGTCTAGTGGAACCCCCTCCCTCCCGCAGACCGATCACAAAAAATGACAGTTGTCACAAGCCCTGGTGATATAGTGGTACCCCCCCCAACCCTCGCAATGCTCTAATTGCCATACAAAAAATATTTTCCCTTCCCTGGTAGTCCAGTGGTTCCTCCGCCCCACCCAATGCACCACTCGCCAGTGCTCTGTATTGAAATATATCCCTGGTGGTCCAGTGTCACCCCCAACTCCCCCACCCTCATAAGACCCCCTGCCAGCCCAACTCCCCCCCTGTCATCAGTGGGCAGCTGCTACCTCCCCGCATACTGCCTGGCTGCCCACTGAATGACAGCTTACAGTATGAGCTGTAAGCCCATTGGTTCACACTGTGGACCAATGGGCTTACAGGCTTTATACTGTATCAGAACAATCACAAATATGTGAATGGACTTCATTCACATATTTGTGACTATCTCATCAGTATGCCCTGCAAGCCCGATGACCCACAGTGTGGGCTAACTCGACTTACAGCTCATACTGTAACTGTCATTCAACAGGCAGCCAGGTGGTATTCGGGTGGGTAACAGCTACCCACCGATGATGGGGGGCCTGTGGGAGGGTCTTGTGAGGTGGGGGAGTAGGGGTGCAATTGGACCACCAGGGATATATTCAATACAGAGCACCGGTGATCGGTGCATTGGGTGGAGTGAAGGAACCACTAGACTACAGGGAAGGAACATATTTTCACGGTGGTGCTGGGTGGGGTGGAAACCACTAGATTATCAGGGAAGGGATCATATTTTGCTTTACAGTGATTGCTGCATTGGGTGGGGTGGGGGAAACACTAGACTACCGGGGAAGGGAAAATATTTTACTTTATGGTAATAAGAGCAACAGGAAGGGTGGGGGATACCACTAGATCACTAGGGCTTGTGACATCTGGCGTTTTCAGTGATCAAGCTATGGGAGGAAGGGGGGATCCACTAGACTACCAGGGATTGTTTTATTTTACTATTACCTATGATCGGGGTTACTGGGAGGGAGGGGGGTACCACTAGACTACCAGGGAGTGTTTATATCTATTTTGAATGCGATTGAGGCTACGTGGTGGGTGTTTCCCCAGGACCCCCTCAGTCTGCACCACATGCTGTGCAGGGTGCCAGGCACATTTCTCTGGGCTGCACTGCTCAGCTCATGCAAATGGAGCCATAATGACATGCAAATGGCCCCATTTGTGTCTTGCATACATTATGGCCCCATTTGCATATCCAAGTCTCAATATCTTGGAAATACACCCAGCACAACTACAGTTGTGCTGGAGCATTCACGGTGCTCCCTGTCTGGGGAATGCTCCGGTGCATTTTATATGCGCCATTCACATTCTGTGCTGTATCCAAAGGTGATGCATCATGGCACATCACCTTTCAATATCCCCCTGTCTGACCCAGGCACATCTCGGTTGTGCTGCGCCTCCACTTGCACCATTGCCTGGCACGGTCTGAATATCTGGCCCAATCTGTTTAATAACACGGACCTGAATATACTTGACAGATTATATAGAATTTTGAAATCATTAAATCTTTAAGTATGTTTGTTTGAGAAATGTACTTAAAATGATTCGAAATAGTGGAGTTAAGTTAAAATGTGTCTATAAGGCATGTGCAATAATATGACGTTTTATATGTAATTTAATGTTTATAAACCTCTTATTGTATGCAGGCTAATTTTGTAATGACTTAAGTCAATCAAATAAAATTGTACCTATCTATTTAGGCAACATTTATCTCTCTGGTGATAGTAGTAGAACACTTGTTGGGACTCATGTATGCATATTTAATTATGCTAGCTCTAATTGGTCAGCAGAGGCCAAGGAAGAGAGAGCCCAGGGCTCAGGACTTGCTTCAACTGAAATAAATTGTTCCCTTTCCAAATATGAAAAGCAAGTGAGATTTTATAATGTAATTGAGAAGGCTTATGTATAAACATTAACAGATAAAAACATGCAGGACTGGTGCCCTGTTTTAAAATGGAGAGATAATCAATCTAGGAACTGTTATGAAGCTTGTGTAACCATTTAAAAGACAGCAATTGAAGTTAGATCAAGCATGATTTTCTTCCTGTTTGTTTTTGTTGCATTTTAGCTGTTAAAAGAAAAGTTAATCTAAAAGGCAGTACACCAAGAGTTTCCCTTAACTTACCCCGGGAGTCAATGAGCTGTAAGTGGTTTGGGTTGAAGACTTTCAGCAGCCAGTGAATCACTTTTTCCTTATACTCTAGGCTTGGCCCTGCCTGTTATTGATGGCTTTATAGGACCTAGGGTCAGAGAGTTCTGTCAGTTAAGGGGAGGTTGAAGTAATAAAAAGAAAAATTATAAAAACTCATTTTTGTAAAGTGAAGATAAATCATAAGGAATAATGTATAGGTCTGACCATACATAACAAGCCTGTGTTTCCACTGAGATGTTGAGATAACAGGGTATGGACCTAGACAGGGAAGCTCGAGAGGTCCATGCTGTTATCTTAACCCCGACATGGATAAACAAGGAGAGTTTTGTATGATGACTCATATTTTATTTTGAACAGTATATAATTGTTTTTTAAATATCATAATAAAGAGAGAAGTACTGAGCTTGTAATGATTTTACTCAATGAAATTGCTATAAATGTGTTGAGATCACAATGCATTCATTCCTGCTTGTTTCAGTTTGTCTGTTGTGCCCCTGAGATCAATAAGGAAGAGATTATTTTTTATGTTCTTTGATTCCCCTATTGCACAGTGAAGTCTGAGACTTAATGACATCATTTACAGAAACTGACTTAGACTTCATGCACTGGTTCACACACACTCCTGCTACAAGTTCAGGCCATCTGTGCTAGACTAAACATGTCACATATTGTTTTTTTCATGCAGTGTCTGGTTGTTCTCTTGGTCCAAAATGAATTGTTCTCTCAGTGACATTACTTTTGAGAACACTGCTGCTGACATTGTTTTTTTCTTTGTTTGTGGAGAGTGTTTTAGTGAATGGGAGCTGTGGTGTCATTGCAAGAATGCCTCTGTGGTAAATGCAGCACTGACAGGTGAGAACAGTGTAAGAGAGTGGCAGGACACAGTGCATAGCACAGTACAGCTGAGTCAATAATGAGAGAATAACATAACAACTTTAAGACTATCTATAACAACTTTTGAACCATCCATAACAACTTTTTGAGGATTTTTATTCATAATAAGCCACAATCACATATGGTACTGTATGTGTTCAGAGAATACTGCATGTTTAATATTATTGTTTCAGTTATAATTGGTGTTTACAGCAATTATCTTCATTTCTGTTGTGATTTTGGTACACTGAACGTTAGTGAGGTAAAATTTGAATGAGTGACAAGTCATGTGTGTCTCAAATCTATAAAAATGTTCACTGAACAGCTTTTAATATATCCTCTGTCTCTCTAGGCTGGTTCCAGAGTTACCTCTCTAACAGGACCCAGCAGGTCAAGATTCTTGACGTTCTATCCGACCATTGGCATATCAACACAGGGGTGCCCCAAAGTTCCATTTTGGGCGCCCCCTGCTGTTCAGACTGTTTCTAAATGAACTCCCCAAAGTCTGCCAGAATAAGATCCTTCTATATGCAGATATGCTCTTCTCTACACGTCACTCTACTCCAGAAGAGCTGGAAAAAGGCATGCAAGATGACTTTATTGATGTTAAAAAATGGTTCCTTCAGTCTAAGCTCTTGCTCAACTACACTAAGACTACAACAATGTTGTTTGCCTCCCATCAAAACCGTCATATGTTCCATCACCTCAATATCTATAATAACAAGTTTGATACACTTGAAATGGTCACCACCTTTAAGTACCTTGGTGTGTACCTTGACAGCTCTCTCTCTCCTACAGCCAGCACATAGACCATGTTGCCAAGGCAGCTAGTGCCAGACTAGGTCAGCTCTACTGGCATAGGCAGTGCCTCACTGAAAGTGCCATCAAGCTTGTAGTTAACAGCTCTGTGTTCTCTATCATAGATTATGGACTGGTAGTCGACGGAGCCGGTATGGATACAGCACTTAGGCGGATGAAGATTGTCTTAAACAAAGCATGCAGACTAGTCCTGGGTGTGGACCGTTTAACTCACATTTGTGAACTATACTCAAGTACTGGTTGATTAAACCTGAATAGCAGAATTCAGTACCAAGTCTGTCTATTAGCCAAAAAATCCACGCTAGGTCTTGCTCCTCCTGGAGTGAGGCAACTGCTAAGAAATTCCACTTCCTCCAGACTAACTAGGGGGTCAAGTAAACCTGCCTTAATTATCCCATTCCACTGGACCTCACTAGGGCAATGGTCCTTCGAATACAGGGCCCCCTGTTGTCTAAATTCCCTTAACTCTGAGCTGATTGAGGAAATAAAACTACGCACATGTAAGGCCAAGCTGCTGCACTACCTGGCCACTCTTAGTAACTGTGACTGCGTCATCTGTGCATAATCCTACTGTTATTGATAGCTTATCTGTTCTGCATAGCACCCATCCCCCCACCTCCTCCCCTGCCTGGTGTGACCCCACTGAGCACTTACCCCCATGTCCCCTCTTTATCCCCCAGCCTTCCTGCTTTCTCTTCACAAATATTAATCCTCCCAATTTCACCCCTCCCCATTTCCCCTCACCTCACTCCCCCACTTTAAAACTCTTTCCTTATCCTTCTCTTCCCCATCACCCAGCCCTGCCCTATCACCTACTTACGTAACTCTGAGTAGATTCCTGTCCAATCCACCCCTCTGACTACTCAACCCCTTATTCTGTCACCCCTTTGTCTCTGCCCCCACCTCCCCTGCTCTCATCTATTCTGTCCTCCCCCTTCTTTGGTCACCACCACTTCTGACCCTCCATAACTCTACCTGCACACTCTAAAGCTCAGCTACCACTATAAATTGCTTGTCCACCTTAGGTATGCTCTTAGTACTGTTGCAATAAAGTTGACCTCTCCTACCTGATGTATTTTAACTGTACTTGCATGAATCTGTATCTGTATGTACCATAATGTATTTGCCTGCTGTATATACCCCCATCTGTTTTGTAATGTCTATGTACCTTGTCTATTGCCTTACAATGTGGAACCTTTGTAAATGAGCTTTTAGCTCAAAGGTGTTATCTGAGACTCCAATAAATAAATAAATACATAAACAATCAGCCAGCTACAGAACTGCAAGAAAGAGGCTACCTGTGATACAAGAGGGAGAAAAAGACTATGCAAAGCTAAGAGAGGGATGGTTTGGTACCAAACAGCTGGTTGAGCTGTTCAGTTGCAGAGTTGTCTAGAAATATGGGTAAGAACCACTGGAACAGAAGGATATAAGTGAGGGGTATTTGGGTTAGCCTGTCAAGGAGCACTAAGGGGAGTGTCTAGGGTGTGATGGGAAGATCATAACCACGCTGGTGCCAGCTGTCTGAATGCTCCTGAATGTAGCTGGAGTGTTCTTTGATAATTTGCTGTAACCTGCAGTTTTTGTAGTGTATGTAGTGTTTTTACACTGTTTTCTAAAGTTTTTAGGTAGTTTCTCTTTTACAGTGCAGCCAGTACTATTATTGAGACAGTGCAGAGAAGTTAGGTTTTATTTGTTTATAACATAGGTCTGAGTTCTATTCCAAGTTTGAGTTTGTCCTTTAGTACTGAGGCTGTACGCTGCATGTACAACCCAATTCTTAACTGGCATTTGTTTCTGCCAGTGGGAGCCTTTTTACTCTCACCTCTGCTACGTTGCTTCTCTGGAAAACATTTGCCTCCCAACTGAGTGACATTAGTGGTTTGATCCACCAGTGGATCTTCGCTCCTTGTCTCTGTTTGGTTTCTCCATTGTTGATTCCTCTCCTACCTTGGCTGTCTGTTGGGAATGGGAACAAGGTCAAATGGATGGTTCCGGAATCTCTGCCTGCTGGAGGCTTGGAGCGCCATGGTTCTGACTTTTGCTCACAAGTTAATACTCAGAATATGTTTCATGGTGTGGACTATCTGAGGGACTCTCTGGGGGCGGCTGTGGGGTCCTGGACATGTTCTGTATGGCTGCCCTTGTGGGGGTGAGTGGCTTCTGTGTCTGAGTAGCTGTAGGGCATTTGGCTTGAGTTTGGGCTCCCTGCCAGTTCACGTGCTCTCCCACCACTCCTTGAGTTGCTGACTTACTGTCCACTATAACAGCTTGTGATTGGTCCTGCCGACCTGAAGAAAACTGTTCTGGATAAGCTGCAGGTTGTTGTTTGTGGTTGAGTCTGCCTGCTCCTGGATTCTGCCACTCTGCACAATGAAGAATTTGATTCTCATTTTGAACAAATGGCTGCCGCTGGGGTGTTCGTGGCAGCAGGACTGACTTGATCGATTCTTCCCTCTCAGGTCTGGCCAGCACAAGCCTTCAGCCAATAATATGGACCTCCTCACTCTCCCTGAACTTGATTAACTGACTCCTGTGCTCTCCTGACTCTGCTTTATAGCTCATTTAGATTAACAGGTAGTGAGAGTACCTGTGGTTTATCGTCCATTTCACTCACTGAAACTGCTACATCCCTACAGTGACTGTGAGAGAGATGACTGCATAGCAAACTTCAATCTGTTCACTTGGATTTCGGTGGTGTGAACAGAGATTTTCCAACTGTCTCAGTTCCCAGGATATTCTGTTTTTTAAGCAACTCCACCTCATTCTCTGAACTGTTTGACCTTTGCAGCAGCTGTGAGAAGGCTGTTTGTGGGGGCAAGTTCCAATGGCCTCATCTGGATCTTCTCTGGTGTGAGCAGGGACTGCAACTACTCCAGTTTTCTGGACATTTCAATTACCTCCACCTCTGCTACAGTAGTTCTTCCCTAACCTACTTTTGTCATGTTATACACATTTAACTGTTATGTCTCAGGGTGTGAATGTGCTTTATAGCCATAGTTAATCTGTGTGAATGGTGTATCAATAATTGGGCTATTCTTCTGACTGTATGGTATTTTATATGGGATTGGGGGGTGGGTAACTCATCTGTCGGGGGTGGGAGGTTTTATTTTCCTTAAGTGGGCGACTTGTTTTAGCATATATTTAGCCAGGCCTTGTCTAGTCTACTCTCGGAGTGGCTAGAAGAGTCGCTCCCCTTCAGGGGTTCCTTTGTATCCTGACTATGGCATACTAAACCGCTGCAGGGGGTTGGGGATTCTTCATGGGTGCTGCTCAAATTGTAGACCTTCTCCATGTGCAGATTTGAGTGTAGGATCAGGATTGTGGTATCCAGGAGGTGCCTGGAGAGCAGACATTATTTGGAAAGGGCCCCCCCACCACCTGATCCCTGTTCCATGGGCTACCGAGCTTTCCACTGAGCAGGTGTCTAATAGACCAACTGACTGAACCCCTTCAGTTAGGGCAGTTCTTTGTAACACCAGGTCTCTTAGGAATAAAATGGCCATAATGGAACCCTTCACTGCAGATTCCTCTGCAGACCTGGAATGTATTATGAAGACTTGACTGGGGGAAAACTTGAGCCCTGTGACTGAGTTATCTGTCCAACCTGGGTTTCTCCATGGTACATTGCTCTAGGTGAGAGCACAGAGGGGGCAGCATAACCATCCGCTTTAGATTCACTCTGGGACTGATGGCATACTCCTTATGTTTGACCAAATCATTGGAATACATGACTGTAAAAGCTGGGTTGGGTACAAGCAACAGGGCTGTGCTCATATACTGTCCTCCAGGTTGTGGACCTGAATTTCTGCAGGAACTAGAGACTTTCTTGGCCTATCTGGTGTTGGGGTCACCCAGACGTTTGGTTTTGGGCAATGTCAGTGTTTGGGTCAGCAAGAAAACTTCTTCTGCATTACAGTTCCCACAGGTGATGTCATACCTGGACTTTGTACAGGTGGGTGCCTCTGGTACCTACTGACATGGCCATGTTTTGAATCTTTTCTTCTCAATGGGTCTTAACATTAGTTATGTCAGGGTGGCTTTGGTCGCTTGGTCTAATCATTATGTCATTCAGTTCCTCTGCAGGGCTCCCCACACATTCTCCTCTGTGGAGATGGTCAGATGTCACTCTTTTAAGAATCTGGAACCTCAGAACATCCTGGCAGTACTGAACATCTCGAGTCTGAAGATGGCTTGTGCAATGGGGGTTGATACAGCTGTGGAGGTTTATAATTTAGCTCTCTTAATTGCCATCAATTCCCTAGCACTGTTCCATGTATTTATTTATTTATTCATGTATTTATTTGTTTACCGGGTAGGTGCACTGATACAGTGGACCATTTTCTGGTATGACCTGGGCCATTAATATGGCACAATGGTAATACAAACAATACAGTTACATTAACAGAGATCCCACCTCAGGTCGCCCTGGTATGATGTGGACCTGAGGGGGTTTCAAACTAAGGGGTGGAGGCTGGAGCATTGTTAGCAGAGGTCCCATTTGAAGAATGACAAACTAGTGATGAAAACTCACTGTGGTGAATATCAGCAAGCAATCACTCTGAAAAAGGCAACATTCCTGTCACGGGTGATTGCTGCTGGAAAGATCTGGCCAGCTCAGCTCTTCAACACTGTGGACAGACTGCTAAACACAATCTGTCTGCATTCTTGTAGAGCCTTTTCTCTTGAGAAGTATGAAGAGTTCAATCAATTCTTCTTGGACAAGGTATCCACCGTCTGAGCCTGGATATCCTTGAGTAGCCTGTCATCAGCTGACAGTATCTGATCTTTCCAGACTGTTGACACTCCATTTCTGTGGACTGAGTTCAAGCCAGTTTCAGGGGATGCTGTTTTCTGAGTGGTTTCCAATCTGTGTCCCACTTTCTGTGCATTGGACACTGGGCCAACCAGACTTCTTCAGGAATGCTGGGATTTGCTTGGTCCAATTGTGGTGGAGATTGTCTGGTGTTCAATTTGGGAGGGTGTCTTTCCATTGGATCTTGAAAAAAGCTGTGGTGAGGCATCTCCTTCAGGATAATTCTCTTGACCCTGATGATCTTTTCAACTATAGATCTGTCTTGAACCTCCTTTTTCTTGGAAAGTTGATTGAGAAGATGATGGTGATGGTGGTGGTGCAGCTGGAACTGCACTCGGAGAAACACAACATCTATTATCCTTTTCAATTGAGTTTACAGCCTCATCATAGCACGGAAACTGCCTTAGTTAGGGTGCACCATGATCTTCTCCTAGTGAGGGCCAGCAGTTGCCATTCCATTCTTCTACTGCTAGACCTTTCCTCGGCATTTGATATGGTGGACCATGGAGTGCTGCTGGATCACCTGAGGCACTATGTGGGACTCTCGGGAACAGTGCTGCATTGGTTGAGTCCTACATGTTCAACAGAATGCAACAGGTTGCCCTTGGCTCTTTTACATCAAGCAGTGCTGCACTTTGCTGTGGAGTGCCCCATGTTATTTGTTGTCTATATGCTGCACTGGGAGAGATCATTAGCTGCTGTGGTTTTACGTTTCATTGCTATGCTGATGTCACCCAACTGTATGTATCTTGTGCCCCTGATGATAGTGCAGCTGTTTCTTATCTGAATGAGTTTGTTAAGGAGATTCAAGATTGAATGGCGGAATGGCGGCTAGCTGGCTTAGGCTGAATCCATAGCAGATAGAAGTGCTACTTGTAGAATTGGGTCCATCTGGTTCAGCAGTGCCTAGAAATAGCACTGTCCTTCCCTTGCTGGATTGTGTTGCTCTTTGCACTGCAAATAGAGTGAAGAATCTAGGTTTCATTGTGGACTCCAAGTTGACCCTGGAGCACTAGGTGTTGGCTGTTGTCCACAGTGGTTTTTACCATCTTCATAATATCACCCAGATCAAGCCCTGTCTTGAGCTGGCTGATCTATAAACACTGGCACATGCCTTGGCCATGTCTAGGTTGGATTACAGTAAAACTCTGTACCTTGGATTATCTGTGAGGCCCATGCCCCACCTGTAGCTAGTTCAGAATATGGCAGCACAGCTGGTAGCTGAGACCTCATGGTTCAAGCACATTCCACCTCTTCTCTGTGATCTCCACTAGCTGCTGATTCAATGGTACATCTGTTTCAAGGTTTGCTTGATGACTTTCAAGGCTCTACATGGTCTGAGTCAGGGCTACCTGAAAGACCTCCTGGTTCCGTATGCTGATGCTCATGCTCTCCATTCAGTGAAGGCAGACTTCTTGTTCATCCCTTAATTGTAACTGAAATACTAGGGTGATAGGGCATTTGATGTGGTGGCTCCTATTCTTTGGAATGCCCTTCCCAGAGACATAAGAAGTGCTCCTGCACTGACCAATTAAATGCTCTTTAAAAACATACTGTATTTCTTTAATCTAAGTTCTGGCCTGGATTCAACTTTCTAAAATTTTTTAGCATTTCAGTTTATTTTTATTCATTGTGAGGCACCCAGAGCCTCTGTGAAGGAGTTCTATATAAATAAAATTGCCTTGCCTTACCTAGCCTTAAGGGAGTCGAGGACAGAGTCTAACAGACTAGAGATGTTTTCTTCTGGATAGATTAGACTCATGGGAAAGTAAAAAGGCTGGTGAGACCCTCTTTAGCAATAGTCCACCCTAGTGTAACCTTATTAAGTGGGAATCAACACCAAGTAGCTAGGCTTCCTTGGTGAAGACAAAAAGCCAGTCTCTAGAATAGCTAGAACTGAAATAATTGTTTTATTATTTTGCATATATTAAAGTGTCTACAGGCTGCCAAAAGCAAATAAATCATGCCACTCTAAAGTCTTCCCTGCTGTGTCCTTAATTAACAACCATACTTCCACATACTGGGTTAGAAGTGGGATACCCCCTGTGTCAGACCAGATACAAAGGCTATAATGGGTAAGGGTTCTGCTGGAAGGGAGTGGTGGAGGATCAGAACTTTAAGATGGAGTCCACAGGATATACTGTACAATGGAGTTGCAAGGTGGACAAAGAGAGACACTGACTGATACACAGATCCTCATGGCCTTGATTTTGGTGGTTCATTAGCTGTCAGAAAACCATGATGAGATGTACTGTAGGAGCAGTGGTTGGCAGTAGAGGTGTGGATTTGACAACTAGAATACAGAGTCCAAAAGGTAGAAGAGAAGACTCTGGAGCAAGAACCAGCGGTCTCTTCTACAGAGAAGTTGATAGTCCCAGACCACACTACAATCAGAGACTGTAGTAGTGACCAGAAGATTGATGTGACCGAAACCTGTACAGAGGGAGGAGACACACTTTGCTGAGATCCTGAAGAAAAGACCTATGGGAGTAAGTACTTTCAAGAGACTAAATGGCTCTGGTTGCAAACAAGATGAGTAACTGGCTAAATGGATTAAAGACATAGGCAAGACAGGAGACTCTTGTTTGAGTCTTACAGAGTGCAAAATGCAATGTGTTAACTAAATTATGTCTCCTGCAGGGGTCCAAAAGGATACTGTTCCTGGTGCTGGGTACTTGGGTTTCACAGGCCATATTACATTTGCAAGGGTGATGAGTTATGGCAGAGGTGCCAAAACCCTCATATGCACCAGATGGTGGAGCAATGGGCAGTGTTAAAATGCTGAGTCCACGTGTGCTGGAGGCAGCGCATGTACAGTAGACTGAGCAGGGAAACTTGTTTTCTTGTTTTGTAGGCACCGTTTACCTCCCTGTTGATAGCAGCAGAAACACCTGTGGAAACTCATGAATATGTATGTATTTACACTGGCTCTCGTGGGTTAGCAGTGGCCCAGGAAAAAGAGAGAGAGCCCAGGGCTCCAGACTTGCTTCAGGTGAACTGAGCAGTCGCCCCAAAATTACTAAAAGCAAGCACGATTTTATAATGTTTGTGAGAGGACTTATGTATAAACATTAACAGACAAAAACATGCAAGACTTTGCCATTTTTTGAAACATAAAAGTTATGACTTTTGTATAACCGTTTAAAAGACACCACTTGAAGTTAGAACAAAAACAGCTGCTTTCCTATTAGCTTCTAATAGTTACTTTTTAACTGTTAAAATAAACATTCACCTAAAAGACAGTTTTTCAGTAAAACAGGATATCTCCATTGAAGATATCTCCTCCATTGGGCCACACCTTTGGAAATGTAAGTAGTGCTTTTTGAAGTTGATACAATTTGCAAATTCGCTGCAATTCGTGCAGTTAATTGGCCTTGCAAAGTTCCAATTCACAGTATAGGAATAACTTCACAAATTACAGATTTTGTACCTTTGCTGGTGAAGTGGGCCCACAGTAGAAGTTCATTATGTACTATGGGTTTGGAGGACACGTGGTACTGAAATGAGCTGTATGCCATGCAGACACTGTGTTGAGTGCAGTCTTCTGAAGAGAGAGCGGGAGAGAAGTCTGTTCCTGCTTGTCTGGAAAAAAACACTTTAAAAATCAATCCAAAAGCAAAGTATTTTGAGACCAAATCAGTCACACTACATTCCACACAACACAATCATGTCTGTGTTCCTACCACAAGAAGGTGGTGGTGAAGAAAATGAATCTAAAGAGCCTGATGTTATCTGCATTGGCTAATTGCCTCTTACTGAGGTAGCTGAAGCACGGATGGAGAAAGAATTCCCATGTGGGTTCAACTCCTGTTTGGAAGACTGTGATGGCTGGTTCCTTGATGAGGATGATAGATGCATAAAATGAAATAGTTTCTATCTATCCTTTCCTCCTCATCAGTTAAATCCTTTTCTTTACAATTCTGTTTTGTTTTTCTGTTGTTATGTTTTTCCACAACTTGTACTGCAGATCCATAAATCCATCTGATTACCTCCCTCCGCCCTCTGCTATGTCATGTCAACAGACAAAACATAAAACATGTGAACACTACATCTTAAATACCAAAGTTTTACCTACAATAACATTAGCTATTGACACCTCCACTGCAGTCATACAGATTGAAAAACACAGGCTCTAAAGCCAGTGTGAGTGGCATTATCAGCCATGCAGCTCATGCATCCTACAGTAATCAAGACACCGCAACTTCCTTCTCCTCTGGCATGCTTTTTTCCTCTGCATCCTCCAACAACATGGTCCACCACTGCTGCCTCCTCTGCATGCATCCAGAATGAGAAACCCAGATTCTTAAGCCAGCTTAAATGCAATTTCCAGGCAGACCTCCAGCCAGCCAGGCAGCTCTCAAGCCAAGCCTTCAGCCATTCAGTCCATCAAGGCAGCAAGACCCAAGGTTCAGCAAGGCCCATGTTTGTCTGCTATGGTGGTAAATTACTTTCCGTTGTTGACATTACTCATCCTCACTGTTGGTGGTGAGTCTATCCTCGATCTGGAGCGGCTTCCACCATGCTTGCAAGAAACAAAAATCTTTCTTTCTTTCTTTCTTTCTTTCTTTCTTTCTTTCTTTCTTTCTTTCTTTCTTTCTTTCTTTCTTTCTTTCTTTCTTTCTTTTTTCTTTCCTTTTTCTTTCCTTCCTTCCTTCTCACTGTAGATTTCACAATTTAAAGGGTTGACTGGCAAGTGAATCACAAAGCCACACAGCATGCAAGGCTCCAACCTAAATTGCCTCTTCCTTCACCACCCATCTCTGTGACACCTATGTGCCAGTACATAGCATGACCTTCAATAATGTAACTGTAAGTGTCATTATATGATATTTTTTTCTATTCTTTTTTCCTTTTTTTTTTTTACTGTTTTAAGTTTGCCTTTCACAGATACACAGTGATACGGGGGCAATTCAGGCTAACTAATGTCTTTTTCTTCTTCATGGGTGACAGATATAG
Organism: Neoceratodus forsteri; assembly: GCA_016271365.2. Classification (NCBI taxonomy): domain Eukaryota; kingdom Metazoa; phylum Chordata; order Ceratodontiformes; family Ceratodontidae; genus Neoceratodus; species Neoceratodus forsteri. The sequence continues at coordinate 59,490,260 of CM057454.1, forward strand.
TAAGACTGGAAGTGGGCGATGAATGTATTTTTAACCCCCTCCCCCCTATTTGTAGTCTGCTTTATCCCATAGCAGTTACAAAAGTGGGAGACAAAGTGGTTCATCTGAAGTCTAGATTCTGAACAGAGTGCTGTAGCTATGGATCTGGCTCCCACAGCCAAGAACTACTGGAAATAGTCTCCCAAAATATTGGTAGTCTCCCACCTAAGTTTGCCCAATTCAAAGCCTGGGTTGAGTTAGTGTAGCCAGATGTTATTTACCTAATTTAAACTTGACTCAACCCACACATACCTGATGAAACTGCCTCATTGCCTGGTTTCAATATATTAGGGAGGATATAATAGGCAAGTGGGGGGAGGGATCCTTATCTACATCAGATCAGACCTGCAATCCTCTAACACTCACTAACTAGCTTCGTTTACCCAGCAGAATAAAGATCCAGAACTGTTTGTTAGCTAAAAAGGTGCACATGGGCCTTCCACCCTCTGCTTCAACAAATTGCTTCCACAGTCTACAACCAATCCCCTCTAGGACTTATTGCCCTGAGCAGGAGCACTGACCAGCTTGTGGTGCAGTTCGGGCAAAACTTTGGCCACCACCCACTCCCTCCCTATGCTCCCCGACCTCCTGGATCCTCGGCCCAGTTCACTTCTTCAGGACTAACTGCCCTGAGCAGGCACATCAACCAGCTTGCGGTGCAGTTTTGTCATACCTTTAGTCACTGCCCACTCCCTTCCTCTGCTCCTACGACCTCCTGGATCCTTGGCCTGGCTCACTCCTCCAGGTATGGCTACAAGGCACCTCTAAACTCTCAGCACCTTCTGATTGGTGCAGCGGTCCTGGTCTCGGCTCCTGGTTGGACTGCCTAGGTGCCTGGTTCCTCATGATTTGAACAACTTTCAGCACTGGCTCTGCCAGCTCTCCTTTTCTAATATTATATTTATATCTGTGATACTTTTTCTGATTTACTGTGCAGTCTTTAAATACATTTTTCTGTCTTGTTAAGCCAGCTAGATTCACTGTTGCTGTTACTTATTTAAGCCTTGCAACTTACTGGTAATGCTTAATGTTGAAATTTAATGTTGTTTAGTTATACAGCCTTAATTGCACTTATTTGAATTGTTTATCTGCTGCCTCCCTGCACCTTTACACTCCTGCTTTCCCTTTTGCCTTCTTAATTCCTATCTGCTGCCCAACTTGTTTTGGCCCATCCTCCTGTTTTTTTCTCAGATTCTTCCTGAAGGTCTGACCTGCCTTGCTAATCATCCTCAGACCCCCCCACAGCTATCAACTAACTTCTGCCCTCTGGCACCCCCCCCAAATCTTTTTGTCTCACTGTTAACCTCTGCCCTACCACTTAACTGCCTTTGTAGCTGCATCCTCTGCCCCCCGACCCCCTGCTGATGGTCTGCTTCCAGATCTCCCTGCCCACCTATTTCCTTAGTCTTAACCTCTCTTGTTTTCCTTCTTTCTCCCTTTTAGGACTTTCCGCCCTCAGTGGGAGCATTGGCCAGCTTGCAGTGCTGTTCAGCCATACCTTTGGCCTCCGCCCACTCCCTTCCTCTACTCCCCGACATTCTGGATCTTCAGCCCGGCTCTCTCCTCCAGGTACAGCTGCAAGGCACCTCTGAATTCTCAGCACTTTGAGACTGGTGCATCAGGCCCGGTCTGGGGTCCTGATTATACCACCCAGTTCCTCATGATTGGAGCACCTTTCAGCCCTGGCTCTGCCAGTTGTCCTTTGCTGATATTATATTTGTATCTGTGATATTAATTTTTCCTGTGCTTCCACCTCCAGCCTTTATTAAATACATCTCTGCTCTTCCCAATATCCAAAGCAGCCCTTTTTATTGGCTGCAAATTAAAGCAACCCCTCTCACCACAGGTCCTGTTCCTGCCTCTCTTCCTTCCCGTAGCCACTGCAATCTGCACATTTTCCTTTTTGTTTCCTCCTCTCCTCCAATATAACTCCACAGGTCCTGTTCCTGTCCTCTGTTCCTTCCCACAGCCACTGCACTCTGCATATTTTCCTTTTTGTTTCCTTCTCTCCTCCAATATAACTCACCCTGCTTTCCAGCAAGTCATATCTTAACTTGGCCATACTCAGGACTATCCCTAGCTATAAGGCTAGCGCCAAGCAGAGCAATGCTGTCCAATACACCTGTTTCTGCAAAATTGATTAACTGCTTTCCATACTTTAGCATCTATAACCTCAACCTTCCCAAACCTCATTTTGCTCTCACTCTAGCTTCTTTAACACCTGACACCTGCCTTTCTCCCTCTTCCCCAGATACCCTTTCATGACGAATTGTCTCACTCATTTTCATCTCCTGCTTCTCCTCCTCTTTATACCACTTACATGTTCTAGACCTACACCTGCCCTGCCACACTCTTACATCTTTCTGATTAGAAATATATCCAAGAACACATCATATTTAAACACAACTTATACCTGGCTGCTCACTCATGCCCTCCCTGTTAACAACCTGAAGGACTGCCACCCTCTCCTGGAATACTGTCACCTTCTTCAACGTCTTACCCCCATAGCAATACCCCACCAAAAAAAAACCTCAGAAGGAGACATCAAAAAGCATCCAAGCTACTTGCACTTTATCTAGCAAGGATTGCCCTGCTTCTCTTACTACTCTCAGGAAATGTTCACCCAAACCCTGGTCCTCTCATGACATGCACCTCTCAGCCCATAAAGCCAAGGTCCCTTACTTTAGCCTCCATTAATATTCGTAGTCTGCAACCCAAGTTTGATGACCTATAGGTCTGGGTGTCTCAGCAAAAACCTGATATCCTAGCTCTTAATGAAACATGGCTCTCCCCTAAGGTTCCCGATAATGCTTTATCCATCACCAGTTATGCCCTCTTTAGAACTGACTGCATTGGTAAGTGGGGTAGAGGCTGCACCATCTTTCTGAAGGATACCCTTAAGAGACAAGTCATCTCAATAACACCCCCCTGCTAACCACTCACAGATGCTAGCTGTCAAAATAATCCTTGGTCACCAAGGTAAATCTCTCACTGTTACATCCATTTATATCCTCCAATGAGACCAAGCCTCCGGCTTTCAAATGATCACTGACTATTTTGATAACCTCCCCCATAGCACTGAGACAGTGGTTATGGGTGACTTTAATGTTAATTGCCATGCCCCTGAAGCAGACCCATATAAAGATGCCCTTGCAGCCATTGGCATCACCCAAATGGTACCCCACTTGGATCAATTACAGAACTGACTACAGCTCCCTACTGGACATGATTCTCACTACCCACATTAGTAGAATCTCAAACATCGAAGTCCTACCAGGCACTCTGAGCGATCATTCTCCAGTCATCTGCCAGTGGTCCATAGGATGCCCAAATGTAAACCTAAATTCTCCTATCAGTGAATTTCAAAAAGAGGAAAGCTCCCACAATTCATCGCCCCACTTGCACAGATTGACTGGCCCCCTTAGACTCTATGAACAGCATTGACCATGTTCTAAACCACTTCATTACTAGGCTTAAGGAGGTTTGTGACAAGTTTGCCCCTTTTAAGAAAAGAAAACTTAGAGGAACCTCTAACTCCTGAATTACCCCTGCGCTTATTAACATGATGAAGGACAGGGACAGTCTGTGGCACTGTGTTATGGCCTCATGTTGCTGGACTGATTTACAGCGCTACAAAATGACCAGGAATTGTTGTACTCGGGCAGTACGTAGTACATAATGTGATTACTACTAGCATGAGCTCACTAACTCCTAGGGAAATAGCAAAAACTTCTGGGATAACATCAAAAGCCTTACAGGAAAACCTAATGAACCCTCCCCTTCTATGCTTGAGGTTAGTGGTGCTGTCATTCAGGACCACAAATTAATTGCAGACACCTTTAATGTCACTTTTACAGATCTTAGCAGTGTCCTCCCCCCTGACTTCTTTAATGACTCCCCACTGCCTGGTAGCAATGGCAAAACTGCTCTTCCCCTGGGAAGGGAGCAGCTCCACCCAAGGCCATAGCCATGGCAGCTGCTCCCTGCCCTCTCAAGGGCTGAAAACAGTGTGCCAAAGTCCCCTGGGCATTTCTCCAAAATGTGGCCATAGCCACAGAAGCTGCTCCCTGCCCTCTCAAGGGCCAAAAACAGACTACACCAAAGACCCCTGGTCATTCTTCCACCCATGTCTGTGGCAAAAGGAGCTTCTCCCTGCCCTCTAAAGGGCCAAAAACAGACTGTACCTAAGTCCCCTGGGCATTCCTCCACCCATGGCAGTAGCCACAGTAGCTGCTCCCTGCCCTCTCAAGGTCTGAAAACAGACTGTGCCAAAGTCCCCTGGGCATTCCTCCACCCATGGAAGTAGCCACAGGAGCTGCTCCCTGCCTCTAAAGGGTCAAAAACAGACTGTACCAAAGTCCCCTGGGCATTCCTCCACCCGTGGCATTAGCCACAGGAGCTGCTCTCTGCCCTCTCAAGGGCTAAAAACAGACTGTGTCAAAGTCCCCTGGGCATTCCTCCACCCGTGGCTGTAGCCACAGGAGCTGCTCCCTGCCCTCTCAAGGGCCGAAAACAGACTGTGCTAAAGTCCCCTGGGTATTCCTCCACCCGTAGAAGTAGCCACAGGAGCTGCTCCCTGCCCTGTCAAGGGCCCAAAACAAACTGTACCAAAGTCCCCTGGGCATTTCTCCACCCGTGGCAGTAGCCACAGTAGCTGCCCAATGCCCTCTCAAGAGCCAAAAACAGATTGTGCCAAAGTCCCCTGGGCATTCCTCCGCCCATGGCCATAGCCACAGGAGCTGCTCTCTGCCCTCTCAAGGGCTGAAAACAGGTACGCCTACTCAACTGATAGAGTGCCCCCCTCCAGCTGTAAATTTTAAATTTGGCACCATTTCTCAGATCTTTGTGTGAGCCTGAGCATTGACACCATCCTTGAACCTAGGAGCTGTGAGGTCACCTGCAATTCCTAACTTAGCAACTCAATATTTAAGAATTCATTTTTATTCCCCCTCCTTAAGCAGCTTTCTAAATCAAACTAGTTGAGCACTGAGGGACCTTTGTGCCAGAGCCTGCTGTCACTCAATTTTTCACCCACCCTACCCTTCTTGTTCTCTGACAGTTTATTATATAGTCTCTGTCCAGGAACTCCTCACACAGGAACTCCTCCCTTTATAATCCCAACCTTCCCCCTTCTCTGACAGTTTACTATATAGTCTCTGTTCAGGAACTTCTCCCACTGGAATCCCACAGTCAGCTGGTTTTCTATCCCCTGAAACCACACCATCCCTTCCTAAGGAGATCAAACCTAAATCACTATTTCTCCTCTCTTTTCCTATCCAAACCCAGTCCTATCCAGCCCCTGTGTAACCTCCGACATCTCCTCCACAAGGCTCTAAGACACCCTCTCCCTGGTGTACTCGAACCTGGGAGCTCTTGCACCAAAGTCAGTAACACTATCACTACTCTACAGTGGCAGTCACCCTCACTGAAGTTCAGCTATCACCCTTATCTTTCACTATAAGCATAGAACTATGGGCACTCTCACTCCCTTGCTAGGTCTTCTCACCCTTACCCTCCTGGTTCAAACCTCCCCCCGACCTGAGCTCCCACCCACTACATCAGGCACCTCACCCCCAGGTTACCCCAGTATGACCCAGCCCCCATCTTGACTGAACCCCAACTCCCAGCACCCATCCCCTGCCTATAGCCCATTCCCCTGCCTCCCCAGGCCCACCCTGGACCCATCTATTCCCTGTCATACCCACCCTTTGTGCTCTACCTATCCCCTGCACCCTTATCACCAGGTGCTCAACTGGGATCCGAACCATGGGTCCCTGCCACCACCGTCCCCTAATCAGAATAATCACATTGCTACTCTTACTGTCTGGGAATGTACACCCCAATCCTGGACCTTTATCTGCCAGTCCTCACAAATTCTGTACCAGTACCAGTCTCCGCCTTGCATCCCTTAACATATGCATCCTCCTAAAGAAAACTGCTGCTCTCTAGTGCTGGGTCCCCCACATCAACCTGATATTCTTGCTCTGGTAGAGACTTGGCTCTCTAAGTCTACCTCTGACTCTGCCGTCTCCCTCCCTGGATACACCTTATTCAGGGAAGACCACGTAGGCAAACGCGGTAGTGGGTGCGCTATATTCATGCAGGACACCCTAATTGGTCATGCACTCCCTGCTCCCAAACTTGACTATGATGCCCAAGTCCTCACACTAAAAGTTATCCCTGACCCTGCCAGAGGCCCTCTTTTTCTCACTGTCTCCTACATACCGCCAAGGAACCAGAATTTAGCAGACCAGTTCCTCATTGAGAACCTCACATCCCTCCCACATAAAGTTGAGCAAGTCATCCTTGGTGATCTTAATGTTAGCTGGCTTGCTTCTACCACCTCCCAAACCAGGAACTCCTTCGCTGCCCTGGATATGTCCCAACTAGTCTCACAGCCCACCAGGTTCAACTGATCCAGTGGAACCAACATCCTCCTAGATGTTATCTTATCAAACTGCCCCTTTAAAATCCGGGACATCACTGTCCTTCCCGACTCACTTAGTGATCACTCCCCAGTCATCTGTACCTGGTCATCCTCCTCTCCAAAACCAGTGTCCCAGGCTACACTGTGCCGGCGACTATGCTCTGGTGGCCTAGAGAAGTTGAAACAGCATCTAGCCCAGCTAGACTGGTCACCTATCCGACATGCTCCAGATATCAACTCAGCTCTTGACTTCTTCACAAGTGCCTTCTGCAAGGCCTGTGACCTCTTTGCCCCCCTCCCACCAGGATCCGTACAAAGATATGTAACACCCCTTGGATCACCCCTTCCCTCATCCAGAAACTTAAGAATAGGGATAATCTCTGGTGAATCGCTGTAGATTCAGGCAATCCATCTGATAGACAAGCCTACAATGCAGAGCACAATAAGTGCACCTGGGCCATCAGACGGGCCAAGGTGGAGCACTACCAGGCCACCCTCACCTCCACCTGGGGCTCCGCCCGGACCTTCTGGGATAGCATGAAAGAACTAAATGGGAAGCCCCACTCCCCTCCACCATCTCAGCTCACCATTGATGGAGCTACCTCCTCTGATCCACTACCTATAGCTGATGCCTCAACACCACTTTCTCTGATCTAAGCTCTGTCCTCCCTGGCAGCTTATTTGATCCAATCCCCTCCTCACTCCCCCTTGCCCTGCATTGTCCCCCTTTCTACCTGTGCACCCTATCCCCCCATGAAGCCAGGCCACACCTGCTAAAGCCCTTGGTAATAATAATCCCAGCAGCGACCCCCTCAACTTCAGAATCCTCTGCCTGGTCCTGGACGTTATCCTAGTCCCCCGACGGACCTACTCAACCAGTCCCTATGCCTTGGACAGTTTCCCAGTGCATGTAAAACTGCTGAAATCAGTCCAATACACAAGAGCAGTGATCGATCCTCCTCCAGCAACTATCAGCCAATCTCCATCCTCCCACAACTCTCCAAAGCCCTCGAAAAAGTGGTGTATATCCAACTATCTGAGTACTTGGCCAAGTATGACATTATGTGCCCAGAGCAGCACGGCTTCCAGTCAGGACACAGTACAACCACTGATCTCCTGGAGTTCTCCCAATATCTGCACTCTGCTCTCAACTCCAGCAACCTGGCCGGTGCAGTGTTCATTGACCTCTCCAAGGCCTTTGACACTGTCTGTCACCCCCTCCTACTCGACTCTCTCCACCAACTTGGTTTCTTTGCTGGTCCCTTACCTGGTTTTCCAGCTACTGCTCTACTAGATCCCAGCATGTAAAAATCAACGGCTCCTTCTCCAACATTCGACCCATTAGCTCCGGGGTCCCACAGGGCTCAATCTTGAGTCCCATTCTCTTCAGTCTCTACCTCAACACTCTCCCCCAGCTCTTGCAATAGCAAGATGCTCCTCTATGCAGATGATGCAGTTGTCTTTGCCTCACACCCAGATCCCTCCACTCTCCAATCATCCCTTCAACTCGCCTACAACCAAACAGAAAGGTGGTTTCTTGATCACAGACTAGTCATAAACCTTAAGAAAACCAAATCAATGCTCTTCTCTCACCACCAAAATAAAGCTAGAAGTGCCCCCCTCCTGACTACCCCCAACTCTCAGCTCCCATTAAAGCAAGTGCCCAGATACAAATACCTAGGCATCACTTTCGATACTGCCCTCACCTTCCACACCCACATCAATGCTCTTTCCTCCACCATAAACTCTCAGATTGTCCTACTTTACTGCCATAAGGATTGCCTGCCCCTTGCTGCCCTCCAGCTGGCTATCACCTCCTCCGTCCTGTCCCTAGTGGACTACGGCTTGCCCATCTATCCTGCAGCTGATAACACCGCCCTCTCTAAAATCCAGCTCTCCATTAATAAGGTCTGTAGGCTCTTGACCAGAGCCTCCAGCTGCACCCACACCTGCCTGCTCTATTCCTCCCTTTAACCTGCTCAACTTCAAGGAATGTCTGCAGTATCAGACCTGCCTTCTTGCTAAGAAATCCCTGCTCAGACTCTCCTTCCCCCCCCAGGTGTCTCTGCCTCCCTACCATGGTCATCGTCATCCATTTCCACCCACAGCTTTGTTAAAGCCACCTTCAAAGTGCCCAGAACCAAGACCTCCCTCGCTCAGAGGTCCTTCTTTTATCAAGCCCCCACCTGGTTCAACTCCGTCCCTCCCTACCTGCATCACCAACACTGCCAAACTTGGTCCCTTCAAAACTGCTCTCTGGAACCATCTCTTTAATGTCCACTGCTGCAGGTGCAACTAACCCTGCCCCCCTAATCCTACTGCAGGAATTTTCCCTGCCTGGCCCCCCTAATCTCAACAAGGTACCCTGGACTGCCGATCCATCTTCCCCCACCCCTTTTTACCTACCCCCTTAGGTTTATACAAGGATGTATTCCACTGCAACTCCAGAGAAATTGTACATCTTAATTGTAAATCTGTATTTTATACCAACATGTAGCTAAGTGTATTCTGTGTTCAATGTCTGCACCTGTAATGTTGTCCAATGTTATATCTGCACAATGTTCTATTGTCTTGCCCTCAATGCGATGAGGTGCCTTTGTAAATGAGTCCCTGACTCAAAGGTTGTAAATCCGACTTGTTCAAATAAATAAATAAATACCCCTCCCTTCTACTTCAGGAGAATCTCCCTGGCTGGATCCAGAAAATACCTAGAAATGTTTAAGATAAATCAAGATTTAGCAGTGACACTCTGCATTTAAAGTTTCTTTCCTTCTCATTCAAGGCCATCTTCCCCCTCTCCCATTAAACTTTTTAACCTGACACTCTCCCTTAGACAGTTCCCCCAGCTCTGGAAATCAACTATGGTCACACCGGTTCACAAAAGTGGTGACAGGTCTCTACACTCTAACTATCACCCCATCTCTATCCTCCCCCCACTTTCTAAAACCCTTGAGAGCATTGTTTCAGACAAGCTGTCTGAATACCCTGACAAGTATCACATCCAATGTACTCAGCAATGTGGCTTTAGAAAAGCTCACAGTATGACTACTGCCCTGCTTGAATTCATGAACCATATTCATAAGGCCTTGGATACTGGACATCTACAAGGTGCAGTGTACATTGACCTGACCAAGGCCTTTGACACTGTTGACCACCAGCTCCTGCTGTGATCTCTCCCTGCCCTTGGCCTTTCCAATGAGGTTACAAATTGGTTTCAAAACTACCTGACAGGTAGGTGTCAACAAGTCAAGATCAGTAATACTCTTTCTGATAGCCTCCCTGTGCAATATGGAGTACCCCAAGGATCCATCCTTGGTCCACTACTCTAGCCTTTTTGTTCACAACCTCCCAGAAGCCTGCAACAGTAAAATGATCCTTTATGCAGATGATGCCATCCTTTTTTCTACTTACACTGACCCTTGTCACCTTATTCAATGATCTCCAGACAAATTTCAGCCTTGTTGAAATGTGGTTTGATCAGCACAAACTGCTGATGAACTACAAAAAAACAAGGCCATGCTGTTCTTTAACTCTCACAGCAAATTCAGAATTTCCACTTTAACTATCCTGAGCAAATTTCACCTCCCACTAGATCAAGTTCAGGAGTTTAAATACCTTGAAATTGCTTTTGATTGCTCACTTTCCTATCACACTCATATTAGACTCATCTCAAAAGCCATAAACTCAAGGTTAGGGGTCCTTTACCGCTATCGCCACTGTCTTACTGCTGATGCTAGGCGCATGGCAGTAACTTGCTTAGTCCTGTCCATAATTGATTATGGGCTTCTTTTCTAGGGATCTGCCACATATGCCTCCTTTAAAAGAATTAAGACTGCACTGAATGAGTGCTGCCATCTTGTAACAGGTGTGGGTAAACGAACGCTTACCAGCGATCTCTACATGCACTCCAACTGGCTCAACTTGCATGGGAAGGCTAGACTACCAGACCTGCCTCCTTGCAAATACTTTTCTCCACCTTACCCCACCAGCAACTTATGCCTTTATGCTGCCCACCCCTATCACATGGTACTCATGCAGTGCTAACAAATCCCCTTATCTTGTCCCCTTCTGCCATTCCTCTCAAGCCCAAAGCTTCTTCTATATCAGGGCCCCTTCCCTGGTGAGTGGGCTCCCTTCTCAAATCTCTGCTGAAAATAGACTGGGCCCTTACAAATGCAAACTATGCCAGCACCTCACAACTCTTAGCAAGTATGACTGTTCTCACTAGGCTTACATGTCACTCCTTCACTTGCTATGCTTCCTCTACTGCTTAATCCCTTCCCTTCCCCACCCTCCTCCCACTCTCTCCCCCACTTTTCCTTTCCCTCTGTTTTCTGCACATCTATATAATCTATAACAACAATAATCCTTTATTTATTACGCACCTTTCAAAAATCAAGTCACAGTACAATAAGATAAAAATACAAAGATCAACATCATAAAACCAAACAAAATCAAATCAGTAGACAGTGCAAACCGTAAGCTTTTTCCCAAAGGAAAGATTTCAAAGCCTGTTTAAAACTTCCCACAGTCATTCAATCCCTAATCTGACGGGGTAGAGAATTCCAAAGGGAAGGGGCCGCAAACATAAAAGCACGGGCCTCAGCAGATTTTAAAGTCACCCTTGGAATCTCTAGCAACCCCTCGTCGGCTGAGCGGAGTGGTCTCACAGGGTGGTAAGGGATCAGGAGTTCTTTCAGGTAATCAGGGCCCAGATCATGCAGTGCTTTAAAAGTTAGTAAACCAACTTTGAAGGTGATCTGCCACTAAACTGGTAGCCAGTGCAGTTCCCGCAACACTGATGTAACATGAGCAGATCTAGGAGTTCCCATCAACACCCATGCTGTGGAATTCTGCACCAGCTGCAGGTGGTGGATATCAACCCCTGAAAGCCCAAAGTAAAGAGAGTTACTGTAGTCTAGGCACGAGGTCACAAAGGCATGGATTAAGGTTGGCAGATCACTGGATAGAATGAGGTGCATGATCTTAGCAATGTTTCTTAGATATTAGAAAGATGACTTAAGCACCGCTGACACCTGGGACCGAAGAGTCAGCCCCACATCTAATATCACCCCCAGGTCTTGCACCCATTCAGAGACCTGTAGTTCGACATCCCCAAAAGACAGTCCAGATGGGGGGCCGGCTCCAGGTCCCCCTATCTGGCGATCCGGATCCAGAACCAACACCTTCATCTTCCCAGAGTTCAACTTCAGCCAACTGGACCTCATCCAGTCCTGGATTTAATTTAGACAGCTGTTAAATACCGAGACAGCTCTTTCCTGGTCAGGTGGAAAGGATAGGTATAGCTGGGTATCATCGGCTTAACAATGAAACCTCAGCCTATACCGTCTCACAATGTCTCCGAGGGGGAGCATATACACCGCAAACAACATGGGGACAATATAGAGCCCTGAGGAACCCCACAAGACAGAGAGAAGGGATCAGAGGAAAAGACCCCTGAAATGACCCTCTGAGTTCTTCCGTTGGGTATGAAGTGAACCATCTGAGAACAATCCCAGAAAGCCCACAAATACAACTCAGGTGCTCAAGTAGGACCCCATGGTCAACGGTGTCAAATGCTGATGTCAGATCTAATAGTACCAAAATGGACTGTTTTCTCTGGTCTCTCTCCATCAGGAGATCATTGAGCACCTGAACCAGTGCTGTCTCGGTGCTATGCCTCTTTTGAAAACCTGATTGGAGAGGTTCATAGATGCTATGGATGGTCAAGTGGTTCTCCAGCTGGGCCACCACTACTTTCTCAATCACCTTCCCCACAAAGGGAAGGTTCAAGATAGGCCTGTAGTTGCCAGGACAGTCTGGGTCCAAGGAAGCTTTCTTCAACAAGGGTGACACCACTGCCTCTTTCAAGGAACAGGGATATTCACCCGAGTCAAGGGAGCACCAGACTATCTGTGCTAGAACCAGGAGAATGGACTCCCCACATCCCAAAATCAGGGAAGTAGGGCCTGGATCTAAACTACAGCAGGTAGGGTGCAACCCTTGGACAATCTGCATAACATCCATGATTTCCGGGTGGTCGAAGGTACTCCAGGAAAACAAAGGGGTGGTGACCATAACCTGACCACTAGCAACCCGCATAGAAGGTTTCAACCAGATCTCAGACCTAATGTCAGCCACCTTATCAGCAAAGAACCGAGCAAGCTCATCACACTGTACTTGTGAAAATGCTCTATGGAGCTGTAGACAGGTTGGGTTGCACAATCTGCCCACAGTTCTGAACAACTGATCTGGTCTGTTATGAGTGGCAGAAATTTCCCCAGACAGGAACTCTGTCTTCTTATGAGAGATTTCTGACTGATAGAATTGATAATGTTCTAACAGTCTAAGATGGTCGGCATACAAGCAGGATTTCCACCAACAGCATTCTAACCTTCATCCAAGTCGCTGCAACTCCCTCAAGGCTCCATCAAACCAAGGGGTCCGAGGTTGGAGGGACAGAGGATGCACATGAACTGGAGCAACAGAATCCAGGGCAGAGGTGATGGCGTTATTATAGGCCACAACCAGTGCTTCTGGATCACTGCAATGCACAGGGAATTGTGATAGGTCAAGGACTGCAGCAAGGCCATCAGAAGAAATATTCCTCAAAGGGTGGTACTTGACCATCTCCACAGGGGTCAGCCTACAAGGAGGGGTGCCAAAATTGAATCTCACAGTGTAGTGATTGTACCAGCTAACTGGTTCCACCCCCATGTCAGAAGCCTCGATCCTCAGGAGGAAGACCAAATCAAGAGAATGGCCACATTTATGTGTGGCAGTGGTAACCACCTGTGTTAGGCCCCATGAATCCATTAAGTGGAGGAAGAGTTGTCCAAATTGTGAGAGTTCATCATCAATCCAGGCATTAAAGTCACCAAGGACCATCAGCCTTGGAGACTCAAATGCCATATCTAGGACGAAGTCTGCTACTTCCTTAAGGAATTGCTTCCCATCTCTGGGTGGACAGTAGATGAGCGCAATTCAATAGCCCACACCTGCCACAACAGCACATTCAAAAGAGATGGTCTCCTCAACTGGAACACTAGTGAGTGCCAATTCAGTCTTGAAACAGACTGCAACCCCTCCCCCCCACGGTTCAACCTCTGGCGATGTATCACCATATACCCAGCTGGAATTGCGGCCTCAAGTATTGGTACCACACTATCATCCAGCCAGGTCTCAGTGATGCAAGCCAGATCTGCGAGCCTACAAGATCTGGAATCACAGCAGTCTTGTTCAAGACAGATCTAGCATTGCATAACAGTGCCCGAGTTGGACAAAACTCCTGGGCTGCCCTGGCTACCTGCCCATTACCAATGATGGTGCTCTTGGGTATGGGGACCAAACAAGATTGTCCATGCTCCAGGCTCCATTTCGCCCCAGGGCATCTCCTGGGCTTAACCACCCTAATGAGAGCATCCTGCTCCCCAGCCTCCACTGTTCACTCCCCACCCCTTCCCCCATCTGTGGGCAATACCTAAAGCCCGACAATGTTGATATATAGAAAAAGCCAGAGGAGGGTATGAAAAGAGGCAGAGGAGTGAAGGCGGAGAAGTTGAGTCTGTGCAGAGGTAACAGGCAGGCACATATCATAAAACCACAACCTAGCCCAGTACTAAAAACTAAGCAATCTAAAAACAAAGTATCATAATCCTAAAAATCAACCACTTATGGGCTGTCACCCAACTAGATACCTAAGACTGCCAAATAACTGACTTAACAGGACCTAAATCATACCATAAAAAAATAATAAAACCCAGAAGTCATCCTCCAGAGAGAGATCTCTCACAAATCTCAATGGAAGGCAAACAATATAGATCATTAACAAAAAACAAAAATAACAAGAGTAAACTAAATTAAACAAACCAAAAAATAAAAGGAAAATAGTTTGATAATCCACCCCCAGATTAGTCTCTCACACTTATCTGAAACAGGGTGAAAATAGAGGTTGATACTGAGCCCTCTTACTGCCCAAACTAATTTCCAGAAATAATATAGCAAGGAAAAATAAAATAAACCCTTAACAGCAAAATAAACACAAAACTAACAATAACATAAAAAAGGAAAACAAAAATACTTGCTGTCCAAAAAACATAAAAACTCAAAAATGAAAAACATTAATTCCAATCAGTTATTTCCAAAGGATTGAAATGTCAGACATCTCCTTCCCACCCTCCTCTGTTCCACCTACCACATATCCCATCTGTCTCCTCTCTCTAGCTTACGCACTCGCTACTTACCTCTTCCCCTTCCCCTTCCCCTTCCCACATCCTTACACCCCATTAGTCCATACTGTCACCACCTTTCTTCTTCTATTCCTCCCCCCTCTCCTTTCCCTTTTTAATCCCTTCTTCCCCCCAATCCTACCTCACCAATGTTCTTCCCTTCTTTCCCCTTCCCTCAATCCCACTATCCAATTTTAATCACTACCCCTTCCCACAGTCCAACATTGTCACATTAGTCACTACTTTTTGCCTCTTCCCCCTCCACAAGCCTGACCTTGCACTTTTTTGGCCAAAAGTACTTAATTGACAATGTCATAATTTGACTGCCTCATACCTCCTCATAATCCCCCTTACTTCTTCTTATTCTGCTCTCAATTGCCCTTTTCCCCAAGTATGTCCTATACTGTACCAATGTAGCCTGCTCATACCTCAGCACCTTTACTATTTTTTGATTCTCGATTGCTTCAGTCTTAGATTGCTTAATTTCTAGAGTTTCCTAGGCCTATCATTCCACTGTTAACCGAACAATGTAGTTATCCCACCATGTATTATATTACCGTGTTGTTGTGTGTTCCACAATTGTACTTCACATAGAACCTTTGTAAAAGAACCTCTGGTTCAAAGGTATTTGCAATCCTAGTACTCAATAAATAAATAAATACAATAAATAAATAAATACAACACCTGAAACATTTCCAGGGATGCCCTTAAGCCTCCTTTTATGCATATTCAGATGGGCTAGCAGTCATTTGCTATCAGGATTGCTAATTGGTTAAACAAACTGCATGACACACTACTAAATCTTCACAAGATTAATCAGTTAAGAGATCACTGTGGTCTGATCTTGCAATCCAATGGAATCATAACTGTTAAACTTTTTTATTCAGTTTCTCTCTGCACATATCCTGTGACTTTTTGTACAACGATCTGCATGGATTTTTTTTTTCAAAACTATATATAACTGTTCTCTCTTAATTGTTTTGAGCCTGACTCGACTGCATTTCCTCTGAAACTGATTATTGTATTTGTAATGTTTCTTGTGACTATGAATTTGGCATGGGACCATTGTAAATGAGCACTTGTGCTCAAAGGCAATCTCTGAAGTTTTCAATAAATAAATAATTCATGTGTTTTCTGAGAGATTGCTCCTTATGCTTCTGTACCTTTTTTTAAATGAATTCCCATGTTCTTTATATGCAGTGTGTGTGAAAAACAGATATAAGGTATACAAGATGTTACCAGTTGTCACAGTCAAATGCCAATATCATGGATGAGCAAGGTTCTGATATGCTGTCTAGCAGTCTCCAAGAAATGTGCTACCCTTCTGAAAGAAATCTATTTGACAGGCAGCCATGGCTTCCCCTTCTCTTCACATGATGTGACTTGTCTTCTTTGAGCATGAAAGACAACAACGACTAAAAAAATATATAATATTTTCCTCCATGGTGTATGACATTGACCATGAGTACACTAAAACATAAAATGCTGTAATTCCACAATAAATATGATGCTACAAATAGATGCTATAAGCACAATGATCACTCCATATATTGCAACTGACTCACTAAGTAAATTAAACTGCACAATATTTATATAGGAATATACACTATTTGTACTCAGTTCCTTAACTTTGTCTTCCTGAAATATGTTAAACATGATTTTAGTAGAAAAATGCACTAAATTTATACCAATTATTCCCCCTGAAGGTTAACCTGTCACCTAGATTTTTTTATATATCTTATTTGTTTAATCACCTTAGTCCTTCCTAGTGTAACTTAATCCAAAATATTGTAACTCAAGAATTGCACATACTCCCCTCCCCATCACCATCACAAGTTCTAAATAATTGGTTCCATTGCCTCACTGTGTGTAAATATGCACTGCTAACCAATCCCAGACCAGACAGCATATATTTGAATAACAGTAATTAGATGAAATGAGCTTTGCAACCAGAGATGGTAATGGGAGAATGAGTTGTGTGGGGTTATGGGGCTTTCAGTTAAGTTACATTTCATGGGGACTGAGATACAAATGAGATTGTTCTGGTGCCAACAGAGCTGGGTGAAATTAGCAAATTCTGAATTTGGGGACTGTTTGTGAAATTCCACAAACTTTCATGATATTTGTTAACATTTTCTGAAATTCTTTAATTGTCTGAACTACAGCAGTGCACAGCATAGCACTCGCTAAGTTGCCTCACCATGTTTTTTCAATTTTTTCCATGAGAGCATAGATTGCACCAATCAAATTGCAGGTGTCTTAAAAGTTGTTGTACTATTTATGTGATGTCAGAACAATAGTACAACAATGTTTTTGACCTTTGAACTGTCCTACAACAGGATTTGGAAAACCATCATTTTCCATCCACAACAAACCCTAATCATATACTATAAACCTTTTTAGTATTGCAATAATTGAAGTGTGCTGTTTGTACAAGTACAGTACAAGTGCAGTGCACATTTTTCCTTCTACTACATAGTTTGCTAGTGTACAATATGTCACTCACTGAGACTAACCACACTGTGACATCAAATAGAACCACTGTGCTCGCTGAAAAAGGTAGAAAAATTAAATATTTGCTTAAAAATTCACAGATACAGTACCTTTACTGTACAACTGTTACAATAAGGACCTGACCAGCAAGCTCCTCAGTTCTCACAATACCAATAATATCTGCATGTGTTGTAGATCTTCTCTGTATACATTATCTATAAATGGAGTAGACCAGGTGTTAATCCCTACCATTTCTGACTTATTTAACATTCTGAATTAAAACAAGGGAGTACAGGTTATAGATTTATTTATGTTTCTTCTATGAAGTAGTATGAATCTGTACAGTTAAGGATAGCATGCAGAAATTACTTGACAAACTTGGCTAATGATGTGAACAACTACGTTACTGTCTACATACTGTAGCAAACACATTGCTTTATTTTTTATTTTTATTTATTAAAATGTTTCACTAGGAAGGCATGCAGAGCAACAAGTTGCTTGTTTCCCAGTGTGACCTGGGAGGTAGGAAACAATGGGAAAGAATACAGAGTGTGCTTAGAGTATGCATTACAAAACAGAAAGACGTAAGATACAGTAATGAGTATGAATTCCAGCCCAGTAGAAAGAGCATGTCTGTAAAATGAGACCAGGTCTCATGATGGGAGCAGAAATCCTAGTATAGCACCCTACTGTCAGCACAACAGTGACTGCAAACACTGGGAAGTCTTCCTAGTACTCAAGAATTAGCTTGCTCGCTCTCTCCCCACCGCACATGGTGATGCTCCCCATAGATTCTCTCTCTGTGGAAAACAGCGCAGTGGAGGCAGAAGAGAGAGAACACTGCCGCATTGCAAAATGACAGGTGCTGTTCTTGTTGCCCTTTCTTTCTTACTATACCCTCTGTGTCTCTCATTGACCCGATCACAAAACACAGAGAGAAAGCAACAAACAAAAGGAATACTGTGCTGCATCTCGTGGCTGCTGTCATTCATCAAGAGAAAGAGCAACAAAGAAAAGGCACAGTGTGCCGCATCACGTGCCAGCTGTCAGTCACTGAGAGAAAGAGAAAGAGAGAGCAACAAACAAACCTAATACTTGTTGCATCTCATGGGTGCTTACACTAATTGTCTCTCTCACTCTCTCTCTCTCTCTCTCTCTCTCTCAATATTCTGTCTCCTCTCTCTCGCTTCCTCACTCTCCGTCAGCCTGGCCACTGAAAGACTGTGTGTCCCTGGTTCTCACTCTGTTTCTGGGGATGCCTACAAGGTGCAAGGTATGCCACGGGAATGGGGGAGGGAGAAAAAATGCATCAGAAGGCAACAGTAGGGCAGACAATAGCCAGCAAACAGGATGCCACTGACACCTGCTGCTGCATCTTGATTCATTCTGACCAGGTGGAGCAAGGCAACTTGGTGTCGGATGGCTGCTTTCTGTGTTGAACTGGGGGGGGGTCACTGCTTTGTGCCCCACTACAAAAGATGAAGGAACAGCCACTGCAAGGTTACACTGTGACATGGCTGCCAGAGACACCAGACATGCGCAAAACCACAACAGTGCAGCAAGGCTACGAGTACAATGGGGGGAAAAGACTGTGGCAGCAGGGTTCCTTTACAAGTACCAGATGTCTTGTTAGCCATTCAATTGAGTCTCAATGCCTATGCTGTCTCTCGGGATGTGAAAGTTGGGCTACTCCTATGAAATATTAATGCAGGGCACATTCTGTGGAGAAAT
Organism: Neoceratodus forsteri; assembly: GCA_016271365.2. Classification (NCBI taxonomy): domain Eukaryota; kingdom Metazoa; phylum Chordata; order Ceratodontiformes; family Ceratodontidae; genus Neoceratodus; species Neoceratodus forsteri. Next base: position 59,509,178 of record CM057454.1, read on the forward strand.
CAGTGGCTCTCAAAAAGTTGTACACTTTCTATAAGTTGTTGCACATGTTCTAAAGGTTGTTATGCACATCCTGTCAAGTGCACCTGTGTCTCCTACTCATGCCCACTCCCTCCTGATGGCACTTTTATTTTCTCTCCATGCTCTCTTTCCCTTCTCCATTAACTTATATTATTTCCTTAGTTTAACTGTATTTTGCACAACTACAGTAGTAAAAAACAAGAGTACTATGATCCCCAGTGTAAACAGTACCAGCTTCTGCCCACACATACACTAAATTGTCATCCTACAAAACAGATCCTGTGTAATTCAAGGGAGAGGAGTGGAGGACAAAATAAAACAAGCATTTGTCAATGCCAAATGTTTGCTTGTTAATATTGGCATTGGTAGTGCAGGAGTTAGAGAGATGCATAATAGGAATGGCAGTGAAGTATTAAACTAACACCAACCCCCACTCCCACCCTGCATAGACTGACAGTTGTTTAGGGGTTTGTGTGCCATTGGGTCATCAGCCATAACACTCATGCCATTCCACCTCACTGCACCCTGCTGGCACTGACAGGTGTTGCAGTGTGCCTTGGGATCTTTGGCCCTTACGCTCACCCCATTCCATAAAAAAATAAGCTGAGAATGGTGCAGAAGAGGAGAATGGGGTGAAAGTTAGGGCTGAAGACCCCAAGGCACACCTCAGTGCCTGTCACTGGCTGCAGGGTGAGAGTGGAGGTGGAATGGCCTGAGCATTACGGCCAGTAGCCCCAAGTCACACCCCCGATGCCATGTCAGTCTCTACAGGGTGAGGCATTATGGTTGGAAACCCTAATGCCCCTGGTGTTTGTTGGTATTTTCACTGCAAATTTTCAACATTGGCATTTTGGGACCCTTTCTCATCAACAGTGGCACTATCATTTCGTTACTCAATCCCTAAAGGTGATTTCACACAGCAACTGTGCCATTTGATGGCATAGGTGCAAAAACACATTTTGGGCAGGATGTGAAAAATGACAGCTCTACTGTTTATGAGGAGGTATAAAAAAATAGCAGTGCTGAAAATCTGGATTGAAAATATGAAAAATTGGTGAAGTTACGAGCGTGCATAGAAACTGCACAATGCACATCTGTAATACAATCATTTTTTGAAATGTTTTCACCAAATTTTCAACATGGGCATTTTGAGACCTCCTTTCATGAACAGTTCATTGTGATTTTGTTACCCTGTCCCAAAAGTTGATTTCCCACAGCGACAGTGCCATACTGCGCCACAGGTGCGAAAACTCATTTTGGGCAGGATGTGAAAAATGACAGCTATACTGTGAATAAGGAGGTGTGAAAATATGGCAGTGCTGAAAATCTGGAATGAAAATATTAAAAACTGGTGAAGTTACAAGTGTGCATAGAAACTGTGCAATGCATGCTTGTAATGCAATCATTTATTGGAATTTTTTCATCAAATTTGCAGCATTGGTTTTCTGGGACCCCACCTCAAGAACAGTGGCACTGTCATTTTGTTATTTGATCCCAAAAGGTGATTCAGCACAGCATCCACAAAATCACCTTTTGGGACCGAGTAACCAAATGACAGTGACAGTGTTGAGAAGGTGGGGTCCCAAGAACCCCATGTTGAAAATTTTGGCCAAAATTACTAAAAATGGCTGTGTTATCAACCTAAGATCCCCCCCCATTGACTTCCATTATACAGCTTACCATCATTTCTTCAGTTTGCTGGGCAGCTTTGAAGAGTGCAGACGTGTCCTGGTCCATAGAAGATCACTGATCCCGACCTCCAGAGGTAAGTATGGTGTAAGGGAGGCTACAGGGAGGTGGATCCACAAAGGAAGGATGGGGGTGGGGGAAAGGGAATGGGCAGATGACAAGGGACTGTTTTCTTTTTACAGGGGGGAAAAATACTTTGGGAATGGTTTTCTTTATTTTACAGGTTACCAAAAATATTTATGCTCCCGGTGTGCAACAATAGCGTGTGTGTGTGGGGGGGGGCATGCCATCACTGGGGTTGGGCACACCTATGTCAGCACTTGAAATATTTGGGCAGATGGGGGGGTGTCATCTGACACCAGGAGTGGGCATCCCAGTGCTGGAAACATAAATAAAAAATTATTTTGGATCACTGGGGTGGGGTCCCAGTGTGTTACATTAATGGGACATGCCGACACAGGGATTGGGCACCCTGATGTCAGCTTTCCGGGGAGTGTGTGGCAGGCAGCAGGAGCCACCAATGTGGAAAGTAGTGCCATGGCTTATTTAGTTATTTATTGAAATGGTTCACCAGGAAAGGCACACCGAACAAACAAGGTGCTCAGTGGCAGGAGCTAACAAGAACTGTAACTCTGCCATGTGCATTACTGCGCGCTGTAATGTGCATGGCCAGAGTCTTATTAGCTGCTGTCAACAGAAAGAAGGTATGTCTGTGTGCCTGGTTGTGAGAGAGGGGGAAGGTCCTGCTGCAATGATGAAACTGTCCCTCATTGCAGAGGCATATTTCTTTCAAGTGCAGTCCTCTCTCTTAAATTGCTGTCATAGACAGCTCGACGATTCATTGGTGACTGAGGGACGAGCCCCATAAAGCATCAACTCATAACCATCCCTGATTGGAGTGGCATTTTTCTGTCAAGTGAAGACTGCTTCTCTCAAACTGCTGTCATAGACAGCTCGCTGATTCATTGGTGCCAGAGGGACGAGCCCCATAAAGCGTCAACTGCATTGGGCAGAAACTCACACACCTCTAAAATGTCATACTGTCCCAAGATGTTTCTTGCTCATGCGTGCAAAACAAACATAAAAAAGAAACCATGGTCCTATGTCAAAGGCTGCCGTAACATATGGATCAGTGACACACTGGAGAAAGCTTGACTTCAACTGAAGACTTTCAGGTCAAACTGAGTCAGAAAGTGGGAGGTGCCATTAGATCTCAGAAATCTTCATTTCATCCATGTCAGAGTAAGTGGACTGTTGAGGGGGCTTCCATGCTGTCCTGACTTGCAGGCCAGAGCCTGCCTTCATGACTGCACTAGCGGTTCCCCATACTCGCCCTCATCGTGTGTGAGGGCATCACATTTGAGTGAGGTAGTGCTTACTGGGCAGAGCTGCTCCAGCGACTCTCTTTCTCTCTGTACCAAAATTCAGCAGGATAAACACTGCCAATTAATAAATGTGATTCTTAATACGTTTATTTAACTATGGTATACATATTATTTTAAAAATATCAGAGAAATGTTTAAAAAAGGTTCTAATCTGCTCAGTGAGATTGCATTAAATTACAACAATTTCACTACTTCTCATTAATATTTTTTTTAACCATGTACTATAACAAATAAAATATGGGTGACCACACAACTTCACTCTTGAGGTCCATATGCTGTTATCTCAACCCCTCAGTGGAAACACAGGCTTGTTGTGGATGGTCACTCATACTTTAATCCTTGTATTAAATATAAACTAAACTGTGTCTAAATATTACACTTTTTTAAAGTTGTCACAATGGTGTCAGGAGCACTTTTAAGAATGTGCCAGGGCACATCTTTACCTGAACTTTGCAAATTGAACATATCTAAGTTAGAAACAAGACGTATCCTTGGCTAACTGAAAGACGAGCTACAATCCACAGTATTAGGAAACACTGAAAAAGTTTAATTAACAATAAAACAATACATGGACTACATGTGAATAGTGTACCCCTCAGTGGGTGTGGTCGACGTTTTGAGTCACTGTGATACTTTTTCAAAGACATAGAGGCTTAACAAAACCCCTTCTCTTATAGTGCCCATTTGTGTAAGTACCTCCCCCCTCATTAAAATGCTGGTGCAGTTATAAATATGAAATAAGCAACGATATATATAAAGAACATATTACAAGGATATGCAAGATAAAAGCAATTTCTGCAAATAAATATTATACAAATAAATATTAAATTAGGTACCTCAATCAAATACATATGAATAAAATATGAGTTAAGAGAAGTGCAGTGGCTGAATATAGACCCTGTCACATATGCAGGTCTAAGGACAAGGACCATGGTGCAAAAGTGAAACCAATAGTGCTAACTTTTATGCCTCACCAAAACAGTGAAGTGCACTTGTGATGAACAAATGAAAATATATATAGTTTTAAGATGTAACCCAAAAGCCTGCAATAGTATGAGCAGGTATGGAGGGAGGGGTTACAAATAGCAGGTAAAAAGAAATACTGATAAAAAACATGCAATACTGTTACATGCCACTGAGCACGGTTGATATAAAGAATCAGAAACACAGTGATTGCCAAGAGAACAAGTATAAACACATTATTGTCAGAAAAAGGGGATGACAGAATTAATAAAAGAATAGGACAGTTCCAAACTCTAGTCTGCAAGACCTACATACTTGCAGAAGGTGGAGGGGAACAAATATATCATGCCATTGGTTACATTGTATCCCTTGGGTGATAAGTTGAGAATGGTGGCTGGATACCAGTGGATATGTTGAGTGGGAGTGATCATTGTTTTTTTGGAAAAGGTCAGTGGTTGGTGGGATGTGGAAAAATTGCAAATATTATCAATTTTATATTACTTCAGGTTCCCACCTACACACAGATGATGTTCACAGCAATGCTTTACAAGCAAGCCATTCTTAACAGTATAACAGGTGTTGTGATTTTATACCAAACTGCAAATAATGGCTATAACATGCATGTAGTTTTTAAAGGTGAGGTGGACGCAAATCTCTTTTGGCTTGATTCTCAAACATATCAGAATGCTGCAAGTCCCGGGTATGCTGAGCAGATGATGTATGGGACTTGCGGCATTTCCTGGCCAGCAATCAGGATTCTCAATCATATGTACCACATGCATGAGTTAGACCAGCTTTTTGCTGGTACAACATTATGGCAATCATGGGACCTTTTTACAAGGTTTGCACCAAATATTTGACCCAAGTTGCCATAAAGGGAATGAAGTGTCTCAAATGCAGGCAACCTTTGTGAATCAGGCACAAGGTGCAACAATGTGTTTGGCGTAGTGCTGGGTTTGATGCAGGGCTTAATGCAAGCCCTGCATCAACATTTATATTTAAATCAATTTTTTTTATTATATTGGTGCACTTGCGCAGCCATCATCTTGTGGTAGTGCAGATTTGGAGGCGCGGTCACTGTTGGGTGAATGCAAGGCACGCATCAGTAGGTGCATCCCTCATACCACAATCAGCCTGCATGCCGGTGCCACACCATGCACACATAATGTGGTGATGAGATCAAATGAAAGGTCTGCTGCAATGTGAGCTAAACTTGTCATACGCAGCAGACCTTCCGACGTGCTTTCCCTGGTGGTGAAAACAAAATGAACATGGCAGCACACTGCCTGCCATGCTGCCGACTTTGGGGGTGCCCAATCCCCCTGTCAGCATGTCCTGCTGCAATGTATGTGCTGATGGGGGAGCCCCCTCCCTGCCGGCATAATGCATTTCCCCCATTTTGTTATGTGCAGAGGGAGGTGCCTAATCCCCCATCGGCTACAGTATCCCCCCCCACAAAACACTTAAGTGGCATGTTTGGAGCCCACCCCAGCATTCCAAAGCCCCTGCAAAAAAAAAAAAACATCCCCGATGTATTTTTTCTACCTGTAAAAAAGAAAACTGTTCCTCATAGTCTCTCTGCCCCCTCCCACAACCCGCGCCCACCCACTGTGCATCCTGCCTCCACACACCCCCACCCCATACTTACCTCCAGAGTCAGGCGCACAATCTTTGGTGGACCAGGAATATATCTGCACTCTTCAAAGCCAACCATGAACTGAGGAAATGCCGGTAAGCTGTATAATGGAATAAATAGGGTTTTTTCAACTTTGATACATATCTAAGGCATGTTTTGGAATTTTGGCACCAAATTTTCAACATGGGGTTTTTGGGACCCCTCCTCATGAATGAATTCTGGCACTGTCATGGCGTTAATCAGCCCCGAAAGGTGATTTTGTGGTCACTGTGTGGAATCACCTGTCGGGACTGATTAATGAAATGACAGTGCCACTGTTCATGAGGGGGGCTCTCAAAAAGCCTATGTTGCAAATTTGGTGGGAAAAATCCAAAAAATGGCTGTTTTACGAGCGTATGTTGCGCTGTTTCCATACATGCTCGTAACTTCGTGAATTTGTAATATTTTCACTCCAGATTTTCAAAATTGGCATTTTTCCACACCTACTGATGAACAGTACACCTGTCAATATACATATCCTGGCCCAAATGTGTTTTCGCATGACCGGTGCAGAATTGCGCGGTTGCTGTGTGAAATCACTTTTCAGAACAGTTTGAGGAAATGACAGTGACACTGTTCTTGAGCAGAGGTCCTAAAATGCCTATATTGAAATGTTGGTGCCATAAGTTCATAAAATGACTGTGTTGCAAGCGTGCATTGTGCAGTTTCCACGCACTCCTGTAACTTTGCAAATGTGCAATATTTCTATGCCAGATTTTAAACACTCGCATTTTTTCACACATCTTTGTGAACAGTACAGCTGCCATTTTTCACATCCTACCCAAAATGTGTTTCCGCACTTGTGGCACACAATGGCGTGGTCGCTGTGGGAAATCAACTTTTGGGACTGATTAACAAAATTGCAGCACCACTGTTCATACGGGGAGGTCCCAAAATGCTTATGTTACAAATGTGGCTAACAAACTCCCCAAAATATTTGGGTTACGGATGTGTGTTGTGCACTTTCTATGCATGCTCATTGCTTCACCAATATTTCATATTGTTACTCCAGATTTTCAGTGTTGCCATTTTTTTCTCGCCTCCTCATGAACAATACAGTTGTCATTCTCCACATCTTGCCCAAAAATGTGTTTTCATCCCTCTGTCACCAAATGCCACAGCTGCTGTGCAAAACCACCTTTCAGCTAACAAAGTGATTGTGCCACTTTTCTTGAGGTGGCCTGACAAGCAGCCCATCTTGAAAATGTGGAGTGAAACTACCACTACCCACCTATGGTGTTAGGGTTTCCAACTGTACCACCCCACCCAGTACAGACTGACAGGCATCAGGAATGTGACTTGGGATCATCGGATGTAATGCTCACACCATTCCACCCCCATCCCCACCCTATAGACACTGACAGGCATCATGGTGTGCCTTGCACTGTTCAGCCACAAGTTCACCCCACGCTCCTATACTGCACCCATGTCAGCATATTTCCTTATGGAATGGGGTAAGTACAATGCCCAAAGACCCCAAAGCACACCCCGACATGTGTCAGTGTCTACAGGGCAGGGTGAGGTACAATGGCATGAGCGTTATAGCTGATGACATAAAGGCACACCCCAATGCCTGTCGCTCTCTAATGGGTGGGGGTAGGGTTGGCGACACTTCAATACTTCACTGCCATTCCTATTATGCATCTCTATCTCTGGCACTGCCAATGCTAATGCCAATGTGACAACATTCAGCATTGACAAATGCTTGTTGTTTGTATGTTATGCTCAATGTTTTGTGCCTCCTGGGCAATTTTCTCAAGGCCTGCGGTGGTTAACTTGTCTGTTATAATAAACTGACACCATTTATGGGGTTTGTATTCTCATTCCTGTGCTGTGTTTAAAGACTTTCATAGCCATGTTGCTATGTCCTTTCTCACTGTAATCATCCACTAATGTGTTATGAAGCTTGCCATGGCCCACTCGCTACTACGTCTCAGTAGTAAAAAAATAACTTTAATAAAAAGCACTACTACTAAGGCACTGTAGTGAGCAGGCTGTCACAAGCTTCATAACACATTAGAGGATGATAATTCCAAGACTGGGGGGGCATGAAACCATGGCCTCATTTGATGACTAGGTGACTAAGCATAACATACAAACAATAAAAAAAAATCTGATTTTAATATAAGAAGTTTTGAGTCTGTCTCACCTTTGTTAACAATTGCTTACTTCTGCACCTTAGCGAGGCCTGACTCCTCTGAATTATCTTGGTTATTCATATGACCCCTAACATAGAGGTTAGAAGGCATTCAGATAGCCCCCTAAAAAAAATAACTATAACAGATGTATGCCGCAACAATATACTAGGGTGTGGGCATATCTGAGTCATCTTTCATAATAACAAACAATCACACCAGCATACCACTTGGGACCATAATCAATCAATCAATCAATCAATCAGGTCTTTATTTAACCAGGTGGTCATCGTTGAGCAAAGCTCATTTGCAAGATAGCAACACAGATTATTTTTTTTTATTTTTTTATTTTATTTATTTAGTTTTTGTTGACTGGGTAGGTGCACTAGACAAATCCTACCTATTTTCAGGCATGACCAGGGGAAGGGGGATACAGATGAATGCTAACTGATCTTGAACCAGATTAAGCTGTTGGTGGTATTTTTAGTGAATTACAATTGGTTAAAAAAGGAAAGAACAATAGATACAAATATAAAATAAGGTTAACACTGTAATTCGTATAGGCATGGAATAATACAGACAATGTATAGGGTGCAAGGCATCTACATACACAATAGTATCTACAATTCAACTATGGGGCAGGGTTACATAAAACAGTCGGAAGAATATACGAGGCATTAGCGGTGTTTAGAAGATGGAGGGAGGAGAAAGGCTTGGAGGGCATAAGGTACAAAACAGGGTAGAGGAAAGTGGAATGTAAGGATGGGGGAAGGGAAAAGAGTGGGGGCACTGGTGATGCTGGATAGACGAGTGAGGCAAAGGAGGTTATCTCGACCTGAGGGTAATGAGGCTCCTACCCAAAGTAGGGAGACTAGGAAGAGGTAGGGATATAGAGTCAATAAATCAGGGAAGATAAGACATCTAGGCTTAGGAGGGAGGCAGGCAAGGTGTCAGTGCTTTATGGATGGGTTTGAGCAGAGATGGTTACCGGTACGAGTACTGGACCTGAATGCTGGAAGCAGTTACACACTTCTTTGATTGTGCGGAAGTACAGTGTCTTGAAAGCATTCAGACAGACAAAAGTGTTTAATTTGAGAGGTTTTTGCAGATTGTTCCATAAGGTAGGCAGCACGAAGCTTATAGCTGCCCTGCCAAATTGAGATTTTGCCTTGGGCACTTTAAGTGTTATAAATGAGTAGCTTCTTAGCACGTATTTCCCAACTACACTTAAGGGTAGACAGCAGGAGATATCATCATCATCATCATCATCAAATCTTTATTTATTCAGGTGAACATCATTGAGCAAGGCTCATTTACAAGATGGACCCGATAAGGTCAAGGTTCAATAGTTGATACACAACAGATACATCATACACTTATATAAGACAGTTATACATACAGGGAAAATAATGTTTATAAACACAGTGATGTACAGTAAATTCACATGATAAAAAACAGTTACAGGAAAGTTAAGCTAATATTTACAGTATGTACAGTATATACATATCCCAGTGGGGCATGGCAGACACTCAACATAATGTAATACTAGGATGGTGAAGGTATTACTGGGTGCCATAAGATGGGGTGTCTGTCTGGAAGGAATATGCCATATATGGTTTGGAAGGAGATTTTTGAGATGACAATGATAGCTCTAGTGGTAGCAATTGCATTTCTCTTTGAAGAAGACTGTACAATGCTGTTTAAAGGATGCAAATGGAATGATATTGGACAGTTTTAGGGATTTTGTAGGGTGTTCCATGCTATAGCTAGAGAATAGCTGATTGCCCTCCCTAGCCTGGTGTTGAATTTGGGCAATTTGAGCAGGATGATGTTGTTGCTTCTTAGGGCATAGGAGCTAGGAGAGGTCTGGGTGAAGCAGTCCAGGATATAGTTTGGAAGTTTTTTGACAACGCTCTGTAAATCCATAGTGCTGCATTTCTGTTCCTTCTGAGGTGAAGGAAACCCACCCAACTGCAGCATAAAGAGAGCAATGATGAGTATTAGATGGCAGATCTGTAATGAACCTTATTGCTCTATGATATAAGGTATCCAACTTGTGATGGTAGGAGATGGGGCAGTGACTATAAAGGAAGTCTGCATAGTCAACAACTGATAGAAAATGGCCTGGACTAACCTCATCTTTGAGTCTCTGTTTAGGAAGGGTTTTAATCTATAGAAGGCCAAGCCTCTGGCTAATTTTTAACAGTTCTTCTAAATGATGAGTGAAGTCAAGTCTGTTGTCAATCCACACACCTAGGTATTTGAAGTTTTCTACATACTCCAGATTTCCTCCAAGTATAGTGCATAGCTGGGGGAGAATGATTGGAGAAGATGTGCTGGTGGAGCTTTGATTTGTGAACATCATTGCTTTAGTTTTCTTTGCATTTAACAGAAGCTTTTTCTCGAGTAGCCGATATTGTAGCAAGGAGAATTCTATTTGTAGGATTTCATGAGCAGCTGCAGGTGAAGGGTTGCTGACATACAGAACAGTGTCATCAGCAAAGAGGTGTACAGAGGAATTGGTAAGGGTTGAATAAATGTTATTTATATAAATGGCAAAAAGGATAGGACCCAGAATAGAACCTTGGGGGACTCCTCTTGACAGTGGTTTTAATGGAGATAGGTCACCTTCAGCTTTTACCTGCTGTGACCTACCGGTGAGATAGCATCTGAACCACTTAAGGGAGGATGGATCTAGGCCAATGGAGTACAGGGATGAAAGTAGTAGCTCGTGGTCCACAGTATCGAATGCTTTGCTCAGGTCCAGGAATACTGCACAGACATTATTCTTTTATCTAATTCGGATTGCCAGTCATTTGTGACCTTGGCTAGTGCAGTGATAGTGCTATGCTTGGCCGGAATCCAGATTGAGCTGGGTTTAGGAGGTTAGCATTGTCAAGATACTCACTTAACTGATTACTCACTAATTTCTCCAGCATCTTGGATAGCACTGGTAGAATGGAAATGGGCCTGTAATTATTAAGATCCATAGGGTCCCCTGATTTTAGAAGGGGAACCACTTGGGCTGTCTTCCACAGTGTGGGAATAGAGCCATAGTTTAGGGATAGGTTAAAGAGGTGTGTTAGGGGGACTGCAAGTACATGGCATGCAATCTTTACAAAGTAGGGTCCAGAGAGTCTGCCCCTGCGCTTTTTGGTATCCAGTTGCCGTAATAGATCCCTACTTGTTTCAACAGTATAGATTTGAAGCTGAAGGAAGAGTCAACTCTCTGATCACCAGTGTAATGGGAGCTAATTGTTCCTTCAGCAGGTTAGCTGGAGAGGTGTCAAAGGCAAGGCCAGCTGTTGTGAAGTGGTTATTGAGGCGTCCAGAATTTCCATTTTGCCAGTGATAGGGCCATAACTGTTGTGTAATTGAGTTGGAAGGGGGGTGTTAGCATCCTGCCCCACCATACCCTTGATGGTGCCCCAAAACCTAGCAGGATTATGATAGGAAGAGTCGAGTTCGGCCAAGTAGAAGGCAGCCTTTGCATCCCTAACTTTCTTGGTGCATCTATTCCTGGCTTTCCTAAAGATCATCCAGTCATTTGCATTCTTGTCTTTTCTTGCCATTTTCCAGAGTTTGTCTCTCTCCAGCAGTGCAGCTTTGAGGTCAGCTGTAAACCAACGACAGGATTTGTTTTTTATTCGGATACTAGAGATTGGGGCATGGGTGTTAAGGGCATTTATTATAATGTTATTTAGCACCTGCTGAGCTTTTTCAACAGAATGGGCAAGATAAAACTCTTGCCAGTGTGGAGAGTAAGCTAGATCATGCAAATATCCTTCAATATTGATGTTTTTCTTGGATCTCCTCATGAGGAATTTTACAGGGCTTGTTGTTATGTTGGTGGATCTTACCCCTGCGATGGGGCAGTGATCACTTATATCGCAGAGAAGCACTCCAGCATGTGTGAATAGATGTGGTTTATTCACTAGCATGATATCAAGTAGTGTGCTGTTATTACTATTCCTTGCATTAATTCTTGTTGGTTCATTAATTAGCTGTGTGAACCGATATGTATCACAGAATGATACCAGAGGTGCAGCTTCCTGGGTAAGCCAGTTGAAATTCAGGTCACCTAGAATAATGACTTCTTCAGTGCTGGGTTTGGGCAGGTTCCCCAGATGGGATAAGAGCTTGTGTTCAGCAGAGGGGGGTCTGTAGCAACCAACTAGCTGAAAAGCTGCTGTATTGGGGAGAGAGACTTTTAGGGATAGGCATTCAAACTCCTTGGGCATAGATGTTGCAGCAATACAGGATACAGCTATACCGGATTTTGCATATATGGCTACTCCATCTCCCCTTGTTTGGCGATCAGCTCTGAATAGCTGGTAGTTAGGTAGGTTAACATCCCTGTCTACTGTGGTGGGTTTGAGCCTGTCTCAGATACCACAAGAAAGTCTGACAAGGTATGGGCAACCCAGGCTTGTATCAGTGTGAGTTTTTTCAGCAGACTGCATACATTAATATGCAGAAAACTGAGGCCTTTAATTGAGTTTGGGTCTGATGGAGAGGTGATACATTCAGGGGGTCCAGGGTTGATTTCCATGTTACCAATACAGAGTAATAGAAAGAGCAGGAGTTTCATGAGGGCTGCCAGTGATAGGTAGAGGGGTCTGTCTGGTCCTCCTTCTTTTATTCTGTTGCCACTCTTTTTGGGGTGCTCCCTGTGGGTTTAAGAGATTGTGTCGAGACACCAAGTAGCAGTTTGGTGGTTAGGCTTAGGGGGGATCTGTATATCCAGCAGTGGAGCCTTGGTTGAAATACATGTGTTGGTATGTGTCTCTTTATGGTGATCACACCACTGTAGTCGATGCATCAATGGTAGAGCATATGTGAGGGTTTGAGCGTCAGCCAAAGGGGATGGTTCAGAGAGACTGGGCAGATGGATCACCCTAGTTTGTGTGACAGGTACATCTTCTTTGTGGAACCCCATGGCTGACAGTGAAAGGAGTATCAGAAGTAAACTCCCCATTATGAGAGAGATATTGGTAGTTGGCTATCGGGGAGTAGTGAAGTTGCTGATTGGTTGGATCAGCAAGCCTAAATGCAGCCTGCCACACAGTGAATCAAACAAATGAGATATAATGATATATATAATATAATATATAATATAATATATAATAGATATAATCAGATATAATGAGGTAGTTTATTACAGATAGCTCTATAGGTCCAGAGTGCAGCATTTCTGTGACACCTGAGCTTGAGGGAGGTCCACTGCACATATGCATATAGGGCACAGTGATGTATGGCAAAGGGAAGTCCCGTAATAAACCTCAGGGCTCTATGGTAGAGTGTGTCCAATTTTGCCATGTATGAGATGGGGCACTGGCTGTAAAGGAAATCCATGTAATCAACCTGGAATAGAAAAGTTGATTGGATCAACCATAGCTTGGCATCTCTGGTGAGAAATCAGTTAATTCTAAAGAAAAGACCTAACCTTTGTCGGAGTCATTTTAGCAAGTCCTCGATGTGTTTGATGAAAGAGAGTCTGTGGTCTATCCATACTCCCAGATACTCGAATTTTGTAGCAAATTCAAATTTTTCTCCTAGAATTGTGGTAATCTGGGGAACTGACCCACTAGTCACAGGGTTTGCTGTATGGTTGAATGGAGAGAAGAGCATTGCTTTTGTTTTTTGGTGTTGAGGAGTAACTTGTTTTGGAGAAGTTGGCTTTACAAAAGGTTGAAGTCAGACTGGAGATCATTGCAGGCAGCTTTGGGGGTTAGGCGACTCAAATAGAAGACTGTATCATCTGCGAACAGATGAATGCTGTCATTTTTAATGCAGTTGTTGATATCATTAATGTAGATTGCAAATAGTAGGAGACCCAATATAGATCACTGGGGTACCCCTCTTTGGAGAGTTTTAAGAGGAGACAGACCTCCTTCAGCTTTAACTTGCTGAAAGCACCCTGTAAGATAGTCTGTGACCCAACGCAGAGAGGAGGGGTCCACACCTATGTTTCGTAGGGAGGAGAGGAGCGGGCTATGGTCGACTATGTCAAATGCCTTGCTTAGATCCAGGAAAACAGCACAAATAAAGGTTCTGTGCTCAAGATCATGCTGCCAATCATCAGTTACTTTAGTGAGGGCTGTGATAGTGCAATGTTTAACTCTGAATCTGGACTGCATAGGATTTAGCAGTTTCATTGATTCAAGGAAGGATCTTAGCTGTGCGTTTACAATTTTCTTCAGAAGTTTGGACAATACTGGGTGGAGAGAAATTGGCCTATAATTATTGAGATCACAGGGGTCTCCTAATTTGAACAGAGGGATTACATGCACTGTCTTCCATACAGGTGGCAAGATGCCCTGGGACAGAGATAAATTAAATAGGTAGGTAATAGGTTCTTCTAAGACATGGTAAGCAATCTTTAGGAAGTAAGGGTCTAGGGTGTTGGCCCCAGAACTTTTTCTAATGTCCAGCTGTAGCATGAGGTCCTCAACCTCTTTCAATGAGACAGGTTGAAGCATGAATAGCGAGGAGGTGGTCGATGATTCAGGAAGATGGTTGGCAATCTGGGAGCGAAGTGTGTTTGCTGGTGAGTTATCAAAGGCCAGCCCTGCGGTAGCAAAATGGTTATTAAATTAATCAACTATATCCTTCTTTTTGGTGATAGTTGAGTTGCCAGAGATAATCTTGGTTAGGAGGGAGTTTCCTGGGGAGTGGCCCAGCAGGTCATTAATAGTGTTCCAGAATTTAATTGGGCTCTTGGTGGCAGAGTCAAGTTCAGAGCTGAAAAAAGTAGCCTTCGACTCTCTGATTGCTTTAGTACATAAATTTCGTACCCTTCTGAATGGATTCCAGTCCTTAGGAGTGTTCAGTCTACGCACCTTTTTCCAATGCTTATCCCTTTCTAAGAGCAGAGACTTGATTTCAGGGGACAACATTTACAGGTTTTGTTCCTAGCCCGAACTTTAATCAAGGGAGCATACATATTTAGGGCCACCGATAGGATGTCATGGAAGATATTGTAAGCCGATGCAACCATTTTGGCCAGGAAGAAATCCTGCCAGTGTGGAGAGTGCTTAAGCTCATTAAGATAGGTGAATTCATTGAAGTTGTGTCTGGATCTCTTCATAAAAAACTTAGTTGGAGGAGAAGAGGTATTGGTTGATCTTACTCCTGCAATAAAGCAATGGTCGCTGACATCTGAGAAGAAGGCATTCACATGGGAAAAAAGATGGGGTTTGCTCACCATAAGCACATCCAACAGAGTACTTTTACTAGAGTTCTTTATGTTCAGGCGCATTGGTTCAGCAATAAGTTGAGTCATCCCATGGGCATCACAGAAAAATGCAAGTGGGGCTGATATATTAGAGAGCCATTCAAGGTTGAAGTCTCCTAGGATAATAGTTTCTGGCAGTCCTTGTCCCAGCTTGTCACTTAGATAAGACACAAGCTGCAAGCAAGCAGATGGAGGCCTATAGCATCCTATTACACAAAGCGCACTAGTCTGTGTAATCTCAACTTTGAGTATTAGACATTCAAATTCATTGGCGACTGATGACGAGGACATGCAGGATGCTAAAAATTTGTCCTTAACATAGATAACCGCCCCTCCTCCTCTAGTTCGCCTGTCAGCTCTGAACAAGGCATAGTTGGGGATGTTTACTTCCCTATCAGGGGTGCAAGGTCTAAGCCAGGATTCAGAGATCACTAGTACATCAGGAGAGGTGTGATTTACCCAGGCTTGGATCAAAGTGATCTTTTTTAGGAGACTGCATAAGTTAATATGCAGGAAGCTCATTCCTTTTAGATTTGGTAGTTCTGCCAGCGGTGCGATGGCTTATGGAGGGCCATGGTTAAGTTCTACATTGCCTGAGCATAGCAGAAGGATAAGTAGTATTTTCCTAAGTGTGCCAATTGTAAGCTTAGAGTTCATGCTTTTTTCCCATTTAGTAGATTTGTTGCCTTTGAGTGTGGAACATGACCACCATAGGTAAGGTGGCCTGCTGTTGTGAGAACTAATGCCCCAACTGCAAAATGCAGGGCGGGGACAATAGTCTGCGTGGTGGGGGGGGGCGGCATTGTGGTGGAGGTATGGTACATGTACTGCTAAAATGTGTTGGCCAAGAGCATGGCTGGAGGTATGGATGCTTGATTTCACAGAGGCAAGTAAGGGATAGGTTACCAGATGCCATACAGTACAAGGTAAGATTGTAATCCGTGCCTGGCGGCAGCTCAGATGTCAGGTACAGGCTAGCTGGTACCACCAGAAGAAGGGGCAACAAGAGGAGCCATATAGATCCCCATATGATGAAACATTGCAGTAACGTAAGCATGAGATGCAGCAAAGATCTTGTTTTCTACTGTAACTACCCTGTCTAATTTGACATTACTTAAGAGTATAGCAAATTGAAAACACAATGATTCCTGTAGACACAGTCATACAAGGCCAGTTATTTCACTTATTATAAACAAGCACTTCCAATTATTTTGCCTTATAGAATACAAATTCCTACATATATGATGAACATTAGGTATGTTTTCTCACAAGCAGTGTATTTAATTTTCAATTAAATTGATCTTTATTTTTGAAATAGATAAAGGATGTATATAATACTTGATGCATGAATTTCATTTCCTCGGACCATTTCTCATGATTAAGCAGCTATCATGAAAGAATGGGACCAAAGTGGCAATGAACAACAATCAAAGAAGAAAATCAGAATGTATTGTACCTAAGGAGACTGAGCCTCTTCCTTTCCTCTCCTGCATTACTGACACATTGCAAGACAGTGGTTCTCCCGAAAAGGTGACAGTTTTCTGTTAGGAGGCTGGGCATCCTGGACATTTCTTTAGGAGTACTTTATTCTAGGTTATATGCAAGTAAGTCATTGGAAAGATAAATACTTTTTAATTCTATTCTGAAAAATAAATGATCATTCTGATGCCCAATCCCAGTACTTAGGGAAAATACTACAAAAGCAGCTGTTGTTGGTTATTTATTTAAAAGTTTTACCAGGAGGGCACACTGAGCAGAGTACTTCTCAATTCCAGGTGCATCTTGGGGAAGGGGAACAATACAGAAAAAACAATCATCCAATACATTTACATACAGTGTACAGTAATTCAGTATGACATACAGAAGTACCAGTTAAAAGCATAGCAAATACCTGAATACATAACAATGCATGGGGTACTGTGCCGAGGCATAAACAAGCAATTGGAACAGGGACAAACTACCATAATGTGGATACCAGGCTGGGCCATTTGAGCAATGTGCAGGCACATCTTAGCCACATGCACAGGTTGTGGAGAAGTGCTCATTTATGAGGTAGATGAGGTGCTGTGAAGGGGCAATTGCCAAATGCTTACAGGAAGGGAGTTCCATAATTTGGACATGCGATGTCTGAAAGCTGCTTGTCCAATAGAAGAGGACATGCACGGTACAGCCAGTAGGTGGGTAATAGAATTCCTGAGTGAGTAGCAATAACCAGTGCAGTGAGAATAACTGGGACTGGGAAGGGAGAAGCCAGAGAGGGAGAGGGGGGCAGCAAGGTTAGCTCCCAGGGTGGGGGCTGACCAAACAAGCAGACATGAAAGACCGTTAGGCCTATTCTGCTGGCATGTTAGTAGATAGGAGAGGAATGGGCAGCTAACACTTCAGCAAGGTACAGAGGTGGGGACTGGGACCAATACTTAGCTGTGAGCTTAGTGCAATGAGGCTGTCGATGGTCATGTAGCGATGGAAAATTGAGAGTCTGGTAAAGCATGCAGTGGTGGGAAAAGGGTGAGATATCAAGGGGCGAAGTGGCAGAAAGAGTGGAACAGGGAGCCCAGTCTGGCTAAGGTGGACTTAGGAGCGACACTGTAGACTACATCACCGTAGTCAAAGATAGGGAGAATCATTTTCTGTACAAGTGCAGGGTGGGCTGGCAGTGGGATGCAACCATGGTTGTGGTAGAAGGTACCAAATTTTGGGTGAAGCTTTTTGTGGATGGCATCAAAATGTATAGAAAAGTCAAGATTCAGGTCCAACCAGACCCTGAGATATCTAAAGGAGGTGCAGGCCTCCAGAGTGGTCCCATCCAGGGTGTGGAAGGTGGGGGTGGAGGGGAGCTGAGAGAGTCTCTGTCTCATGCTGAAGGTCATGGAGATGGTCTTCTTGACATTGAGCAATAGCTGATTTGCATGAAACCAGAGCTGCACATCATAGAAATCCTGCTACAACCTGGTCACTACTTCAGCAGTGGAAGGACCAGATACATACCTAACCATGTTGTCCGGATACATGTGTATGGATGTGCGTGGGCAGGCAGTGGGCAGGTCATTTAGGAAGATGGAGAACAGAAGCAGCCTGAGGACTGAGCCTTGGAGGACGCCTGTGGTGACTGGTAGGGGGGAAAAGGTGGAATCTCCGATTCTAACAGATTGGGAATGGCCTATCAGGTAGTAGTGGAACCAATTGCTTGTCAAGGTAGAGAATCCTGCAATAAAGAGCTTATCAGTTAGGAGGGCATGGGAGACTGTGTCAAAGGCCTTTGCTAGTTTTATGACAATAGCTGAGGTAGTAAGGCCCTTATCCATGCCATCAAGAATGGAGTTGGTGAGCCGAAGGAGTGAGGTGGCAGTGGAGTGGAACTTCCTGAAGCCAGACTGGAAAGATGAGAAGAAGAAGGAGGAAGAGTTGAGAAAGGAGGAAAGTTGAAATAGGACTAGTTGCTTCTGAAGTTTAGCTAGAATGGGGAGGAGAGAAATAGGACGGTTGTTACCTGGGGCAGAGGTGTCACCTCCCTTCAGGAGTGGGATAACAGTAGCTTCTTTCCATTCTGAGGGGACTGAAGCTGTGGCAAAGGAGAGATTGAAGAGATCAGCCAACTCTTGTTTGTTTAAAGCTCTTCATATCACATTTTAGGAGTGAGAGAAACATTAGCATGCATCCTGATCTAGAACAGGCCAACAACAACTGCATGGGATCTTAACTAGTGTGGAGTTGAAAATACTGGGAATGAAGCCTCAACCCCATAATACATCCCAAAGAACCTGCAATACTATAACTTCAATACCTTAGGCAAGATTTTCCAGAAGTCTGCATCCATTTTACAGATGTGGCTGCCCAGTATTCACCCAGATAGTTAGATCACCTGCAAGGTGGTCTAACGTCTCGCATGATTGCCCTGTTTTGTCCCTCAAAAATAATGTATGCATAGTTTTTGGGGGCTAGAAAAAGCAGCAAGTGCTGCAACTGTATCAGTGTGTTTGTAAATATGCCACAAGCATCCTAAAACTTTTGAAGTATATGAAATGCTGACTTGAATCTGAAATATAGATGTGAGTGCTGCAGCCATAGCTATGACAATCCTGGCCATTGAGAAGGGGAAAACAGCTGAAATAAAGTCAGGATAAACCAGTTACACTCCAAACCATACTAATTGTAGATGTGATAGACCGAATCACAAGGGAAAAGTATTTACACCAACTACTAACCTATTAGAAAGAAGTCAGAAACAGCCCAGATACTGAAGTCTGAATCTGATTTAATCCTAAATCTGTCCTTGATGGTTCTTGTTTCATAGAAACATATATTATGATGGTGGAAAAAGAACATTGGTCCATCCAGCCTACCCATAAAACCCTAACAATTCCAAGACCTATTGTCCATACAGGGTTCTAAACCTCACTATCAACCCCCATGCTCCCCACCCTACTGATACCACTCAGAACAACCACTAAGCCCTCACTCTGTCCCAGCTGTGTTTGCAACCTTGATAGTTTTGGCATCTGCCACATTAGCTGGCAGATTGTTTCACGTCTCCACTATCCTTTTCATAAAATAAAACTTCTTCACTTCTGGTTCAGAGTGCTTCCGATTGGGTACCCCTGATTCTGACTATTTTGACATGTTTAGAATTTATATAATCTGAATTCTGAATAGTTTTTTACTTGATTCTGGTTTTCATTCACCATTCTTGGCAATTTGGGGGCCTATCAAAGGGGCACTTAGAAAATGGACAAATTAAATACTTTATTCTGATTTGATATTTCTATTCCATTGGCATATGTTTTTCTGCCAGTACCCCCATTAAAGAAAAAGGTCCAACATGTGATCTGTTATTTGGACAAATCGCATGCAAACTTCACGAGCCACTTCACTCATTCTTGATTTACATCATGAACATGGCTGCTAGTTTTACATAAAAAATTTCAACTAGGCCCCAAAAATAAAACTTCTTTAAATTAAAATTAAGCATAAATAATCGCATGTTCCTTCTACTCATGATACCTTTCTTATGCACATAAGCAAATTTAAAAAAGCACTATTCACATTTATTTTTTATTTCTGGTGTTTCTCTGATGACGGTTAAAAATCCTATCATAGCCTAGCTAGCTTGACAGAGCAACCTCTGCTGCTAACCCTGCCCCAGATACAATGGAGCATGTGGTTCCATATGCTGCTTTGTGTACTCTGCCCCAGATACAATGGAGCCTGTGGTTCCATATGCTGCTTTGTGTACTCTGCCCCAGATACAATGGAGCTTGTGGTTCCATATGCTGTTTTGTGTACTCATCCCCAGATACAGTGGAGTTTGCAGTTCCATATGCTGCTTTGTGTACCCTGCCCCAGATACAATGAAGCTTGTGGTTCCATATGCTGCTTTGAGTGTCTGCCAGTGAAAGTTTGCTGAATTTTGAATTTGTGCATTCCATGTTAACATTTCATGTGTCTGGAGGAGGGGAGTGAGCTTTCTATTAGAGGAATACTGCAGAACATTACATTTTTATGTTCCATGGTAAGCAAATAACCTTCTACTGCATGTGTAGAAAGACAAATGACAAACAGGTAGAAACCATCTGTGTAGGGACTATTTGACCATTTCTAAACAATTACAACTGAGAAAAGAAAAACTGTGATGCAACTCAATCTCCTAATTGGAGCTAAAAGAGCAATTTGGGTGCATCTAATGGCAGGGAGAAACAATAATTTCTATGTGCACATAGACCTAACTATGAGCATTTAATCTGCACTCCCATAAGCTGATAGCATTGTTTTAGTGAATAATTACACCTTCTACTCAGCAAGAATATTACTACTCATTTTTATTCTTTTTCTGTTCTTTTTTTTGTTGTGCAAAAAGTGCTGATAGTGCAGAACTTCTTTTTTTGTGCAAACCCTCTTTTTTCAGAACAACATTTATTTTATGTCCTTTCCCTTTTATAGTGACACATGATAGTCTGTACATTTCTTTCAAACAGGTATTAAACTATTACAACGTTACCCAACTTGTATGTCCTTGTTAATGCATTCCATTTTCTCATGGCTCAACTGCTTAATCCTATCAGGTTGTGGTCATTTGTCCGTTATTAGTTGCTGCTGCCTTCTATGGCCTACCTTTCCTTTGTGGAGAACAAATGTGCTGAATGAACATTCAGGGGACTGATGAGGTTTTTAAGATTTCAAACAAACTCAGTTTGGTCTTCCGTTTGAAGAGGCTTCCTCTGGTCATCCTCCTAGTGCATCAGGCAGTTAGCTCACACAACGTGCTGATGTTTCAGAGATGTAGTACTTCCATCCTCAGAGCTATTAATTTAGGTGCTCAAACGCTCTTTTATGGTGATGCTTACTGTTGCCAGGGAAACCTTGGGTATATCTACATTACCAGAATTATTATATGCATTTCATCGAATCAAGCTTTGCAACAACTTAAATTCAACATATGATGAAGCTTAATCTTTCTCATTCCCTTTATGGGTTTCAGCTTCCTCTTAGACACATCATTTTCTTAACTTCATTTTGATTTCTACAAGCCATGCATGACCTTTTAACCTCCTTCTTCACAAAACTCTACATGGTGACAGTGTTAATTCTAGGTGTTTTATTTTGATTTTATCCACCTTTACATTCGGAAAACCAGACCTTCTTCATTTTTGTACTTAATTTGGTATGTTATTTTTCCTAATTTTTTCACTTTCACTTTTCATTTTGCCCCACCTCATGCATCTGTGTGGGTGGCTGTTTGTGTTTGTCTGTGTCTGTAGCTTAGTTTTTGGGAATTTACAAGATTTTCTGCTTGGAGTAACTACACCATTCTTGCTCACTACATCTGTGAAGGTCTCCTGGACTAGATTTCTGCAAAACATCACCACCAGGTATTTGCTTTTTCAGTTTAAAATCAACTTTTTGGAAGTTATCCCAAGCAAAATAGAAGGCAAGCAGCAAAGTCTGACAAACTCAGTGACTCTGGATCCTGCTGGAATCCACATTTTAATCTGGCTTGCTCCTAAGTGATCTATTTGTGGGCTTTTAAACAACCTCTTTAAATAACAAAGGAAGCATAAGGACAAAAGAATTTCACATCCTGCACTTGTACTTGAGTAGTTGTGCCCCAGGATATCAATGTAATGGGGCGGGGGAGTGTATGCCTGCAAGATCTTGCATAGCCAAAGCCTCTTGTCAAATCCCTGCCTAGCTGTGACCCTGGGTGACCTCTGTCATAAGTTGTACTAATAGCCCGGATGGCACAGAAAGAAATTGGACTGTGCATTTCTGTGTTTGCTGTTCTATCCTGTCCCTTAATTAAATCTTACTTGACACTATGTTCATGCCTAACATTGCTGCCTGGCACCACATTCTTAGTTTTTTCTTCTTGATCAGTCACTCTGGAAACACCATACCTAACTGGACTCTACCCCAGATCCTTGTGACTGGAATTAGCCTCCACTACACTATAGGTTGGACTTCTAGGGATTATTTTTCCATCTCAAGTGGGCCCTGGTCTCCCCTATGTTTCCGTCCTCAACGTGATTGCTGGGTTTCTACTTACCCACCTACCTACATCATAACCACCTCAGGACCTATTATCTTCCACTTCCTGGGCGTGAATGTGAATGCAAAATCATTGCATAGCTCCAGAATGGCTACTAAACAAGTATCCAAACTAATTAGAGAGTACCTTCTAAGGCTCACCCTTCTGCTACTTCTGGTATCAGGTAACATCCACCCCAAGCCTGGACCAGCATGCCTTATTACAAAGGATAATCACCAGAAACAGGGAACTCTTCACCTGGCTTCTATTAACATTTGCAGCCTTCTGTGCAAAATTGACCTCCTTAAAGCCTGGGTCTTGCTAAACAACCCCGACATATCTCTGTCATTGAAACTTGGCTATCTCCCAAAATACCAGATACAGCAGTTGCCATACCTGGCTACACTACCTTCAGATTGGACAGATTGACTAAGTGTGGTGGTGGTTGTGCTATCTATCTAAAAGACACTCTAAAAGGACTCGTCTTGCCTGTTGCTGACCTTGGGTGCCCCACCCAGGTACTAGAGATTAAAGTGCTACTGGGGGCCCACCACAAGACTCTCACAATCCTATCAGTTTACATACCTCCCACCGACCCTACCACTGGTCTTCATTAAAGTCCTGGACTACCTGAGAGCCCAAAATCACATCGCTGAGACAATATTACTTGGTGACTTCAACATAAACTGGCTGTCTGCCTCCAGTGGCCTCGTAAAGGATGCACTGGCAACTCTGCACGTTACTCAGTTGGTCAGCTCTCCCACTAGAATTAACTATAAGACTGGGACAAGCACCATTCTTGACTGGGTAATCTCTAATCACCCTGACCATGTCGCCAACGTAAGTGTGCACCCTGACTCACTCAGTGACCACTCCCCCCTGTTACTTGCAATTGGACCAACAAATTTCATGCTCCACCACCTCTAACTATCTACAACAGAGTGCTAAGACGTGTCCACCTGGAACTCTTAAAAGAACACTTGCGCTGTCAGGACTGGTCGCTACTTGACTCCATAGAAACACAGAAACATAGACTTTGATGGCAGATAAGGACCACTTGGCCCACCCAGTCTGCCCATTTCCCTACCTATTGGATAAGCTGCAGATTCTAGTTAACCAACAGCCTACTTCCTGCAACCCCCCACTGCAATTGCCTTATGTCTGTCCCATGCATGTTTGAATTCCCCCACTGTTTTAGACCCCACAACCTCTCCAGGAAGGTGGTTCCATGCATCCACCACTCTCTCTGTGAAAAAGAATTTCCTCACATTACCCCTGAGCCGTCCCCCTCTAACTTTAAATTGTGCCCCCTTGTTCTTACACATCTCTTTTTCTGAAAGATGCTACCCTCCTGGACTTTGTTGATTCCCTTGAGGTACCTAAAAGTTTCTGTCATGTTCCCCTGTCCCTCCTTTCATCAAGGGTATACATATTAAGTTCTCTCAGTCTCTCTTCATATGGTTTCTGATGTAGACCCTGCATCATTTTAGTTGCCTTCCTCTGGACTGCTTCCATCCTGTCTATGTCCTTGCGTAGATGAGGTCTCCAAAACTGCACGCAATACTCCAGATGGGGTTTCACCGACTGTCTGTACAGAGAGATAACCACTTCCCTTTTTCTACTTGTGATGCCCCTCCCTATGCATCCCAGTATCCCCACGGCTCTCCTTACTGACTTCTCACATTGCTTACCCACCTTTAGGTCATCTGATATGACTACCCCAGATCCTTTCCATTTTTTGTTGTTAGTACCTCTCCTGCTATTGTGTACTCTTCTCCTGGATTTTATTTCCCAGGTGCATTACTTTGCACTTCTTTGCATTGAATCTAAGTTGCCATATGTCTGACCATTCCTCCAACCTTGCCAAGTCCCTTCTCATCCTTTCTACCCCTTGTGTATCAACTCTGTTACAGATCTTTGTGTCATCTGCAAAGAGGCACACCTTTCCTTCAGACCTCTGCAATGTATCATCTATAAAGACGTTAAGAGGACTGGACCCAGTACTGAGCCCTGAGGTACTCCACTAGTAACCCCCTTTCTTCAGAATGTATTCCATTCACTATTACCTTCTGTGTCCTGTTGTGCAGCCAGTTTGCTCCCCAGATTACCACCCTGGGACCCACTCCCAGGCTGGCTAACTTCGATTATTAATCTTTGTGTGGGACTGTGTCAAATGCCTTGCTAAAGTCTAGGTAGGCCATATCCACAGCCCCTTCCTGGTCTATTACTTTGGTCACCCAGTCAAAGAAATCGATTAGATTCATCTGACATGACCTTCCTACAGTGAATCCATGCTGCGTTTGGTCCTGTGCCCCACTGGCCTCTAGGTACTCAACAATTCTTTCTTTCAGAAGTGATTCCATCATTTTCCCCACCACTGAGGTCAAACTAACAGGTCTGTAGTTTCCTGCTTCTGCCTTGCTCCCACTTTTGTGAAGGGGAATCACATCTGCCCTCCTCCAGTCCTCAGGTACCACCCCATCTTCCCATGATTTGTTAAAAAGTGGGTTAGTGGTGTCATTAGGTCCTCCCTTAGCTCTTTTAGGATTCTAGGGTGAATCCCATCAGGCCTCATTGCTTTATCCACCTTGAGTTTTAGGAGTTCTTTCAGGACTCTTTCTTCTGTAAATGGACTGGCATCAACCCCACTACCCAGAGTTCTTCTATTGTTTGGTTTGGGTAACTCCTCCTCTTCTTCTTTGTGAATACTGAGCAAAAGTGTTCATTCAGTATCTCTGCCTTTTCACTGTCTCCCTCTGCCCACCTCCCCTCTCCTTTATTAATCTTCACTATCCCTCCCTTAACCTTTCTATGCTCCCTAATGTACCTATAAAAGGTTTTATCCCCCTTCTTAACTGAGTTGGCTATTTTTCCTTGGTTTGGGCCTTTGCTTTTCTGACTGCCTTCCCCACTTCTTACTGCTTTAATTGACACAGTTCCTCTCGTGCTCCTTCTGTGATTCCTTATACTTTTTGAATACAGCCTTTTCTCCTTAACCTTCCCTGACTCCTCTTTTGAGAACCATAGTGTTTTTTATTCCGCTTTGTTTTCTTTATTTGTTTCACACAAAGGCTTGTTGCCTCCATGATGGCAGTTTTGATTTTTCTCCATTGTTCTTCCACCCCTCCTTTCTGGCCATTTGCTAATGCATTCCTCAGGTATTCACCCATTATGCCAAAGTCAGCCCTTCTAAAGTCCAGTATCCTTGTCTTTGTATGGCTTGTCTCCATGATTGTGTTTATTTTGAAGCACATTGTGCAGTGGTCGCTTGTTCCCAGATGTCTACTGACTTCTAAATTTGTGATCCTCTCTTCATATGAGAGTACCAGGTCTAATATTGCTCCCTCCCGAGTGGGTTCCACCACTAGCTGTCTAAGACATGCCCCGTAGGGCATCGAGAATGACCCTGCTCTTGGATGTGGCTGCAGTCCATGTCGTCCAGTTAATATCTGGCATATTCAGGTCCCCCATTAACAGTATCTCCCCTTTTTCAACCATTTTGAGAATGCCTTCTATCATTTTCTTGTCCATTTCCTCCCCTTGAGATGGGGGGGTCTGTATACAACCCCTGTGTGGATTGTGATGCCATTCCCTGTCTCCAAGGTGACCCAGAGTGCCTCTTGTCTGCCCCCTTTACTTTTTAGTTATGTAGCTTTGATCCCTTCCGTTATGTAGAGAGCTACTCCACCTCCTCTTTTACCCTCCCTGTCCTTTCTGTAGATTGTGTACCCTGGTATGTTGACATCCCAGTCATGGTTCTCCGTGTACCATGTTTCTGTGATTGCCACAATATCCAAGTGTTCCTCTTCCATCAGGGCTACTAGCTCTGGAAGCTTGTTTCCCAGATTATGGGCATTGGTACTCATTGCCCTCCATTTAATGTTGGCTTTATCCTTTTTTACCCCATCTCTGCTTTTATTGCCCTTGTCTATTTTTCCATTTACCCCTGTCCTGCTGTCTGTCAAGCTCTGTACCTCAGTGTTTACCCTACTACATGCCATGTTTTGTGGGGGGAGGCTTGAACTTTCCTGTTTCCTATCAGCTCCTCCCCCCTTGGATAGTTTAAAAGCTTGCCAAGGAAGCCTTTAAGCCTGTCACATATGAGCTTGTTTCCCTTCCTGGACAGATGCAGACCATCATGCCAGTATAGACCTTCATCTCTCCAGGTGGACCCCCAGTCCCCAATGAAGCCAAAGCTCTGTGATTTGCACCAGTGTTGCAACCATTCATTAAACTGCGTGGTGTGCAGTACCCTAGCCTCACCCCTGTCATAGACTGGCAGCACCTCTGAGAAGGTTACCGTGGTTGCTACCTGTCTGAGGCCCTTCCCCAGCTCCACAAATTCATCCTACACTGCACTGATCTCATGCCTAGCTAGGTCATTTGTCCTGAGGTAGACAATGATATCTAGATCCTTCTCCTGTGATGCTGCTTCTGCAATCCTGAGGATTTGCTTCCTGTCCCTCCAAGCCATGGCACCAGCAGGCACCTTACTTCCCTCTCCTCTCCCTTCTCCAGGTCTACACCCCTAACAATTGAGTCCCCTATCAGAAGCTGTTTCTTTCCCCTGTGGTGTGCTTGTCACTCTTTTGTGGGTCTCCCTTGTGGATGTCCCCAGCATTCTTCTTGGTCTCCACTGAGGGTGTCATCTTAGAGGAACCTTGATTTGCCAGACTGACATATGATTTGTGTAGAGGTACAACTCGGGGGCTACACCTCTGTTCCACCACCCTAATCCTCCTAGAACCTACTGTGGTCCATCTGCTCTTCACACATGGCAACCTCTGAGGCAGTGGTTGTGGAACTGGTGCCATTTGGGTGGTGGAGGCCTCCTTAGTCCTTGCCAGTTCAGCCTGGAGGTGGCAACCTCCTCCCTCAGAACTGACAGTTGCCTGCAAATAGGGCAGCAATGCAGGTTCCAGAATGTCTCCTGGAAAACTACTGCCCCACAGCCAGTGCATTGCACCACTCCCCACATGTCCCTCTTCCCCTTATAATATACCATGAGTAATGTATAAAATATATATATATATTTTTTTTTTGGTGTGTACTTACCCTTTATGCAGTGTGCTGGGTTTTTAAGAATATGACAGTTCTGCCCCAAGATCTGTTGAGGAAGTGATGTCAGAAC
The DNA here is from genome assembly GCA_016271365.2 of Neoceratodus forsteri. NCBI lineage: Eukaryota > Metazoa > Chordata > Ceratodontiformes > Ceratodontidae > Neoceratodus > Neoceratodus forsteri. The sequence goes on from CM057454.1 coordinate 59,536,933, forward strand.
CTTGGCTATAAAGGAAATGCCACAACCACTGGTGACTGTTAGAAACAATCAAATACACCACTGCTCCACCACCCTGGTGAGTACTGCCCTTTCTAGTAAGTCAAGCAACACCACAATTTACTAGACCACTGCTCCTACACAAACCACTCTTCTGAGTCCAGGGATAAAAGTAAACTCACTGCTCAGCCAGCAGGACACTTCTAAAATGTTGCACAAATATCCTTCCAAATCCTAGGTCTCTAGCACAGGAATCAAGCAACTTCAGTTGTATTTCACCCCCTCTGGTTATAAAATTACTACTCTTTAACGGAATCCTGCAACTCTCTTCTTAATGCCAATAAGAAAAAAATGAAACTTTCTGTAGAAAGTGTAGCTTACCTTCCTAACAAGTCCCCAACAATATTATGTTTTACCAGGTTCCCAGTTCCTCAAATGCGTTCTAGTTTGTTCTCTGCAGTATAGCAAGTTTCTCAGCTTCCAACAGAAGCAGGCAAGTCTTACTCCTTTACAGACATCAATGTGTCACTCCAACATTTTATCACGATGTTCAATGCTGCCTGTGATGTTCACGCACCCCTCAAGAAAATGAAGGTGCATGGCACTGTTCATCCCTGGATTACTCCTGGGCTGATGGACAGCATGAAATGGGGGGACCACCTCTGGTACTATGCTAAATCTTCTGGCAAGCTTCAAGACTGGCAAGCGTATAAAGCTGCAAGAAACTCCTGCAATCGGGAAATCCGTAAAGCAAGAAGCAATCACCACAAGGAGCAACTTATCAATACCTGGGTTGACAGCAGGAAATTCTGGGCAAATATCAATGATGTTCTGTGGAAAGACCCAAGAAAGGCTCCCACGATGTTAAACCTTGATGGTACCTCCATATTTGACCCACTTACAATAGTGAATACCTTTAATGATGCCTTCACTGACCTAAGTAGTGTGCTACAAGACTTCTTTAATGATACCACCTTAATGGTAGCACATCATCCTGAGACCAAGACAAATCATCACCCCCCCTTCTACTTTAAATGTGTCTCAGTGGCCCAGGTCAGGAAACTACTAAACAATGTGCTGGGCAAGTCCAGGCACAGTGGTGACTCTTTAGACCTCAAGCTAATCGCACTCACCATGGAGGAAGTACTTCCACCTATTATGAAATTACTTAACCTCTCTGTAACTCTCTTGCAATTCCCACAGGTATGGAAAACAGCCATTGTTACCCCAGTTCACAAATCTGGAGACCGTGCACTATGCAGCAACTATAGGCCTATATCAATCCTCCCACCCCTCTCTAAAATACTCGAACGTATTGTTGCCAACCAACTTGTGGACTACCTCGATAGGTACTCCCTACCATGTGAACAACAGCATGGCTTTCAGAAAGGGCACAGCACCACCACCACACTGTTGGAATTCACCAGCTACATCCAGCAATCTAGGGACCAAAGCAGTCTTGCGGGTGCAGTCTTTATAGACTTAACCAAGGCTTTTGACATGGTTAATCACCGACTCCTCCTTAAACAACTCTCACAAACTGGTCTCTCCCCGATACACTGCCCTGGTTTAGAAGCTATCTTTGGGACAGATCTCAAAGCATGAAGATTTCCAAAGCTATCTCTGACCAGAAGCCTGTTCGGTCCGGGTACCCGAGGGCTCAATCTTGGGTTCACTCCTTTTCAGCATCTTCCTTAATCTACCAACTGCCTGCCACCAGTGAACACTGCTCTACTCAGGCGATGCTGTCATTTTTGCAAGCCACCCTGACCCTTACCGCCTTGAAAGTAACCTTCAAAAGGGCTTCATGGAAGTTGAGCACTGGTTCTGCAACCGTAAACTAGTACTAAACTACAAGAAGACAAAAGTCCTGTTGTTCTCCTCAGCCCGCAGTCATCATAAAGAGCATGCTCTTACCATCCAAAATTCCCAAGGTGACCCCCTTGAACAAATACAGCACTTAAAGTACCTAGGGTTAACCTTGATAGACACCTCACCTATTCACTGCACATTGAAAATATTGCCAGAGCCGTCAATACTAGGATTGGGCTCCTCTATCAAGTGAGAAAGTCTCTAACACCTGAAGCCCCAAATCCTGCTGTCCACAGCTCGGTGCTCTCCTTAATCAAATATGGGCTTGTCATTTATGGAACTGCTTCCACCGCTGCACTCAAAAGGCTCGCTGTGGCACTAAACAAGGCCTGTAGACTCCTAATTGTTGCACTATGCCTCACCCACACCTGCAATGTCTATATGCAGGCTGGGTGGCTCAGCTTGCATGGGAGAATTAAATACCACACCTGCTTACTTGCCAAAAAGATTCTCCTTGGACTCATGCCTTCGGTATTAGGATGCTTACTTCACAAATCCCCCAAGACCCAACATATGTGCACCCCATCTTCCGCACTCCTACTAGTCCCGATGTGCCGGTCCGCCCAATACCAATGCTCCTTTTGTATCAAAGTGTCATACTGGTTAAATGGCCTCCACAATGGTTTGGCTAACCTTACTAGTCTCGGTGAATTCAAACTCAAACTTCGTCAGCACATCCTAACTAAAAACTTCTGTGACTGCACCACTTAACATCCTTGTCCCTCTTCCCGGGACCTCCCCCCCCATAGTTCTTTCACTGTTCTCTCTACTTGTCTTGCCCTCTCACTCTTCTCTCCCTTCCTGCCCTCCCATCTCCCCCTCTTCTCCCCCCACTGTCTTCCTTGCTATTCGTCCCTTACTATCCTAGCTGCTACTTGACAATGCCGCCTGGTTGCTCTCCCCTTCCTTGATCTGGCTCCCCTCTTAATTCCCTCCTCTTCTCACTTCCTGCCTTGAATCACGTGCTAAACTAATGTGTATTTATTTGCTGTTCTCTTATTCTGTGTTTTGTAATACAAATTGCTTAATTGTTTATGAAACCAGTCTGTTTTCCATTATGGATCTGTACCCCCTCTATTGACGAGGAACCTTTGTAAATGAGATACTTGGTGCTCAAAGGTACTTGTAATCCTAGACTGAATAAATTAATAAATAAAAACCTAGGGGTGGGCTTGGCACAGTGTATTTTTCTTTCCTTTTTGCCCATTGGTATATATTATATCCATTCATTTTTTCCTGTATCTACAATTTTCCTTCATTTTCCTTTTTGCAGTCTATTGACCAATTTGACCTTTTGACCTCCCTCATATGGAGGGCCTTTTACCACATGAACCCCCTGTTCTGAATAGACATGCAGCTTTTTTACTGTCCACCTTCATTCCTTATTCTTTTTGGTCATAGCATAACCTTCCTTTATGTTTATTCCTTGCTTTTCATTTTTTTTTTGTCCCACATGACCTTTTGACCACCTTCATATAGTGGTACTTTTCTGTCAAACATACCTGGACCTTCTTTTTCTTGGAGCTTTATTAATACCATTCCTTATTCCTTTTTTGTTTTATTACTGAATCTCAGCAGTCCTCAAGTAATGTATCAAAAACAACATACACCAACCTATTCCCTGTTTAATCACCTAATAGTGCATAATTCTAACATCACTTTAAAATATTACACTACATACAAGTAAATATTCTGTTTAAATATTTTATATTAATCTACTAAAGTCAGTCTAAAACTTGGATATTACAGATATTTCAGCCCACTAAAGAATAAATGAAAAGTGGGGCTACATTTTACAAATAACTATTATATCCTGTGTCCTTATTTAGTCCTAAAGGGGATAATGTCTGCATTTCATGGATCCAAAAAGGCCTCTCTCTGGAGAAATAAGTCCTTATAGATTCCTCCTCTGACAGGCATTTTCACTTTTTCTGAACCCACATGGGTGAGGGATGCTGCAGATCCATGTTCAGCTTCTTGGTAGTGTTTGGCTATAATGTATCTCAAATTACTTCACTGAATGGTTACTTTATGTTTGCCTATTCTTGTTTTCAAGGCATGTTTGGTTTGATCAATATAAGCCTCTCCACATGGGCATTTAAGCATGAAAATGACCCCTTCTGTTGTGTAGTTAATGAAGCCCTTTATCTTATATTTTTCCCAGACCTTGGATGATTCACAGTTTTGGTATTGATGGTGCTTCCACATTGGGCACAATTGCCACATTTATATTATTTCCTTAAGGTCTTCTCTTTCTGTTCTCCTAAGGTTTCTTTCTCCTTTTAGTTTCTCATATCTTTTTAGAACCTTAGTCACATCAGCATCTCTTAATTTACTGAAGGTATTGATTGCACTATTTGTTTGCATAATTGGTACAAACTTTGACCTCCTATAAAAAGGTGTTTTCTCTCTTTGACACTCAGCTTCTTCTTCCTGCCTGTCTATGTCTATTATTGTATTCACAACACTTATACTTCTTAGTGTAGGTTGTATTAGTTGCACTTGTTTAGCAAAATATGATTTTAAATGTAGTTGTCTATAAGTTTTAAACAACCTCAGTTTTGTATTTTCCTACAGTAGAAATGAGGTACAGTTCCTAGACCTTACTATATATGTAAAAAATGGACAAATTGAAACAAAACTCTATAGAAAAGAGACTGATCAGGACACTATTTTACATTATGATAGCCAACATCCTACCCATATGAAACAAAATATTCCATATGGGCAGTTACGCAGGATTAAACACAATTGTAGTGAAGAAGAAATAATAACACAAGAATCTTCAAAGATATGCAAAAGATTAATAAACAGAGGGTACAAGCCAGGTGTACTAGTAAAGATGCTAGAGAAAGTAAGTGAAAGATCAAGGGAAGACCTAATAGAAAATAAGAAAAAAGCAGAACTGGCAGAACAAGTTTGCTTTTGCACAGAATTTAATGGGGCATATGGTGAAATAAAACAAGCCATTAACAAACACTAGGGTGTGTTACAAGCAGACCCAAGTTTAAAAAAAATGATTAAAAGGGGCCCACTTTTCAATTACAGGAGAGGTCGAATCCCTAAAGACATATTGATGAGAACATTGTTTACCAATGACAAACTCAACATTAGACCAGACTGGTAGCCAGAAGCATCAGAAGGCAACTATAAATGTAGCAGTTGTGCCCAATGTGGAAGCACCGTCAATACCAAAACTGTGAATCATCCAAGGTCTGGGAAAAATATAAGATAAAGGGTTTCATTAACTATACAACAGAAGGGGTAATTTTCATGCTTAAATGCCCATATGGAGAGGCTTATATTGATCAAACCAAACATGCCTTGAAAACAGGAATAGGCAAACATAAAGCAACCATTCAGTGAAGTAATTTGAAATACATTATAGCCAAACACTACCAAGAAGCTGAACATGGATCTGCAGCATCCCTCACCCATGTGGGTTTAGAAAAAGTGAAAATGCCTGTCAGAGGAAGAATCTATAAGGACTTATTTCTTCAGAGAGAGGCTTTTTGGATCCACAAAATGCAGACATTATCCCCTTTAGGACTAAATGAGGACACAGGATATAATAGTTATTTGTAAAATGTAGCCCCACTTTTCGTTTATTCTTTAGTGAGCTGTTCTATCTGTAATATCTAAGTTTTAGACTGAATTTAGTAGATTAATATAAAATATTTAAGTAGAATATTTATTTGTATGTAGTTGAATATTTTCTAGTGATGTTAGAATCAGCCAGATGAGCTAGCAGTATAGCCTAGAGGTTAAAGGAATGAGATGTGAATGAGCTTGGTACATCCAACAGACTGGACTTGAGTTTGATTCTCACAACCTCCACTTGCATACTGTGTGACTCTAACAAGTCACTTAACTGCCCAGTGCTCCCAGGTCACCCCTGAAAACAGGCACTTGTGCCTAGTGGGCCTAACCCGGTTACCAAAGACTAAAATAAAATAAGAATTATGCACTATTAGGTGATTAAACAGGGAATAGCTTGGTATGTTGTTTTTTGATAAATTACTTTGAGGATTGCTGAGATTTAGTAATAAAACAAAAAAGGAATAAGGAATGATATTATAGAAGCTCAAGAAAAAAGAAAGTCCAGGTATTTTTGACAAAAAAGTACCACTTTATGAAGGGGTCAAAAGGTCATGAGGAACAAAAAAAACAAAAAAAACAAAATGAAAAGCAAGGAATAAACATAAAGGAAAGTTATGCATGACCAAAAAGAATAAGGGAATGAAGGTGGACAGTAAAGAAGCTGTATGTCTATTCAGAACAGGAGGTCCATGTGGTAAAAGCCCCTCGATATGAGGGAGGACAAAAGGTCATATGGGTCAATAGAATGCAAAAGGAAAAATGAAGGAAAACTGTAGATTCAAGAAAATATGAATGTATATAATATAAACCCTTGGGCAAAAAGGAAAGAAAAATACACTGTGCCAAGTCCACCCCTAAGTGAAAAGATTAGGAAAAATAGCATAATAAATTAAGTACAAAAATGAAGAAGGTCTAGTTTCTGGATGGAAAGGTGGATAAAATCAAAATAGAACACATAGAATTAACACTGCCACAATGTAGAGTTTTGTGAAGAAGGAGGTTAAAAGGTCATGCATGGACTGTAGAAATTGGAATGAAATTAAAAAAATGATCTGTCTAAAAGAAAGCTTGAAACATATTAAGGGAATGAGAAAGCTAGAGCTTCATCACATGTGGAATTTAAGTTGTTGCAAAGCTTGACTCGATAAAATACATATAATAACTTTGGTAAACTAGATATACCCAAGGTTTCCCTGGCAACAGTAAACATCACCATAAAAAAGCCACTGAGGACCTAAATCAACAGCTCTGAGGATGAAGATTCTACATCTCTGAAACATCAACACATTGTGTGAGCGGACCACCAGATGCACTAGGAGGACGACCAGACTGCAGGAGGGAAGAGGGAGCCTCTTCAAACAGAAGGCCCAACTCAGTTTGTTTGAAATCGTAAAACCCTCATCAGTCCCCTGAATGTGCAGTCAGAATGTTTATTCTCCACAAAGGAAATGTCTGCCACAGAAGGCAGCAGCAATTAACAGAGGACAAACAACCGCAACCCGATAGGAGTTGGCAATAGCACCATGAAAAAGTGGAATGCATTAACAAGGACAGACAAGTTGTGTAATGTTGTAATGCTTTAATACTGGTTTGAAAGAAATGTACCAAGACTGTCATGTGCCAGTATGAAAGGGAAAGGACTAGTGATGTGTGGAATGCAGAATTCCATTGGTGGAATTAGTGCAGAATGACCATCCGCTGGCAGAATTTCCACTGGAATTTAGCTTGTTCACTACAGAATTCCACCTATTGTGATCTGGGAATAATTTTTTCATGGAACAGTATATTTTTCCACAGAAAATTATTCCACAAGAATTTCAATGGAAAATATTGAGATCTGCAGAATAATTTTCTGTGGAACAGTGATTTTTCCGTGGAAAATCATTCCGCAACTATTTTATGCTGCAGAATTCTACACTTCCATTTCTGGCAGAATTCAGTGGAATTTTGGAAAATTTTGACTATTCCATGGAATTTCGTTCAGCTGGAATTTGAAAATTCTGCACAGCACTAGAAAGGACATAAAATAAATGTTCTGTAAAAAGAGGGTTTGCACAAAAAAAAAGTTTTGCATTATCAGCACTTTATGCACAAAAAAGCACAGAAAATAAAAATGAATAGGAATATTCTTGCTGAGTAGAAGGTGTAATTATTCATTAAAACAATGCTATCAGCATATGGGAGGGCAGATGAAATGCTCATATTTAGGTCCTTAAGCATATAGAAATTCTACTTTCTAAACAATATTTTAGTGTACTCTTTATGTCTTTTTTTTAATAATTTAGAGATTTTGTTTTTCACATTTCCTCAACACATTTTGTAAGCTTAGTAAGATCTTTCAGGGTATGGGGTATTGGTGTGGATATCCACACTTTCTGGGGCTGTAAGGCCTGCTGGTATCCACCAATAACCCACAACCTGTGTGGTTGTATTGCTTACTTCCCATCCATGATCAATTCTTGGGTGACTCTGATTTAAAGGGGAACTGTCAGCAATAAGAGCTTCACACCCAAGTGTAAGGTTAATTCTAATTAGTCCTTGAAACATAGAAACATAGACTTTGATGGCAGCTAAGGACCGCTAGGCCCATCTAGTCTGCCCATTTCCCTACCTACAGGATAGGCCGCAGATCCTAGTTAACCAACAGCCTATATCTTCCTGTCCCCCACAAGAATTGCCTTATGTCTGTCCCATGCATTCTTGAATTCTCCCACAGTTTTAGGCCCCACAACTTCCTCAGGAAGGCTGTTCCATGCATCCACCACCCTCTCTGTGAAATAATACTTCCTCACATTGCCACTGAACTGCCCTCCTTCTATCTTTAAATTGTGTCCCCTTGTTCTTGCAAGTCTCTTTTTCTGAAAGATGCTACCCTCTTGGACTTTGTTGATTCCCTTGAGGTACTTGAAAGTTTCTATCATGTCCCCCCTCTCCCTTCTTTCCTCAAGGGTATACATATTAAGCTCCTTTAGTCTCTCCTCATATGGCCTCTTTTGCAGACCCTGCACCATCTTAGTTGCCCTCCTCTGGACTGCCTCTATCCTGTCTATGTCCTTGGGAGATGGGGTCTCCAGAACTGGACACAGTATTCAGATGGGGTCTCACCAACTGTCTGTACAGAGGGATAACAACTTCCTGTTTTCTGCTGCTGATGCCTCTCCCTATACATCCCAGTATACCCCGCCTCCCTACTGCCTTCTCACATTGCTTGCTAACCTTAAGGTCATCTGATATGATTACCCCCAGGTCCCTTTCCTGTTTTTGTTGTACTACCTCCCCACCCATTGTGTATTCTTCCCTGGGTTCTTGTTTCCCAGGTGCATTATTTTGCACTTTTGCATTGAATCCTAGCTGCCATACGTCTGACCATTCCTCCAACCTTGCCAAGTCCCTTTTCATCCTTTCCATGCCTCCTTGTGTATCAACCCTGTTGCAGATCTTTGTGTCATCTGCAAAAGGCATACTTTTCCTTCAGTCCTCTGCAATGTCACTGATGAAGACATTAAAAAGGACTGGACCCAATACTGAACCCTGCGGTACCCCACTAGTAACCGCCCTTTCTTCAGAGTGGACTCCATTTACAATTACCTTCTGTGTCCTGTTGTCCAGCCAATGTTTTACCCAGGCTACCACCCTGGGACCCACTCCCAGGCTGGTTAATTTGACTGCCTTGTGTACAGAAACACTTTGTTTTTATTTACTGATTACTTCAGTGTAATAAATTGTGTCAGGCTAGTTTCATTGTCTTGTAAGATGCCGTTTTGTGCAACCAGACATCCCAGAATCCACTGCAGCTGACATCAGAGGAGGACTGCAACAGTGGGAGATTCAATAGCCTGCAGTGAATGGCAGAGATTTTTATAAGCTGTAATCTTCAGTTTACTGGGTTGCTGTTCTCCTGGGGCTAGGTACAGTTACAGAGGACTGTCCTAAGCCCAGTTAGCACAGCGGGACCAGCAAACATCTGATTTCAGCTTACAAAAATGTTAACATGTATACTGTAGGCTATTGAAGGCTATTGAATCTCCCAGCTCTGTAGTCCCACTCTGATGTCCTTGACAGGTCTGGGATATCTGTTACACAAAATGGCATCTTAGGAGTGAGCAAAATCGGCCAAATACATACTACTATGCTGCAGTAAACAGTAAGTAAAAAAAAATGTTTTTGTACACAAAGTGCAAATTGGGATCAGCATCACACTTGGGTATGAGGCTTTTATGGCTGACTGTTCCCGTTTAATTCTTGTTTGTTCCAATTCAGTTCTGGAGGGTTCTGTACCATTATGTTTCTGATCAGGAGAGCTGTTATGGATGTGTCCATTTGAGTTCTGATCTGGAGTTATGGATCAGTTCCAGTTCTACATGCATCCCAGGTTTTACCTTGGAATTCTAGGGTCATTGTTATTACAGATATTTTCTTGATTCTTAGAAGATAGTGTTGGCTAGTGGTTAGAGCACCAACATATTAGCCCAGAGATCATGGGCTGGATTTTCAAAACATGGCACAGTGCTTGTGTCAAGCCCTGTGCCACAACCTCAGGTTTTGGCAGTGTGCCAAACCCCTTCACTGCAACTGTGCCTGATTTTACAATCGCTGGCACAGTTGTGACAGTTTCTACAATTTATGGCAGCTTGTGCCAAATATCTGGCACAAGCTCTGTAAAACAAGTCCTCAGGATTGCAGCAAGCTAGACAACAAAAAGTTGGTTTAACACCTGGCAATTTGCCCACAGGATAAAAAATCACGATCTCCATCCGGGAGAATGCTGTAAGCCCCAAGCACCATATGTTTGGCAAACCAAGGGCTTGCAGCATTCTTGGAGGTTTGAAATCCTGCCCCACAAGTTACAAACCCTACTTGAGCCAAATACAGTTTGATCTTGGGCAAGTCATTTAACCTACCAATGTTCAAGTACACCCAGCTGTGGAGTATAAAGAAGCAGGAGTCCATTGGAAATGACATGAAGCATCTCAGTTGGGCTATCCTGAATTATTAAAATGTGACAACAATTACTGAATACCCAGTTCTGTAAGGGTGTTTGGTGGAACCACCAAAAAGCAACACATTTGACATCAGTGAAAGAGGTCAGCGATTCTTGGTTCCTCTTTGTCAGTGCAGCACACTGACCAGTTTATATTTAAAATGCCTCTACCCATTCCTACATTCCTAGGAGCCCAAGACTAGTCTTAGGACTACTCCCACTCTTACTCCTATCACTTCCCAACCTCTCCTCTCTCCTGTTTTCCAGATTTTCTATCACAAAAAAGAAAATGCCTGCTACAGGCATTGAGCTTGGAGCTGACAGCATGTTTTTAAAGAATCTCTTTCCAAACCAGACCCCCAGGTTCCAAAACCATCACATTTAAGTGGTGCCCTCAACTTTGAACACTGATGTTGATTTTAAGGGAGGCTACTAGTAGCTAACACTAGTGTTACACCAGGACAAGAAGGCATGACATGAGATTGGTTGGGGGGAGACTAACAGGCAATGTGAGAAGGTATTTCTTTACAGAAAGGGTGATGGAGGCATGGAACAGCCTCCCAGCAGAGGTGGTGGGGGCAAATTCAGTGGGGGAGTTCAAAACTGCATGGGATAGTCATAGGGGAACCCTGGCAGTACAAAAGAGGAGATAAGGCTGGAGATAGTACAAGGATCAGCAGCTTTGATTAAGAGTTAGGGAAAAAAGGGCAGATTAGATGGACATATCGATCCTTATCTGCTGTCAGATTTTATGTTGCTATGTTTAAATCCAGCTAGCTCAGCAGAATCTCCCCCTCCCTAAGAGCACATGCTCTAATAGGTCTATAGTACTCTAAATAGAGCAAGCAGGTAAATGATCATGAAGGGAAAATGGAGAAATGGTGTCATTAGGCCAGCTGTATGGATTTTCCAGTCTAGCATCACTAATGACTAGATTGATCCACCCCACTCTTTTCTAGTCATGCTCCCACTAGCTCCATTCAAACTACAGACTTATGGAGAAGGAGTACCATGGAAAGGGCCTGCTGAGCTAGTTAGATTTATCTAGTACCTCTCCCCAGCAGAAATCAAGGACCAGCATTTTGTACAGTAAGAGGCACCTGCAAAAATGAGATGGCTCTGGGGAATAAGGGGGTTGAATTAGAGAGTGGGATTTCTAAGAAATATGTTGTTGTCTCTTGGAAAATGTCAGAAACCAGAATTTTCCTTCAATAAAAATAATGCCATTGGAATGGAGGATCTGGAGCAGGTTGGGAAATTACTGATGTGGGATGAGTTAAGCAATCAGCCATGACAGGGTGTGGGTTATGCTGGGATTTACTAACGCATGGTGTAGTTTGGTCATGAGGCTTCAGGCTGAGTGACCAAATCCACATCAAGCGTGAGTAAAACCCAGCATAACTCACATCCTGGAGTGGTTTATTGTGTTTATACAAAAGGTAGGAATTAAAGATTAAAAAAAAAAGATTAAAGTATTTTTTCTTTTAAAGAAATCTTTTTTTAAAATGGATTTTCTGTATAATATCCTTTCTCTGTATATAAAATAGTTCCCTGTTGTTTGGTAGAAACACGTACACACACACACTCCTCTACCCCTATCTCTGCTTGCTACAATGTTGTATTTTTTTTTTTGATTCAATACAAAGACATCAGCTGAGAAGATGTTTGGGGGTGGCAGATAAGATAGACTGAGACATTGTACAGCGAGGGACAGTGAGTGAGCAGCAGTATTCCTACAAGTCGACTGGGACCTGATGGATTTTTTTTTTTTAATTTCACTTTGGGTAACACGACTGGAATTGGAGAGCATAGGGGTCATGTACAGGGAATGGGGAGCTAAGGCAGAGCAATGAAGGTGGGAGGTACTGTCTGGTACAGTAGGCCGCACTGACCAGAACAGAAGCTGGAGGAAGAGACTGCTAGAGGAGCTGCCAGCTAATGATCTCGTTGGAAACAGAGTCAATTTTTTAAAAAGAGGTGAGGTGGGTGGTTTTCCAGTTGATTGTGAGACTTGTTTTTTATACTTGGTTTGTGAGGCAGTGTACTTTTTTTGAAAGCAGGCTTTTCATTGTGGTTCTCCATTGTGCTTCAAGAAGAATGCATCATGGCAGTTCTTACATTTTGATTGTCTGGGGTCAGATGGATTTGTTTAATGATACTGCAGATCTGGCTGACTGGGTTTTTATCTGTGAGTTATATAGGGATTTACTCATGAATAAAAGACCCAGTTAGTCAATCAGATTTCTAGTTGGAAAAGTGTTACTGTATAATTAGTGGTATATCCCTGTTTCAACCTGCTAGACCCTACACCATGGACCTAAACTGTCTTTGGACAATGAGGCAACACTGAACTGAAGACAAGGGACCAACATGGCCTTAAATCAAAGCTGAACTGAATTTGTTTATAACCACCTGCTTTCACCATAGTTCCAACTACATTCCAGTTTCAGAATAATTATTTTTAATGTTTTTTTTACAAATTTTGAACAGTGTTGGATTTGGGTTGAGGGGAGCTTACAAGGGAACAGCACCAATAGTTCTAATATGAGCCCCTATTGAACATTCATCACTGTCATTATCAAAATGGGAAAATAGGTGTTTTTAAAAAGAAGGGCCCTGGGGCACCCAGAGCTCACAAAGCTTATAAGTTGTAATTCCCATGCAAATTCTGGCATAAAATTCTAAGGTAAATGTGAAGAAAGTGAAATACAGCAATAGTGAATAATTTATAAAATAAGCTACCATAACAGGTTACTAATCAAACTAGGAACATACAGTAATTGCAGATACAGTAGAAAACATCACTAACTAGTGATCTCTCCAGATTCCAGCATCATATGAAGACCATTAGTAAAATTGGACTATGGAAAACCATAATGGATGAATAAAAGTAAAAAAGTCCTAGATTTATACAAATACAGCCAAAGTCTTAGACTGAAACTACAATAGCAACAGGTCAGAGTGCATGTCACATTTTTGTAGACTTGTAACATGATTCCATTCCCTATATCCTTTTTCAATGGCCTCTGAAAATGCAGACTTATCAGTATCAAACTAACTAGTGAGCTATCCAGATTCCAGCACTAGATTACCCTCTTTAGTAAAACCAGACTACAGAAACAGTACTGTATCAAATAAATTAAAGGTGACAGGTTTATATAGCCACAATTTCAAACTTCTGTTGAAACTATAACATGAGCAGGTCATAAGAGAGTGCATTCATGACACATTTTTATAAACATAAAAAGTTTCATCACCTTTGCCCCTCTGTTATTGACCTCCAGAGATGTAGCTGAATCCCTAGAATTGCTAATAGCAGGCTTCCTATGGAAAAATGGTTCCATTCTAGCAGTAACTTATATGCAGCTATTATGATTATCTGACTGGGACTGCTGTGAACAGTAATGACATCAGGCATCAATGCTGGCAAACTGTATAGAAGACAACACTGCCTCTCAGTAAGGCGGAAGTGGCATGGAGCATTGAGGTAGATAGGCAGTTTTGAATCATGGAAATATCGGATGACGCACTGTCCTCTTAGTGCTGTGGGCCACAGACTAAAAAGTTGCGGTGTTCAGGCCTCTGCAGGTAAATCCAGACCCCATCTGGCTTGGTTGACCTTACTGAGAAGGGAGGGTCTACAGCAGGCTATGGTATTGGCCCTTACCCATTACCAAGACATGGTATTCTGGGCTAGGACAACCAGCAAGCTGATTGTGATGCCATTCATCTGGCTACTGGGTGGCATTATGCAGTGAAAGAACATAGCCTCTTTGGATTCGAGTGGTCCTTTTCTTTCAGCTACAAGAAGTTTACAGCCAGCAAGCCAACAACAGTGTCATGACCAGCCTCGCTCATAACTGGCTGTCACCCTTGAGCTCACTGCAGCCTGATCTTCATTGGACCCAACAGTGACATAACTCTGGAAGCCTTTATTGTAGCAAGATGTTTGTAAGTAGCCATAAAAAATGTTTAAGATAAAAAATGGCTTTTTGGGAGATAATGCATTGCAGAAATTTTTTTCATTTACTACAGATTTTCTTTCACAGATATGGCTTATTGCCATACTTGTATGTGCTAAATTTCCAATGCCACATGGGGAGCAGCTGCCAAATGGGCATGAGGGGAATCTGTGTCATTGATCAGACTGGGGGCATGCTACCAACTGGAAATAAGGGAGTTGGCTATCAACAATGCTTGGGGCATGGTCTGAGTTATAGACAGGGTTTGCAGTAGGAAAACATAAGAGCAGGGTAGTCAACCCACTAGGCTTAGAAGGGGGGAGACATTTCATCCATGTAGTGAAGTACGCACCACCAATGATCCTTCATGATGCCACTTTCCAAACTAATGATCCCATTCAATTTATTATAAATGTAATAGAAGTGATTTTTCTGAGAGACTGCCAATGTGTTTCCATATCTTCCATTTAATGGATCTCTGTGCCATCTGTGTGTGTTGAGTGTTAGCACTACGCATTGGTTCAACCAAACAGAACTTCTGCTCAAGTTCTATGATAAGCTGATGAAAGGGGCTAGTGGAATCATACAGTAACTACCTTGGCTTTTTCATTACAGTGATCATTACTAAACTGATTGCATAAATCTTATCTTGCTGATTTTAAATTTAGTTTATTTTAGTTTTTATTTCACATAAAACCCTTTAGGCAGGTGCCTGTTTTCAAATGATTTAGAGTTAGGTACACAGGAAAAATATACAGAGCATGCAGAAGTAAACACAGGTAATAATAATGTACAAGTGTCTGTCAATTGTCTGTCTTATTTAGAGCTATATAGTCTTCGGTTTAAAAAAAAATTATTTGCTCTATCTGCTACTTCTGGTTTTGTCTTGATTAAGGGATCAATTGTACATTAGTTAGGTGGATGGTCTATTTGTTGTGGCTTTGGTCTTGATTAAGAGATCACTTGAGTGGTTGATTTAATTAGACAAGAGAGTGCCAACAAGCTCTTGAGAAAGTCAAGTAGCTAATACAGCTGCAGGGATTTCACATTCAATTTATGTGCTACATACCTGTAGTCCAGTGAACTGCATTTATGTCAGCAGCTGAATGAAATAAATAATTTTGTGAAAATAGAAAAACACTTGTGGAAAGTTACCTGTAGTCTAGTGAACTGCATGCATGTCAGCAGCTGAATGATATAAATCATTTTGTGAAAATAGAAACAGCACTTGTGGAAACTTCATTTCTGAGTTAGAGTTGGGGTTTTTCCTCTTGCTGTTTACTGCCTAGCTAAGTGATAACAGATAATAGAAATTAATTAGAAATAGCTTGCTGTAGTCAACTAGCCTGACTTGCAAGCTTCTTCCACCCCATCATATCTATTAACAACTGCCCTCCACAACATTCTATCTCTTTTTCCATCCGTTACAGCCTTCAGTCAAGACGGCACATTTCTCCTCATTTCTGATGTAAAATGTTTCTAGTTTACCGCACTGATTTCCCCTGCCTATTCATTTTGATATTCATTTTATCTAATTCTTTGAATGATGTATACTGCTGCACTGTATCTGCTAGTTATCCCTTTTTGGTGCCTAGACTAGCTTGGTTAGTTTAATAGTCTGTTTACCCATTTTTCCAAGGTTTTGTAGTTGTCTGTGCTAAGTACATCCGTTAATGCTTCTCCCAACTGTTTGAGCTTGTTTAGCTTAGTCAGAAATCTATTGTGTGCATCTCCTTTGACGCTCTCACCTATCTGTTATTCCAAAGTCTAGTTACAGCCTAGGCATGTTGTCAGATTACTGCAGTTTTGTGTTTTGACTAAATGTTAATTCATAGTGTCTGCTATTGTATTGTATAACTGATGGCTGTTGCATCTCACCTGTTCACAATAGTAGATCAAGTAGGGTCCGCAGCAAAAAAAATGAAGATTAAAAAATGGACAGAGTGGGTGGGCCCGGACACCCTTATGTGCTGTAACATTCTATTTTTCTATGTAATGTACCTCACCCTCCTCTATCTTATCCCTTCCCCTCCCCTGCTCCTCCTCCCTCCTCCCCATTCCACCTACCTCCCCTACTTTTCCCTCCCTTCCACCCATCCATCGATTGTTTTTCCCCTTTACCTTCCTCCCTTCCTATCCACCCTTGTTTCCCCCCTCAAACCTTGAGCTTCTCCACCATGTCCTCCTCTCCTTGCCTGCCTCCCCCCCCACCAACCCACCCCTTCTCTAAGGGGCAGAAATCTCACTCCATCCTATTGCTCTTGTTCCTGCTCCTTTTCCTGTCTGGCAACATGGAGTCCAAATCAGGACCCTCCCCTCCCTTTTTCTCCTCCTCCCCAACTGCTAAAGGGCTGATCATATTTCACCTCACTGCTCAGAGCCTTCTTGCAAAACTCAACCTCCAGTCTGTCTGGATTTCACAACATTCCCTTGACAGCATCTGTATCTCTGAGTCTTGACTTTGTTCCATGATGCCAGACTTTATTCTGTCCCTACCTGACTAACTTCTTTTCAGGCAGGACAGTGGAAAACATAAGGATGGTGTTGCCAACTACACCCATCAGAGCATCTCTTACACAGTGGCTCTCAGGCAGATTGCACCTTCATCCCACAAATTCCTCCTTGTCAGGTTATTTTTCCCAGCACTTTACCCACCTTCACTGGGGTATTCTATGCCATACCAAGAATTTCCTCTTCCTCCCTTGTTGATGCCCTCTCTACCATCACCTCCCACACCTACACTGGCCAACTCATCCTAGGGGATTTCAATGACAACTGGCTCTGCTTCCAGGTTGACCACCCACAAGGTTGAGTCCCTTAAATGTGCACAGATTAGCACTGAACCAATCTGGCTAAAACCCTACTCTCACAATCATTCCCTCCCAGGTGGGGTTCTCTCCTCCCACCCCCACTGTATTGTTGTAGCAGGTATCCTTTCAGATGCTTTCAGAAATCACTGCATAATGTTCGGTATCAGGAACATCTGGCATCCATCCTCTCCATTTAATCCATCTGGACCATGTCCCTCCAGTCACTCAACACCTCTGCTCTCTTGAGTGACTTTGCTGCTGCAGATTCAACAACCATACCCTCTGTCATTGATATTGACATTGCCCTCTCTCTGTTTCACTCCAAATTCCTCAGTTTGAGACAAGCATCCCCCCTCCAAAAATCCAAGATCAAAACTCACCATCACCCCTGGATCACCACTGGAATCATTAACCTGTAGAAGACCCGTGATCTCACCTGGGCACATTGCAATTTATTTCACTCCCATCCCAACCTCTTCTTACACAGGATTATCAGAAACTCCTGTAGAAAGGCTGTCTAGGCTGCAAAATCACAATATTTTGAGGTCAAGCTTCAGAATAACCTTAAAGCCCCTTCAATGTTCTGGAAGTTAATTCACTTCTTTTTGACCTTTCCAGTTCCACCCAGTCCACCCCTCCGGTCCTTCTGGTAAGTGGTTCACCAGTGTCCGATCCTTCCATTGTTGTTGCACACTTCGGTGAGTTCTTCACCACTCGTGCTCTCCCTTCCACTCACCTTCCAGCCTCAGCCACTCCACCTAACATTCCCTCTCTCTGCCCCATAAAATCTTCCTCTTTCCTCCTGTTACTACCAAGGAAATCATGATTGCCCTTACTCCCTTAGTCTGCAAAAATCCAGACCTGGCAGTCTGAATCCTAAATTACTCCACATCTCTGCTCCTGCCATAGTGTCTCTGATTCACCTACTCAACCTCTCCTTCTCCCTCAGTCCTAGAAATTGGCAAACTTCTTCCACTCCACAAAAGGGGAGACCCTTCCTCCCCGGCTAACTTCTGGCCCCTCTCCATTCCCCCTTCCCTTGCTAAGTTGCAAGAGAAGCTTGTCTGCACCAGACTCTCTGATTTCCTATCCTCCATCAGTTTTCTCTTCCTGTTCCAGTCTGGCTTCCAGAAGCATCACTCCACCATCTCCAGCCTGTTGTGTGCAACTGATTCTGCCTTCTCAGGAATGGATCAGAGGCATATTACAGCTGACATTTTCATTGATCTGGCCAAGGCCTTTGACTACATGTCCCACTCACTCCTCCTGTATAAGCTGAGTTCTGCTTGCCTGTCTCCCCTGGCTCCATCAGATATCAACTGAAACTCCTTCCTTCCCCTGCTCCTGTTTTCCTTCTACTTGACTATTACCCTTACATTTGCCTCCAACCACAGTGTGGGGGTGGCTGAAATGCCTTATTTCTGTGCTTCTGCCTTTGTTTCTCATTTTGCCCTTACTCCTATAATTCTTGTTCTGTGATTACTTTTCATCATAGCTGCAAACTGTGTCTGGGTTGATGCATTTTGTATCCCACACCACCTTCCCCTGGGTGCACCTGGAAGTAAGCCTCAACTCAGTGTACCTTTCCCAGTCACCAATTTTCAAATAAGCAAGTAAGTAAGTAAATCAATCTATCAATCAATCAATCAATCAATCAATCAATACCTACATTACTCAGTCAGACTTAATCTTAATGAAAAGTGAAAACCGTAGCACAGAACAAGGAATGCTGCAGATGAACAGCTTTTTTGTGAGCTTTAGGCATGAGAATGAATTGCCATAAATGGATTCGTCATGTAACAGAAGACTAGGTAATGGACTACAGGGCTACTAACGACACCAATCTTAAGATCAAGAGAAGTGTTAAAGTTAAAAAATATATATATATATATATATATATATATATATATATATATATCAACCCCTTCAATCTGTAAGACATAAAAACTCTTATAATCTGTTTTTCCATGTTTTCTTCTAGTCTTGAAAGAGGTACATTGCCATTTAGAGTGTTGACTTTTATATTACTGCTGTGGCCGATAATGTCTGCACTTTTGGAAAATGTTCTTGGGTGAGTTAATGAATAAAGCTGCCGGCATCAAAATGTTCTATTTTAGAATGCTCATTACTAAACTGATTGCATTACATTTAACGTTCTGCTTTTTAAGTGCCTTGTCAATTTTCAGTCCATTTAGAGCTATAGTGTCTCTGTTTTATGTAATATTTCTTCAGCCTTCACTGTCGTCTGCTTCTGGTTTTGTCTTGATTAAGGGATCAATTGTACATTAGTTTGGTGGCTGATTTAATTAGATTAAAGAGTGCCAAGAAACTCTTGAAAAAAAATCAAGTAGATAATTTAGCTATGGGGTATTCAGTTTAACTTTTTGCACTACAGAATCCAGCAACTGACAGACTTACCAACAGCCAAATAAAATAAATTATTTCTGGAATATAGACCAGCTTCTTGTGGCAGTAACTTAATTTTAACATTAAAGTGATGGTGGTAATAGGAACTTTTTGCTATATCAGTTAAAAAGATGTAGTGCAGAGCTACAATACAAGTGATGACAAATATAGAAATGTATTGGCCAGCTGTGTGCTGTGGGCAACTGTTTGCTGTTACTTCTATGTCAAGAAATGGAGGGCTCGATAGCATAATACAACTTGTGGAAAAGAAATAACACAAGGAAAACACTACACCTGAAAGTGGGAGCATGATAAATCCTACCCAGTTCTGGTGTAGTATTGGCTGACAAATGAAACCTAGAAGGTGAGTTGAGTTTTTATACCCCACCATTAGTGAGGAAAGCTGGAAGACAATAGGGTTAGATAGTTTGGACTGTACTACACACTAATACTAATGTTTATAGATGCAGAAGAAGGCCTTGGGACCCAGCAAGTCCAACCCCCCCCCACCCCCACACATGCACTGCTTATCGGTAGTACTCAACAATATTTCCTTCTAGTGTATATAGGTTTTGTTTATTTTTGAAGGAAATCTTATCATCACACTCTGTACTATCATGCTGTAGTACATTCTGTATATTGATGACTCTCTGTGTGTAACCCCAAAAAACTTGATTTCCAGATTTTAAAACCACCTATTCATAAGACATTTGTTGTGTTCCCTTAGTTTTGTGTTTCTTTTTTTGTGTTGTAGGCTCATACATTGCATTAGTTCTTCATTCCTGAGGAAATAGGAGAGAAATAATAGTTTTCTCCTCATCCTTCTTCTTTCTAAGCTCATCATGTTTAGATTTTGCAATCTCATCTCATACAGTACAGTCTCTTGCCTAGCTATGGTTTTTATAAACCTTCTTTGTACCCTTTTGATACACATCATGTCTGCCCTGAGGTACGGACACCAAAATTGTGATGTTAAATAAAAATGTGGCCTTACGTGTATCCTATTAATATTTCCTTTATTGTGTTTATTTCTACTTACTATTGATCATTGATCTTCTAATATTATAGATTAATCTGTTTGTTTTATCACCACATCATATATATATATATCACTATTAATTTTCACCATATGGATTGTGTCATGCATGGGCAAAGAAGTGGCGTGGTGAGACAGTGACAGTGTGGTAGTGCAGCCACTTATGAAATATTCCCCTTGAGAAGCAAAGGCAAGTTGGGAATGTAAACAAAATTAAAAAAAAATAAATTCATTAAAAAGGATGCTTATTTTAAGCTTGAAGAATTGGGTTTTACAAACTGTGCTAAATTAATTAATGTTACAAGTTGCATAAGAAGCTGTATCTGTGAAATTATAGTCTAGCACTTAACAAAAAGTTGAAGGAGAATACTGGCCACTTGGAGCCAGGTATTCAAATATGTGCAAAGCGGAACACAAATATTTGCACTGCGTGTTGCAACTTACCAGCTACATGAAGATACTAAATTCAGTCGAACAATGCACTGGCACTATTTCACTGAATGTAAGGCCATGTCAGCCCATTGCTAAGTCACTTAACCCTACCCCTGCAGGGTTCCTGAATTACACCACCAGAATGGATAAATCCAGAGTGCTAGTTCCAGTATTCAAAGGGACCCATGAAAATGAGCCTATTAGGCATGCAAGGTGCCAAGGGAACATTTACATGCTCATTATGGACTCATTTGCATGGGTAGTGAGGCAGGTTAGTGCGGCACCCACCCCATTGCCCTATCCCAGATGTGCACACATCCCTGTTGCTAGTGGTTCACCCCAACCAATCTCCAGTCCTTTCAGTATAATAATACTATCTCAGGTGCTAGTGGTTCCCCCCACTGATCAACACCCCTGTCAAAAATAATATGATCTGTGGTAGTGTGTGCTCTCCATCCCCCGGATCCCTGTCCTGTACATTGCAAAACCACCCTGGTAGTACTGGGCCCCTCCTTCCCTCCAATCCTAGTCCCGTACATTGCAAATCTGCCCTGGTGGAAGTGCTGCCCTCCCACCCTCTGATCCCAGCCCTGCACATTGTAAAACCTCTCTGGTGGTAGTGGTACCCTCCCTCAATCTGATCCCAGCCCCGTTGTACAGTTTCATATCCCTGATTGTTGTCACTCCCCACTCATTGTCAGCCCAGAAGTTCAAACAATCCCTCCATGGTGTCTAGTGGTTCCCCACTGTGGTACTGCCCCCTCCCCGCACTTACCATTTCCTCAGCAGTGGTGCTGCTGGTGTATACAGTGGCTGGCACAGTCCTCCTCACACCTTCTCAGCCAGCTACCATCCTGAAAGGGAGCATACATCTTATTTATAGGATATCAGGAGGGCCAATTTTAAGAGAATGGGAGAATGCCTCAGGGATGCCCTTGCAGGGATAGGGAAACTGGGGGGAGACAAGGAACAGTGGGCAAAAAAAGAAGGTCTGAAAAAACTACAAATCTCTGTATCAGGCAGGTTAGCAAGGGTAATAGAAAAAAAGCTACCACTATGATTCTCTAAAGAGGCAGCAGAAAAGGTAAGAGCAAAATTGCTAGCATTTAGAAGGTACAAATAACTCAGAAGGATAGGGAGAATTATCAAGAGAAACAAAGAGAGGCAGGGAAAGCAGTTAGGAGTGCAAAAGCATAAATCGAGGAATATATTGCCAAATCAGTAAAACAAGGGAAAAGGAAAAGAAAAAGACCAAGGGAGGAATAGTAGGGTTAAAGGAGGAAGGAGGGGTTTGTGGGAAAGAGGTCCACCAAAAAGCATACATATTGAACAAATACTTCTGTTCAGTATTTAAAAAAGGGGTAGGTAACAGACCAATGATAAAGGACAAGGGCATTAAAGAATTGAAGGTAGAAACTAGTCCTATTGCAGAGAAAAGAGTCCAAAAGGAAGTAACACAGTTAAAGGTAAACAAGGCAATGGAACCAGACGGGGTGCACCCCAGGTTACTGAGGGAACTCGAGGAGGAACTGTCTGCACCTCTGACAGCTCTGTTCAATCTGTCACTAGAAACAGGGGAGGTACTGGGGGCTGCAGGAGAGTGGATGTGGTCCCATGCTACAGAAGTTGTAATTGGGAGGAGTCAGGAAATGTGAGCAAAGTAATGGAATCACTACTGAAGGAAAGGATTGTGGAATACCTCATGAACAGTGGTATAGAGGATCTGCGGCAATATGGTTTCACGGGGGGAGGACTTGCAAGACAAACCTGATTGAATTCTTTGACTGGGTGACCAAGGAAATGGATCAGGGAGGAGCAGTAGATGTGGCCTACCTGGATTTCAGCAAGGCCTTTGATACTGTTCCACACTGTCCAAACCACGTCCTCTTCACTTATTTTTATATTTCCCTGGTGTCTAATTTCACTCTCTCCACCTTCCTATTACTGCCCTCATAAATTAGTATTGTTTCCCTGGTGTCTAGTGGCACCCCCACCCTATGATCACCCTTCCCATACATTATTATTATTATTATTTCTATGGTGTCTAGTGGCACCACCAACCCTCTGATCACCATCCTGTAATTACTATATTTATCCCTGCTGTCTAGTGGCACCCCCCACCCTCATATGCCTCTCCCAACCTGAAATAAAGAAACTGTCCCTCTATGTTTACTTTTACCTATAAAAAAATGGTCCCTTGCAGATCTGACCCCCCACCAACACCTCCTACTTGACACCCACCACCCCACACCCCCCAGACAACCTCACTCACCTGAACAGATGCCAGGCTGCAGATTTACTCTCCTATGGAAGACATATCTTGCTACTGGAACTGCCGGCTGCAATACGAGAAAGTAAGGTAAATGCGGATCAATGTATTTCAATGGGGTTTTCAATATTGATGCATAACTTAGCCATTTTTTCATATTTTGACTCCAAATTTTCAACATGGCCTTTTTTGGACCCAGCCTCAGGAACAATGTCAGTGGAATTATGCAAATCTGTTCAGAAAGGCAATTTCACTGTCACCTGGCAAAATCACCTTTCAGGTGGAATTTGAAAATTTTCACTGCCCTTTTTCACAAGGTGGAGTCATAAGAAGGCTATGTTAAAAACGTGAGGTCAAAATATATAAAAATGTCAAAGTTATGTACGTACATTGAAAATATGCTATGCTCGCTCATAACTCATAAATATTTTGACCCCAAATTTTCAAAATAGCCATGTTTTTACAACACCTCATGAACATGACAGATGCAATTTTTTGAATCCTTTCCAAACTGTCTTTTCCCACCTGTGGAATGGAATAATATTGCGGCGGCTTGGAATCACATTTGGTCAGGATTTGGACATTTTCAGTAGCAAGTTTATGAGGTGGGGTAATAAGAAGACTATGGTGACAATTTGGTTGCAGTTTTATACACATCTATGGAAGCAAATAAGAATACGATTATATTACCTCAATAAGTATGGATGGATGGAAGCACAGGCAAATTAGGATGCAATTATACTATCTCAAAAAGTAAGGAAATTAATTGAAAAAAACTTTGTTAATGCACTAGATAGGGTTAAAGTGACAAAAAAAGAGAAATGTTGCATTAGGGTTTCCAGCCCTAACACCCAACCCCTACCCTGCAGGCAGCAATAGGTGGGGGTGTGCCTTGGGGTTCTCAGTCTTAATACTCGACCCATTCTCATATACTGTACCCATCTCAGCTTATTTACTGATGGAATGGAATGAGTGTTAGAGTTGAGAACCCCAAGGCACCCCCACTTCCCCAATACTGCCACAATGTAAGGGTAGTGGTAGGTTTAGCATTGGAAACCCTAATGCCATATGTCCTTACTTTTGTCACTTTAACCTTAACTAATGCATTACTGAAGCATGGGTTGTGTGTGTGTGTGGGGGGGGCAACCACCTGCACAATAAAATATGTTGTAAGTGTTCAGTGTTTGACATGGGGTCAATCTTCACTGTTATTGTCCTCTCTGTTGTACAAGCTGCTGTTGGGGCTTTTGGCAACTTCCACTCACTGTAATGTTTGGCACTGTTAAAAAGTCTCCAATATTGCATATTACATGGAACCAACTGAGACTGGAAGGGGGAAGGTTCAGCAGGGAAATGAGGAGACACTTTATTACAGAGAGGGTGGTGTCTGGGTGGAACGCATTGCCAGAGGAAGTGGTGTCCTGTAGAGCAGTGGGCTGCTTCAAAAGGGGATGGGACAGGGTAAAAGGGAAGGTCACTGGAGGGGGGAGGGAAGGGAGGGGCAGCTGCAGTATAAGGGCTGCTAGCTGCACAATTGAGCAGACTTGATAGACCACAAGGCCTTTATCTGCTAGCAATTTCATATGTTAGTATATATACGTACTGTCTGTCTGTCTATCTATCTATCTATCTATCTATCTATCTATCTATCTATCTATCTATCTATCTGTCCACCTGTCTGTCTGTCTATCTATATTCTTTGCAAAAAAAAAACCTCTGTCAATGCACCATTTATGATTGAGATTAAAACCGCAAAAGTAAGAAAATGTGGCTTTAGGGTTGCAGTCTTCTTTGGGGTTGTCAACCCTAAAGCTCACCACATTAGGTGTGTATGTTTCTTGTGTGTATAGAATTGGGTGAGCTTTAGGACTGACAACTCCAATGAAGACCCCTCCCCTAAAGCCACATTTCCCTGCTTTTGTAGTTTTAATCTTAACCATAAATGATGCATTAATGGAGTTTTTTTTTCAAAGAATGTCCTTACTTTTTAAGAAGTTTTTGAGATAGTGTAATCGTATCCTTAGTTGCCATCCCTCCATAGATGGAAATATGATTTTTCCCCTCATGAAAAAAGATGGTCTCCAAATAAACAAACTCTGGTCAGAGCCAACAAGGCAGCATAAAGCCATTCACACCACTCATGGAGAGCATGGATCTCATGCGGGAAAGTTAGAAACATAGAAACAGAAAATTGATTGCAGATAAGAACCACTAACCTCATCTAGTCTTCCTTTTTTCATTACCTGTAACAGCAGCTGGTGACTCTATTTGGGCATCAGTTTAGTCTCTCCTTCTCACTTCTAGAGTTCCTTTATGTCTATCCTAAGCATACTTGAATCTCTCTACTGTGCTTGCTCCCATCACCTTTTGTGGCAGGACATTCCATGTATCCAACACCCTTTTAGTGAAGAAGAACAACTTCCTCATAGTTCTTTTATCCTTCCCCCTTCCAATCTCATATTGTGCCCCTTTGTTCTTGTACTCATTCAATAATGAATGATGTCACCCACTTGCACCTTATTTATGCCTTTAAGATACTTGAAGGTCTCTATCGTATCTCCACTTTGTCTTCGTTCCTCCAGTGAATACATATTGAGGTCCCTCAATGGCTCCTCATATGTCTTGTGGTGAAAGTCCTGTACCATTTTAGTTGCCCTTCTCTGAACCACATCCACCCTGTCTACATCTTTACAAAGATGTGGCTCCAGAACTGCACAAGGTATTCCAGATGAGACCTCACCAGCATTCTGTGGTGGTATCACCACTTTCCTTCTTCTGCTTGTGATACTCCTCAGTGCACCCCAGCATGCCACTGATTCTCCCTATAGCCTTTATGCATTGTTTGGCCACTGTTAGGTCATCCAAGATGATAATCCTTAAGCATCTTTTTCCCTAGTGACTGCCAACAATCCCCACTCCCCATTCTGTAGCTCTCTGCAGGGTTTCTGCACTCTAGGTGCATGACTTTGCACTTCTTCACACTGAATCTCAGTTGCCGCACTTTGGACCATTTTTACAGCTTTTCTAGGTACCTCCTCATTTTCTCCACCCAATCTGGAGTGACTACCCTATTGCAGATCTTGGTGTCATCTGCTAAGAGGCAACCCTTTCCTTCCAGCCCTTTTGCAATGTCACTAATGAAGACATTGAAAGGCTAGTCCCAGGACTGATCACAGAGGTACCACACTGGTCACCTCCCTTTCTTTGGACTGGATATCATTAACTACCACCCTCTGTTTCCTATCCCCCCAGCCAGTTCCTAACCCAGTTCCTGTGATGAAGTTTCCCTTGAAGATGGAGCTCACAGCAGAGAAGTTTGCCATGTCCAAGATGTCGACTGGAGTTTACGTATCTGCACTGACTCAAGAGATCCATGGCAATTAGAATCATGAGGTGGCATAATACACTGTGAATAAAGTTGTTCACCCTGTATTTCTATAGTGTATAGTATTATTTTTTTATTCATTTGTTAGCCAGGTTGGTGTACTGGTCCAAAGACCTTTCTCAGGCATGGCCTGGACCAGAGACTGGCACAATCAATGGTAAAATACAGTGAACAACAGCAGTGAATCATACATAAGCAAGAATAGAATCCAGTGCAGTCAGGCAACATATAGAGGTGGACAAATAATAATACAAGCACACAATGCAAAATACAACAAACAAGGTGGGCATTATACAAGATATATAAATACATAAATACAGGCAAGGTATCAGTGTTCTGTAACAATAGGTTGTGTTACAGTTATGTGAAATGTGCAATGTTACAGTTATGTGATATGTGCACACAGCAGTTCTTTGGCTTTCAGAATGAAACTGTCATATGCAGTCTCTAGAGGTTCATAATACTGTTGTACCACAGAAGGGTACAATCACATTCCATGAATTTTGAAGTGTGGTACAACAACATTTTGAAAGGGATGGAATTCTATGGAGAGCAATTCTCTGTTATACACTGTGCATCAGTTCTTGGCAGATAAGGATGTCTTTCCCCACCTAGACAGCCTGTTTCCCCTACCTACTGTGATGCAACAGATTCTACTTATTTTCCGGTTTTATCACCACTTCCACTGCATCAGTGTTCCATTATCCATATCTTATGCATTTGTGAATGCCAGTGTAATTTCTGGCACTACCACCTCTGCTTTGAGGATGTTCAATGCATTCACCGCCCTGTTAGAGAAGAAGGACTTTCACACATTTTGCCTAGGTCTGCCCTCCCCCAGCTTCATATCATTACCCCCTATTCTTGGACACCTTTTAATCTGAGTATGCTTCCCTCTTGAACCTTATTTATACCTGTGAGGTATTTGAAAGTCCCTATCTTTTCATATCATGCCATATCATATCCATAGTTACTTCCAGAGTGTATATAATGAGATACTTTAGTCTCTGGTCATTATTTTATAATAACTGGTCAGCAATTTTTTACATAAGTTGAAAATGTTATAATTAGCCATTATAACCCATGGTTCATAATTGCGAGCATGCGCTGAGTCACTCAGAAAACAGCCACTCCCTGATTGGCTTTTGCCCTACTACTTGGGTGGGGTAAACAGTTTCAGAAACATGGTGGCTCCTTATCTCACGTACCAAAGAGCCACCAGACTGAGAGCCATCATCATTTTCTCTTTTTTTAACCAGCTCAACATCTACAAACAAAAAAAAATCTACCTGGTTGATCCTGTCATTCAGAACCCTAAATGGACAACAACTACCAGTGGGAACCGGGAACGGCTCAGAAGCTGAAGTGCCTGAGGTAAGCCCGATTGCGACTGCAATCCAAATGTACAGCTCTGCAAGTCTGCAAGTGAAAAAATAAATGCCAGACTAAATAAAAAAGCTTTACAAGAAAAAAAAAAGCAAAGGAGACAAAGACAGACTGTGTGTGTGTGTGTGTGTGTGTGTGTGTGTGTGTGTGCGTGCACGTGTATGACTGACACATGAGTGAAACACAGCAATATCAAATGCACTTTGGCAAAAAAAAAAAATTGTTGATCAGTCATTATAAAAAAAAATAAAAGATGGGGAAGTTTCCTACTCTAATGCAATGGTCGATCTTGGTGTGGGATGCTTTCATAACCCCTTAGAACTTCGTCCTCAGGGTTTATGTAGCATCCCACACCTGGGATGACCATTAAATTCTCATAACGCACACTTCCCCATCCATTATTCTATATGTTACAGTCAATGTACCATTTTTTTAATCATAAAAGATTTTATAATGATTTTTCAACAATGGAACATACATGCAGCAGAGATGACTTGGCATCAAATGCAGTAGTTAACAATTGTATATTTAACTTTTGCTTATGGATACACTGTTTGCAAATATAGGCATGAGCTGGAGGAATTTAACACTAAGTAGAACTCTACATTGGGATGATTAGTCCCTTTCTGTATTAACCATAACAAGTAAGAACATCAACCATTGCATGGTGAACCATACCCTCTAGCCCTGAGTCAATAAAGGAGTATGAATTCTAGGTATACATCAGCCTGGAAGTGGTGTGGGCTCATCTTGTTGAACCATTATAGGAGGGAAATGTGCAAAATTCTGAATATTACCATCCATTGCTGATCCATCTGGTGGGGTGGGGCTGAACCTGTATTATTAAGAGTGACCCCTTTCTAGGACCTTTCAGTCTATAAGGACTGAAGTGAATCAGTTTGGGTGGAAGCTTAAAGTGGAGTAAGACTGTTGTCTGGGTCAATAGGGTGGTTTGCCAGGTGGTGGTGGGGTGAGGGTAGATTGTAGGTGTGATCTGAGATAAAGGCCCCATTTCTTGTTGTAAATCTGTGTGTGGTTGGTGGTGGTGTATGTCAACCATTCGAAATGTGCTAACTAAGCCACTGTCCTATATGCACTGTAAGAAGAGAGAGAGAGGTAGATTCTGGCACCACCTCATTAGGATAGCCTTTTTGGCTTCGAATAGTACCATGAGGAGCCATTTTTTGGATTGGTTGGAACAGTTTGGCACCTTCAAGGTATTGCCCAAGAGGCAAAGGGTTGGGGTAGCAGGGCCTTTTGTTTGAAGGATCTTGGAGCAGTCCAAAATTACTCCTGTCCAGAAGGGCACCAGTGTGGGACGCTGCCATAGTATGTGTAGCAGATTGGTCTGTTGGGCCTGGCACCTCCAGCATGCAGAATAGGGGATGAGTCCCATCTTTTGGAGTGTGTCCAGGGTACGGTACCATCCCAGCAGTACCTAAAGGTGTATAAGCTGGCTCCTAGAGTCCCTCTAGACCAGATGGGCATCCTTGAGGTATTGCCATCCTTCGGTGTCCGTTATTTAGGTGCTGCTCCCATTTCACCTTACACTTAATTGTGGTATCGGGTACAGAGTCGTTAAGCATACCATACAACATGCCTGCCATGCCCTTTACTTTGCCTTTTTTATGCCTGGTAGTCAGCTATTTCCACCCATCTACCATAGGTGCTGTGGCTTTGAGGGTCTTGAATGCATCCTGGATCTGGAGAAATCTCCAGAAGTTTGTTTTGGATAGTAGATACTGTGCCTGCATTTGCAGGCAGGACATCATGACTGCAGAGTCCAGGGCATAAAGATCTGCTCTCATACAGATGGCCACCTGCTGCCAAGAGTGCCCATTGATGGTTTATCCCCCCACTAGCACATCTGGGTTGCCCCATAAGGGGCTGTACTGTGCAGGTGGTGCCCATAAGGGGGTCTGGACATTGAGTGAGATGTTTGCACCTGTGCCAGGCTTCTCTTGTCTCTCTGATAACAGGAGGAAGGTGGCCCTTTGGGTGTCCCCCTTTGCTCAGCAGGTTCCCCAGCTGTTTGGATTCTGATAGGTCCATTTCTAGATTTTCCTATACAGGGGTATTTGGGGTTATAGGAGAAATCATCTGACTGGTTGTGTAGCCCTATATGCTAGTAAATATCCCTGCAGCCAAGGGAGACTCATTCCCCCCACACCAGTGTGCCCGTAAGCTATTTTTTCCAAATATTGGGGCTTTGCCTTACCATCAGAAATCACAGTCCCAGTTTTCTTTTCTCTTTTGTGCTCACCATTGCAGTGCACCCTTTATGTACTCCACCCCTTGCTTTCTATGCACCAAGTAATTGATTTCTCATTTATTCACAATGAATGTATGGTGTATTGTAGAGTGTTGTTCTGTGTAGAATTCCATGCCTTTTAATATGCTGTTGTTTCACAGCTCAAAGGTCATGGAATGTGACTGAACTCTTTTGTGTTACAACATCATTCTGAAAGCTAAAGAGACTGCACACCTCAATTTCATTCTGAAAGCAAAATAACTGCCACATATACATGTAACTCAGTACTATATACATTAAATAAAATACAGGATGAGCAACTTTATTCACAACCAGTGTGTTCTGCAAACTCAGTGTTCTGATTCCCACTGTCATCGCAAGCTTCACTTTTGAGGTTAGAGGGAATCAGATCCCATCTATGGCAGAACACACTGGTTGTGCATAGTTGCCCATCCATTATTCTCTATTTAATGACACACACTGGACCATTCCTCAAACTTAAGTAGTTCTGTCTTAAATGTTCCATTCAGTTTTCCAACCCCCCCAATAGTGTCAACCCTGTGGTACATCTTTGTCTCAACCATAAAAAAAGCATATCTTACCTTCTAACCCCCCTTTATTGTCACCAGTGATGTCAATAACGAGTATAGGCCAAAGTACTGATCCCTGTGGTGCACCACTGGTCACTCCCCCAACATCAGGTGAATGCCATTTCCAACCATCCACTGCTGCCAACTCCTCAACAAATTCTCTACCCAGTTTAACATTTTAGTACACACTCCCAGGTTGCCCAGCTTCTTTACTATTCTGCTATGTGGAAAGGTATTGTGGGACTTACTGAAATCCAGGTAAGCCACATCCACCACTCCACCCTGATTAATATCCCTCATCACCCCCTCAAAGAAAACTAATAGATTACTTTGATATCAGCTCCCCCATCCCCCCAAGTGAATCCATGCAGCCACAGATACTGTAAGCGACATGATTCAAACTACTCCACAATCCTTTCCTTCAACAGTGGCTCCATTACTTTCACCTCCACCAAATTCAGGCTGATGGGCCTGTAGTTACCAGCTTACTGCCTGCTGCCGGCCTTCTCCCCACTTCCATCATTGTACAAACGAGCCCATGGTGAAGGTACAGCTCTGCAATAGTGCTAGCTCACTTGTTACCTGATGTTGCAAACATTATGCAGGGAGGTAGTGGAGCACAGCATTGCAAATGGGATGAAGAATGCACTTGAACATAGGGTCCCTGACAATGAGCCACTTTTGTCACATTCATTTGGCACAATAATCTAGAATAGAACTCCAAGCTTTGAACAGCTAGATTATTTTATGCTCTAATACAGTACCTCACAACAATATCTAATTGGTATTCCCATACATAATGATTTAATATAAACACATTTTTTCCTGACATGTTATAGATTGCAATATGATACTGTTAGACCCCCTCAACAAAGTCTGACCAAATGTCCAAGCAGTGTATGACACTTTCAATAAAAAATAAAAAAATACTTTCTATCACCACCCATTAAGTTCCACACTTTCAGCATAATTGTAAGTACTCTTTTGGTTGTGTGTCTAGATACACACACACACACACACGCACACACACAAACACACACATATACACACGTGCTGTGTCTCTCAGTCCTAACACAGTGCATGTATGAAACTAATGTTTAGCCTGGTGTTTCACTTTCCTATTTGTAGCTAGCAGCAGATGTTTTGCGGGGAGAAGACTCCTGTTTATTTATGAGCGGGATATTTCAGCCATATTTTTCATACATTAAATAAGTCGATTTAAGTATGTCAATAAAAGATCAGTCATTTTTCTGTTGTAACACATAGCAAGATACTGAGGAAGTAACACAAGTGTGCTTGTAGCTGTTCAAGCCAAACTTGTTGCATATGCAAAGGAGGCACTTGTAATACATTCCCTCTCATTCTTGGATAGCACTCAGAAGCTCTGAAAGCATAAGGTTTTTTAGTGTTTTCTTGTCTATAATGTTTTCAATGCTTTCTATTTGTATTTTATGTTGGTTTCAAAGGCTTAAAACAGTCCTGTCACACCACTCACACAGTGTGTAGTACTATGAGCCCTTATTTGTGCAAAGTGTATTGTTTGCATTTCAAATTCTTCTTAAACCACAATTGCTGACTGGAAAAACCATGAGAGGGAATGACTATGACATGGGAGAACTGAAGCAAGCAACCCCCCCCATTCCTTTGTAAATTAACCCATTCACCACTGACTTTAGATACATTCTTAAAGTACTTGACAGGGCAGCACAGAAGGGAGCATGCACCACACACACACATGAAGTGTAACCAATTGTAAACAAAGCAGAGCACAGGTCTGGGGAACAACATGGCAGGCATACAAATGTAAACAAAAACGAAGAAACTGAGCTCAAATGCTGCACTGTACAACAGAATCTTAAACAGCTACATGCTCAACAGATCAGAAGAAAAACCTCTATGTGGTACTGACTTTTTTTCTGTAGTACTGCTGCTTTAAACAGGAGGCAGAGATTTGTGCCTCAGCACCAGTCAAAACACCAAGCATAGGACAATCACCTCACATTCCTGTCACGTGCTACCACACTCATTTTTCTCTCCTACATCATGGCAATATGTCAGCATAGCTCCTCCCATGCTGCCATAAAAAGGATTCCTTTTTTGTTTCAGCCAGCTATTTAGAAGTGCTTACTGAACATGCTCTGAACTCAGTCTTTCCAAATGTAATAAATGTGTAATGGATTAATATTTTTCACCCAACCATCAAAAGACACATCTGCAGGGCAGCCCCTTTCTTCCCTGAAAAGTTTTTGAAAAACATCATAAACTGTCCTCTGCCCCTAACTGGAAGTACTTCATCTTGGTTTATTAGCACACCAAAAGTACCTTTTACATCTGCACAGCAGTTCCCACAGAAACTCTCACCTATTTTTCCCAACAACTTTCCCCTTGGCTTCCCAGTCCTTCTCCACAGCACTGTCCCTAACACAGTCTCTGCAGTGTACATCTGAAATGTTTCTCCATTATGGTTCTCTGAGTCCATTTTTAGAAAGATATTTTATTTTGTAATCATCCCTGCCAGCCGCTCACTAGTGCTTGTGTTAGCACTCAGATGCTGCTCTACCACATTAAAACTCCCACCGTCATGATGACTGCACCCAAACAAAGGTATTTTTAAAATTATATTCAGAATGGACACAGAAAGCAATAAAAAATACAGCACCAACCACAACTCTCCAAAGTTAACTGCAGCCATTTCTCAAGAGAAAATTGGAAGTGAGTCACGAAAAAGGATATGAACAAGCAGAAGCGAGACAAAACAAAGATGTAAAATGTAAGAAAAAACACATTTTTAGGTCATTTTGTTCAACATTTTGGTTCAGATTCCACCTAACAGGGTCCAGATGAGCCAGACAGATGTGTTGCTTTCTCTCTACGTGTCATGTTTGTGGCTTCTGAAAAAAATTTTTTAAGGAAAAAAGGAAACAAGATGGCAGAAAATGAAAAAGGATGTTCTCCTCGTGAAAAAGGATGACATCAATACGAAGAAAGATTCCTTTTTTATTTTATACAGCTATCTTGAAAGTGCTTTCTGAGCATACTCAGAACTAACATTTTTTAAATTTCAAAACTAAATTACTTTGGAATGAATTAATAATTTTTTGTCAAACAAGCAAAAGGCATACATCTGTGGGCCAACCCCTTTCTACCCTGAAAATGTCAAACCATAATTCCAAGTTATTTTGGCTGTAGTGAAGTTCAAGGGAAAAAAATTAGCAAAACCAATGACCCGCAAATTCATTTTTTGCACTGTCCAGAACTCAGAATCCCCACATCCACATAACAAAACTCGATACACCCACAGATCTCCCACATGAGACCGTGCATGCAAAATCTCATGCAAATCCAATGAATAGTTGCTAAGTTATTAAAGATTTATATATATATATATATATATATACATATACACACATATATATATATATATATATATATATATATATATATATTTATAACCCTAACTCTTCATTCCCCAAAAACACACACACACACACACACATATGCAAGCAGAGGAAGGGGCAAGACAATACAACCAATCAGAGACAGCCATCTTCAGGTAAGAGACAGCACATATAACTCTCTGAACATACCACAAGACATTCATCATCATGGTTCGCCAACTGTATGAGTGTTGCTGCCATGCCAGTGTCTTGGGGAAAATTCATGAGTATGATAGACTAGTTTCATAAAATCACTGAGCAGTTCCATGCAACCATGGTCAATGAACTAGCTACACCATTGATCCTTATCAGTGTTTTATGAACATAGTAGGTGGTTTTGTGAAGCTACAACCTCTGTGTAACAGTCCTCATTAATTTTTATAGTAGTTTCATGAAACTGTTTGGTACTTTCATGAAACTGCTAACTTTGTGTAACCATTCCCATTCATTGCAATGGGAGTGTTGCAAAAGCATCCCATACTTTCATGAAACTACGTTTGTGTGAGCTACCTCATTCATTTCTATGGGAGTTTCACGAAAGTACTAGGTACGTTTGCAAAACTACAGTCCCTGTACAGGCAGCCCCATTCATTACTATGGGAGTTTTGCAAAAATACTAGCTGCTTTTGTGAAACAGCAATCTCTGTGCAAGCTTTCCCTTTTAGTCCTATGGTAGTTTCATGAAACTAGTAGGTTCTTTTGTGAAACTAGAAACTCTGTGCGAGCTTCCCCATGCATTT
Organism: Neoceratodus forsteri; assembly: GCA_016271365.2. NCBI lineage: Eukaryota > Metazoa > Chordata > Ceratodontiformes > Ceratodontidae > Neoceratodus > Neoceratodus forsteri. The sequence goes on from CM057454.1 coordinate 59,572,087, forward strand.
CTATTGGAGTTTTGTGAAACTACAGTACAATGTATTGTATTTTCACACAACTACAGCCTCTGTGTGAGCTTACTCATTCATTTCTGTGAGAGTTTTGTGAAAGTACTAGATATCTTTGTGAAAGTACAGCCTCTGTGAATGCTTCCCCATAGACTTGTATAGGAGTTTAATGAAACTACTTGGTTCTTTTGCAAAACTACAAAGTTTGTGCTCCCACATGCACATTTGCATACTATTATGAAGTTTTGCTCCCACAGAAACATACATTGACCATACTGTGCTAGTGTACTCTCCAGTAAAACAAGTACTGCCACAAAAGCATAATTTTTCCAACAATGTATGAGCAAAGGGTCAGACAGACCCTGCACTGCCATGCAAATATCACCATTACATACTGTACAAGCACAGAATCCTCTAGATCCTACACCCTCACACATAGCTAATTTTTCTACATATCTGTATATGTCTTAACTATAATAGATTTCTGTATGTCTCTAAGGTATAGTTTTCAGCATACTACATGTACCGGTGCATCCACTAAGGTTGCACAGCATGTGGGTGCATACCTATGACAGCTTCACTTGGACACAGACAGCTTCTTTTAGTTTGCTCATTCCAGCACATGCTACTCAAAAGACTGTACTCTCAGCACAACATATTTTTTCTATACCGTTGTAGTGTATGGTCCTTTGGAATGCAAACTGCCACAAAAACATAGTTTGACCATACTATGCCACTGTAAGGTGTTGCATACACTGTAGTCAAAGAGTTACCAAATTTGTCTACAGTGCAGGAGTGCAGGGACCTCTGGACCCTACTCTTCAACCCATGAATTTTCCCCAAGTCACTGGCATGGCAGCAGAACTCATACAATTGGTGGACAATGATGATGGATGTGTCTTGTGGTATTTTTTGAAAGTTGTATGTTCTTTCTTTTACCTAAGGATGGCAATCTCTGATTGGTTGTGTTGTCTTGTCCCTTCCTCTCCTTGCATATGTGTGTGTGTGTGTGTGTGTGTGTGTGTGTGTGTGTGTGTGTGTGTGCGTGTGCACATTGGGAGGATGTGGAGTTAGGGTTCTGAATCCTAACACTGCATTTCAATACTTTTGTCACTTTAAAAGCAACCCTAACTGATGCATTAATAAAGTTTTTTGTAATGAATTTCCTTTTCTTTTGAATCTAGATTTAGTAGTTGCCGTATTGGTCCTTGCAAGAATAGATCCAGAAGCAAATGATTTGATACCTTTTAATGGACCAACATAGATGTAACAACAAGAATAAAGTGCTCTAGCTTTCGGACCAACCAGTCCTTCTTCAGAAGCTCAACCATTACAATGGTATGGTATGTAATTGTTCTTTTCTTTTGAGACAGTCTAATCATCACATTATTCATGTCTTGGAGCGCAGGTTCCTTTTGGACCTGTGCATACACTGAACCTTGTTTTATATACATTTTACCTGTTACCTAAGTACTTTATGTAAGAACCTTTTTTTTTGTATTCACATACCTAATTTTCAATCTTTTCATAATGTTACCCAATTGTTGTTTTTACATTGTATACCACTTTAAAGTATATTTATGTATGAGTAAATAATCTGTTCAATGAAACCATTACTGGGAAGCAGACTTTAACATTAAACACAAGTCATTACCTGTAAGATCCACAAATATGTACACACCCATAACATTTATATGGTACTTTATAGTGTAATATCATGACAAAGTAAAATGCAACACATGTATGTATGGTTTAAAAGTGTTTATTTGAAAAATACCAATTGGAGTTGGGCCAGATAAGTAACTGTTCCTGGAGTGGGGAAAAAAAAAACAATGCCTGAAGAACAAAAAAAAAAGCAGTCAACACAGACAGTCCTTTTTCTGCCATGACTACACACTTTGAACAATGCATTTGGAAAATGCCACACTCAACCCCTTGATAAAGGTGATCCTATAAAACAACAGGAACATAACTTGAGCTGAATTTTAGATAAGCATCCGATTGTACAGAAAACATCATTTTACTTATTTTAAAAGAGAAGCAGTAAAATAAAACATTCATCATAAATACATAAATACATCTATTGCTAATGATTAGCACAACATGCATAGGTAATAGTTGCATCTGTAAAATACTGTATATCATGTATATGTGTCATATGACAAAAAAGTCATATATAGTACATGTTAAAGCTCTACAATAAATACTAAAAATGAAATTATACTTATGATATACAATATCAAATGCAGAATCTTCATAATAACAATTGTAAAACTCAGCAATTCATCATACAATATGTAATTGAAAAACTGCAATATAGTTTTAAAAGTTCAGTGCTTACTATAAGACTGTGGCTTAACAAATACAAATATACATTTAATACTGTATTAAAAAGTCAACATGTGCTGATAGTCACTCTAATCTAAACTGACAGTGTAAAATTCTAACCAGAAACTGTAGTACTACATATACAGCAAAATACAATCTTTATCAGTATGCATGCTAACAACTGTAGATTCAATAGTCTCAATTTGAACAATTACAATATGTACATTAGTATAACTACTTAAGGGATAAGGTACAGCATAGTAGAGAAGTGTTGTCATTATGAAGACATGTCATCAGTAAAACTATGAACACTTACAAACAACACAGAGGTGCATTACAATTGTGAAGTTGTCAGGTATAATCACAGACATGTTAGTAAACGGGTAATCAGAACAACAACAACATAGTAAGTCTGCTATAGGACATATGTAGTCCAATAAATAGTAACATTTGTAAGCGAATGAACCATTGCAAGAATCTGTACTATTACATTTATCACATGTAGGGAATGTCTTAACAAACCACTTATGACAAAGCATGTCACAGTATCTCACTTATTGATGTTTCAAGATAGTGTTCATTAGAAATACATGAACACAACATGGTAAAGCCAAGTATATTATTGCAAACACCGTGGAACCGCTAAACTTAAGGATTGTTAGTACACTTCAACATGTGTCACTACCTCGATATGCAGATATACTCATTCTACAGCTCAATAAGTGTGATATGACAAGTGGTTATCTGCATAGTCTGCACCATTTTGTAGGCCTGCTCCAACCATGCATATTGCATAAATCACTAACACACCTGTCAGAGCATGTAAAACTGTATCAGAATCTTAAGGAAACTGACATCTGTTCAGTATGTAACTAAAGTAACGTAGGCATCACACACATCATGTGCACAAGCTGTGTCTATTTGAAAGTGTTGTACAGCACAGCAGGCATATAGATCACATACAATGTGACTACTCTTCTGCCCAAAGAAGGTCATTGAAATTCATCAGAACTAAAACATATGCATCTTTTAAGTTATGGAGCAGGATCTGCTTAAAGGTGCATATTGAATCATTGCATGCCACCCAACCAGTACTGTACCTGAGCAAAGTAACATAATGGCCAGAATGCACAGACAGTCCATGGTGGAAAATCACAGCATGAGCATCAAGTTGTGTTTGTCCAAACATGACTCTACTGGCTGTAAAGTCAGTGATAGGTGTGTCAACTCTAAGTCCAAGAGAATCAAATCTCTGCAACACAAGTACAAGGTACTGAGAAGAGGTTCTAACTCTAATAGACTGAGTACACTCCCCCTCCACATCTTCTGCACTGCCAGACAGATTGTGCATTTCTAAAGAGCTCTCTGAACTCCACAGTCATTGAGTGGAGAACATATACAGAACTCCAAAGCATGTCCTCACTGACTTCTTTGTGTGAATACCCACAAGACAGACAAGTATACTTAGTCACATAAGTGATAGTAAAGTACTGTCACATAGGAATGTGTTCATCAAAGAGTGTTTATGGTGGCCATCACGAACTCTGACATCCTGTTGGATGTTGTCTGCAAAACTCCTATGTTCATCATAACCACCTGGAACAGATCGTAAAGGTGTGAGAGACTGAGCACTATTTGCATGATTAGCAATATTGTTCACAACTCACTTCAATGACTTTGACAATGTAGTCTCAGGTAAAGCTGTGATAGTTTGAACAAAGTGAGGCAAATGTAGAAATGCCAGCATTGCAGAGTTTGCATAGCAGTTTACTCCAGTGCTGTTATCAAACTTTGGGACAACAGTAAGCCCAACAGATTTCTTTTGTGGAGGAGAGCTAGCATGATTGGGTAATGTTGGTGTCTTCTTAGAAGTGAAAGAAGTCAATATATCAGCATTTGCTCATGTTCTCTGTCACACCACACAAATCAACTATAGCATTGTACTGCACTACACCCATGGGTTGTGGAATTAGAGGCATATCTGGCTGGTACGAGTTTGTAAACAAATGTACTCCACAATACATAATTTGTCAGCTCAAATTTTATTGGGTGCAATGCTGACAATGTACAACTCAGCCAGTGTATGAACACACGACAGTGCAACATAGCTCAAGCCATCATTGAAGATGCCATTGCCTATGTCAGCCATTGCTGTATCCCAAGCTTAAGCCTTGCAACTTGTGTATGGAGACAACATATGAAGCACACAAGATAAACTGTTTCCTTGTTACATATATCTTTAACTACTTGAAACTTTACAGTAGTACTGTCAGTCAGTTGAGGGTGTTCAATGTTGTCAAACTTCACAAGTGCCTCTACAAATGTCTTCCGGAGAATTGTACTGAAATTCTAGAATGTGACCCCTTGCATTGTTGACCAGTCCATGATCCATGTCAAGGTTTCGACATAGCATGACACATGCATTCTTACAGACTGTAAGAGCAGTCTCTAGACCAGCTGTGTCAAATATATCAGACTTGAGTTCAGTCAGTCATTCAGTAAACTTCGCTACCATCTGTTGACCTAAGCAGACACCATCAACAGCATTGACAACATGCAGAGTAAGTACATCTTGCCCCTTTCTCGGCTCATGATGTCACTAAATTTACTAGATTGCTTAGGTCGTGACATGAGACACACTATTCATGCATTGTCTGAGTACACTTTCTTGAACGGATCACACATGCAGCAGTCACTGATGTTCTGCCAGGAGTGATCCTGCCTGTGTTCAACAGAGGAAGATTAGTGAATGATAAATTCATGATCTGAGCCTCATCCATCAATGCCTTATAGGATGCATCACCACCGTGTCACATGTTTTGAAACAAGTCGACATAAGTGAACAGCTCCCAGAGATTGATGCCTCCAATGCACCCTATAGTCTTTTTCACTTGCTGTACACTCAGCACTGAAAAAACATGCTCTCCATTTATGGGTACAAGTTGCAGAAGGTCTCCAAATGCCATCATCACTTCCAAGGATCTTCTGCAGATGAAGGTGTATGCAAGCATGCATGACATTGGAGACCATGCTGATTTAATCAATGATCAATAGTTTCATTTTGCTAAACACGCTTTTGAAGTTCAGATGCCACTTGGAAACATAGCTTATGATACTCTCCACTTTTCCCATGTTCCACAGGCAGCATGAATAATCAGTGGAAAGTGACACCGCCAATGTTGTATGCTGCCAGTCCAGTTGGAGCAGTAACAGTAACAGATATCATTGCTCCTGTGTGTTTTCTTGTCTCAGCATTAATGGCTTCAAGTTAGAAAAGTCTTGCCTTTTCCAGCAGAACCACTGACAAATATCAGTAAAGATTTGTAGTCCCCACAGTTACACTGCTTCTTGTCATGTTGGATACCATGTCTAACTGATTCTGTCAGAGCAGTATAAACCAAAAGCAGCTGTCGGTTCAAATGCTCTTTCAATTGACATGGTTCCATTGGGTATCACATCAGGATATTGACACCATTGTGGTGAAATACCACCACAGTGACAGATCTTGCCAGGTCAAGATCTTTCACTGTGGTGGTCCGCTGTCAGCCGACAGACCATTTCCTGTAGTTGTGCCCGCACCCAGAACCAACTCCAACTTGGAGTTGGTTAATTAGAGATGGGGTTGGGGGACACAGTCCCCTGCAGAAAAACACTTCGGTCCATTGGGAACAATGATGACTGTCGGCATTGTTCCCATCAATGTGCAGGATGTCGACATCATTGTTGCTGACCCCCCATGGTAGAACTGTTCCATTGTACCACAGCAACCTTGCTGCATTACACTTTCAACTTCTGCCATGATTACTTCTGGGGCATTCATAAGAAGAGGAGATCACAGGTTCCCTCTCCTTCTGGGTCATGGTTCTCCTGTGAATTGAAAGGAGTGTCCTCCTCAAGTTGTTGCCTAGTTTGCTCAAGCTGCTCATTTTCTAACTCCACTCAGTGTATATATGCATTGTACTGTTCAGTTTTGAACATCTCATATGTCAGGTTGAACTGTTCCTCATATGTAGCACAGTCTCCTTTCAGCACATTCTCATCCCTCCATGGCTTAAACAAGAACAGAAGAACAAAGTAATAATGCTCCATGCTATCAGCAGTGGATAGACTTAATTTACAATGGTCAATCAGCCAAGGTTTCTGTCTCTTGACTAGACAACCTTCCAAGCCTTTGACTTTGTAAATGTATCTTCTGACATTGGGTGCCACATCAGTTTTATAGTTGCACCATTTAGCCACCACAAAGAGGCACATGTTTTCCATGACACTGTGTTGTTTTTAGTAATATGTGTCAAGCAGGTTATGCTTCAAGATATTCTTGGAAGAAGGCTATCTCACCACCAGATCATCAATCTCCTCATGAGATTTTAAGACCCATTTGTGTTTCTCTTTGTGGTTCACATTGAGAAACTGTTTAGCATCAGATCTGCCATATAAGTGTGTCCCAATCAAGCAATCACTGGCTTCCTACACACCACATTTCCTGTGAGACAGTGTCTTCAGACCCAGTGACCAAAGCTGTGATGTGAGTGATCTGCTAGAACTTGAAAGTTCCTCCCAGAGATCTTGCAACCTTGTCTGCTCATGTTTTGTGATATATGAAATGACGTACCAAACAAGAGCCAGAGAGTTGTCAGCTACAAACTGAACATCTATGTTTACTTGCCAAATGAGGAGAAGGGATGGGTTGTAATCAGTGATGTACACCTCATTCTCCTGCCTGGGTAACTCATAGACCATCTTGGTAGACATAGCTTTCAGGTGATGATGCATTGCTGAAAATAGATCATTCATGTATCCTTGCTGACAGACATATCTAGGGAATCCAAAGTGACATTTGGTGTACCATTTAGCATGACTCTTTACTAGTCGATGGCAATACTTGCTACACAGATGCCATTCAGACTTTTGCACCAGCTTCCATAGTGTAGAACTGTCATACTTGTTTGGCATCTGACAAGTCATATACCATTTGATGAAGTGTAGAACCTCTGCAGCACCATTCTCTCCAATGTGTGGTGCATCCTTAATCCACAGCAGCATGTGGATATGTGAAGCGCCACGTGCCTGGTACTCCATCCTCCAGAAGTAGTGCTCAAAGAGCCCAAGAGGTGGATTGTGCTTTGTCAAAATAAATTTCAAGATGTCATGGAAATGTTGTGAAAATGTTGGGACACAGACACTGGGTCAAGTGAGCACACCTCACCAAGAGTCATAGATGAGATGCAATCAATCTCACCATTGGCCCACTTCAATAGGTCAATCACTTGTCCCAGTTGTATTTAGCACAGCTCAGAGTGACAAACCATGAAGATGCACCATACTCTCGCATCATACACGTGGCCTCAGAGTGTCTCCGATACCAGTATTCCTTAGTACCATGCACGCTAGAGAGAGAATGGATGTCAAGCTCACCTGCAGTGTTTCATTCTTGTTCTTCAACTTTTGAAGAAACTCTGTAGCTGTGATTCCATCGAGTGGAGTTGTTAGCTGTAGAGTATGTGCTATGGATGTTGAGAGTATACTGAGCTCACTCTCCCACAGCAGGTGGAACAAATATTGAATGTTCATGTGAATTTGCCATCCATATTCAAGACTCTAGCTGCTCAATACACTACACCAGGTACCTGTACTTCACATACATCCAAACAACCTCCTGTTCCTCATGGGGAACAAGACAGGAAAGCATTGTGCTTCCAATGTGCTCTCTCACGTACTAACATGAGTACCTTCTTCATCTGATAGTCATCAATGTTGTCTCCAACTGGATCTCTGCCATGTTGAGGGTGAATTGTGTACTGTTCATACACATTCTCATTAGTGCTAATAGTGATCTTCTTGATCATTGGCTTTCTGGGTGTCCACGACTCCAAATTGACCACCCATATCACTCAGGTTATCAATGTCAAGGTCTTGATAGAAAGGATTGTTGCTGTTAAGGTACCTTACAGCCCTTTTAACCTTCTCAACATTGATGACATCTTGCCAGATAACCTTGGACTTTGTGGGAACACCATTCACAAGAATAACAAAAATATTTTCATGAGAGATTGCATCCACAATCTCTTGCAAAGGTAGTGGAAGATAACATGACAGCACCCCACAGAGACTTCACAAGCTCTTTCTGGGGTATGTTACATGTCCTTGTATTCAGGCACAGAGTAGTCTGGCATGGTTTTATAGTTTGTATGAGAATACGTTCAAACATGCTCAGTGCAGCAATCTCATTATGTGTCATATCAGCGTCCATGTTGTTCAACATAGACTGTGGTGGCAAAGTGTCATGTTTCACCTCTGTGAAACAGTACTGACACATAGTAACCGTTGGGTCTAGGTCAAAGTTATTCTTTAACAGTAGGAATGGCAACAATTAGCCCCACATCTCATTGAAAGACTTTATGTTCTCCAGATTAACTGTAACAGTATGTTTTCTGTAGAACAGTATGTGACATGAGATACAAACAGAGTCAAACTTCTCTCTCTCTCTCTGACAACTCAAATTTGGCAATAGCCTTGCCAAAATGTTTAGTGATATCAGCTTCCTTGTGTGAGACACTGCACAAATCAGTGGCTGTACTTTCTCCAGAGAGTGCTACAAGGAATGCTACTATGTTACACTTCTCTAATGATGATCATAACTCCTACCATATCACCTGCATTTAGTGCCTCATCAAGCTTTGCATACCTTGAGACATCTTGCCTCACTTGATATATCCTGCATACAAAGTTATGCATTGCAGTATGGTGTACTGTAATCATACACATGTGGTGAAAATCACACTTGCAAACACCCCTATCCAAGTATACCAAGGATACCATGAGTCCAGAATAGGGACGAATGTCACAATGCTCAATAGTCTGGAACAACTTACATCTCTGTGACCTTTTAGTAGAAACAAACAGATTTAAAAATTTCACAATCTCATCAATTGATGACTGTCTGACATTGCAAGTGTCATCACAATCTCATGACAGAGAGTTGCATGTTCTTTTCCACCTGTTGAGTTAGAGTCATCTTGTGAGTCATCTGCAGTATCTTCCTGATGAAAAGACTCAACACATTGTACACTTTCCCACCTTCATTGACAGTCAGAGTACTGTCCCTTCTCTGTGTTTGATATAATTCTTGCAGGTGGAATGCCTCGTTATGCTGTGAGTGTAGCCATTTCCCATCAAAAATGGTGCAAACGTTTCTGTTCAGATTTATAACCTCTTGCAATTTCATCCTTACAGAGTAAACAACATTCTTAAAAATGTCAATCTGATGCATCATTTGTCTCCGCAGACGTGCATGGACAGCTAATGCCATGTTCACAAAATTGTGAACTTTCAGGTCAAACTTCATTAAGGCAAGTTTGCTCTTCAGCCTCTTGTCTTCACATCGCATAACAGCAGTAATGATCCACTCAACTTTTGCTTTGGAATCCAAGTTACAGAAGTACTTAACTTTACTCAGATGGCCACTGGCAACAGAATAATTATTCTGTGTTTCGCTCTGGTTCTTATGACCTGAGCCTACAACTGCTTTCCTCTGCTGTTTACATTCCTTAAGTGATCTGCAGCTATACATTTGTCACTCAGGGTTCCTGACGGAGACAGTGAATCAATATTGGACAACTTTTTCTTGGACACAGAGTGACCATTTCTCCCATGATGTGCACTCTTAGACAAAATGCAGTTTGTTGTCTTCGACAACGCTGTACCACTATGATACCTGTCCCGTCTATGGATACTATGACATCTCTGTCTGGTAGGCATATTTATAAAAGGTACCAGGTCAAAACAGCACACCAGAAAGAGCACTGCAAGAATCACACTGTGTGAAGCACAAAAGGATTCAGAGCGACAGGGGTAAAATAGTGGTAGGGAATTACCAGTACCACTGTTGCTCTACACTTCAACTGAAAGGGATCAAGTTGCCATGTGCTGCGGTGCCCGGCCGAGCCACTCCCATGGTGGAGTGGCTAGGGCACCAGCAGACAGTGATGCAGGAGACCTGGGACCAATGATGGTTAATTTCCAGCTAGGTCTCCTCCTGCTGAAACTTTTTTGTTTAAAAAAAAAAAAAAACAAGAACTTCCCCCCTCCCGATTTTCTCCCCATCCCTGAAGTCCACGACCCCCAGAGCTGGTTATTTTAAAAAGTCCCATTGTTTTCCATGGGGCTGAGCTTTTTGATATCGGGTAACTGTTGTACCTGATGTTGTTTGGGAGGCTGCTGTTTTCCTTGCAGCATTTATTGTTGCATGGTTTTTGTTTGGGGCAACATGACTCCGTGCCTTTACAAAGCAGGGGTACAATGACAGTCCAAATTCTAGCTTGTATCAGACACCTAAAAAACAAAGAAAAGAAATAAAAGAATTAGTTGTAAAAATATACAGTGTTTGTTATTTAGGTTGAAACAATTATACATTATTGATTATGCAAAAGTACATCCTATGTGAGATTTCTACATTACTGCAATTTCTATGGGACTTTTGCGAAAGCACCAGTTTCTCTCACAAAAGTACATCCTATATCCAAACATTCCCAATTCATTTCAATGGTAGCTTCAGAGAAGTACCAAGTACTCTTGTGAAAGTACAGCCTATAATCCTATGGGACTTTTACAAAAGCACTAGATAACCCCGTGAAACTATGACCTGTGTGTGACTTTTCCCCATTCATTATTATAGGACTGTCATGAAAGTACTAGGTACTCTCATGAAAGTACAGCCTATTTGTGAGGTTTCCCATTGATTCCTATGGGACTTTGGCAAAGCACCTGATATTTTTGAGAAAGTACATCCTATGTGTGATTTTTCCCCATTCATTACTATGGCAGTTTTGTGAAAGCACTACTTACTTTCGCGAAAGTACAGCCTATGTGTGAGCTTTTCCCATTCATTCCTATGGGATTTTCATGTAAGTACCAGGTGGTTTCACGAAAGTACATTCTATGTCTGAGCTTTCCCCATTCATTCCTGAGGTACAGTAGTTTCGCGAGAGTACTAGGTGCTTTCACAAAAGCACAGCCATGTGTGAGCTCTCCCCATTCATTCCTAAGAGACAATCTTGAAATCACAGGTGCTTTCATGGAAGTACATCATAGGTGCGGGCTTTTCCCATTCATTGCTATGGGATTTTCTCGAAAGCACCAGGTGTTTTCATGAAAGTACAACCTATGCACGAGCCTTCCCCATTTGTTCTTAAGGTAATTTCACCAAAGCACTTGATACTTTCATGAAAGTACAGCTATGTAAGAGCTTTCCCCATTAATTTATGTGGTAGTTTTGTGAAAGCACTTGGTACTTTCATGAAAGTACATGGTACTTTCGCAAAATAAATGGCCTTTGCCCTGTGTATCCCACAATGCATTGCAACCAGGAAGTGCTTAAAAAAATGGGAGTGTGAGCATTCAGCTAATAAGGCTGAATACAACAGAAACAGCCACATAAAAATAATAGGAAGGACCAAAAGGATAACCAACATATGAATTTTCTGCAGTAAATGGAAATTTTTATAAACTAAGTACTGCCCTCACCAATGTCTGCCATGTTTTTTTTAAAGAAACTCCCATTCACCAGTAGTAGCCAGTGACAGCAATCTAACAGATGACTGACATATGCTGTCTAGCAATTGCATACAGACATCTGAAGTACACATTTAGACCCATTAAAATTATTTTCTTAGCACATTTTTAACAAAGATTCTTAATAACTACAAGAAATCATAAATGTAGTGAAGCACAATGCAATCAGAAAAATACAGAAAGGTTATTTCTCAAAATCAACAACCAATAAAATATCTAGAAAACCAGAATGCATCTTTTGTAAAGAGGGTTGAACCAAGGCAGGAACAGTCCAAACATAGCCAATCACAGATCAAATTAGATGAAGAAAAAGGAGGAAGACTGCCATCTTGTTATATCACTGCTATGAGACAACTGCTGCTGTAAATACAAGCTTTTAAAACTTATGTTTTTTCTTGAATCACTTTAGACTATGAATGTATCATAACAGAATATTAAAAAAAAGTTTTAGCTGCTACAGACACTGTAACTATTAATAATTAACCATAGTGTTAATAGTAGATATCAACAATTAAAGAGAGAACCATATGTACATCTTACCACCATCAATGCCAGCTCAAAAAGGATGGAGCAAACACTATATATGTGCAGACAAAATAAACTGTTAACCAATCAAAAATCATATTTTTTTCTTTGTGTTTGTTCAAAATAACCTATGCGATTTCAGAAAACTCCCTCCAAATCACTTAACTGTGTTTATGTAAGCCAAGCAACAAAACTGACAGGCTGCACACTGTGAAGTGATGTTTTTAATTGGCACAGACATAACAATGCTAGCCAATAAACATTTCCTAAAACAGAGTTGCTACCTGACTAAGCAAACTTCTCCAATGCCAAAAAGCACACAATCTGTTCCTCTGATCTCATTGACTCCTGAGAGACACAGACTGACTTTTTGAGATAGTTGTCACTTGCACTGTTTTTTTAAAAAGACACAGGATGGCAGAAGGCTCCAGAAACACTGTGTGGATGGTTAGCAACAGCTTGATTTGTAGAGGTAGTGATTTTGCTTGAGCAAGTTATTTTGGCACTGATTTGCACCTTCCAAACTGCCAAGTTCAGCTGTTTGATAAGGGAGGCATGAGATGGGTTCACCTAATGCCTACTATGCACTGGCTACTAGGGGTGGGTGAAAGTTGCAAATTCTGCTTTGGCAGAATTTCCACAAAATTTCAGAAATTTTGTGGAAATTGTGGAACTTTAACCATTGGTGAAACTGGGATTTTCCATGGATTTACACTGAGTTCTACAGACTTTTTTTGTGAACTGCAGACAAATGCATATAAACTGTGGAATTTATTCTATCCACAGTTTAATGAACTGTCAGTGAATGAGCACCTGCTTATACAACCATGCGGTCATTCACTGACAATTCAGTGGGCCACTGGTAGTGGAGGAAAGAGGAGTGCTGCGCTGGTGGCCTACTCAGGGGCAGGGTGGAGAGGGGAGTGGGGTGACGGCAGATGAACTTGTCAGAGTGGTGGTTGTGGGGTCCAATAGAAACCAGAGAATTGGGATTATTTTTTTATAAGGGATTGGGGATGGGGAGGAACACTAGACACCAGGGAATACTGGGAATAGAGGGGGATGAATTGCTGGACTGCTGGCTGTTTATTTGTGGATTAAGGAATCCAGGATAGGGATGGTGGTCCGCTAGCCATCAGGGAAACAAAATGTTTTGGGGGCCATGATCAGTGGGTGGAGGGCCATTAGAAACCAGGAGGGTCCATGAAAGGGATTGAGGCTATTTACTGGGACCCCTGATTAGTGGGGATAGATTAATGAATTAAATTGCAGTTAAAACATCCTCAGAACTGACCACTGGCTGTGATACTTTCTGCGAATTTTTTTTCTGCAGTTTAATAAATGAACCCACAGTTTGTATATTTTTTCCACAGTTTTAAGGTGGAATTTCTGCGAAAGTTCGAAAATGATTTCTGAACTTTCATGGAAGTGAAATTCGCACTTTCGACGAAATTCCTCCAGTGGAAATTTTTGTTTCTCACATCCCTACTGGCTACAGAGCACTCACCCTGTGCCAGACTTACTTGTCATCCTTCTAGGAGGTAATGATTTGGGTAACAAAAGATGAGTAAATTTAGTGGCTGAAGCTAAATTGGTCATAACTTCACTTAAAATGATGTTGCCTAACTTCAAGATTGTCTTCTCAGACATTACAGAGCATATGATCTGGCAAGCAGATCAACACATGTATCTGCTTGACAGATCTGGAAATTGCAAATATCCATATATCTCCTTTCCTATGCTATCTGGTCATGCATACCATTCATCACCCTGAAATTAAATATTTTAAAGATTGACTATACCTACAAGATGGTGTGCACTTCTCAGATGCTGGCAATTGCCTCTTCCTGAGGGATCTCCAGCATGGAATCCTCACAGTGCTCTGATGTACAGTGTGCCATTCATTCAGTATAACCTGTACTAAAACACAACCGCTCTCTTAAGAGCCAACTATTATGTGGTCAAAAAATAGATGAACTACACACACACACACACACTCACAGACACTAACAGTTCACTATTTTTTTTCTATGCATACAATTCCATACATTATGGAATAGTTATTAACAATGCTGGCTCATGATTGGTCAAGGGTTCACTTTGAGTGGGGCTATTTTCCCAGTAGAATTCTCCATCCACAGTAGTTCAACCAAAATATGTGTTAAGAACAATGGTTACCTATTTCATAATCACAGTAAATGACTTTGGTTATGCATTATGGTTGACTATCACACATTCTTAGTCAGTGGGATCACTCACATATGCCTCAAATGTGAAGCCACATGAGGTGAACTGTTGACCAATTATAATACACCCCCATCTTATGTTGTTGCTTAGATCCCCCTCTCTCCAGACACACACAAAATTACTTTAATATAACTAACACACATCAAGGGTGTTGGTGTGTGTTGGTGGTGGCGGGGAGGAGCAGGGATAGTGGGGGGGAGGTGGCTAAGCAGCACTAGATGACATTACATCACACACATGCTAAAACAAGGTTCCACATTGCTGTGGCCTCTGCTTTTAAATGTTTTTTTTTATGTATACAGTACCAAACACAAAACAAAACATGTTCAGCATAGAAATACCTCAGCTGTATAATTCAAAGACAACACACCACGAGGAAAGAGAGGTGTATGGGGCAGGGTTGTTTAAGAAAGCCAGTAACATAGAATATGCATGCCATAACATAAACAGAAATGACACATTTTGGGCCCGATTCACTAATGAGTGGGTATTACATGCAGGAGGCTCATAACCTGCCTGCATAGCTCCACACCTGTGGACAGGTGAGCATCGGCCAGCATTCACTACTGGCCACCACCTATCCACAGCCCCGCACCTCCCCCGGCATGCAGGACTCTGCAGGGCAGCCAGGGACGGAGTCACAGATCTGGCTGGGCATCCAATGGGAGTGGATCACCAACACACCTTGACACAAGTCTGGGTCTGTAAATAGCACCTGCATGCATCCAGACTCACGCAGCCCTGCCCCATCAGCCTGTTGTCCACCAGGCACAGGACCTGCCCCATTTGGCACACCTTCCAGGTGCATGGAGGACCCCCACCAGCAGTACACCTGCCTCAGTCCTGAATGCCTGCCCCCCATGCCCACCTATAGTCTCCGATGCTGATGCCTGGAATACAACCCCCCCGCACACAGAGGTGACCCAGCAGGGGTAGCCATTTCTCCAATCCCAGTACCCCCTCCCCATTGGCATGCAGTGACAGCCCCCCAGCACCAACAGTGCCAGTCCCCAGTCCCCATAGCTGCATGTGCATGTCCAGCCCTAGACGACCAGAGGCACAGGCCCCCACACACCTCCTCAACTTCAGGCCATCCAAATGAAGCTGGGATCATGCTGAGATGTGTGGAGGGCTGTGCCACTGCTCATCTGGGGCTGGGCACACACATGTGGCTATGAGGTCTGGGGACTGGTACTGTCAGTGCTGGGGGTCACCACTGCACATCAATTTGAGTGGGGGTACCAGGGGTGGGGACATGGCTACTGCTGCTGGGACACCTGTTTGTGGGTGGGAGGGTGGATTCTGACCACTGCAGAAATGGGGTACCTGTAGGTGGTGGGTGGGGGCTTGTGCATCACAAGAGGGGTCAGAGGACAGTGTGGTGGGCTAGGGCACTGTTGGCATATTACCGGGTTGGTGCTCAACTGTGTATGGGGTGGTGGTGCAGCCACACTACCAGGGACAGGGCAGCACTGTGTGGTGATGGTGTAGGGGTGGGTAACATGTCCAGACTTTGTGGACAGCCATACGGCCGGGATCGGATCTGCCGCATCAGAGCCTGTGTTGTGGTCAGATGGGTGGTCACCCTGTTGGCTGTCTCAGCCCCCTTCATGCTGTCTAATGGCATGGGTAAGCATGGGGGACTGTAGCATATTCCCACTACAACTGGCCGGTGATGTCCATGGGGGCATGCAGTGGGTTACATCAGGGTGTCAGCAGCCATAACCCACTCCATCCTCTGCCCCATTGCAGATCACACAACATGCCTTAGTGCATGCACATAGTACCAGCCCACCCCCAGCACACACCCCGCCCACCCCCAGTGCATTGGTCTCCCCACGGTTGGGGGATTGGGTGTGTCACTTTTACATGCCCCTTGGTGAATGCTGCATGGGCACTGATCCATGGCATTCATACATAGCAATGCCAACGTACCCATTTACACAGTGCATTGATATCATGCACAGGGCCCAAGGCATGTAAAGAGATAGTAGTGCAAGTTAAATGCAATTGGCTAATTCAAAAGAGCCACCTACCATACTGCTATGCTAAATGTATTTATTTCCTTTACTTTCCCTTCACATAGCAAATGCCTAAAGTGTGGTCTAATGAAGAGGTGCCTCTGTTGCTGGAGGCACTAGAAAACATTTGTTGACCCAAATATCATGATGAGGGCCACAAATTGAGAGCTAACATCAACATGGAAGGAGGTAGAAAAGTTTCTGAAGAAGAAAAAAAAACTGGATAAGAAATCAGGAATGTTCATGCGAAAGTGGTAGCTGGTACAACAACGCTTTTACCAGCTGAAGCAAAGGAGATCTGTTTCCATGAAGGATAGGGCCTGGTTCCAGTTCACAGATCACCTCTGGAACAAAGCTGGAAAACCTGGTCCTGGTGAGAAAGTTGTACAAGGTAAGTAAACCACCCCCAAAAAGATCAGGGTAGTAAGTGAGGTAAACACCAAGACAGAGATGTTGATAGGGAGAAGGGCAGGGGTAAATGGAGAAAATGACAAACACAATAATGACAGGGATGGGGCAAAAAGGGATAGGGCCATCAAGAAATGGAAGGTAATGAGTACCAATGCCCGTAGTCTGGGAAACAAGCTCCCTAAACTGGTGGCTTTGATGGAAGAGGGATGCCTGGATATTGTAGCAGTCACAGAAACATGGTACACAGAGAACCATGACTGAGATGTTAACATACCAGGGTACACAACCTATAGGAGAGACAGGAAGGGGAGAAGAGGGGGAGGAGTAGCTCTGTATGTAAGAGAATGGATAAAAGCAACTGAACAAAAGAGTAAACAGGGAGGAGAGGAGGCTTAGAGACTGGAAGTGGCACCACAATCGGCAAAGGGGTTGTATACAGACCCCCATTTCAGGGGAAGGGAATGGACAAGGATATGCTAGATGGCATCCTTAGGATGGCAGAGAAAGGGGAGATACTGTTGATGGGGAACCTAAATATGCCAGATGTTAACTGGAGCACCTTGGTTGCAGCCACACCCAAAAGCAGGGCCATTCTCGATGCCTTTCAGATGGCATGCCTCAGACAGTTAGTTTTGGAACCCACTCATGAGAGAGAAATCTTAGACCTCATACTCTCAAATGGGGATGGTGAGAGGATCTCAGATCTAGAAGTGGGTAGCCATCTGGGAATAAGTGACCACCAAACAGTATGGTTCACAATAAACTCAGCTACAGAGTCAAGCCATGCAAAAGTGAGGGTTCTGGACTTCAGGAGGGCTGACTTTGGCAAGATGGGAGAGTGCCTTAGAAAAGCACTAGCAAATAGGCTAGAAGGAGGGGTGGAGCAACAATGGGAAACATCAAAACTGCCATCACAGAGGCAACAAGCCTTTGTGTGAAGCAAATAAACAAAACAAAATGAAAGAAAAAGCCACTATGGTTCTCAAAAGAGGTGGCGGTGAAGGTTTGGGAGAAAAAGATAGCATTTGGGAAGTATAAGGAAACACAGAAGGAGCAGGACAGAGAACTGTACCAGTTAAGGCAGAAGGAAGCAGGGAGGGAAGTCAGAATAGCAAAGGCCCAAAATGAGGAAAAGATAGCCAACTCAGTAAAGAAGGGGGATAAAACCTCTTGTAGGTACATCAGGGAGCATAGAAAGACAAAGAGAGGGATAATGAGGCTGAATAGAATGGACGGTGGGTGGGCAGAGAGGGACAGTGAAAAAGCATGGATACTGAACGAATACTTCTGCTCAGTATTACAAAGAAGGAGGGAGGTGCCTAATCCAGGGGCCTTCAATTCGCTCAGAACCAATTCATTCCCGAAATCCGCTCCCAACAGTATGCTCTATCATTTTCACTCCTACTACCTTTGCTCGCATCTTTTAACTCCCACTCATGACGAACAAACAAAAAATAAAGCAAAAGGGCAAAATCATTGGTGTTGTGCCACATATTATGGAATCTGTGTATTTTTATGCATTTCTGATGCAAAGTGCTGACTTCCTCTGGGACTGTTTTTGTGTTCTGTGTGGTCCACCTTATCCCCAGCACCTGCCCTGCACTGTTTGTTTGAAACCTCATGATGAACAAACAAAATCATTCACCTGCATTACTCTGCGTGGTGAGTTGGTGAGTTGTGTATGACTGCGTGGTTACCATGGCGACAAGACGTACGTGCAGCTGCAACTTCAATTTCTGCTAAAAACGTAAGCTGTATTTTAAAAATCTTAAAATTTAAAAGCAATTGTTTGTTCGACTTTTAATACTGGAAGCAGTGGACTACTCCTCTCAGGAACTCTTCAGTAGAACATGTTGCTTAGAGTGCATTAACACTTGCGCTGTTGTGTCCTGTGTCGTAGCAGCTCTTTCTTTTGCAATGTTTAATGCCTCAACTCTCTCAATAGCAGCTGGGTCTGGAGCATGGGAGTGCTGGCTAAAGGTGGCAATTATGTCAGGGTTGTCGTAACTTACTGTATGCACCCTAGCGGTACATCGCTTATCTTTCTTTATGGCCAGTTCGCATTGCCATATAGATTTGCCATTATATCCACGTTTATGGTGTGTGTAAATAAAGTTATTACAGTCCACTAGCTTTTGCTTGCTACGCTCCGACAGGATGAACCGCCCTTCCATTTTAAAAAGAAAGCAGAGATCATGCGCTGCAGTAACCCGGTTTTGTATGATTGCTGATTGCTAATGAAAGCCAGCAGTGATTGATGGTGATTGACATGAGTACTTAATTAATGTAGCACTAACAGTATTACAAACTAATAAATCCATGCAGTTGCTTTTGCATTTTGCTTATGTATTTCTAATACTATACTAATAGGAGCCTGTAGTGAAGCACTGACAGTATTACAGAGAAATTCTGTAATGGGAGCAAAACTGAAAGGAGCGTGTAGTACAGGAGCTAATTGAGTCGGGAGCGAGTTGTTGGGAGCGAGTTGATGCAGAGCGAAGTGACGGGAGCGAGTTGACATTGACCCCTAATCCAATTAACAGAAGCACACTGGATAGGGGGGTCAATCCCAGTCCTTTCACAGAAGAAAGGGTTCTGAAAGAACTCCTAAAACTGAAGGTGGACAAAGCAATGGGGCCTGATGGAATTCACCCCAGAATGCTAAAGGAATTATGGAGAGAACTAGCGACACCACTGACTACCGTTTTTATCAAATCATGGGAGGATGGTGTGGTACCTGAGGGCTGGAGGAAGGCAGATGTGATATCCTTTCACAAAAGTGGGAGCAAGACAGAGACAGGAAACTACAGACCTGTCAGTTTGACCTCTGTGGTAGGAAAAGTGATGGAATCACTTCTGAAGGAAAGAATTGTTGAGTTCGTAGAGGCCAGTGGGCAGAGGACCCAAGGCAGCATAGGTTGACAGCAGAAGGGTCATGTCAGACAAATCTAATTGATTTCTTTGACTGGATGACCAAAGCAGTAGACCAGGGAGGGGCTGTGGATGTGGCCTACCTAGACTTCAGCAAGGCATTTGACACAGTCCTGCACAAAAGATTAATAGTCAAATTAACCAGCCTGGGAGTGGGTTCCAGGATGGTAGCCTGAGTAAAACATTGGCTGGACAACAGGATACAGAAGGTAATTGTAAATGGAGTCCACTCTGAAGAAGAGGTTACTTGTGGGGTACCGCGAGTTCAGTGCTGGGCCAGTCCTTTTAATATCTGTAATAGTGACATTGCAGAGGGACTGGAAGGAAACATGTGCCTCTTTGCAGATGACACAAAGATCTGCAATAGGGTTGATACACAAGGAGGCATGGAAAGGATGAGAAGGGTCTTGGCAAGGTTGGAGGAATGGTCAGAAGTATGGCAGCTTGGATTCAATGCAAAGAGGTGCAAAATAATACACCTGGGAAATAAAAACCCTGGGGAAGATTACACAATGGGGGTTGTAACAACAACAAAAATGGAAAGGGATCTGGGGGTACTCATATCAGATGAACTTAAGGTAAGCAAGCGATGTGAGAAGGCAGTAGGGAGGGCTGGGAGGATACTGGGATGTATAGGGAGAGGCATCACCAGTGGAAAACAGGAAGTGGTTATCCCCCAGTACATACAGTTTGTGAGACCCCATCTGGAATACTGCGTCCAGTTCTGGAGACCCCATCTTCACAAGGACATAGACAGGATGGAGGCAGTACAGAGGAGGGCAACTAAAATGGTGCAGGATCTGCAAGGGAAATCATACGAGGAGAGACTAAAGCAGCTTAATATGTATACCCTTGAGGAAAGGAGGGAGGTGAGGATATGATAGAAACTTTTAAGTACCTCTGTGGAATCAACAAAGTTCAAGAGGGTAGCATCTTTCAGAAAAAGAGTTGTGCAAGAACAAGGGGACACAATTTGAAGATAAAGGGGGGATGGCTTATGGGCAATGCGAGGAAGCATTTTTTAACAGAGAGGGTGGTGAACGCATGGAACAACCTTCCTGAGGAGGTTGTGGGGTCTAAAACTGTGGGAGGATTCAAGAACGCATGGGACAGACATAAGGCATTTTTTGTGGGGGGTAGGAAGAAATACGCTGCTGGTTAAATAGGATCTGCAGCTTATCCTGTAGGTAGGGAAATGGGCAGACTAGGTGGGCCAAGCAGTCCTTATCTGCCGTCAAAGTCCATGTTTCTATGTACACTATTTACATTGTAAACACATCTTTCACACGATGGGTTATATGCATGAGGAAAAAATTACCTATGCGCCATGTATCTGACTCGTGTATGCAACCCTAAGGTGGCCCATCTCCTCCCCTGACAGCCATGGAGATGTGCAGAGGGCTGTGCCTCTGGCCATCTCCAACTGTAGCACCAGCAGGATAGTACAGGGTATTTATTTAGTTTTTGTTGACCAGGAAGGAGGACTAGACAGTTTGTTACCTGTTTTCAGCCTCATCCTGGGGGGGGGGGTGATACAGATGGATGCCAACTAAAATTGAACCAGATTTTTTAAGCTGTTGGTAGTATTTTTAGTGAATCGGGCTGGGGTTGCCAGTGCTGAGGGTGGCTGGGGGTCCACTGGAAAATGGAGTGTGGCACAGGGTGCCTCATTGTAATGGTGGTTGTTGAAGGGACCAGTATCAGGGTCATGGCTGCACTGGGGTAGGGGGCTGCCTTGTATGGATGGGGCTGAGAGGTAGTGCTGTGGTGGGGGATGGTGACATCACTGGGATCTGGATACGGGCCCTTTAGTCCGCTGGGGTTGGTGGATTGGTAACGTAGGTCTGTAAGCCTGTGGGTGCTATTCACACACCTGGACCCACGCCTGCCTGCATTAGGGAACCACTCTGGGACTGGGACCAGGCTTCCTATCGGATGCCTGCTTAGGTCCACTACTCCTCCCCCGGCCACCCTGGGGAGTCATGTGCTTGGGGGGGCCCCAGACAGGTGGCGGCTAGTAGTGCATACAGGCTGGTGCACTCCTGTCTGCAGATGCGGAGCTGCTCAGGCGGGGTACACATACCATACACCCAAGGTGCATACCTTACACCCAATAGTGCATAGAGGCCAATGTGTGTCTTGGTTAGTGGAGCTATGTGAGTGGTGTATGCAGCTGTAGCATGTACCTTGCACCATCACTGGTACATAGTCTCTATTTTTCTTTTCTATATGTGCCATGTTAGACATTGTTCATAATGCTGACCGATACACTAATACATTTGGATAAAAAGTAATGTCATACAAGTTACTAAAAACTGCTAATTTAAGTCACATAATATCAAAAGATGTATCAGGTTAGTATTAAAACAAATACTGTTAAATATAAGGAATGTTACATTTGACTTTTAAGATGCCAGAAAACCCATTAACAGTACTTGTACAGTGTCTGACAAACTTCTGCTCCCAATCAAATTACATTGAAAGTACCAGATAAGTGTCATATTGTTAGATGCTAGTATTAGCACCTGTCAAACTATAGTATGTGAAATCACAAATAATATACTTTATATTCTAGCATGTTAGTTACATGTATACACTTAGGCCCAGATATTCAAACTGCGCCAGGCTGTGGTGCAAGCTTGGGCGCAGCTCAACTTGGCTGTGCAGGGGTGTGGCCTGGATGATATTCAAAGGACCTGCGCCATGGCTCAGCAGCTTTGAATATCACACCCTAGCCACCCCCACTTACATGGCACAGTGGCACTGCACCAGCGCAAGTGGCCAGAGTGGAGCATGGAGATGCACTAGCGCAAGTACCATTGCACCATTCACAGCACCCATGATATTCAAAAGGTGACATGCAAATGGAGCCATAATTTGCTCACAAAACACACATGGGGCCATCTTCATGTCATTATATTCATTTGCATCCCATTTGCATGCAGGTCGCACGATCCCGATGACTTAGCGCTGGCGCCCTGCCAGGCGGCAACCGTCGAGGACCGGCCGCCCTGCAGCCCGATCACGGGCATATGTTAAAAAATAAAGTACCCGTCCTATATTCCTGGTGGTCCAGTGGACTGCTCTCTGCCCGATCGCAGGCATATGTTTAAAACTAAAGTCCTCTTCCAATATCCCTGGTGGTCCAGTGGACCGCTTTCTGCCCGATCGCGGGCATCTGTTTAAATAACCCCCCCTGTCTAATATCCCTGGTGGTCCAGTGGAACAAATGCTGCCTGATCACAGGCATCTGTTTAACAGAAAACGTCCTATTACCCTGGTGGTCTAGGGTGCCCCCTCCCCACCCGCCCACTGACCCCACGTCCCTCACCCTCTGGTCATCCGGTAGCCAGCACCCCACCACCACCTGCCACCCACCACCGCCAACTGACACCTTGGTAGGGCTGCATGCCCATTGGTTCATAGCATGAGCCAATGGGCATGCAGCTACTATATACCACATTCAGATATGAGATGATTCATTCACTTATCTGGAATATTAATCATCATGTGAGAACTACACCCATTGGCCCAGGCTGTGAACCAATGCGTGCACCAGGTGTCGATTGGTAGGCATTGAGTGGAGAAGTGCTGCCTCTGAGGGAGGCGGGGTGGTGAGGTCAGTGCGAAGGAGGGAACCTCACAGTCAGCTGTTGAGCAATCAGTCGGGCGGCATTAAACTGGACCTGCAGATGAGGGTTATTAAACAGATGCCCGAGGCAGAAGTCACTGGACCCAAGCGACGGAACCAGTTCAGCATATGCCGGGATGAGGTCACTGGACACAAGGTCGACCAGGACTTTTTTTAAACATATGCCCGCAAGCATGGGGGCACCATCAGGTGCAGCTGGAACTTGGGTAGCCACCCACGGGTGGCAGCTGCGTGTGCGCCTTGCAATGCGACAGCTCACCTGTGGGTGGCCATCAGTTATTCCTTTTTTTTGGCTTAACTTTGTGCTGGCGCAGGTAGGGGTTGTGCATGCATGGCTCTGCATCCTGGGCTGAATAGTCGGGCTGTGCAGGTTATGCATGGGCACACCCCATCTGTGCCTGCATACATTACTGATGCACTCCGGTGCATCAGGATTTGTGCCGTGCACTTTTCCCTTTTGAATATCGCGCCGGGGTGCATCAGTGGGTTGCACATGGCGCAACACTGTTGCGCCATGTGCAAGCCTTTTGAATATCTGGGCCTTAGCATTCTAATATCTACAATTTTTTTCAATCTGTGTGCAGCTGCACATATTTAATAGAAATAATAAGGTATTAAGATATATGTGGCTCTGAATACAATCATGAAATACATCTTTCTTTTCATTAATTGTTCACAGAACCTCCACAGATGCTAATGTGCACTGGCATGGGGTCATGTCTCTGTAAACAAAAACATCACAGCAATGTATCATGCTGTAAATACAGTGGATACTTTGCCAGTGCTAAAAAAGAATGCTGAAAGCAAAATCGGTGAAGAACGCAAAAGACTTCTTTACTTTCTGGGGGGGTACCCCATCCCCATATGGGGGAGTGCAGCCCCCGAAGCCCTCATTAATATAAAGAACTCCAGGGGGTGCAACATGGGGATGAGGAGAAACACCTGCGGGGGGTCCCCAAAAATACCTGCACAATGCGGTTTGCAAAAGTCTGGGACCAGGATTTGAGCCCCAGTCCACAGACACATAGCTGCCTTGCACTGCTAAGGCTCATCCCTCTGAGCCACAATGGCTGCTCAGCAGACTATCTCCCCAGCAGAGGTCTTGTCCTCTGTGTCACTGCTCCCCACCAGCCATGCACGACAGGGTACAGAACTGCGCTTGAAAAATTTGTGCCTTGTTGTGTTTTGTACCCTGTCACTGTAGTTCCCCACGCTGTGTGTGGTGCATGTTCTTGACTTCGCCATTATACATATGGCAGATTGATCTAGTACCATGTCCACCCTACAATGAAAAGATTTGGAACCAGGCCCAGCTAAAGTCATGGAGAAGAAGCAAATGGAGGACTAATCTGACATCCCTCTGAATACTGAGCTAGATGATGATATCACCTTTATACAGAGATTTGGTAAGTAAAACTAACTTTAAACATTCGACAACACTGGCTATGTGGCACTGGACTATGGGAGATGACCTGGCACACCGGTGGCTTGGGTTCATGGCCCAAGCCTGTGACATCAGTAGTGGAGGCCATCAGGGAGGGCATAGGCCGTCCATTGGATGCTCTCCTTAAGGTGGGGGAGGAGTATTCCATCATAATATTTTTTGTTACAGAACTGTTCCACAGTGTATTTTCCAGGTTTTTTTTGTGTGACTTAAATGTAGAAGCTAATGCATTTGTTCCTTAAAACACTACAACAAATATTTAAGCAATAATCCACAATAGGGTGTGATTTATGCTAGAATTTAACTATGCCTGGTGTGCTTTAGACATGAGGCTGCAGAATGAGTGACAAAATCAACACCATGTGAGGACAAACACCAGCACAACCCACACCCTGGAGTGGATTATTGGACTTATGCAGTGCAGTGTAAAAAAATATATTGTTTTTATTAGTTTGTTAGAATAGCCTTACTCCATATGTTAAATAGTCCACCCAGTGGCCAGGGCAAGAATAGGATGAATTTGGTTGTCTTCTGCAGTCCCCCCACAAAAAGCAAACTGTTATGGTTAAGCATGGGGAGCCTCTAACAACACCAGACATTCATGATAACAACAGAGGGATTCCTTGCTCCTGACGCTTGGAGCTGTGACATTTAATTTTCCATAAACTGTGGTCTCAGACCTGAGGGACAGAAAGTAAATGGCACTGAAATTGTGAAGAGTGAGCAGCGTGTTTTTTTTTGTTTGTTTGTTTTTTTTACAACCATGAGCAAGCGAGAGAGACAGAGATAATGTGTCGAGTGAAACACAATTTGTGTCAGTAAGAGAAATGGGCTGCATCCATGGTATTCAATGGGCCACTATGAATAACAGCCTTTTCCTTTTTGTACACTGTCTCGGTATCAGTAAATAAAAAAAAAAGACATGCTCCTCCCCCCCATTAAGTCTCGCTGTCATCACAGGGATCAGTAACATTGACAGAGCATTTTAGTGACTATGTGGTACACATTTTTTAAAACCACACTAAAAGTCATAGTTTTGTTGTTACCACCTGGTAGTTTCGAGGGAAGGTTTCTGATGTGAGGGAAAATAGCAGGCCATGCTCTAGAAAGTGAGCAAACTGACAGTCGCAAGGAGACACACCATCTTTAGAAGAAACACCAAAAAATGCTTAACTACAAGTGGTGGCTAATTATCTTGCTCTTTCAATCAATATTTCAAATTATTTCAACTGCGGCAGTATGGGAAAGGGCAACAGTGTGCCATAGGGTGTCATTATTATCAGACTAATACATGTATATATATTTTTTGTTACACAGTCTGGGGATTATGATAATGTTATAGAGCCAACACCGCCTGAGTCCTGGATCCCATTAAAAATGAAAGAAGAACAACCAGACGATGTACCATCCGCATCAGAATGTCAGCAATGGGATCCAGGACTACAACAGCCTGCTGTAGATGGTACAGCTGACAGACAACCATGTAAGTAAAAGTAAAAGATACACCTCATTATAACAAATATTTGTTCCTGTGCAGTACCACGAGCACCCACAGGGGATCTGTCTGTGCCCCTGGTGTGCAGGACTGGTCGGGGCTACTGGGGGTGGAGTAGCAGACCCAGGCAGACATCCATTAGGATGCCCAACATGTCTTCCAGAGTGGATCACTTGCACTCCAAGGCACGGGTCCAGGTGCAGGAATAGCCAATGCAGGCACCTGCACCAGTGTGGCTATGCCTTGTTGGCTGGAGGGTACTCTGGCTGAGCCCCTGGTGCTCTGCACCCTCCCACCGCATTGGCAAGCAACATCCCAACACATGGCTGCCCCAATACCCATCTAGCACAGTATTCATCCCCTCTCCACACATGTCAGCTCCCCCCACAGCCATAGTAGCAAAGCATCCCCCACCTCCCCACACATATCAGCCCCTGTCTCTAGTGTAGATAACCATACCCCATCCTTCCACATGGTAGTCCCTGTCCCTGGTGATGCACAAGTCATTCCCCACCCTGCACTCACAGAGCAGCCCTGGCAGAACCCATCCCCACCCATACCTGGCACTGTGCAGTCACACTGGTGGTTAGTGGTCCCCAACCCACTCACAGCACCAATCCCCCACAACACTCCATACCTTTCAGCCAATGTTGCAGTCATGAATGGCCAGCGGCACAGTCCTCTGCTCACCTCCACAGGAGGTGGCCTTCCATACCCAGAACTGTCCTGCCCAGAGCCATGTCTGCAGATCCTCTGTCCTCACTATCTGCACCCACAACTCCTCATGCCCTGTAAAAAAGATCGCCCTATCCCCCACCCTGTATGGAGTGCACAGTCCTACTTCTCCCCCCACCCCCAGCACTGGTATTTTATAATTTTAGTCTGGTTGCATGCTCTACATGTCCACCACCTC
Source organism: Neoceratodus forsteri (assembly GCA_016271365.2). Lineage (NCBI taxonomy): Eukaryota > Metazoa > Chordata > Ceratodontiformes > Ceratodontidae > Neoceratodus > Neoceratodus forsteri. The sequence goes on from CM057454.1 coordinate 59,599,624, forward strand.
CTCCCTCCTCCAGCTCACTGACTCCATCCACACAGGGATGGACCAGGGCCTCCTCATCTCACCTCTGCTATCTTTGCTGAATTAGCCACAGCTTTCAGCACTGTTTCAGACCCTCTCCTCATTGACGAGCTGGAGTCAGCAGGTCTCTCAGACTCCGCAACTAGCTGGTTTCAATCCTACCTAGTGGGTAGATCTCAATCAGTTAGAATTGGTGAGTCCCTATCCCCCCCCCCCCATATGCACTGGCATCCCTCAAGCCTCTGTCCTTGGCCCACTACTTTTCTCTATATTCCTAAATGACCTTTTCTCAGCCTGCTTATCTGCGTTCATCCAAACGTACAGAGACAACATGGTCCTGTTTGCCTCTGGTTCCGTCCCAACTGAGCTAATGGCCAGACTCCAATATGACTTTGACACTGTTCAGCGATGGTTCAGGTCAAATCAACTATCCTTAAATGCCAAAAAAACAACAGTCTCCATGACCTCTGGCATGAAACAGAGGCTTTCCAAGCTCCCATCCTTCCCCTCCTTATGCACCCTAGATGGGGTTACAATTGATGATGTGCCCTCATTTAAGTACCTTTGGGTCTAGCTTGTCCAGCATCTTGACTTTTCACAGCACCTGGATGCCATACATAAAATACTCCACCTCTAGCTCGGCACACTATATAGGAACAAAAGCTGCATTCTGCTTCCTGCTTGTGCAGAGATCATTACTAAAATGGTCCTTCCCATTATCGATTATGGCAACATTGCCTACTCTACTGCCCCACAGTCTACTATGGCAAGACTGGACCCCTCTTTCACTCCTTCTGCTGCTTTGCCTTGAACTGCCCTCCTCACACTCACCACTGTTCCTTGTTCTCTATTCTCTCCCTCTCTCCTCCCTGAAAGAGTGTTGACCAATCCACTGTGCCTCTTATATCTCTAATTTCTGGCTGGCCTTCCTCCGTCCTTACCTTAGCTCTCTCCTCTTCCCCCTGCCTCCCTCCTCATATACCATCCATAAATCAGGCTATCGTTCCTTCACGCTTCCCACTCCTAAATCCCTTGCTGGTCAGGCTGCCTTTTCTTTGTGCTTCCCTAAACTTTGGAACTCTCTCCTCCTAATTATTCACTCTGCCTCTTCCAAACTCTCTTCTCTATTTCCTCTCTGCTCCATGTCCACACAGCTCCCTCCTGTGACTGCCCTTGAGTCATAGACCTTCCCCACTCGTCATCTTATCCTCCTCCCCCTCTTATCCCCCTCTTTGCCCCTCAGCTCACCTACCCTCCTGCCTCTCTTCCTCCTTCCCCACTTGTTCTGTACTTCCCCTTTTTCCCCTATCCACACTCCTTCCTGCTGCACCCTATCCCCTCATATCTCTCAAGTGTCCCACACAATCCCAGATTTGCCTGTTTTTGGAAGTTGTCCCACCAGCACTGGTCATTGTCCCAAATTTGACAGTGACAGTAGTACTGACATCAGCAGGACCTTTAAAGAAGCAGGACTGAACCCTCCTGAACGATCGGGTCCACATGACCGAGCACGCAGAATATCAGAAAGCAAGTCAGGTGTGCAGAATGGCAGAAAGCAAGTCGGGTGCGGGTTGATTGATTGCTTCAGTTGCTCTTCCTCATAGTGTAGACTGCATAATCAAAAGTTGGCGAGTTGAATTTGGCAGCACCGTGCTTCAGCTACAAGAGTGTGAGGAACCGTTTATATTCAAGGCTAGAAAAAGTTGAAATGAAACTGTCCTCTGCTACTGCTAGTCTGCTCTGAAGGATCTCCTGATTTGGATTATCAACTCAGACCCACCGTGAGCCATCGATCATTCATGGCGTTGGCCCAGGAGTTCCACGGTTTGCTGCCTCAGAGTATCTGCTCTACAATCTGCCTCACAGCTCCAACCCGACCCTTTGTTGCTTCTTAACTTGTGACCTACGGGCCTGGAGTTTGAGCAGGAGCACCCAATCTGCCCAGCCAGAAAGACTCAGCAGGCTTCACTCACTTCAGCAAGCGCAGCCCCACCCCAAACATGGCACCCCATCCCACCCCATCAATCCCCTGCTGGCCTGCTGTGCTGCCTGCCACTGCACCACTGGAGAATGAGCCAGTTGTACTTGTTGCCAAGGAGTAGACAGAACAGAGAGAGCTATGCTGTTGGAGACAGAGTCCACAGACTGGACAGGAGCCAACTCAAGTCAGATGAGTGGTGCTGCCAGCTGGTGACTTCACCTGAGAGAGGTAGGTAGGGAAAAAGAAGCTAGTAAAAAGGTTAACTGCAGAGGGGTAGGGGCTGGGCGTAGGGCTTCTGTTATTCTTTCAAGTTCAATCTGCAGTGCACTCTGTCTACACATTTATTTCCAACCATGTCTTGGTTTAGCTGCTGGACTGAGAATGAATGATTGTTTAACAAGATTTTTGTTTAATGTTTTCTGGCCAGTTCATGGGGGGCAGAAGGCAATAGGGAAATTGCTTACTGTTTGCTAAACTTTCAGGCCAGCTACTCGACAGCCAAGACTGTGCACTAGTCTGTGTCTGTGTCTGTGACTGTGAATGTCAATCGCTCACACTATATCTAACAATACAATTCAGTTACAAATCTATAGAAAATGATTGCATTAATGCTGCCTGTACCTGATGCTGTTTGACTGAAGAGGCACTGTGTGATGGTAGGACACAGTGATTGTCATTACAAAAAAGGGTTTTGAGATGAGTTATGATCTTTGCATCCCCAATAAATTTGATTTTTTGAGCTATGTTGGGATTGGGAAGGGAAGTCAGTTGTTTATCTCCCACTCCAGCCCATTAGCCCACCACCATCTAACAGGCTACAGCTCACTAGCTTAGGGAGGGGGATACCCATACAGATGACCCAGTGCTGTGTATGGAGGCTGGCCTGGGGGTCCCCCCAGTTCCCAACAGGGCCACAAAACATGTAATCTGAGCCACCCCAATGGTATGATACTTACTGGCCTGGCCTGGACAATTTGGAACTTTATTTGTATCTTGTCCCACAAGCTACAGGGTGGCGATGGCCCTGGCTGGAATTGGGATGAAGCAGGAGGAAACTATTGGGAAGGCTTTAAGCCTGAGGTTCGATGGGTGGAACAACTACGTCACTCCCCCATCAGGCCTTAAAAGCCACTCCTACTGGACTGTTCCAGGATTCATCTCATCGTTCCAGCTGGAGGATCTGTCCTCCATGCTGCCTTCCCGTTTCCTTGTTCGCCTTTCTTTCTGGATGCTGCATCCCTGCCATCACTCTGACTTTTCGCCTGATTTGGAAACCTGCTTCCTCCCCCCACCCCAGATCTTTTGCTCCTGCTTCCTTACGTGTTTTGCTCCTCCAAGTTTGCCCCACTCGTTTTCCTTATCTGTGCCTATTTTTTTCCCCCGTCCACAGGCATCTCTGGATTCGGCCCACTTGGTCCTGGGGCCCTGTTTCTGTCTGCTTCTGCGGCTCGCCAGGCACCCACTTTGCCATCTCTTTCAATCCCCTGCCCCCCCTCCCCCTAGTGCTATGCCTTTGAGTTTGCTCCAAGGTGTTAGCTATTGCATTTCTGGCCCACTCCTACTCCTTAGCTGGACACTTCCCCTTTTGTTTCTTTAATAGGTAGCATAGGCTTGCTCATTGCACCAGCAGTCCCTTGCTTCTCAGGCGCATCACCAATCATTCATTGCCCTTCCTTCTTTTGTGGGTGCTTTGGCCTCCCACCCTTCCTTGGTGTCCTTCTGCTTGGCTCAATGCTCTCCACTTTCTGCAGAACCACTGTATCCTTTCTGAACTCAGCATTGGCCCGCTCCATCCCTCTCACCTTCTTGCCTCGTGAATATGGGACACAGCTTCTCAATCAGGGATGATGTCACCCTCATCAGGGACTCCTTTTCTGATTCCTTTTCATTCTCTCACTATGTTGCTGAGCTACGGGATTCCTGTTTTGGATGCATTTCTGATGAAGACCACCAATCCAAACATTTGAGACTGGCTCTGGAATGCTGCTTTCAAACTCTTTGACTCAGATGTTTCTTTATCTAATTAACCACTGTATGAGATTCTCCTTCCAGATTTGCAGCTAATGATCCCTAGTATCCTTCACGATGACATTGCTACAGTTCCTTTGGTTATTACCTGCAACTCATTTGGACAATGTGTATGTCTATGTTGATACATTGCTGGGCTCATTCACTGTGTTCTGCTCACAGGGCATCTGTACTGTATGATCTGTTCTTTTACCAACTGTGCAAAATATCTTTATTTGACAAATTTAGGGTCCTCACCTGCGCTCCCCTTACTCTTCACCTCCTTATCTATTGGACACCAAGAGGGTCTTGTTTTTGATTGTGTTAACACATGTTTTTAAAGGGAGACATGGCCCCTGGCTGTCCGTGTGCCCCACTCTCCTGTCTCAAAGGGGCAGGCACTTCAGATTTCATAGCCTACTGTCTCTCTGTCAGCTTTCTTCTCTGCTGGTATTCCATTCATTCCTTCTCTCCCTCCTTCTTTCAGCGGTTTGTGTTTTGGTGATTCCTCATTCTACCCTCTGTAGTGTCCTCTTTTCCACTGTTCCTATGGTTAGACCCTCTCTCAAACCTCTCCTTCTGTGACCTGTTCCCTCCATCCTCCATTCCACTCCTTTTCTGACCTTTTCTTTCTTTTGGGGTTTTACCTATCCTGCCATCACCTTTCATATTTATATCCTCCTCTTACCCTAGTCCATCTGGTGTCCAGATGCCTAAGTCTGGTCCTCCTTTGTTCAGTCTGACCTTAGGGTCTACTTACTCACATCGATTAATTGAGCATACCTCTCATTGGGTCTTTTGCTACCTCATCAAACTGCTACACTTCTGTGGTGATCCTCACCATCAGTCTTCTCATGATCACATCTGGATATCCCTCGCTCATCTGACCTCTATGTGGATCTAGTCCTTCACATCGAATACTCAAGTATAACCCTCTAGGTTCCATGCTACTGCAACTCAACTTGCTCTCCACTTGGAGACGTGCCTTTGCATCTATGGCCCCTTTGCTCTGGGCTGGCAGGTGTCTCTCCATCATTGTACATCATTAATTTCATACCTTACCTTTAACCATTCAGGCCTTCAAGGCTTCTTTCCATCATTGTACTTCCTTTCTTGCATGTCAGCATCTAGTTGCAGAGACATTGCATCCCTCAACAGCTGTCCATTTAGGACAGAGTGAGAGGTTCCTCCACAATTGGACTTTTTCTTCTTCCTTGATCTCTACTTTAAGTTACTGTAGCAGAGTCATTCCTATTCAAAACATACTTTAGCCTGAAGGGAAGGTGACCGAGGCCTTGGATCCCCAGAAGTTTCCCCCTCAAAGGTTTTTTTTCCTCTTCTCCTTGCCAATGGTCATAATATTAGTCAGGGTTAGTGCTTTCTTAGGTTCCTTAGTTAGGTTCCACTGTTGGATGGAGTCGGATGGTGGTCGCTGCTGTTCCCACTCTCCTTAGGAAGTCTGCCCTTCTGCATCTTGTCAAATTTCGTTTCAATCATTTTTCTCACCTTTTCTAATTATTCTTCTGTCTTCCTATCTATGTCTGTCACATCTATTTCTGGTATAGATATCTTCTGATATCTCACATCTTTGATGCTTGACACTCTTTTGGGTATTCTTTTTGGGCTTCTTCCTAAGCTACCTTTAGCCAAGGGAATTTTCTATGGCACCTATATGGGGAACCCTCTCTAAGGTTTCTTGCGTCATACCCCTACAGGGTGATATAGCCCACAGACAAAGAGGCAAATAGCCACAATGTATCAAAATCACACAAGCATACAACTCATCCTGTTGCATGAGCACAATTGAATAGGAAGGCTTTAAGCCTGAGGTTCATGGGTGGAGCAACTACGTCACTCCCCCATCAGGCCTTACAAGCCCACTCCTCCTGGACTGTTCCAGGATTCATCTCATTGTTGCCCAACATCCACCCCTCCTCCTCCTCCAGTGGCTTGTCTCTCTTTCCTGTGGGCTTCTTCCTAAGTCACCTTTAGCCAATTGAATTTCCCACTGCATCTATGCGTGGGAACCCTCCTGTAGGGTTTCTTGCATTGTACCCCTACAGGGTGGTATATCCCATGGATAGAGAGGTGAATAGCCACAGTGTATCAAAGTCACAAAAGCATACATCTCATCCAGTTGCATAAGCACAATTGAACATTATTCTTTAATGTTATTAGACTGAGTTTCAGGCATTGTTATGCTCTTAAACCATGCATTAAATCATTAAAGTGCCAAAATTCAGATGTCCCTCATGGTGTCCCTCATTTCTGGGTGTGGTGTCCCTCATTGTCCCTCATTTCAAGGGTTAGTGTCCCTCATTTCAGAGTCCTGCGGTTGAGAGGTATGTATCCCCTAAAGCCTTCACCGATGTAATACTCATTTGCTTGAAACTATGGGACATACAGTATCTCTCAACCCTGTCCCTGTAAAAAAATGGCCTAGTATGTCCACATTTCCAATGACTCTAGCCCTGTATTGTTTAATCTATATCACTGTTTGATGATTTATTATATTCTGTTCTTGCACCCCTGCCCCCCTTGCCCCAGGAAGCATCTGAAAATGAGCTTTCATCAGCTCAGTATGTCTTTCCTAGTGAAACTTTTTATATAATTAAATAACTAATAAATATATAAACGTGTTTGATGCACCTTGAAACTTGGTTTTTTAAATTGCAACAGGTGGTGTGCATGGGAAACTAGCTCAGGAACCTAATCTTGGGGTGAGTAGATTCAAGAAGCCCTGTGAATCAGGTGTGTAATTTGGGGGTGGAGCTGACAGTGGCTTAGTGTATTCTTAAAAGAGCACTATAAAAATACTTCCACTCTAATGTGTCAACCACGTTTGTGTCGCAACGAGTGAGTGGAGCAGCAAAGTACAGCAAAGTAATGAAAGATGACTGGTATCGTAGGCATTGGCAGGCACAGGCAGGTGTCATCAGATGTCTGCAGAAGGAAGCTGAGAAGTGGAGAACTCTGCCAGTTGATTAAGGCAAGTAACCTTTTCATTTCTATGTAATAGTTACTGCTGGGAAGGGTTGAAGATCAAGGGTAGGCCAAAACTGGGAATAGAAGCAACACCCTATCTAGGATAGGAGTATAAAGAGATTTAAACAAGGCACATAGAAACACAAATAGAAACAAACAAATATTATTATCTCAACTGCAACCAAGGCTATAATCTTACGACACTGGATAGATGAGTCAACACCTTCAGTTATTGAGTGGTATAAGAAGGTCTTGCTTGCACTGCAACTGGAGTTACATATAGCCAAGATGTATAATAGGGTACATTCATATAATGCAAAATGGGGTCCCTTGGAGGCGGTTCTAATTGCTTGGAAAACCTAATACACCAAGGCAGGATGGTCTTCCTTAACTTGGAATACTCTCAAAGTATTGCATAGGAAGTGTAATGTGGTTCTTTCTACAAATAGAAATGCATTGGAAGGGGGGTAAGGGAAGGGTGTGGAAGTAGTAAGTTGTTACTTTGATAATATTACAGAGAAAATGTTGTAATGTCCATTTTCTACAGTGTAGGCCTCCAGTATACAAGATTTTAAGGTGAATATTGTTTCTTGAAGGCCCGTCAATGTTTTCAATCTCACTGTAATGTGACATTGTAACTAAAGCATATTAAATAAAATAAAAAAAGAAACAAACAAATACAGAGGAAAACTAGAAACACTTTACCAGGGGTATGGGCATAAAAGTATTTCCAAGTAGTAAAGGACAACTAGAACTTGAAAGTGCTGGGATTGGTGGCTGTGGGGTGGCAGTTTTCTGAGAGACCTTCTGGAGACTGCACAGCTGCCCCATCTGCACACACCTCACTGGGTTGAGGGAGGAGGTTGCTAGACTCTATGCCTGCTCCTCCACCCAGGGACCACCAAGTCTGTCACAATTACCTCAGAGGATGCCAGGGAAGAGGAAGGTCAGGACTGTTGTGGGCTCTGGAAAGGTGGGGTGATGGGAAAGAGGCACATTCCTCAAATGATATCACTAAGTAATTCCTATGCCATTCTGGTGGGGCAGGACTGTCAAAAAAAGGACACCCATGGTAGTGACTACTGAGGACGTGGGGGCCCTCTATAGTTGAGATGCCAAGGAGGGTGGTAGAGGACCCCAGAGAAGAAGGATGCAAATTCTTGCAGGGGACTCAATTGTAGAGGGATAGGTTTGGGAATAGAAAAGGAGGAGAGGCAGGTTAGGTGCCAACCAGGTGCCACAGCCTGGAGAAATGGAAAGCAGACCTTGAGGATTGCTAGGACAGAAGGACAGGAGGGATTGCTGGATGTAATTGTCCACCTACGACCTAATGATCTGGCTAGGGACAGGGCTGGGTTAATGCAGTGGGAGTTTAGGGAGTTGGGGAGGGGTCTTAGACAGGTTGCTCACTCAGTGGTTTTCACTGAGGTGCTGCCTGTCTATGACAGGGGTGAGGAGAGGGATCTCCACACCAGAAGCTTCAAGTTATGGCTGAAGGAATGGTGCAGAAAGAAGGGGTTCATCTACATTGGGGAGTGGGGACCAACCTGGGTGGATAAAGGCCTATAAAGGAGTGATAGCCAGCATTTATCCAGGAGGGGAACTGGAGTCTCAGTGGATGGTTTAAATGTTACTTCGATGAACACTTAAAGTAGCTGAGGGTGGTGGTGGATGGAAACAGGGAGGCAGAACCTGCCCCCCACCACAGGCTGAAGTAGAGATCAAGGAGAATCCAGTGGGAATGGAATCCCCCAGGGTGCAAATTAATAAAGGAAGCAGGGTGGTAGAGATAGAGGGTGAAGGGACGAGGACCATTAAAAAGAGAAGAGGGGAAAAAGGGTGGGCAAATAGGAAAAAAGAGAAGCAACAAGCAAAGGGGATACAAAATCTGAAAGTCCATGTGTGCAAATGCTAGAAGTCTAGATAATAAGATTCTGGACCTAGAGGCCATCATGGCAGAGACTGACCCATTACTGAGTCATGGTGCACTGAAAACCATGACAGGGATATGTCCATACACATACCAGACTATACTCTGTTCAGAAAGGACTGGGTGGGAAGGAAAGGGAGGGGTGTGGTGTTTTATGTGAGGGAAAGCATAAAAGCAATAGAGATACAGGGGGCACGGGGGGAGGCTGAGGTCCTGTGGGCCCCCCTGGAGTTGGGGAATAGACCCACTATTCACATTGGCATGATCTAAAAATCTCTAGAACAGCAGGAAGAATTAGATAAGGTACTGGTGGAAGCAACTGGCAAGCTGACAGAAAAGGGGAGGTGCTACTGGTGGGGATCTTAAACCTGCTGGATGTAGATTGGAGCTCCCAGTAGCAGCTTCTGCTAGAAGCAGCAACATCCTGGACTCTTTACAGGGAATGTTCCTTAAGCAACTAGTCAGTGAACCCACTCATGAGGGAGCAGTACTGGACCTGGTACTCACTAAAGGTACAGTATTGTTGGTGTCAAGGTGGGAGGCCACCTGGGCACCCATGATCACTGTATGGTATTTAATATAAGAAATGTGGCAGAATAAAAGGACAGATGTGGAATTTAGATTCACAAGGGAGAGGGTCCTGAACTTCAGGAGGGCAGATTTGATAAAGATGGGTGAGTGCCTCAAGGATGACCTAGCAGGAGAAGATGGCCTGGGAGTGGTAGAGGAACAGTGGGCAAAGCTAAAAGGGAGCATAGTAAAGGGAACAAACCTGTGCATCAGGCAAGTGAGCAAAAGCAAGAGGATAAAGATACCATTATGGTTCTTGAAAGAAGTGGCTGGCAAAGTAAAGGCAAAAATGGTAGCATTCAGAAGGTATAAGAAGATCCAGAGGGAGGAGGATGGAGAGGCGTATCAGGGGAAACAGAGGGAAGCCGGGAAAACAGTAAGGATTGCAAAGGCGCAAACTGAAAGGGGAAGTAAACATTGCAGGGGTCACTCAAGTTGTGAAAGCCCATGAAAAGATCTTTCAAACGAGATATTGGGCTTACCTGTAGATGTCAGGAGTCTTGAGATATGAAAATCTAAATGATCTGTAAATCAAAACAAGGCAGCAGCCATTTCATGTAATCTTAAAACAGAAAATGATGTCACTGAGGGGCAAGCTGTATGTTGCAATAACAGCATGCCCTTCAGTGACATCATTTTCTGTCTCAAGATTCCATGAAATGGCTATTGACTTGTTTTGATTTACAGATGATTTCAATATTAATATCTCTGGACTCCTGACACAAACAAGGAAGTTCAATACTGTGTTTGAAATATCTTTCACAGGCTTTCACAATTTGAGCGACCCCCTGCAATGTTTATTTGAATAGCCCAGGAGGTAACAAAAGGAGACAAGACATTTTTTAGGTATATAAGTGAAAAGTGGAAGAGCATGAATAGGATTGTAAGGTTAAAAAGGGAAGGGGGGAACTGTGCAGAGGGGGACTAGGAAAAGGCAGACATTCTGAACAAATACTTTTGTTCAGTGCTCACAGATGAAGGACATGGGGAGGGGCCACAAAAAAGTAACAGAAGCTTTGGGGGAAAGGAGGTGGACACTAGCTCTTTTCTGGAGGAGAGAGTCCTGAAGGTGGACAAAACAATAGGACCAGATGGGATGCATCCAAGGGTATTGAGGGAGCTCAGGAAAATACTACCTGCACTTCTGACAGTACTGTTTAACAGCTCTTTGGAAACAGGAGTGGTTCCAGAGGACTGGAGGAAAACAAATAAAGTCTTACTACACAAAAGTGGTAGCAGGGAGGAGAATGACAATTATAGGCCAGTCAGCCTGGCATCGGTGGTGGGAAATTAATGGAATCACTGCTGTAGGAAAGTATTGGGGAATAACTTGAATCAAGGGGGTTATAAAACTAGAGACAGCATGGTTTCATGGGGGGGGGGGGAGATCATGTCAAAGGAATCTGATTTTTTTGGTTGACAGATGAGTTAGATCAGGGTGGAGCAGTGGACGTGGCCTACTTAGATTTCAGTATGGCTTTAGACACTGTTCCTCACAGGAGACTAGTAAACAAGCTAGGTTGCTTAGGAGTGGGTCCAAAGGTGGCAAACTGGGTAAGACATTGATTACACAATAGGTGACAGAGGGTGGTGGTAAATGAAGTTCACTCTGAGGAAGGGAGAATGACCAGCAGGTTGCCTCGGGGATCAGTGCTGGGAATGTTCGATTTAGTATTTTTATAAGTGACATTGCAGTGGAGCTGGAGGAAAAGGACTGACTCTTTATGGATGACAGGAAAATCTGCAAAAGGGTGGACACTCTGGGGGGAGTGGAAAGTATGAGCAGAGACCTGAGAAAACTAGAGGAGTGGTCAAGGGTATGTCAGCTGGGTTTCAATGCAAAAAAGTGCAAAATAATGCACTTAGGGCAAAAAAAAAAACAATGGTCAGAGTACAAAAAGGATAGAGTGGTATTGACAACCACCAAGCATGAAAGAGACCTGGAGGTAATCATACTGGATGACCTAAAGGTGGCCAGAAAGTGTGACAAAGCAGTTGGGAGAGCTAGTGGGATGCCGGGGTGCATAGGAAGAGGTATCACCAGCAGAAAGAGGGAGGTGGTGTTACCTCTATATAGATCTCTGGTAAGACCCCACCTAGAGTACTGTGTGCAGTTCTGGAGACCACATCCCAGAAAGATATAGACAAAGTGTAGGTTGCCCAGAGGAGGGCAGCTAAAATGGTGCAGGGTCTGGATCAAAAGCTGTACGAAGAAAGATTGAAGGACCTCAGTATGTACACCCTGTAAGACAGGAGCGAGAGGGGCTATGATAAGAAACCCTTAAATACTGCACAGGGGTAAATAAGGTACAGGAGGGAAGTATTTTTTAGAAGAACAAGAGGACATGCTATGAAGCTGGAGGCAGTTAGATTCAGGAGAGATGTTAGAAAGTACTTCACAGAAAGAATAGTGGATTCCTGGAGCAATCTTCAAGTGTAGGTGGTGGAGTTGAAGACAATGTGTGGTTCAAGTATGCATGAGGTAGGCATGAGGGAATCATAGTGGAAAGGAAGGAAGGGGAAAAGAGTGGTAGATCAAGTACAGTTTGCAGTAATAATGAAGGTAGGGAAAAAAGGGCAGACTGGGTGGCTAAGTGGTCCATATCTGCCATCAAATTCTATGTTTCTATGTTTCTACGAAACAACGGAACAGTCTGCCAGCCTCCACAGTTGGACATGGTCTAATGAATGAAACAGCTTGTGTACCTGTTCAATGTAAAGTAAAACCTATTGACCAGCTCTAAACTGAGGCTATTTCTTTATGCCCTTGCTATAGTGTGAACATATTGGACACTAGGGAAAATTAGTAAATATCTTGCCCCAAGGGTCACAGAAACTCAAAATGCAATGCTTTAAATCTAAGTCACTGTGATTTGGAATGAATGTGGCAGTTATAGCAATTACATCTACAAAGTCCAACTACATTAGTTTAATGAATAAATTGTATGCAGGCTGTCTAAAATCATATATGCATTTATGGGCATCTATTCATTACTAGTAAATTATAAAAGCACATTTAAAAAAAATGTAACACACATAAAACATATGTGCATTCATTAGCCCATCAAAGATATCATCTAACCTCTGACGCATTTTTCCCAGAAGCAAAAACTATAGCACTGTACAGTAAAATCAAAAATGTATTTTGCAAGAAAACTGAGATATATACTATAATTTGACTTTTAAGAACACCTTGAAATATTAGGCCATGTGGCTGGATATTTAAGGTCCTTGCCGATAAGGTGCTTAATTTGATTTAAATGTTTTTTTTCAATGCTTGTCAATAGTAATGTTCATTTACTTATTTGCAGGTTGCCATTTGTACAACAAAATCCTCCACCTATTTATTTTATTTTTTGTTGACCTGGAAATGAGGGCTAGGCAATTCTGTTTACTTTTTGCCTCATTCCAGGAGGAATACAGATGCGTACTGACTGATTGAATTGTCTCTTATGATTACATAGGGCAAACACGGAGAGCAAACATAGAGTATGTTATTGGGGATTATGTATGCAGTTGTGTATTAAGGAAAGCAGCCCTCTAGTATACAAATATACATTGATTTATCAGCATTATTTTGTAAAGAGAAACTATAGCTTCATAACTTGACTACTGTTAGTGGTCAGATTTGTATCCCCAACTAAAGTTTTATTTTTAAATGAGCAAATGGCTGGTAAAATAAAGCATTAAATCTAATATATTCGTAATAATAATAATGATTAAGGGCTCAGTCAACATACAGTATGTGGCAGGGATATGCTTGGATCAAGCGTATGCCAACCACACCATTATGAGCCTCGGATCTGTGTGGAGACAGGGGAGGTCCTTAGCCCTGTTCTATCACCACTTACAGAGGCAGATCCCCCTATGGGGGCTGTGGGTACATCAGGAGCACCATAGCCAAGATCACCAGGCATCTGACCAGATTCCTGAGTTGGTCTTGTAGTGGATCCCTGACTCCATGCAGCATGGGGGTCCATGGATATGGCAACCGTGCCGATCGTCCACAGGCTGCCATACACCCTTTGGCAAATGACAAAATGACGTGATGGTGCTGGTAACACTCCCAGCCCCATACTTATGATCCCAGAGCTGGTGGTTGGTTGAGATAAAGCTGGGGATAGTGGAGCCAACCAAAACCTGCTGCAAATCCCAGAGCCAGAAGGCTAGGGCTAAGAAACCGAGCTGATTGAGCAAGGAGGTCATGGAAAAGGTAAGGAGGAAAAGAGCTGCCTTTAGGAAGTACAAGAAAACAGTGAGGGGGGAGGACAGAGAGGAGCACTTGACAGAATCGAAGGAGGTGACAAGGGCAGTAAGCGGAACAAAGCATCATGGAACTCAGGCTGGCACAAGGCATTAAGAAGGGGAAAGGACTTCTTTAAGTACATCAGGGAAAAGAAGCTGTAAGGACCACATAGTAAGGATTAGGAAGGAGGGGGTTGGGTGGAAGCAGGGTGCGATAAGGCGGAAGCACTAAATGAGTACTTCTGCTCAGTATTTACTAAAGAGAAGAGAGGGGTGACACCCAAGGTGGGAGAAATGGCAGACACAGGGGGAGAAGGGGTGACAGATGGGGAAATCATGGAGGGCAGAGCTTGAGAGGTTTTGAAGGCACTGAGGGTGGACAATGCGCCAGGCCCAGATGGCATCCACCCCAGGGTACTGAAGGAGCTGGCAGAGGTCCTTGCAGGACCTTGGCAGACCTATTTAATGCCTCACTACATTCGGGGTGTGTACCAGGACTGGAGGATGGCTCATGTGGTGCCCTCCACAACAGTGGCCCCAAGGATGAACCGGGAAACTACAGACCAGTGAGCCTCACATCCATCGTGGGTAAGCAAATGGAGACTATCCTGAAGGAGAGGCTGGTGGCCCTCCTAGAGGCCAAGGACTACAGGACAGCAGACAGCATGGCTTCATCGTGGCAGATCCTGCCAAACCAACTTGAGTCGAGTTCTATGGCTGGGTAACTGGGCAGCTGGACAGGGGCCATGCAGTGGATGTCCTGTATCTGGACTTCAGTAAGGCATTGACTCGATGCCACATGGAAGGCTGGGAAGGAAGTTAGTAGGCACAGGGCAGGTGCAAAGCTGGTGAGATGGGTAGGAAACTGGCTGCAGGAAGGCAACAGAGGGTGGTGGTGGGTGGGAGCTCTCACACCCAAGGGCAGTGACAGTGGTGTCCCACAGGGCCTCGGTGTTGGGACCAGTGTTGTTTGGGATATTCATTGCAGACATATCATGGGATATCAAGAGCAAGATCAGTCTGTTTGCTGATGATACCAAGGTTGGCGCAGTGGTGGATGACCTAGGGGTTGGCAGGGGTTGCAGGATGATCTGGCAAAGCTTGAAACCTGGTCAGACACCTGGCAACTGGGCTTTAATGCCAAAAAGTGCAAGGTGCTGCATTTGGGATGAAGAACCCAGGAGGACTTACCAGCTAGGGGAGTGCAGCTAGCCCAGACAGAGGAGGAGAAGGATCTGGGTGTGCTCATTACAGGGTCAATGAACAACTCGGCACAGTGTAGGAAGGCAGCTGCAGGGGCCAACAAAATGCTGGGTTGTATTGCAAGGGGTATATCCTCGAGGAGGAGGAGGTGATTCTGCCACTGTATGGGTCATTGGATTAGACCACACCTGGAGTACTGCGTGCAGTACTGGTGTCGAATCTGAGGACATTAAGTTACTGGAGGGGTGCAGCGCAGGGCAACAAAGATGATCAAGGGTCTGGGGACTTATCATATGAGAGGAGGTTGAAGGAGTTGAACATGTACTCACTGCAGGAGAGGAAGACAGGGTGACATGATTGAAACCTTTAAATACATGAAATGAATAAACAAGACCGGTACAGAGGGGCTGTTCAAAGTAAGGGAGGGAGGGCCACCAGAGCCATGATATGAGACTGGAGGCGAGGAAGGTTCAGGAGGAGATGAGGAGACACTTTTTTACAGAGAGGGTGGTGGCTGGATGGAATGCGTTACCTGCAGAAGTGGTATGCAGTAGAACAGTGGACTGCTTCAAATGTGGATGGGACAGGACCAGGGGAAGGGTTAATGAAGGAGAAGAGTGGAAGGAAGGGGCAGCTGCAGAATAAGGGGTGCTAGCTGCACATTCGAGCAGACTTGATAGACCTCTAGGCCTTTATCTGCTGGCAAATTTCGTATGTTCGTATGTTCTATCATCCAGTTTGAATATGTGCTCTATGTCACCTCCTCCTGCCTATAAGTTGGTCCTCCTCAAACTTTTCCTCCCCTTCTTTGTCCCTATCTTCATACTGCTGTAGCCAAAGAAATGACCAAATATTTCCTGAGATTTCTCTGATATCTATAGAGAAATTCCTTGCCTCCCTGTAGAACCACTGCAGGCCACCAGACAGAATCTGTTTAGACATATTGTGAAATTTCTGGAAATATCTGAATGTATCTATGGCTGTAACTGTAGCTGGAGTTAACTGCAGTTCTGGTATGTCCCCACCATCAGTCATTGTACTCCTCACCTCCATCTCCTCCTATGCCTCCTCCGGTGTGTTACTCATTTTCAGCAAATTCAACCTCAATTGGCTGCCCCCTTCTTTACATGCCAAAACATACTGTAACATGCTCCAGACCATTCCAACTGACTACTGATGCCACCCAGCTCAATCATAAATCTCTCAGCCACTGACTTCTGGACTGGGTTATCTCCACCCTTCACCACTGTATGCATGAAACAGGAGTGGCTCTGGAGTACTGGAGGATGGTAAATGTACTCCCACTACATAAATTTGTAGCAGGGAGGAGGCTGGCAATTATAGGCCAGTCAGCCAGACATTGGTGGTGGGAAAATTAATGGAATCACTGCTGAAGGAATGGATTGTGTAATATTTTGAATCCAGTGAGTTACAAGACCCCAGACAGCATGGTTTCACAGGGGGAGCTCATGTCAAATGAGTGATAAAGGGGAAGGGGTGGGGAGCTGCGACCTAGTGGTGTTAGCTGCGCATTAGAGCAGACTTGATAGACCATAAGGCCTGTTTCTGCTGGAAAATATGTATATACAGTATGTATGTATGAATCTGATAGATTTCTTTGACTGGGTGACAAAGGGGTTTGATCAGGGTGGATTGGTGGATGTGGCCTACTTAGGTTTTTGCAAGGCTTTTACACGGTTCCTCATAGGAGACTAGTAAGCATGGTGGATAGCGTAGGAGTAGATCCAAAGGTGGCAAACTGGGTAAGAAATTGGTAAGGGGATAGTTGATAGAGGGTAGTGGTTAATGGAGTTCACTCCATGGAAGGGAGAGTGATCAGCAGGGTGCCTCAGGGATCAGTGCTGGGACCAGTTCACTTTTGTGTCTTTATAAGTGACATTGCAAAGGAGGTGGAAGGGAAGGTCTGGCCTCTTTGTGGATGATACCAAAATATACAGTAGGGTGGCCACTCCAGGGGGGGGGAGTGGAGAAGATGAGCAGAGACCTGAAAAAACTAGAGGAGTGGTTAAGGGTATGGCAGCTGGGTTTCAATGTAAAAAAACATGCAAAATAATGCACTTAGGGCACAGAAATCCAGGGGCAGATTACAAAAAGGATAGAGTGGTATTGACAACCACCAAGCAGGAAAGACCCTGAGTCAGCCTGGTGGCTCTGAGGGTTGAGGTGCTGGACACCACACCTCACGCCACACCGGTGACCCGAGTTCAGGAGTGAGCTTGGGTGCTGGGGGTCAGCAGGGGAGGGATTGATTGAGAGCCTGTTGGGCTGCTCTCCTATCCCTGGGGGAGGGTATCAGGGAGCCCGGTGCTCCGGCAACCCTGGTGGAGATCGGGGCACCACAGAGCACCAGGCTGCAGGTAATCGCATGGCCGACGCTGGCAGGGTTGCCATGTGGGGTGTGCCCATGCAGGAGGGAGGGAAGCAGCACAGAATAAAGGAAAAACCCGGCTCGTGGGGCAGGCAATGGCACCAGTTGCCCATGGCCTCCGCTGGGTTATCCTCGGCTGGCCTTCCAGTTTCTCCCTCTGGGGCCCACCTGCAGTCAGAGTCTGTCTCCTAAGAGAGCCCAAGAGGTGTAGGGCTACCCTCCCCAGGAGGGTGAAACCGGAGGATGCTGGCTGCGGGGGGGGGGGGAGAGTGGAGGCACAGTCCAAGAGATTCACAGGCAGGCAGGATAAAAGACTGGATGCCTGAGAGATGGCCCCATGAGCTGTGACCAGAGCGAAAAAGAGTTAACAAAACAAAAAAAGCAGGAAAGACCCTGGGGGAAATCATATTGGATGACCTAAAGGTGGACAGGGCAGTGTGACAATGTGTTTCAGAGAGCTAGTGGAATGCTGGGGTGTATATGGAGGAGTATCACCAACAGAAAGAGGGAGGTGGTGTCATTGCTGTATAGATCTCTGGTAAGACCTCACCTAGAGTACTGTGTGCAGTTCTGGAGAAAATGGGTTTGATTCTCAAAGGTCAGAGCAAGCTGTGCCAATGGCAGCTTGCTCCAACTGTAGGTGTCAATGGACCCTGTGCTCGAGTCTCTACTGGGTAGGGTCCTGGCGGCAAAGTCCAGCAGCTTGCAGCAACTGTGGCTGTGCACCTAACAAACGGTGCATCTGTGAGGTGTGCTGCAAGCAGCGGGGCATTTGGGTGGCAGCTGTGACCATGGACAGCACTGCTGAATCAACAGATACAGTATCAGTGAGTGTGTACTGTATACAGTATGCACACATTGATTGACAGCTCAGCTGTCAGTCAATGATTTTGTACTTTATAGAGTACATGCTCATTGATAACGCAGACGGTGGCCAGCCGTGGTGAAGAGAGAGGGCTGTGCCACTCACCATCTTGGGGATGGGACGTTGGGAGAGTGGGATTGTGGGGCACTTCCTGCCGGGGTAGGGGGTTCACTAGACCAGCAGGGACATCATTAATTTTAATAACAAGTGGATCAGGGCATGGGGGTCTGCCAGATCACCATGGACATCATTTATAATAATAACAATGAGATTGGGGCTGGGAGGGTCCATTAAACCACCAGGGACATCATTTATACTAATAACAAATGAATCAGGGGTTGGGGGTCCACTAGATAACCATGAACATCATTAATATTAATAACAAGGGGACTGGGGAGGGGGTCTGCTGGACCACCAGAGACATCATTAATTTTAATAACATGGAGTTCAGGGCTGGGGGGGAGTGCCAGACCTCCAGGGATTGTATCAATTTTACTGGAAGGGAATCAGGACTGGGCGGGGTCTGCTACACAACCAGGGACAGGATTACTTTTAATAAAAGTGAGTCAGGGATGGGCGGGGACCACTGTACATGTTCCCTCCCACCACCAGAGGGCCTTGTGAGTGGTGTATGTGCACTAACCCTTACAGAGGGTGAAATTCTAAGTAAGCTTAGACCAGCCCTGCTGGTCTAAGGGTACTTAGAATTTCACACTCAGGGAGGGATTAGAAAATCTCAAATTAGGGGATATGGCAGCTTGTGACTGCCGCATGCCCCCTAGCACCATGCCACAGTGCCTTTTGTGCCGCAAGGATGGCACAAGCCCCTTTTGGTGCACACAGCTTTTTTTTTATTTTTTTATTTAATTTATTTTATTCAGTATGACAACATACCAAAACACCCATCAACCAACCAGTGAACAAATAGAGTAAGGACAATTAAACTGGAACCACATCGAACTATATGTGATGTAGCCTGTGGTTGACGCAGGCTATATTTGACAATCACTCCCATCACAACTTTTGATGCAAGGGACACTTTGTGCCATTGCTTGTGGTGGAAGCCCCTTGCACCATTCTAAAAGCTTTGAGAATGATGTCCACATCTCCAGAAAGACATAGAAAAAATGGAGGCTGTCAAGAGGAGGGCAACTAAATTGGTGCAGTGTCTGCATTAAAAGCCCTATGAGAAAAGACTAAAGGACCTTAGTATGTACACACTGGAAGAGAGAGAAGGGAGAGGGGGGATATGATGGAGAACATTTAATATCTCACAGGGGTAAATAACGTACTGTACAAGAGTATTTGTCAGAAGAAAAGGTACTCAAGAACAAGGGGCTATGCTATGAAGCCGGAGGGGACAGATTCAGGACAGATGTTAGGAAGTACTTCTTCACAGAAGGAATGGTGGATTCTTGGAACAATCTTCCAGCAGATATGGTGGGATGAAGACATTGGCAGGGTTCACAAATGCATGGGACAGGCACAAGGAAATCAAAGTGGAAAGGAAGGGAGGGAAGGGAGAAAGATCAGTAGATCAAGTACAGTCTGAAGTAATAATGTAGGTAGGGAAAAAAGGGCAGACTGGGTGGGCTAAGTGGTCCATATCTGCCATCAAATTCTATGTTTCTATGTAACAACTGGAACAACCTGCCAGCCTTCACAGTTGGCCACTGTCTATTGTATGAAAGAGCTTGCATACTTGCTCTATGTGAAGTAAAACCAGCTGAAAAGCTCTAAAAGGAGACCATTTCTTTAGCCCCTTGATATAGTGTGAACATCTTGGACACTATAGGGAATATTAGTAAATTTCTTGCCCCAAGGGTCACAGAAACTCCAAACGCAGTGCTCTAAATCTAAGTCCCTGTGATTTGCACTGGATGTGGCAGTTACAGCAATTACATCTACAAAGTCCGGCTACATTAGTTTAATGAATAAATTGCATGCATGCTGTCTAAAAATATATATGCATTTATGGGCATCTATTCATTACTAGTAAATTATAAAAGTACATTTAAAAAAATGTAATATACATAAAAAATGTGCTCCCATTAGCCTATCAAAGATACCATCTAACTTCTGATGCATGTTACCCAGTACCAAAATCTATAGCACTGTACAGTAAAATCAAAAATTTATTTTGCAAGAAAACTGAGATGTATACTATAATTTGACTTTTATGTACACCTAGACATAGTAGGCCATGTGGCTGGATGTTTAAGGTCCTTGCTGATGGGTGCTTAATTTGATTTACATGGTGTTTTCCATGCTTGGCAATCTGAAGTGCTCATTTCATTTTTGTAGGTTGCCATTTATGCAACAAACTCCTCCACCTATTTATTTTGTTTTAATTTTTGTTGACCTGCAAATAAGGGCTAGGCAATTCTGCTTACTTTCTGCCTTGTCCCTGGAGGAATACAGATGCAAACCGACTGATTGAATTGTCTCTTATGATTACATAGGGCAAACAAGGAGTGCCTATGTAGAGAATGTAATCAGGGATTATGTAAGCAGCTGTGTATTAAGGAAAGCAGCCCTCTTGCATACATGCATTGATTTATCAGTTAGCATTATGTCATAAAGAGAAACTATAGTTTCACAATTTCACTGTGTCAGTGGTCAGATTTGCATACCAACTAAAGATTTTTTTTTTTAATCAGCAAGTAGCTGCTAAAATAAAACATTAAAAATAACATATTCTTAATAATAATGACTAAGGGCTCAATGCACATATGTGTCAGGGATACGCTTGAATCAAGCGTATGCCCACCACGCCGTTGTGAGCCTTGGGATTGTGTAGGGACAGGTGCAGTCCTCAGCCCTTTCCATCATCGCTTGCAGAAGCAGATCCCCATATGGGGGCTGTGGGCTACATCAGGAGCACCGCAGCCAGTATCACCAGGCATCTGACCAGATTCCTGAGTTGGTTCTGTAGCGAATCCCTCGCTACATGCAGTGCGGGGGTCCATGGATATGGCAAAAATGCTGATCATCCACAGGCTGCCATAACCCCTTTGGCAAATGACAACATGACATGCTGGTACTGGTGACACCCCGAGCCCCATACTTATGATCCCAGAGCTGGTGGTTGGTAGAGAGTTGATTGGTCTGGCCCTGGAGTCTCCTGGTTAACTGGGTGGAGAGGGGTGCATAGGTTCTACAGCAGTCCTAGGGCCATGTCATGTATAACCTTTCTGCTGGCTGTAGGTGCTGTCCATCCCAGAGCCTGGTCCTACTGTAACCCTACACAGTATGGTAATGTCCATGCAGCTGGGGATTGGGCATGGAGATGGCTTGCCGTCAGGATGTGGATTTTGCATGGTGCTCCAAAGGTGGGTATCCTGTGTGTAGGGGGTGCTCCTTGGCTCTACATAGCTCTCTCTGGTTGCTGAACTGCTGCACACATTTCTGGATCGTGCCCTAACTTTAGTATTTCTGATGGCAGGTGACATTGAGCTCAGTCTCAGCCCTGCTCAGGCATCTCCCTTTCAGCTGCCCAAAGGACTGAGTGACTTGTGGCAACATCCAAAACCTCCTCTTCAAGATGGACCAGTTGTATACCCTCATGTTTACTCTTATGTCTATGTACTGGTGGTCTCAGAGTCCTAAGTCCCGTCGAGATTCCTGATCCCTCTATTGCCATCCCCAGTTTCACAGTTGTGAGGCACAATTGAGCAAAGAAGAATGTTGAAATTGCAGTTGTCATCTCTTCTATCATCCAGTTTGAATCTGTGCTCTATGTCACCTCTTTCTGCCTATGAGTTGCTCTTCCTCAAATTTTCCCTCCCCTTCTTCGTCCCCATATTCATACAGCTGTAGCCAAAGACATGGCCAGATATTTTCAGATATTTCTCTGATATGTGTAGAGAAAGTCCTTGCCTCCCTGTAGAACCACTGCAGGCCACCAGACGAAATCTCTTTAGATACATTGTGAAATTTCTAGTTATATCTGAACATATCTATGGCTCTAACTATAGCTGGAGTTTACTGCTGTTCTGGTATGTCCCCTCCATCAGTCACTGTACTCCTCACCTCCATGTCCTGCTATGCCTCCTCTGATGAGCTTCTCATGTTCAACAAGTTCTTCCTCAACTGGCTGTCCCCCTCTTTATATGTCAAAACATAACATCCCTCAGACTCTTCCAACTGACTAATGATGCCACCCAGCTCAATCATAAATCTCTCAGCCACCAGCTTCTGGAGTGGATTATCTCCTCCCATCCCCACTGTATCATGCATTCTTGTACCCTTCACAACACCTTCTGTGACTTCCATATAGCTTACTGTGTGTGCCACATTCACTGTCTGAAAGTCTCCACTAAATTCATGCAGATCCAGTCATTCAGTTCACTGGACTTGTCCTCCTTCTGGGCTGTCCCGGTGGCTACTGACTGGTCTCCCATCTCAACAGCCAGCTACATAAATTCTGCCCTCCAATTTATTCTGCTCCAAATTCATGTCCATCTGGGATCATCATGCCCCCCCTTAGAAAAACCTGGCTCCAAGGTTCCCACCTCCCATGAAACTCAACAAGACTTTGCCTGGTAGACCCACAAGCTAACTGGCTCCCTGCCAACATTATCAAGTAGAGGACCCTTTGTTATGTCTGTACCAGAGCTACCAGGCTTGCAAAGTCTGAGTACTTTACATCAACAGTCCAGAACATCATTAACCACCCCACTAATTTCTAGAAGGTTATCCATGTCCACTTCTTCCCACTGACCCAGTCCCTTCCCCTTGTGCTCAAGGTGGGTGACACTCCCATCTCAGACCCTTCTGCTGTCACCTCTTCTTTCAACTCCTATTGTACCTCCTATGCCCATTCCTTCCTCTCCTTCTCCTCCTCCACCCCCCTACAATCCCCAACTATTCTCCTTCTCTCTTCCTACTCCCACTGCATCCCTTAAGTTCATTTTGGCTGTAAACATTCACAAGAGTGTGAGTCCTCATGGGTTTGACCCCAAACTCCTGCATCACTCTACTTATGCAATTTCTCTCCTTACTATCTACCTTCTGTATCTCTTTCTCCTAAGCTTTGGTCCCAGAAACTTGTAATCAGGCTACAGTCATCTCCCTTCACTAAGGGGGTGATCCAGCCAGCCTGCCAGTGCAGAGGTAGTGATATGGCTTGCAGCACCGATGACCTGGGTTTGGGAGTGAACCTGGAGCATTGGGGGGTTGACGTATGAAAGAATGGTAGAGCATCTGGTGGACAGCTCTCCTCCAGGTGAGGTGGATCCAGATTCCCAGTAATATTCTGACTCCTAGCAGTGGCCAGGAGTCAGTGTGCCAGGCAGTCTTAGCAGTGCAGAGGATTTGTGATAGTGCTGGACATTGGCTCACAGCCTGTGGGAACACATGCTGCATACCATAAACACCATTGTATATACACATCATCAGGGGCAACCAAGTCAAAAGACTCCCCATGGCCAAGCAGTGTGATTTCCGGCAACTGGCTCACCATGTCTCCTCTGGTCCTCCAGCTTAGCATATGTCCTTCTCTTTCCTCTTTCAGCCCCTCAGAGAGAAAGAGGGCTCACAGCATGGGTCAAAGCAGTCTCCCAGTAGGTACCAGATGGGGAAGGGGATGGGAGACTGCAATACAAGTTGATATGGGCTACATCCCCACTGGCTCTGGAAGCAACAAATAGAACTGAAGGGGGAAAAAAAAACAAAGGGGGTGATCCCTCCACTTCAGAAAACTACTGACCTGTTTCCTTCCCACACTGGCTAGTCTCTAGGAACATCTTGTTCTTTTTCAGCTCTCTTCCTTTCTTGATTTATCCTCCTTCACTCCCTTCATATCTGGGTTCAGAATGTTCCACTCCACATCAGTCCTCAAGCTCACTGACTCCATTCTATTTGGCATGGATCAGGGTTAGGTCACCTCCACTACTATCTTTGTTGAGTAGGCCAAAGCCTTCAACACTCTTGTCCACCTGCTTCTCCTGGAAAAGATTAAGCCAGTAGAACTCTCTGTCTCCTTAGTTGGGTGGTTCTGCTCCAGCCTTGAAGAAAAGTCTCATACTGTCTAGATGAAAGATTCCTTATCCCCAAACTCTCTATCTGCTCAGGCATGCCCCAAGGATTGGTTCTAGGGCCAATATTCTTCTTCATTTTCCACAATGACTTCCCTGCTGCCTGCTACTCTGAATCCATCCATATGTATGTAAATGATATGGTACTTTTTGCCTCTGACTCCTCTGCCCCTGACCTTATGGCCTGGTTCCAGCTAGACTTTACTAACAACTGTTCCTCAATGCCAAGAAAATGGGCTCCATGATCTTTGGCACTATGCAGAGACTCACTAGGTTCACCCCTCTTCCCTCCTTCCATACCCTTGATAGTGCAGTGATTGAGGATGTCCACTCATTCAAGCAACTCAGGGTCAACTGGACCATCACCTCCATTTCTCAGTGCATGAGGTTGCCATCCACTAGAAACTCCACTCCAAACTGAATAGCAGGAGGAAGGAGATGCTGCTAGAACTCTTCTACTCTGCTCTACGGGGACTAAAGAACTAGAACTCTACTACTGGGACCTTCAATTTAGGGTAAAAACAAACAAAAAAACATACAAAATAGAGTTAGTGTGTTTGAGTTGGGTAAAGGAATTGTTATCTGTGCAGTTTGCTAGGTGAAGAAGGAAACTGTGAATTAGGGGGAGTGGCTTGGGCAGAAGGAAGTCAGGCTTTTGGATTTAAAAACTGCCCTAGATAACTTTTGGCAGAGAACAGCAAGGGGTAGGAGGTGCTGTTAGAACTTTATTACTCTACTGGGACTATATTGCACTCCATCCCTCCCCTCCAACCCCACCCTTAGCCAGTTCTACTTTTATAGGCACAGGTTTTGGCTGACAACAGGAACTTCCTGTTTGGGAGCAGGAAGGGAGTGATCACAGAGGCACAAAAGATCACCATCCTAGAAGGAAAAGAGTAGCTCTCCATTCCCCTCCAGCTCCTGGAGGTCTGACTTTGAGCAAGTAAGGAGGAGACTACTGAGGAATATAGGAACTTCCTGTCCCAGAACAGGAAAATCAGGATCTTTAAGGGCACAAAAGCAGTGGGAAAGTAGGGAGAAAAAAAATTAAATAAAATAAAAAAAATAAAAAACAGAGAGAGGAAAGAGTAAGTATACAAAACAACAGTTAAGGGGCCACAAATAAGACATGATGGGAGTGGTACAGTGCAGTGGCTGTGGAGAAGCAGTCTTCCAGGAGACGTTCTAGAGAATGCGGTGTTGTCCCATCTGCAGGCACCTCTCTGGGTTGAGGCAGGAAGTTGCTCATCTCCAAGCTGAGTTGGCCAGGATTTGGGAGACCTCCTCTTCCACCCAGGGACCACCAGGGCCAATGCCGCTGCCTCAGAGATTGCCAAGAAAGAGGAGCGGTTGGACCACAGTGGGCTCAGGGAGGGTGAGAGTGGTGGAACAGAGATGCATCTCTCCAGCTGTACTGCTCCATAATTCATATGCCATTCTGGCAGACTGTGGAGGCACCTGCAGTGGAGACCAAGGAGGATGCTAGAAACCTCCATAAAGGAGACCCACAGGAGGGTGGCATGGGACCCCACAGTGGAAGGAAACAACTCCTGGTGGGGGACTTCATTGTTAGGAGGGTAGAACTGGGGGAGGGAGGGGAGGTGAGGTGAGTGGGGGGGTAAGGCACCTGCCTGGCACCATGGCTTGGAGGGACAGAGAGCGAATTCTCAGGATCACGGGAGCAGCTGCGTGGGGGAGGAAGCTGGATGTCATTGTCTATCTAAGGACAAATGACCTGGCTGGGGAAAGGGATCAGAACAGTGCAGGAGGAGTTTGTGTAGTTAGGGAGGGGCCTTAGACAAGTAGCATGCACGGTAACCTTCTAGAAGGTGCTGTCTGTCTATGACATGGGTGAGACTAGGGTGCTCTGCACTATGGAATTCAATCAGTGGTTGAAAAACTGGTGCAGAGCTCAGGGTTTAGGCTTCATTGGGGACTGGGGGTCTACCTGGAGGGATGCAGGCCTATACTGGTGCGATGGTCTGCATCTGCCTAGGAGGGGAACCAGGATCCTAGGTGATAGGTTTAAATGCTTCATTGACAAGCATTTAAACTAGCGAAGGAGGCACTGGAGAAAGACAGGGAAATTCTAGCCCCCCCCAAAAAAATCAGGATAGTTAGTGAGGTAAACACCAAGATAGAGAAGTCAATAGGGAGAAGGTCAGGGATAAATGGAGAAAAAGGCAAAGGCAGTAGGGACAGAGATGGGGCAAAAAGCAGTAAGGCCATCAAAAAATGGAGGGTAATGAGTAATAATGCCCATAGTCTAGGTAACAAGCTTCCTGAAATGATGGCCTTGATGGAAGAGGGATGTCTGGATATCGTGGCAGTCAAAGAAATATGGTACACAGAGAACCATGACTGGGATGTCAACATACCAGGTTACACAGTCTACAGGAGGGTCAGGAAGGGAAGAAGAAGAAGAGGAGGAAGAGTAGCTCTCTATGTAAGAGAAGGGATCAAAGCAACAGAACTAAAGGGTAAACAGGGAGGAGAGGAGGCACTGTGGGTCATCCTGCAGACTGGAAATGGCACCATAATCCTTACAGGGGTTGTATACAGACCCCCGTCTCAGGGGGAGGAAATGGACAAGGAAGTGATAGAAGGCATCCTTAGGATGGCAGAGAAAGGGGAGATATTGTTGATGGGGGACCTAAATATGCCAGATGTTAACTGGAGCACCTTTGATGCAGC
The DNA here is from genome assembly GCA_016271365.2 of Neoceratodus forsteri. NCBI lineage: Eukaryota > Metazoa > Chordata > Ceratodontiformes > Ceratodontidae > Neoceratodus > Neoceratodus forsteri. Next base: position 59,626,549 of record CM057454.1, read on the forward strand.
CACATCCTAGAGCAGGGCCATTCTCAGTGCCCTACAGGGGGCATGCCTCAGACAGCTAGTGTTGGAACCCACTCAGGAGGGAGCAATCTTAGACCTGGTACTCACAAATGGAGACGGAGAGAGAATCTCAGATCTAGAAGTGGATAGCCATCTGGGAACAAGTGACCACCAAACAGTGTGTTTCACAATAAACTCAGCTGTCGAGTCAAGCCATACAAAAGTAAAGGTACTGGACTTCAGGAGGGCTGACTTTGTCAAAATGGGAGAGTGCCTCAGAAAAGCACTAGCAAAAATGCAAGAAGGAGGGGTGGAGCAACAATGGGGAAACATCAAAACTGCCATCACAGAGGCAACACGCCACTGTGTGAAGCAGATAAACAAATCAAAATGAAAGAAAAAAACACTATGGTTCTCAAAAGAGGTGGTGGGGAAGATTAGGGAGAAAAAGATAGCATTCAGGAAGTATAAGGAAACACAGAAGGAGCAGGACAGAGAACTGTACCAATTAAAGCAGAAGGAAGTGGTTAAGGCAGTCAAAATAGAAAAAGCTCAAACCAAGGAAAAGATAACCAACTCGGTTAAGAAGGGGATAAAACCATTTATAGGTACATTAGGAAGTGAAGAAAGACAAAGGGAGGGATAGTGAGGCTGAATAAAGGGAGGGTGGGTGGGCAGGGAGGACAGTGAAAAAGCAGGGATACTGAATGAATACTTCTGCTCAGTATTCACAAAAGAAGAGGAGGGAGAGGTACCTAATCCAATCAATAGAAGCACTCAGGATAGGGAGGTCGATCCCAGTCCTTTCACAGAAGAAAGAGTTCTGAAAGAACTCCTAAAACTGAAGGTGGACAAAGCACTGGGGCCTGACAGGATTCACCCCAGAATTCTAAAAGGACAAATGGGAGAACTAGTGACGCCACTGACTACCCTTTTTAACAAATCATGGGAGGATGATGTAGTACCTGAGGACTGAAGGAGGGAAGATGTGATTCCCTTTCATTAAAATGGGAGCAAGACAGAGGTAGGAAACTATAGACTTGTCAGTTTGACCTCAGTGGGATGGAAAATGATGGAATCACTTCTGAAGGAAAGAATTCTTGAATACCTAGAGGCCAGTGGGGCACAGGACCCAAGGCAGCATGGATTCACAGCAGGAAGGTCATGTCAGATGAATCTAATCAATTTCTTTGACTGGGTGACCAAAGTAGCACACCAGGGAGGGGCTGTGGACATGGCCTACCTAGATTTTAGCAAGGCATTTGACACAGTCCCACACAAAAGATTAATAATCAAATTAGCCAGCCTGGGAGGGGGTCCCAGGGTGGTAGCCTGCGGTAAAACATTGGCTGGACAACAGGACACAGAAGGTAATAGTAAACGGAGTCCACTCTGAAGAAAGGGGGGGGTTACTAGTGGTGTACCACAGGGTTCAGTACTGGGTCTGGTCCTTTTTAACGTTTTTATAAGTGACATTGCAGAGGGACTGGAAGGAAAAGTATTCCTCTTTGCAGATGACACAAAGATCTGAAAACAGGAGAAGGGACTTGGCAAGGTTGGAGGAATGGTCAGAAGTATGGCAGCTTAGATTCAATACAAAGCAGTGCAAAGTAATGCACCTGGGAAACAGAAACCCAGGGGAAGAGTACACAATGGGGGGAGGGTAGTAACAACAACAAAAATGGGAAGGGACTTGGGGTAGTCATATCAATCAGGTGACCTAAAGGTTAACAAGCAATGTGAGAAGGCAGTAGTGATGGCTGGGGGATACTGGAATGTATAGGGAGAAGCATCACCAGTAGAAAACAGGAAGTTGTTATCCCTCTGTACAGACAATTGGTGAGACCCCTTTTGGAGTACTGTGTGCAGTTCTGGAGACCCCATCTCTGCAAGGACATTGACAGGATGGAGGCATTCCAGAGGAGGGCAACTAAAATGGTGCAGGGTCTGCAACAAAAGCCATACAAAGAGAGACTAAAGGAGCTTAATATGTATACCCTTGAGGAAAGGAGGGACAGGGAGCACATGATAGAAACTTTTAAGTACCTCAAGTGAATCAACAAAGTCCAAGAGGGTAGCATCTTTCAGAAAAAGAGATGTGCAAGAACAAGGGGACACAATTTGAAGATGGGGGGGAGGCTCAGGGGCAATGCAAGGAATTATTTTTTCACAGAGAAGATGGTGGACGCATGGAATGGCCTTCCTGAGGAGGTTGTGGGGTCAAAAACAGTAGGGGAATTCAAGAATGCATGGGACAGACATAAGGCAGTTCTGGTGGGGGGTAGGAAGAAATAGGCTGTTGGTTAACTAGGATCTGCAGCTTATCCAGTAGGTAGGGAAAAGGGCAGACTAGGTGGGCCAAGTGGTCCTTATCTGCCATCAAAGTCTATGTTTCTATGTTTCTATGTTAGTAGCACATTATTGGAATAAAGGGTGTAACCTGCTTCCTTCCCCACAGAGAGATTGCCTTGAAGATGATACTCCCCATCTTTGACTATGGTGACATTGCATTCAGCACTGCTCCTAAGTCCACCCTGGTCAGATTGGATCCTCTCTTTTTCTCGTTCTGCTGCCTTACCCTGGACAGTCCCCCCATGCCGACATAGAAACATAGACAGTGACAGCAGAAAAAGACCACTGATCCATCCTGTCTGCCCATGAACCCTAACAAACCCAGGACCGATTGACCATACAGGGTTCTAGCCCACACTATCTACTCCATGCTCCCTACATTACCGTTATTACCCTGAGCAACCACTAAGCCTTTCATTCTGTCCCAGCTGTGCTTGAAACCATTGATAGCTTTGGCAGCAACCACATCAGCTGGCAAATTGTTCCATGGCTACACCACCCTTTCTGTAAAATAAAACTTTCTTACTTCCCTCTTGAATTCCCCCCCCAATCAGTTTCCAATCATGCTCCTGTGTACTTGATCTTCTAGTTATGCTAAATGGTTCCTCATAATTTACCTTGTTTATTCCTTTCAGGAACTTGAAGGTCTCTATAATAGCCCCCCTCTGTCATCTGGCTTCCAGCTAATACATGTTTAGTGCCTTAAGCCGATCCTTGAAAGATCTACCCTGATGGCTCAGAATCATTTTGGTTACCCTATGCTGCACTGTCTCCAGCCTGCCCTTATCATTCCTTAGCTGAGGACTTCAGAACTGGGCACAGTACTCCAGGTGGAGCCTCACCAGTGATCTATAGAGAGGTAGTAATACCTCTTTTCCTTCTGCTGTCAATAACCCTTTCTATACACCCCAACATCCTGTTTGCCTTACTACAGGCCTTATTACACTGGTTTGATTGTTTTAGGGAGTCATAGATGATGACACATGTCTTTTTTCTTAGATGTCATGCACAGCTCCCTCCCCCCTATCCAGTACTCTGCCCTGGGGTTCCCATTCCCTATGTACATCACCTCCCAATTTTCTGCATTGAATTTCAACTACCAAACTTTTGACTACCTCTCTAGTTTTTGCAAGGCTCTCAGCATGTCCTTAACTCCCTCCTCAATGTCTACTATACCACAGAGCTTGGTGTCATCTACAAAGAGACACATCTTGCCCTGGATTCCTTCTCCCATGTCACTAATGAACTTATTGAAAAGTACTGGACCTAGGACCAATCCTTGTGGCACCCCAGTGTTGACCTCTCTCTTTTCTGATTTCACTCTGTTAATCACATCCCTCTGCTGTCGTCTCCCTTCCAGCCAGTTGCTCACCCATCTAACTGTGTTTTTCATTGCACCCAGATCCTCTAGCTTCTTCAGCAACTTTCTGTGAGGTACCAAGCCGAAAGCCTTACTGTAATCAAAGTAGAGTAAATCCACAGAATGGCCCTTATCCACTACCCTTGTTATCCAGTCAAAGAATACTATCAGGTTGGTCTGACAAGACTATCCTGTCACAAACCTGTGTTGTTTACTATCTTGGAATCCACTGTTCTCCAGGTAGTTTACAATATCCTTTTTGACTAACGTATCATCAGTTTATCCGCAATAGGGGTAAAACTGACACGTCTGTAGTTAGCCATTTGCTCCTTGTCCCCCCCCCCCATTGAGTGGGATTATGTCTGCTACCCTCCAGTCTTTTGGAACTACCCGTCTGAACTGAGCTATTGAATAGCCTCACCAGCTGTTTAGTTGTTTCCATTGCCAGTTCCTTGAGCACCCTCGGATGCATCCCATCTGGCCCCAGGGCCTTATCTGTACTGAGGGCTACTAGCTCTTACATAGATACATAGATACATAGACAGTGTCGGCAGATAAGGGCCTATGGCCCACCTAGTCTGCCCATTTGAGCTTGTAAGTTCAGTTTGTTTTCCTAGAAGTCTATTTCCTTACCCTGACCTCTAGAATTCCTTTATGTCTATCCCATGCATTCTTAAATCCGTGATTGTTTCAGCCCCCACCACTTCCTCTGGCAGGTGTTCCACTTGTCCACCACCCGTTCTGTGAAGAAATTCTTTCTCATGTTTCCTCTGAATCGTCCTCCTCCAACTTCATCCCATGCCCTCTGTCCTGAAACATCGTTTTCCTTAAAAATAGTGTTTTCCTGCACCCTGTTCCTCCCTGTAAGATACTTGTATGTCTCTATCATATCGCCTCTCTCCCTCCTCTCCTCCAGGAGTACATGTTCAGTTCCTTCAACCTGTCTTCATAGGATTTGTGATGCAACCATGCACCATCTTTGTTGCCCTCCTCTGAACCTTCTCTACCCTGTCTATGTCCTTACGTGGTATGGTCTCCAGAACTGTACACTGTACTCCAGGTGCGGCCTCACTAGTGTCTTGTATAGCGGAATTATGACCTCCCTTTTCCTGCTGGTGATGCCCTGCCTATACATCCCAGCATCCTATTTGCTTTACCTGATGCCTTGTCACACTGTTTCCCTACCTTGGGGTCATCAGAGATGACAACCCCAAGATCCTTTCCTGCTTGGTGCATGCTATATCCTCATCCCCAACTGATATATTGTGCCAGGGTTTTTGTGCCCATATGCATTATCTTGCCTTCTTTGCATTGAATTTCAACTGCCAAACCCTTGACCATTCTTCAAGTTTCTGCAGGTCCCTTCTCATTCTGTCTACACCCTCTGGTGTGTCAACTCTGTTACAGAGCTTTGTGTCATCAGCGAACAGTGAAATTCTGCCTTCTATATCCTGTGCAATGTCACTGATGAAGATGTTGAATAGGACCGGTCCCAGCACTGATCCCTGTAGTGCCCCACTGGTCACTCTTCCCTCTGTGGAGTGACAGCCATTTACCACCACCTCTGTGTTCTGCCACCCAGCCAGTTACCTACCCACCACACTACTGTCCTGCCCACCCCATATTCCCCAGTTTGTGTAATAGTCTTCTATGTGGCACAGTGTCAAAGGCCTTGCTGAAGTCCAGATAGGCCATGTCCACTGCCCCTGATCCACCTCCTAGTCACCCAGTCAAAAATTCAATGAGGTTGGTCTGACATGACCTCCCCTGGTGAAACCATGCTGCCTTGGGTCCTGTAGTCCATTGACAACCAGATGTTCCACCAATCTCTCCTTCAGTAGTGCTTCCATGATCTTTCCCACTACCGAGGTGAGGCTGACTGGTCTGTGGTTCCTGCTTCCTCTTTGTTCCCACTTTTGTATAAGGGGACTACATCTGCTGTCCTCAGTCTTTGGGTACCTCCCTGTTTCCAGTGATTGGCTGAACAGGATAGCCAGAGGTTCAGCCACCTCTCTTAGTTCTTTAAGGACCCTGGGTGCACCCATCTGGCCCCATTGCTTTGTCAACTCTTATTACTTCCAGTTCCTTCAGGACCCTTTCTCGTGTAAAGGGACTTGTGTCCATTTCTGCACCATTCTCACCCTTGTACTCCTTCAGACCCATTACCCCCTCTTCCTTAGTAAAGACTGAGCAGAAATACCTGTTCAATATGTCAGCTTTACTGTTGTCATCCTCCGCTGCTCCCATCCTCCCCTTCAGTCTACTCCCTTTGACCTTCTTTTTCACTTATGTACCTGTAAAGGTTTGTCCCTTTAACCACTGATTTTGCAATGTGTTCTTCTGTCTGAGCTTTGGCTTCCCTTACTGACTTCCCTGCCTCCCTTTGTTTCTCCTGGTACTTCTCCCTATCCCCTTCTGCCTGTGTCTTTTTGTTATTGCCTGAATGCAGTCTTTTGGCTTTCACTTTCTTTGCTACCTCTTTGGAAAACCACAATGGTCTCTCTTTCTTTTCCTCTTGCTAACCTGCTTAATGCATAATTCTGTTGTTCTTATAATCCCCATTTTAAATACTGCCCACTGTTCCTCAATCCCTGATTCCTGTCCTATTCCCCTTAATGCCTCTTTCAAGCATCTCCCCATTTTCCCAAAGTCTGCCCCCCTAAAATCCAGGATAGCTCTTTCCAAACTCTTTCACTGGTAAATACTTGCTGCCTCATTTCAGGGATCCCCTTTACAACTGCCTCAATGCCACTTTGTGCCAGAGACCCTGTATCTTCCCTTGTGAATACATAGCAAAAGTAGTCGTTAAGAGCAGCCTCTTTCTGTCTATCCCCCTTAATTATCCTACCTCCCTCTGTTCACCTAATAACTACTCTTCCCAGTCTTTTTTTCTCTAATATATCTAAAGAACTGTTTTCCCCACCCTTGATCCACTGAACAATACACATCTCTGTGTGCCTTTGTTTCACTAACTGCCCTTGTTTTCTCTTGTTCTCATTAGATGCTTGCTGAAGGTAGCCAGATGTTACACCTCTAAAGGTTCTGGTGCTTTCCAGTGTGTTTCCCCTTGGATATGGAACTCACTTCCCTTCAGCCTTAATAGGCTGGAGTCCCATCTCCGTTTCAAAAGAAAACTACGGCAGTACTTATTGCTTGCCGATTTCTGCACTTGTTTTGACCCAGGTTGAATCTGCTATGGCCTGCACCCTGTTTCTACCATGCCCCCTCACCCCAGGCTTGTCTCCTAGTTCTTAAGTACTCCCTGACCTGAGATTTCTCCTTCCCCTACAGCTATAGTATTTCTTATCCCTTCTGTCTCTGTCTTCATACTTGTCATATGTGTCTCCAACATCCTCACTGCATTTGTTTAGTCTAGCTGTACTGTTCTTGCAATAATCCAAGTGTCCCTTTTCTACCAGCTATATTGCCTTATACTGACTGTACCTGATATGCTATGTGATGTGCTTTGGAATGTTGCTTTGCTTTCTGTAATATTTATACCTTTATGCACTCTTGGAATGTTATATGCAATAATCCAAGTGTCCCTATTTTACCAGCTGTATTGCCTTCCACTGACTGTACCTGATATGTTATGTGATGTGCCTTAGAATGTTATTTTACTTTCTGTAATTTATGTACCTTTCTGCACTCTTGGATTGCTGTATGCTTTCTGTAATGTACTCTCTCGGGTCGTGCCTGAAAATAGTCATTTTATGGCTAGTGCACCTACCCTGTTAACAAAAACTAAATAAATAAAAAATATCTACTCTCACAGTTCTTTCTTTCCTTGTACCCGGTGGAGTCCTACTTTTTGGATCTCATTGCTTCTCTGACCTTTCCAGAGAACCATATTGGTCTCTTGTACCATATTCTTTTGATTACTGTTCTCATGCAAGACTTTTTTGCCTCAAGAATGGTTCCGATGGAGAACGACTAGAGGGGCGGCGTGGCGACCGCTGTTCGGAGGTCCCCCTGCTTGGACCGGAGATGACAGTGTAGGGTTGAGGCGCTGGCTCACTGAATCAAGTCGGGCGGACCTCCTCTGCAGAATCCATGAGGACTGCATCTGCTGGAGAGGAAAGGGGACATTTCTTTTTTGTCCTGATTGGAGGGCAAATCTCGGCATCCTCCTTTTCGAGCTGTTGGTGCCTAATTTTTGAAAGCGCAGCAATCTTGCCCTGATTGGCCTCTGGTCCACTGTGACATGCAGTTCTGCTCAGTAAAAGGCAGAGCAGCGCCAGTGGCCCCGGACTGACTTTGTGGAGGCAGACGAGGAGGCGGCATGGCGACCGTTGTTCAGAGGGCACCCCGCTTGGACCAGGAGGCGCGGTGTGGGGTCAAGTGCCAGCTCACTGAATCGAGTCGTAGGGCCTCCCTGCAGAATCCATGAGGACTACATCTGTTGGAGAGGAAGGGGAATTTTTTTGCCCTCCCACCCACGCAGTTCCCTTCTCCCCTTAAATGCCCCTAAGCCCTCCCACTAGTTTTGGCAGGGCTAACTATGTGATGTATCTACTGGCATAGCTCTCTCACCTCCCCTTACTACGACGTCATCTGTCCTGGGACTGTATTACTGGGGTGTTCTGCCCTGAACTACCGTTCTGTTGGGGGACTTGGTGTGGCCTGTCTAAACTTCACCTATAATATGCTATGTATGTGGGCTCTCCCTCGGCTTAATGGTACTTGCCCTAGTAACTGGTTGAAGTGTACAACTGCTATACTGTACTAATTCTTAGCCTGTTTATCTACCTACTTCTGCTAGTATCCTGTGGCATGTATTCAGTCTACTGTATGATTTTACCATGTGCTACATTTTTGTTTCCACCTGACCTTGGATTTGCAATGTCTATCTCCAGGGTGTGGTAATTCAATTTATTGTGAGATACTACCGTGTGCTGCATTTATTCTCACCTGGTCTAGGCTGGCTATGTCTATCTCCTGGGTGTGTCCATGAATTATTGCTAGGAGGCAACTTCAATCCCTGGTGGGTGGGGGGGCACTCTGCTGTTACTTGCTTGTCTGCCTAATTTTTGCCCCTAGGATTCCAGCCAGTGTTTGTCTCTGCTTATCTGAGTACAGGACTGTGTATGCTAGCTTACCCAACTATATTGCCTAGCAGGGGTACTGTCCTTAGAATACCCTTCTATCCTGCATCCTGGGTGTTGCCCTGGGACTGGTTCTCTCAACATGATGGCTCCTAAGTCCACCTGGGGGGTCACTAGCCCCTTCCTACCTATTGGCATCCTTTTCATTGGCCTAGTCCTCTCCCTAAGCTTCCCACTATGCTTTGTGGACTGTTCCACTCCATGGAGGGGCCCTTTGGGTACTCTTGAACAGTCTGAGACATATAACTTCACCTTCTCCAACCTGTTAGTTTTGGGCAGTCAGCCTCTCTGGCCTATTGGCTGCCTCAGCCTTAGGTGTGTTCTGTACCCTCCCCTTATTCATCAAGTGCCACGTTCACAAGCCCTTGGTCAGGGGTGGACACCCTCCCCTAAGGCATCTCTTCTGGGTTCTTCTGTTGATACTAGTCATGGCCGGTGACATTGAACTTAACCCAGGCCCCTCTTATCATGCCTCCTCCCTCCCGGGTGGGTGGTTGTCTGGTAAAGGACTAAAAATAGCTCATCTCAACATCCGCAGCCTCCTGTCCAATCTAGCTGAGCTTACTGCCTGGGCCTCCCATTACAAGCCTGACATTCTCAGCAACACTGAGTCATGGCTGAAAACTTCTACCCCTGACTCTGCCTGTATGCTCCCTGGCTTTGACCTTATTAGGCTTGACCGGCCAGGGAGGAAGAGGGGTGGCGGCATTGTGATCTACTTCAGGAGTCATCTAAACGTGGCAGCTGTGCCACACAAATTATCCCCACTATCTCCTTGTAAGGTACTTCATACTATGCTCTTACTTGGCAACACTAAAAAGCTGCACATCATCTGTACATACAATCCCCCCAAGGGGGGGTGTGCCAGGGCTATCCTCCCTCCTTGAAGCTGTGGGTCCTTTGACTGGGGATAATGAACTGCTTATCATGGGTGATCTTAACGTTAATTGGCTTGGGGGTAATACCAAGGTGTACGACCCTCTGCTTGCTGTCCTGTCCCTGTTTCAGCTCATCCATGAGCCCACCAGGTGGTCTACTACTGGTGGAAATAGCTCCCTTCTTGATTGGGTCCTGTCGAACAGGCCTGAGAGGATCTCCTCCTCCTCAGGAACCCTCCCTGACTCAATCTCTGACCATTCCCCCGTGTACTGTGTATGGAGAATCTCCTCCCAGAAAATTCCCCACAAAGTCATCCATGTCAGGGATTTCTCTAAGTTTGACCTGGGTTCCTTTCACGAGGACCTGAGGCAAATGGACTGGTCTGAGGTACTAAATGCACTGGACTGTCCCACTGCAGTTAGCTCCTTCCTCAGTTCCTTATCAGCACTGGAGGACAGGCATGCATCCCTTATCAGGAGGAGGATAAGGGGGGCTGCCACAAAGTGGCTCCTTGGAAGTCTCCTTGCCCTTATGCGTACTAGGGATACATGCTGGGCTAGTTTCAAGGCCACGCTGGACCAGGCCCTATTTCAGCAGTAAAGGAGACTCAGAAATGAATGCAAGAGAGCTATCAGGGTTGCCAAGAGTGAATACTGCAGTACTGCCTTACTCAGCTCTGCTAAGGACACTAGGAATTTCTGAAGGAACATCAAAAATATAGTTAGCGGTTCCTCCAGCTGTGGGGTCTCTGATATGCTCACTGATGGTTCAAACTGTAATAACCCCCTAACCATTGCAAATGCATTCGACTCCCACTTTTCTGATCTGTCTGTGTTCACCTCCCTATTCTGTACTGGAAGATGTGATAACAGTGCTCTGCTAACAGCCTCTCAACCGCCACCCACCTCTCATCCACTATTCCACTTTAGGGCGGTGCCAGTACAGGAGATGCAGAGACTATTCTCTGGTCTCTCCCCCATGCCAGTGCTGGTCACGATGGCATTGAACCTAGGCTCCTCCAGCTTGGTGCCCTCTATGTTGCCCCCCCAATGGCTCATATCTTCAATATGTCCCTTGCCCTTGGAGTCTTCCCTGACCCCTGGAAGGTGGCTAGGGTTGGTCCTGTACTTAAACAAGGCAACTCTAAGATCCTTGATAATTATCGGCCAATAGCCATCTTGTCGGCTGTCAGCAAACTTCTGGAGAAAGTTGTTGCTGGGCAACTTAATGAGTATATCCAGGCCCATGAGCTGCTGGCTCCTGCGCAGCATGGCTTTCAGAAAGGGCACAGTATGACCTATGCACTTGTTACAGTCTCCTCTGGGATCAGGGCTGCCATGGACCAGGGCAAGCTCTCAGGTGCCATCTTCATTGATCTATCCAAGGCCTTCGACTTGGTTGATCATGCCCTACTCATCTCTCAGCTTTGGTCTCTTGGTCTGTCTCCCACTGCCCTAAGATGGTTTGCCTGCTACCTTCAGAGTCGATCTCAACTAACCAAATTTAGTAAGGTCCTCTCGGGCGCCACCCCTGTGACCTCCGGTGTTCCTCAGGGGTCAGTCCTAGGGCCTCTCCTTTTTTCCATCTTTGTTAATAACCTTCCCTCTGTCTCCTCTCACTGTAGCTTGACACTATATGTGGATGACCTGGCCATCCTCACCCACTCCCGTGACATCGGGGTTATCAACCGCCAATTGAGCGCTGATTTTAAGAATGTCCAGTCTTGGATTACAGCATACAAGCTTGTCCTCAATCTAAAAAAAACCCAGGCCATGCTCTTTGGGTCCCCGACCAAGTAAAAGGCCTCTACCGCCTCCCTGTGCATAAATGGTATCTACGGCTCGCTCGTCTTGGTCACTAATACCATCAGATACCTGGGTGTGACACTTGACCCCCAGCTTGACCGTGGTCATCACATCCAGAATATATGTAGGGAAGCCAATAGTAAGCTGGGTCTTGCCTACAGAGCAAAGAATAACCTTACATCTGCTGCTTGTCATGCACTAGCCAGTGGTGTATTTCTTCCAACTCTCTCCTATGGGTTCCCCCTGTACGTGCGCACTGCCAAAGCTCACATCACTCGGTGGCAGGTAGCCTATAACAATATCTGTCATTTTGCACTTGTGGCTCCCCCTCTTACCCACCACTGTGACCTGTACAGTAAGCTTGGTTGGCTCTCCCCAGTCAATTACATGAGTTTTGTCCTGGGCAGTTTCACAGGTAAAGTGCTCAGAACCGGCACCCCCCAGTGCCTGGCAGGGCTCCTTGTACCTGCCTCCTTGTCTTACTCCCTCTGGTCCCTGGACTCTGCTGTCTTCAAGGTTCCTGCCACTCGCACACTGATGGGGGATAGGGATTTTGCTGTTTGTGCTCCCAGAGTCTGGAACTCCTTCCCCCTCACCCCCCCGGTTCAAACCGCACCTCACCTCACCTTCTCACTCCAGCCTTCGGAGCTCTCTATGGACCTACCTGAGGTGCTCCTCTGCATGTGGCTGTCCCAATCGCCTTAACTGATCTAGGCCCCTGTACTGGACTATTATGCACCTGTCGATATGGTGGCCCCTGCGCGGGCCCTGAGGGATGGATCTTGCTGGGTCAGGATGCTGCTTTGTTTAATAATGCGCTGGTTCTCTCTGCCCAAGGCAGAGCTCTGCCTGATGTACTATTTTGGTGGGTATACTACTGCACTGATATGTATTTACTACACTGATTTGTATTTACCCTATGCCTCTGGGTCTGTGACCTTTGTCTGATGCACTGTTCTTTTCAGCTTTTTATGCCTGTTCTCTCCTACCTAATTATGTGTCACTACTTGACTGCTTATTTCAGTGCTCACTTGACTCTACCTGATCCTGTGCAAATGTATGTATAGCATTCTTATTGTTCCTGTATCGACTTGTCTATTACTGTACCACTGTTATGGTACTCTCCCGGGTCATACCTGAAAATAGGCAGTTGTTTCTCTAGTGTACTTACCTGGTCAACAAACGCTAATAAATAAGAATGGCTCCCTTGATTGCCCCTATCTTTCCTCCACATCACTGATGCCATCCACTTCAACTAACTTGTCTGGTTGAAGTCTGCCCTTCTGAAATCTAGGATTTTAGCCTTTGATAAGTTCTTACTTGTCCCAAGGGCTGTGTTGAATCGTATATTTTATTTATTTATTTTATTTGAGTTTTGGTAACCGGGAAAGTCCACTGAGACAATTACAGTCCCTTTTTCAGGGTCGACCTGGGGTTGAGAATCAACCATGAAGTTACAAGTGAAATCAGCAATGCAGTTCTCAAGTTACAAAGTTGGCATTAGGCAGAGTACATGTCAAGACAAAATATTGCAAGTACACAAACAATCTACTACAGACTTTTTCTTGGCGATCGATGCAAGCCTAGATAGAGGAGGAGGAGGCAATACACAGGGCAGTTATAGTACAAAACTTCATATTAAACAGTAGTAATATAACATGGGAATGGCTAGGATCAGAGATTCTACACGTACTACTCTTGTATTATGCTAGGAGGAGCAGTAGTGGAGTGGGAGGAAGGATAAGGCATGAGGAGGCAGCTGTGGGTAAGGTAGAGGAGTATCTGGGTGGGCAACCTTCGGAGAGAGCAAGATCAGGTAGCAGAAGTAGACAGAAAGGGAGACAAATGTGATTAACATTGAGAGAGGGAGGAGTAGGAGAGAATGGCGGGAGGGAGGGAGTTCCAGTCAGTTAGAGCAGCATATGAAAAGGAGCATCTGGATACAGCAAGATGTATTTTGGGAACAATGAAAAGGGGAGAGAGGCAGAGTGAAGTGTGCGTGGTGTTTGTTTGAGGTGAATAAGTTCTCTGAGGCAAGGAGGGGTGAATTTGTGGACAAACTTGAAAATGAGGCTCAGGTTGGAGTGCCTCAGTTTTGCTTCGTAGGAGGACCACCCCAGAGAGGTGAGAACATCACAATGGTGAGAGCAGGCAGGGGCCTCCAAGGCAAAGCAACCAACCCTGTGGTAAGCCTGAGATAGGAGGGATATGGAGGAGGAGTTAGTGAAGAGGAGGAGGGGTGCAGCATAGGATAGGAGGGGGAGGAGGGATGCGGAGGCTATTTTTTGGCAGGAGGCAAGTGCGAAGTGCGGGCAAATGCGATAGAGGAGTCTGAGTTTCTGGTTGAGATTTTTGATAGTGTTTGGAATATGAGAGTTGAGCGAGAGGGTGGTGTCCAAAGTAACACCCAGGTATTTGAAGAGAGTGAACCCCCTCTAATGAATCTCCCTTGGTAGTGGAGAGGCTAAGGGTAGGTGGATTAGGGTTTTGTGCAGGCCGATGAGTGAAGACCATGCATTTTTTTTTTTTTGAGTTGAGAACAAGATGATTACACTGGAACCAGGCTTCCAGGTAGGTGAAGTCTGAGGCAAGGTCCTGATTGATTTGGTCTATAACTGGAGAGGAGTGGTGGATGATGGCATTGTCTGCATATAGATGAACTGTGGCACCCCTGCAGAATTTGGGGAGATCATTGATAAAGAGCGAGAATAACATGGGGCTCAGAATGGGGCCTAGCGGGACACCATGGGAAACTGGTTTTTGCTCAGACTGGGAGCCATCTCACTTAACTTTCATCGATTGACCAGACAGATAGCTCTTGATCCAGTGCAGCATATTTAGGTCCAGGCCAAGTTGATGCAACTGGCTAGTCAGATTTACTGTGTGCTGTTATTTTTATTTTGTACTCACAGGGATTGTTACTGTTTGTTGCTAACATTTTATTGCTTCATTTTTCTCTGATTCAAATTGTTGTTCGCTGGGTATACTTTCTAATGCATTATTACAAGGTGTGCCTACAGATGTGTGCTAATGATCTTTTGCAAGGTATATCTTCTGTTACTGGTTTATTTTTCTCTGTAGCAAAGTGATTCTTACAGGGTATATCTGCTGTGAAATTATTACAGGTGGTGCTTTACCGGTTTTACAGTTTTATCTATCATTAGGATAAGCTTTCAGGGTTACTGCGTTTGTTGCTGACTGATTGTTTCTGCTCTTACCTCCTTGTTTCTTTGGTCCATGGTTCTTCTTTTTCAGCAGGGGAAGGGCCCAGCCACCCACCCAATCCATCCCCAACCACCCTTTTTATAGGGTAGCACAGTCGTGACATTTCCTGTGGCAAAGCAGGAAAGGACGGATCAGTAGGGTATCCACATGGTGACCTTATTTACAGGGGCACTAATAATTTAACACAAAATCAAACTTTTGCTTTCATTTTCTTCCTTCTAATTATGCTGACCAGGTTATAAACCCAGCAACTTATCTGGAATGGATATCATTAACTGCAGGTACTTCGGAACACTTTTCAGAAGGGCAGTTTTAAAGGATTTTAAAGGATTTAGGACACTGTCCTACATGCTGGGCCATTGAAGATCTTAGGGCTCAGCTCCAGGCAGCATGGGCAGAGATTGCACACCTCAAATTTCATATTCAAGAGGAAATATATTATAAGAACCACCTGTCATTTCCCCAACATCCAACAGAAGCACCTCGACCGCAGAGGGTAGTTGGTCTGGGAGGTTGGCAGGTCGTTCAGAGGGGCAAATCGGGTGCCCCATCACCCGGTGTTCTCCAACATATTACCTTCACAAACCATATAAAAACTACAAACAGGTATCTGCCTCTATCTCTGAAATGAAACAAAGGGGCAGAGGACACTGCAGAGCAGGATACTGCAGCACAGGAGCTAGCACAGCAAAACTCACCCAAGACAGGAACCAAAACAAAAAAAGCAAAAAGGAAATCCAAAAAACTTCTGATCATGGGAGACTCCATGATTCGGGGAGTTGATACCTATCTCCAGCCAGGGGTAATGATCAGATGTCTCCCAGGTATATCAGCATGGAGAGACACTGACCGCATTACTAAAATTGTTCAGGAAGCAGGAGAAAACATTGACATCCTGGTACACATAGGGACTAATGATCTCACCAGCTGGTCAGTTGTGGAGATCAAGGAACACCTGACCAGGCTGGGTGACAAACTATCATCCATTTCATCTGGCATCTCCTTCTCTGAGATCCTGCCAGTATGGGAGAGAGGGGCAGATGGACAGAAAGTCAGAGAAGGGGAAATAGGGAGCTAAACATGTGGCTTAAGGGCTGGTGCCAGAAAAAAGGACACAAATTTGTAGGGAACTGGCAACAGTTTTGGGAGCGAAAGTTCTTTCAATTTGATGGACCTCATATGACTAACTAGGAAGTCAGTGCATTGGGGCAGAAGTTTGACATCTTTGCAGAATATTTAAACTAGCAAATGGGAAGAGGGGTGCAGTACCCCATACGTCCAATGGGAAGAACCCCCCCCAGTTAGTGTTCAAACAGGAGTTCAGCATGTTTGCAGTTATTTTGCATCACCAGGTAGGGAAAAAGGTCCAGCTCCCCATGCAATGCACGGGGGAAATGCCAGACCTCAACCAACAACTAACACACCAAAATCTGGCCAATGGAAAATCATGTACACAAATGCTTGTAGTCTGGGAAACAATATCCCAGACCTAAAGGCAATAATGACAGAGGCTAAATTGGGCATAGTAGCAATTAGTGAGACATGGTTTACCAGTAACCACACTTGGGAGACTTCAGTACTTGGCTATGTACTTTTCAGAAGAGACTGAGGTGCAAAAAAGAGGGTGTGGAGTGGCCCTGTATGTAAATGAAAATATCAAAGCTACAGAAATTCAGAATACACGTAAGGAGCCAGAAGATCTGGGGGTCACCCTGGAAACAGGAAATGGGACAGCCATAAGAACTGGGGTTGTCTACAGGCCCCCAGACCAGGGGGAGGACATAAACACATTACTGTTAGAAGATATACAAAACATAACAGCTAAAGGGGAGGTTCTGATAATGGGAGACTTCAACATGCCAGATACAGATTGGTCAATACCAGCAGGAACATCTGCCAGAACTAGACACATGGTGGAGTCCCTGCGGAGGGGGGCTTCAAACAACTGATGCAACAACCCACAAGTGGCAGGGCTATCCTAGATCTAGTGCTGACTAACAGGGAAAGGATCTCAGATCTCCAGGTAGAAGGTCACCTGGGAGCCAGTGACCATCACATGGTATGGTTCAATTTGGCCACTACAACTAAATCATCCCATTCCAAGGCAAAAATATGGGACTTCAGAGGAGCTGACTTTGATAAGATGGCGAACAGAGTTAAGCTAGCCCTGGCAAAAAGAAATATTGGTGAGGGGGTACAGGCAAAGTGGGCAAGCATAAAGGATGCAAAACTTGAAGCAACATCCCATTGTGTTAGAGAGAAAAGGAAGTGCAAAAGAAGAAGGAAACCACTTTGGTTCTCAAAAACAGTAGCGGAAAAGGTCAGAGTCAAAAGGCTGGCCTTCAGGAAATGTAAGGGAACACAGCGGGATAAAGATAGGGAGGCATACCAAACTTCTCTAAGGGAAGCAGGGAAGGCAGTAAGGCAGGCAAAGGCCCAAATCGAAGAAACACTAGCACAAACAGTAAAAGAAGGTGACAAGACTTTCTATAGATGCATTAGTGAAAGGAGAAAGTCCAGAGGGAGTATTGCTAAGATCAAAGCAGATAAGGGGGCGTGTGAGGAGGAGGACCATGTAAAAGCATAATCCTAAATAGATACTTCTGCTCAGTATTTACTGAAGAAAAGGTAGGGCAGGGCCCTCAGCTTAGCACCATGGACACGGGGGGGGGAGGGAGGTGAGCACTACTCCCTTCACAAAAGAAAGGGTCCTACAAGAGCTCGATAAGCTCAGGGTGGACAAGGCAATGGGACCTGATGGCATACATCCCAGGGTACTAAAGGAGCTAAGGGTGGAACTAGAAGAACCATTATCAGAACTGCTTAGTGAGTCTCTGAGCACAGGACAGGTCCCAGAAGACTGGAGAAGACCTCATGTGATCCTGGTCCACAAGAGTAGTAGCAGGGAGGAGGCAGGGGACTACAGACCAGTCAGTCTTACCTCAGTAGTGGGCAAGATTATGGAGGCAGTCCTTAAGGAAAGGATAGTGCAACACCTGGAATCCATAGGAGCACAGGATCCAAGACAGCATGGGTTTACAAAAGGAAGGTTCTGTCAAACTAATCTCATAGATTTCTTCGACTGGGTAACCAGAGTGACGGACCAAGGGGGAGCAGTTGATGTCTCCTACCTTAACTTCAGCAAAGCGTTCAATACTGTTCCACATAGAAGATTGATTAATAAACTGGGTAGGCTCAGGGTGGGTCAGAGGTTGGTCAACTGGGTGGCAAACTGGTTGGCGGGCAGAAAACAGAGAGTGGTGGTAAATGGTATACAGTCAGAAGAGATGCAAGTCACAAGTGGGGTACCTCATGGATCAGTCCTGGGGCCAGTCCTCTTCAGTGTCTTTATCAGTGACATTGCAGATGGACTGGAGGGTAAGGTTTGTCTGTTTGCAGATGACACCAAGATCTGCAATAGAACAGATGATCCAGATGGGGTGGGCAGAATGAGAAGAGATCTGGATAAACTATCAAAATGGTCGGAAGAGTGGCAACTAGGGTTTAATGCAAAAAAGTGCAAGATCATGCACATAGGGAAGAGAAACCCTGAAGCCACCTATAGGCTGGAAGGGGAGTTGCTGGCAGTCACAAGGGAAGAAAGAGACTTGGGCATCATCATCACAGATGACCTGAAATCATCCAAGCAGACCACTGAAGCAGTAGGTAAGGCTAGGAGGATGTTAGGGTGCATTAGTAGGGGTAGCACAAGTTCAAAGACAGAGGTAATAATCCCTCTTTACAAGACACTGGTTAGGCCCCATCTGGAGTACTGCGTGCAGTACTGGAGGCCACACCTTCACAAGGACATTAACCACATTGAGGCAGTCCAGAGCAGGGCAACCAAAACGGTGCAGGGACTGCATCAGAAAACATATGAGGACAGATTAGCGGAGCTCAATATGTATACCCTAGAGCAAAGGAGGGAGAGAGGTGATATGATCAAAACATTCAAACACCTTAAGGGCACTGACAAGGTGAAAGAGTCTAACATGTTTCAATATAAGAAAAATAGCAGGATAAGAGGACACAGCATGAGATTAGAGGGAGGCCAATTAAGATGTAATGTGAGGACGTTCTTTTTCACAGAAAGGGTGGTGGATGCATGGAATGTCCTACCTCAGGAAGTGGTGGATATGAATACAGTGCAGGGCTTCAAACAGGCATGAGATACGCATAAGGGAGCAATACAGATGAGTATGAATAGATAGGCCATTGACAGAGCAAAGGCCGATGGCACATTTATAAGGTAGAAAAAGAAATGGGCAGACTTGATGGGCCTTTCGGTCCTTATCTCCTGTCAATTTCTATGTTTCTATGTTTCTATGGTGAAGCTGAAGCCCGTGATTCACGAGGTCAAATGCTTTGATGAGATCCATGAATATGGCTCCTGTGGCTTGACCCTTATCCATTGGGTGGAAGATGTCAGATGTTACTTTTATGAGTGCAGTGAGAGTACTGTGATTCATTCTAAAGCTGTGTTGGCAGGGTGATGGCAGATTGTGGGAGTCAACTTAATCTTGGAGATGATTATACATGGTACGCTCTTGGATTTTTGCAGGTGTGAGAGCAGATATATAGGTCGATAATTTTCTGTTATGGAGTTAGGTCCCCCTTTGTGGACCAGGACTACTACTGCTACCTTCCACTTATCTGGCACAATGTTGGAGAGGAAGGACCAGTTAAACAAGTCATGGATGGGGTGAGCTAGGGCAAGGGCACCCAGCTTAAGAAATTTTGGTTCCAGCGAATCATATCCGGGAGAGCCCTCCAGTTTTAGATTAGATAGAAGTTGCTGCACATCTTTGAGTGTGGCTAGCTTCAAATGGAATTCAGGATGACCCCCTAGGTTGGGGGGGGGGGAGTCGTGTGAAGAGAGGGAGAGTTGTAGAAGATTGAGGTGTATTTTTGTAGGTCAGTGAAGAAATTGTCAAATCCAGGGGCTGAAGAGAGTGGGTCATCAAGGGTGGAACCATTGACAGAAATAGAGCTTGGGTTTTCCACAGTCTTTCCTTTAACTAGCAAGTTGATTTGTCTCCAGAATTCCTTAGGATTACTAAGGTGCTCAGCTTGGGGAGATTTGAGATGGTATCTCTTAGCTTTTTTTACAGAATTTTTACATTTATTACTGAGCTGTCTGTAAATAAGCCAGTCAGAGGGGAGTCCACTCTGTTTATACATTTGCCATGCTTTGTCACAGAGGGCCATAAGGGATCTGATATCCCTGGAGAGCCTCGGGGCTTTAACACCCTTGGATCTGCATTTCTTCTAAGGGGCATGTAGGTTAACTATTTTGGTGAGAGTGGAGATTAGGAAGTCCAGGGCTAGGTTTATGTCAGGAAGTGTATTAATGGGGCCCCGTTCTGTAGTGTTAATGGATGACAGGAATCTTTTGCGTCATACTTAGTCATATCCTGTACCAGGGAAATCTGGGGTGGAGGGTTGGTATAGTTGTTTCTGCACACAGAGAAGGTGGGAGAGTGACTGCTTAGACAATCTGAGAGCGTGCCCGCAGATTTGATTTTAAGTGGGCAGTTGGTGACCATCCAGCCAAGTAGGGTATGGTTGCCAGATTTTAGATTGACTCGTGTGTGATCACGGATTAACTGGGTAAGGTGACCATCAGCAGGTGATGCACGAACATAATCAAGATTGGGGTGAAGCCAGTCAATGTTGAAGTCCCCACATAGGATGAGGTCATGCTTAGGGAGGCTGCCTAAGGATGCAAGAAGTGGAGGCAGGCTAGCAGTGACAAGGCTGGGGGGGCATATATATACAACCTATGATGAGTTTTTTAACATTTCCAAGTATAAGTGTGACATACAGGGACTCAATGAAAGAAGGTGAGGAGACAGGAGTGGGAAGGACAGTGACGTTGAGGCCTGACCTGTAGTAGGTCATTACCCCTTCCCCCCTTTTGCCTATCCTATCATGTCTAAAGTTGCCATAGCCTGGAAGAAACACCTTGTGTTGTTTGATGGCAGGTTTTAGCCAGGATTCAGAAAAGCATAGGATGTCAGGAGACATTCGTGTAGCCCAGGCTTCCAATTCCACCATTTTGGGGCGTAGGCTGCAAATGTTAAAGTGGACTATTTTTAGACCTTTCATAGGAGGTAGAAACACTGCAGATTGGGTCAGGGGAGAATGAAGTGCAAGTCCAGGGTTGGTTTCAATGTCCCCAGCCTGGAGTAGCAGGAGGAGAGTAGAGACAGTTACCCAGGGCAAGGTGCCGGAAGGGAATATTCCAAGGGCAGGGGTAGCATTGGGAGCAAGGAGTCATTTGTGCAGCCGGTACCCAAGCATAGCTGTATCTTGTTTAGGCAGACAGGGGATGTAGAGAAATATTGTCAGGGATTCTGGTTCAATGTGAACTGGGGGGAAGTGAACATTTGCCTGCAGGGTGTTGGAGGGCTCCAGCTATCACCAAGTCTACATACCAGCTTGAAGCAATAAGACAAGCAAGAGAGACTAACCAATGTATACTGCTAATTATAGCAGTCATGCCAAGCTGGGCAAGCAGGAAGCGAGCAGAATGCAGGTGTCCTGCCTAAAGATGGAGCCCTAGGTCCAGAGGTGTCAGCAGGGAGATAAGAACCAATGGAGAAAGGATTTTCTGAGGAAGGAGGGGCAACAGGAGTATTTAAAGGTGGCCTGGGAGGGGTCAGGGGGTGGGACAAAACAACAGGCAAGAGAGAGCTACTAGTCCCCAGATACCCGAATGCAAGCCAGAGAAGCTGGCTGAAAGGCGCACCAGTTGGGAGCAATGCTCCTCACGGCTGACCCAATCAGAAGCCTTTGAGAAAAGCTACAGCCAATGAGAGAGCAGCCAGAGCAGACTGGCTCCAAATTCAAACAGTGGCGAACCTTCAGTGTTTCGCCCAGGAGTCGGGACCAGGTGGCCGGTCCTAAGAGGGATGCGGTGTCCAGAGAGGCGGCGGCCGACGAGACGGCTGTAGGCACCACCTGCTGTTCTGCGCACTGCTCAGGGTGCTCTGATCTGAGAGAAAAAAAAAAAGAATGCAAGGGTGAATATATTGAGGAATAGGACAGAAGGCACTTGGGGGGGCTAGCGGCCGACAGTCAGCGGGGGGTGGGGCTGATCGAGGGCAACACAAAGGCAGAGCAGTTAAGAGTTGCTGAGGGTGGGGTCTGAATGGAACAAGAGAGGGGGAGGACAGAAGACAAAGTGTAAGGTTTCTGCAGGAGAGGAGGGCAAGTTCAAGTTCGAGCTGAGACTGCAGAAATGGCACTGCTTAGTTAGGAAGCAGGTTGTGGGAGGGTTAGGTAGGAAATATCTGAAGTCAGAGTAAAGGAAGAAGAGAGAAGAAAAAAAGAAAGAAAAGGTGTAGGCAGGAGTGGCAGGGTTTCATCAGGAATTGAAAAATCACACAGTTCCTACAATACAGTAATTTAGCTAACATACAAATTAGGCAGTCTTCTAGTTCAATTCTATGCAGTTAGGCAACATTGTAGGTAACAGATCTCCTTCAAAACAACAGGCAAGAGAGAGCTACGAGCCCCCAGATACCCGACTGCAAGCCAGAGAAGCTGGCTGAAAGGTGCACCAATCGGGAGCAATGATCCTCATGGATGGCCCAATCAGGAGCCTTCGAGAAAAGCCACAGCCAATGAGAGAGCTGCCTGAGCAGCCTGGCTCCAAATTCAAACAGCAGCGTACCTTCAGTGTTTAGTCCGGGAGTCAAGCCAGGCGACAGGTCCTAAGAGGGATGCAGTGTCCAGAGAGGTGGTTGCCGATGAGATGGCCGTAGGCACCGCTTGCTGTTCCATGCACTGCTCAAGGTACTCCGATCTTCAGTGTTTAGTTTGGGAGTCAGGACCAGGTGGCCAATCCTAAGAGGGATGCTGTGTCCGGAGAGGCGGTGGCAGATGAGACGGCCATAGGCACCGCCTGCTGTTCTGTGTGCCGCTCGGATATATAGTTATGGTCGCAGGACCCTACTGGTTCCACTATCCTCACTCCTGATACAGCTTCTGAGTTGCTGAGTACCACATTGAGAATGGCAGCCTGTCTAGTGGGTTCCTTACCTAGTCACACCAGCAGGCAGTGCTGCTGTAGTGGCATCCACCACTACTCACTGTACTCCTTCCTCTCCCTTCCCTCACTTGATGCCATGTGCCTCACCCACTGTGTTTCCCTAATCTCTAAATTCTGGTTTGGCTCTCACCCCTCTTTTCTTGCATCCTTCCTCATCCCTCCACTACCTCTTACTCCCCTCATGACTCTGGCTCTTACTCTCTCACACTCCACCCAATGAAATCCTTTGCTGGTCTTGTTGCCTTTTCCTTCTGATTCCTCAATCTTTTGGGCACTTTGCCTCTTACCATCTGCTTTGCCCCCTCCTTCCACTCTATCAAATCACTTCTTCATGACTTCACTACTTACTTCTGCAGCTTCCCCTGATACTGAGCCCTGAGCTGTTGCCTGTCACCCTACACCCTCTGCTCCCCTTTGCCTTGCACTCACATTGGTGCAGCTCCACAATAACAATTTTTGCTCCCATCATAAACAGTATACTTGCTTATTGTACACTCCAAATTGTCATCCTCCTGAACTTTATGCATTGCAGTATACTTCTACTAAATAGTTTATCTTTCACAATTGTTAATTTATTACGCTTATGAACCTATTATTTGTACCTTGATATTTCTTCTGATTTCCCCCTCCCCAGGACACATCCAAATATGAGCTGTTACCAGCTCAGTATGCATTTCCTGGTAAAACCTTTGAAATAAATCAGAAAAATGTCCTTGGTTTTATTTGTATATTCTCTGTTGTCTATTGAACATTTTAGATAGTGCAGCTGTTACTTCACTGTCTCTTTCAAATAAGCATTTTGCTGTTCGCAACTGATGTTCAATTACTGTGCCATGACATCACAGTCTGCTGTCACATTAAGTAAGGTCATGCAGATTGTAGAATTCTGCTAGTGGAACTGGTGCAGAATGGAGATTCTGCATCCAAAATGCTTTACAGAATATTTTTTTAAATTCTGCAAAATTCTAAAAAGCATTTCTGTGTAAACCATGGAATGTTTTCCATGTATCACATAAAAGTGGAATAATTTTTGGAAAACAATTTGCTGTTTATGTACATTGCAGATTATTAATCCAGGAAACCCATTTTGCATGTTGAATGATGGAGTTCATGCTACTGATAGAATTCTGTGAATTATTCTTTAATTCCATGGAATTCTATTCTATTGGAATTTGAAACTTCCTCACAGCACTAATGGTAACACTAAGGCCGGGATATTCAAATGGATTGCGCATGGTGCGGAACCCACTGATGCGCCCCGGTGTGATAGTCAATGGGGGGAACATGCGCAGCACAAATCCCGATGTGCCATGGTGCATCGGCAACATATGCGGTGCAGGTAAGGGGAGGCATGCCCATGCATATTCTGCACATCCTGATATTCAGCCTGGGATATGCTGAGAATATGCAGGAGCAACCCCTACATGTGCTGTGCACAGTTAAGCCAGAAAATAAAGGAGCAGCAGCTGGCCACCCACAGGTGAGCTGCCGTAATGCAGGGCGCAACACGGCAGCCACCAGCTGTGGGTGGCCACCTGAGCTCTAGCAGCACCATCCGGTGGCATAGAGCCCCCCGATACCCGATCGTGGGCTGTTTAAATAATAGAATCCCTGGTGGCCTAGTGGACCTATCTCCCTGCCCAATCACGGGCATGCAGTACTTAATAATCCCTGGTGGTCAGTGGTACCTGTACACCCCCCTCCCAACCATCCGCTCATTCCCACCACCTCCCCCGGTCAGCAGTGGTGGCAGCACCTACCTGCAAGCCGCCTCGCTACCCACCAACTGACAGAGACAGTATGGCTGTATGCTTCATTGATCCACCAGCATGGGCCTGTAGGCATGTAGACTATACAGAGTCATAGTCCCAACATGTGAATGGATCCATTCACATATCGGGACTGGTAGTACGGTATAGTCTGGTATGCTCATTGGCCCACGCCATGGACCAATGGGCATACAGTCGCATTGCACGCTTGTCAGTCAGCGAGTGCCGGGTGGCTTGTGGATGGGGTGCTGCCCACCGCGACTGGGGAGGGGTGGCAGGAGGGTAAGGGGTTGGGAGGGGGTAAGGGTACCGCTGGACTACCAGGGATAATTAAAGTACTGCATGCCCACAATTGGGCAGGAAGATAGGTCCACTGACCACCAGGGAGTTTCTTATATATTACAGCCCATGATTGGGCAGGGGGATAGGTCCACTGGACCACCAGGGAGTTTCTTATATATTACAGCCCGCGATCAGGCATTGGAGCATGTTGCTGGTGAGGGGCAGGGGGCGTCGGTCCTCGACGGCTGCTGCCTGGCAGGGCGACAGGCACAAGTCATCGGGGATCGGCGCACCTGCATGCAAATGGGGCCATAATGACATGCAAATGGCCCCATTTGCACCTTGCATGCATTATGGCCCCATTTGCATGTCCACCGCTGAATATCATGGTTGATGAGCCTAGCACAATAGCACTTGTGCTAGCGCATCCCCCTTCTCCTCTCTGGCCACTTGCGCTGGTGCAGTGCCACTGCACCATGCGCTATGCGGGTGGCCATGGAGCAATATTTAATGGTGCTGAGCCATGGTGCAGCACTGTTGAATATCACCTGTCAACGCCCTGGCACATCCCAGTTGTGCTGCACCCAAGCTTGCGCCACAGCCTGGCGCAGTCTGAATATCCCACCACATGAATAAATTAGTGTATTATTTGGTGACTTGGAGACAGTCAAATGTTTTTTATACAGACTTTTTCAATAGGCTACCAAATGTGTTTTCAGTGGTGGAAACACAAAATATGAATTACAAAAATGCAGTCACTTACAGGTTGCAACAGCTGAAACATATTTATGAAAGAACATACTGAAGTAGAGTTACTGTTTAAAAAGGTAGGTATTATGAGTTGAATCACACTTTAAATTAGGTTTTATGCAAGACTAGTGGAGATAAAAAATGACATGATATCAAGTGACACTATAGAGTTCTTATGTGGTATGTCCTACTGCATCTCAACATCTAGGTCCCTTAACTTATAATTTTCTTTAATAACAATTTGAAGGAATTCTTCATCCCTGAGTGCTGGAAATCAAAATAATTCCTCCTTTGTTTAAGAAAGTGGACCCCAACATTCCAAAAAATTTCAGACCAATAAGCCTGATTAATGCAACAGCAAAAATTTTCTCTAAAATCCTATTAAATAAATTACATGAATGGATGCCTAGCAAGGCAATTTTGTCCCCTATGCAGGCTCTCTTCAGAAATGATTTGCCCACTATTTAACATGTGTATACTTATGCTCATTTGATTGAAAAATATGTACACAAACATGGAGTTAAACTATATTTTGCTTTGTTGTGTTCACCTCTGCGTTCAGTTCCATGGACAGAGGAATACTTTGTGAAAAATTACAGGCATTGGATATCCCCCCAAGTCTCTTGCTAATAACAGTGCTGTTGTATTCTGATAATAAAAACTTATATAAGATTAGACAGCAAGAGGAACCATACAGAACACTTTAGGCTTGATTCTAAAAGCCCTGTGTTTGATGCAAGGTGCATGCACCAAACATAACTGGTGCAAGTGGCATCTTGCCTCAAACGCTGCCTCCTGAGCTATTCACAAAGACAGCCTGCATCAACCATAGACTGCCTGCCCCAAAAGAAGCTTGCACCATTGGTGCACCCAAAAAAGGGCTGTGACATGGCGCTAGGGGGCATATGGCAGACACAATCTGCCACATCCCTGTAAATGGGATTCTGTAAACTCACTGAGAGGACAACATTCTAAGTACCCTTAGACCAGCCAGGGTTTGTCTAAGGGTACTTAGAATATTCTCGTCAGGGAGAGTTGCCTGTTTGTGGCAATGTGCCACGGTCCTCGGTCCCCAATATTGCCAAGAGTAACAATAAGCAGTTCCCATGCCCCGTCCCTGATCCCCTGATGTTACCACCAGTAATATTAGAAAGTAATACACATGACCCCTTCCCTGGTCCCCTGATGTTGCCAGAGTAATAATATATGCCCCCCTTCCAAATCCCCTGATGATACCACCATTAATATTAAAAAGTATGTCACATGCACCCCTTCCCAACCCCCTGATGTTGCCACCATTAATAGTAAAATCGTATTTCACATGCCCTCATCCTGATCCCCTGATGTTGCCAAATTTAATAATACAAGCCCCCCTTCCTAAACTCGAACATTGCCAGTAACAAAAATAATTAGTTCCCATACCCCCTCCACAACTCCAAAGGTGTACTAATATCATTAATCAGGGTCAGCAACCAGCACCAGCCCACCTCACACCTCCGTGGCTGGCTGCCAACTGAACTGTCAATGAGCCTACTGTAGGGTCATTGACAGTTCAGTCAGCAGCCAGCCATGGAGGTGTTAGGTGGGCTGTGCAATTCACCAGCCCTGATTAATGATGTTAGTGCTGGTACCTTTGGGGTCTGGGATGGGGCATGGGAACTAATTATTTTTGCTACTGGGAATGTTGGGGTTTGGGAAGAAGGGCTTGTATTATTAAATTTGGCAACATCAGGGGATCAGCAATGGGGGCATGTGAAATGTGTTTTTAATACTAACAGTGGCAACATCAGGGGATCAGGGAGGGAAGCTTGTATTATTATTACTGGCACATTCAGTATACAGGAAGGGGACATATATTATTACTCCGACAATATCAGGGGATTGGGGAGGGGGCATGGGATATGCATTTTAGTATTACTGTTGGCACCATTGGGGATCAGGGTGGGGGGTCCACTAGACTGCAGGGTGTAGACCAGCACATGGCTGCTCCACAGCTTGCGGCACACCCTCCCGGTGCACCATTTCTTCAGCACTTTTAACTGCCATTTCTGTGTGTTTTTCAATTTACTTTGGGCAGGACTGAGGGATTCTAGCTGACAAGTTTGTGACTGTGTGTTTGAAAGTGGCTGTGTCTGAACTATAAGTACAGGCGTCATATTACAGGGATTAGTGTAGTTTGAATGTGAGGTTTTAACTGCCATCTCAGTTTGATTCCTTATTTAGTTGGAGCAGGAGGGAGGGACTCTAGCTGGTGAGTTTGTGACTGTGTTTGTAATTGTATTTAAGTTATTTTCTTAACTGCCATTTCTGTGTGCTTTTCAATTTAGTTTGGGCAGGATTAAGGGATTCTAGCTGATAAGTGTGTGACTGTGTGTTTGAAAGTGGCTGTATCTGGACCACAGTGAGTGGAGTGAGAAGTCACTGCCTGAGGACTCCTTGGCTGGTTGTTTTTGGACACAACCTGTGAAGTAGTCCTACCCTCCCACCTCACTACACACCCACCCCGGGGTTCACCCTGCTTTTATTGGGTGGGTCCCATTGGGTCTTGCAACATCCTGCATTCATACAGGAAGTATCAAAAAGAGGAAGCATAACAAAACACAACTGAAATAAAAGAAATATTTGGGAGATAACAAATAGCCATCTTAAGCAGGCAGTTGATTCAGGTGGGAAACAGACATGATGGGAGTGGTACAGTGCAGTGGTTATGGAGCAGTTGTCTTCAGGGAGACATTCTGGAGGCTGCGATGCTGCCCTACCTGCAGGCACCTCTCTGGGCTGAGGGAGGAGGTTGCTTGTCTCCAAACAGAGTTGGTCAAGCTGAAGGTGGCATCCACCCCAACCCAGAGACCACCGGGTCCACAACCTGTATCTCAAAAGATGCCAGGGAAGAGGAGTGATTGGACTATGGTGGGCACAGGGAGGGTGAGGAAGGGGGTCAAAAGCACATCTCCCAACCAGTCCCGCTTAGTAACTCTTACACTGTTTTGGAGGAATGGGAAAGCCCCACTCAGGAACACAAGGCTGGGATCAGGAAGAATGGGAGGGTTCTCCAGGATGGAGCCCCAGGGAAGGGTGGCAGGGAATCCTGGAGAAGATTGAAACTTCTCTTAGTGGGAGACTCTAGTGTCCAGGGAGTGGAGTTAGGGTCACCTAACAGGAGAGAGAGGGAGGTCAAGTGCCTCCCAGGAAGCACTGTGTGAAGAGATGGGAAGCGGATCGATAGGATCGCAATGGCAATAGCTAGGAGGGAGCAGCTGGATGTCATTATCCACCTGGGGACCAATGACCTGGCAAGGAGAAGGGTGGAGTTACCAAGAGTCCAGGAAGAGTTCAAGAAACTGGGGGGAAACTTGAAACAGACTGCATGCTCCGTCTCATTCTCGGAGGTGCTACCAGTCCAGGGCACAGAGGAAGCTAGGGCACTCCACATCCCTACCTTCAACTCCTGGTTGAAGGATTGATACGGAAGGGAGGGTTTTGGCTTCATAGCGGACTGGGGCCTGACCTGGGCAGATGCAAGCTTATATAAGGAGAATGGCCTGCATCTGTACGAGAAGGGGACCTTGGTCCTTTGTAAGAAGTTTAAATGCTTCAGCTGTGAGCATTTAAACTAATGAAGGGGGGAGAGCAGGAGAGTCAGGAGGCTTAGGAACCCCCTCCCCAATGGGAACGTGCAGGAACATAAGTTGACCACAGGAACAGCTAAAACAGGCAGGGAGGGGCAGGCAGGTGAAGAATGTATAACGAGTGATAAGGGGGGGGCAAGAGCACATAGGAAAGGAAACTGGGGTGGGGGAAGACACTGGAGAGGAAGAACAACAGCAGAGGGAGGGCAGACTGTGAAACATGGAAGGTCATGTTAATGAATGCCGATAGCCTAGGAAATAAGGTTCCAGACCTGGAGGCCTTGTTGGCAGATGCAGACCTTGACATAGCAGCAATAACAGAGACATGGTACTCTGCTAATCATGGCTGGGAAGTCAATGTACCAGGATATACATTGTTCAGGAGGGACAGGGAGGGTAAAAAGGGTGGGGGAGTGACCATGTACATCAGAGATGGTATAAAGGCTACAGAAGTTCAGGGAAAACAGGGGGAGGCCGGGATAATGTGGGTCACCTTGGAGCCAGGGAATGGAACAGCAGTACACACGGGGTGATATGCAGACCTCCAGCACAGAGGAAGGAAGTAGATAGGGAACTAGTGGAGAACATATATGACATGGCAGCTAAAAGCAAAATCCTGCTACTGGGGGATTTCAATATGACAACGTGGATTGGACCACCCAGATGGCTGCTTCAGCCAGAAGCACAGCCATCCTTGAATCCATGCAGGGGGTTAGACTCAGTCAGCTGGTGCATGAGCCAACCAGGGACAAGTCAGTTCTGGACCTGGTATGGACCAATGAGAACAGAGTCAAAGAAATACAGATGGAAGGGCAGCTGGGATTCAATGACCACCACATAGTGTGGTTCAGCATGGAGACATGGACTCAATTAAGCCACACAAGGGCAAGAGTATTAGATTTCAGGAGGGCAGGTTTCACTGAAATGGGTAGATGTATACAAGCAGTCCTGGGGAAGGGGGAGGTAATGGAGGGGGTGGAAGAACAATGGGAAAAACTGAAAGGAGCCATGGTGGAGATAACAAACCAATCCATTAGGATAGTGGCCAAAGGGAAAAGAAGGAAACCACTACAGTTCTCCAAAGAGTTGGGGGAAAAAGTCAGGGCTAAAAGGCTAAGTTTCAGGAAATATAAGGGGAACAAAAGAGGGGAGGACAGGGAGGTGTACCTTGAATGTGTAAGGGAAGCAGGGAAGGCTGTTAGGAGGGTGAAGGTGCAGAGATAAGAGGGCTTAGCAAAGTATGTAAACAAAGGGGAGAAAGCATTTTATAGGTACATCAGTGAAAGAAGAAAAATTGGGGGGATTGTGAGGCTCAAAAGGGAGAAGGGATAGTGTAAGAAGGGGGATCTAGACAAGGCAGAAACACTGAACAAATACTTCTGCTCAGTATTCTCTTAGGAGGGGGAGGGTCAAGGCCACAGTTGGTATGCAGAGGCATTGGGGGGGAGGTGGACACCAGTCCATTCACAGTGAAGAGAGTTCTGGAAGAACTCACAAAGCTGAAGGTGGATAAGGGGATAAGGGCATGGGGCCAGATGGCATCCACCTGAGAATATTAAAGTAGATGCAAAGGGAACTAGCAGTGCCTCTGACGGCCCTGTTCACAAAGTCACTCAACACAAGTGTCATTCTAGAGGACTGGAGGAGGGCACATGTAGTCCCACTGCACAAAAACGGCAGTAGGGAGGAGGCGGGGAACTACAGGCCAATCAGTCTTACCTCAGTGGTGGAAAAGTCCATGGAGACACTGCTGAAAGAAAGGATAGTGGCACATATGGAATCCAGCAGTGCTCATAATCTGAGGCAACATGGTTTCACAGCAGGAACGTCATGTCAAATGAATATAATATATTTTTTCAGTTGGATGACCAGATGAACTAAATCAGGGAGGTGCGGTAGACATCGCCTATGTAGATTTCAGCAAAGCCTTTGACACTGTCCCACATAGAAGGCTGGTTAACAAGATGGGTAGTCTGGGCATGGGAGACAAGGTGGTGAACTGGGTTAGGAACTGGTTAACAGACAAGAGACAGAGGGTGGTGGTAAATGGGGTACAATCTGGGGAGAGAGAGAGGTGACCAATGGGGTACCACAGGGATCAGTACTAGGACCAGTCCTGTACAGTGTCTTCATGAGTGACATTGCAGAAGGGCTGGAAGGAAAGGTCTGCCTTTTTTTCAGATGACACCAAGATCTGCAAAAGGGTGGTTACTCCAGAAGGGGTGCAGAAAATGAAGAGGGACCTGAAGAAGCTTGAAAGATGATCAGAGATGTGACAATTGAGGTTCAATGCAAAAAGTGCAAAATAATGCACTTGGGTAGAGGAAACCCTGTGGAGAGCTACAGGTTGGGGGGATGAACTGACTGTCACCAAAGAGGAAAGGGACCTAGGGGTTATCATCTCTGATGACCTTAAGGTATCAAAGTGGTATACAAAGGTGGCAGGGAGGGCCGGTGGCATGCTGGGGTGCATAGGCAGGGGTATCACTAGCAGGAGGCTGGAGGTGGTGATGCCATTGTATAAAACATTGGTAAGACCTCACCTGGAGTACTGTGTACAGTTCTGGAGACCACACCTGTGCAAGGACATAGATATGGTGGAGACTTTCCAGAGAAGAGCAACAAAGATGGTGCAGGGCTTGCACCACAAAACATATGAGGATAGACTAAGAGACCTCAATATGTACTCACTAGAGGAGAAGAGACAGTGGGGGGACATGATTGAAACTTACAAGTACCTCAAGGACTTAAACAAGGTGCAGGTGGGGGACCTTTTCCAATGCAGAAAAAGTACTAGAACAAGGGGGCACGATACGAAATTGGAAGGGGGTAGATAAAGAGGTAATGTGAGAAAGTTTTTCTACACAGAAAGGGTAGTCGATGTTTGAAATAGTCTAGCACAGGAGGTAGTGGGGGCATGCACAGTGGAGGGGTTTAAGCATGCCTGGGACAGGCACAAGGAAAGCCTGAGAGGGAAGGGAGTGAAGAAAAGCCATTGGTCACATACGGTCAGTGGCCACATACAATGTATAGGGCCTACGGGCAGACTAGATGGGCCTAGCAGTCCTTATCTGCTGACAATTTCTATGTTTCTATGTTTCACTCAGACATGTTTGCCCACAAGCTGCGTGACTTAGCTGCCAGGACCCTGCCCTTTAGGGAACTGGGTGCAGATTCCCTGGCACGCAGGGCTTTGGCGCAGGCTGCTGTTTACTGCAGCTTGCATTGATCCAAACCCAATTTGAGACTCAAGCCCTTTGAGTCTAACAGAGACGTGAAACAGGATTGTTTTCTAGCCCTCATGCTATTCAATATGTATATAAATGACATTTTATAGTACTCAGTATTGACCTTACTTATTTTCATTCTCCTAACATTAATGGCACTGTATGCCCAACTCTCGTATATGCATGTCATGATTTTATTTTCCTGGTCACAGATTGGGCTAAAGTGGACATTGAACCATTTCTCCCAATTGTGCATCAATCACAAGTTATTGATAAATTATTCTAAATCTAAAATGATGAATTTGTGGAATAGGAAGCATTTAAACTTCTATATTAGCAACCAAAAGTTGGAAATGGTCAAGGAATATTGTTACTTGGGGGTTAAATTTGTGACTAATGGCCTGGAGTCTAAACATGTTTGGAATCAAATAAAAAAAAAGGTCAAACAAAGCCTTCAGGCCATTAAAAGGTTTAATCATATTTAAGGGGGTATAACAGATCCCAGCATTGAGAGCAGCTGAGGCTAAGAGTAACCCCATTTTGCTCTATGGTTCAGAGGACTGGATATACTCTGTGCCACCTTCTTCAGAAATCCCATTTTCTTTGTTTTATTGTAGTGTCGTCAGAATTGGTAAGTCTTGTCCCGAAGAGTTGGTTAGGGCTGAACTTGACTGGTTGCCATGAAAGTACTTAGCAAAAAAGGAGAATGTTGTGCTATTCACTGCATATTCTAAACAGTTCTAGTATTCCATGTCTTAAATTGTGAATAGAAGAGAGAAAGAGTTGGGTACAAACACAGAAAGGATCATTATGGCTGTATAATTTACAGGAAGCCTTAAAACAAATGCATATGTGGCACCTTTGGTAGGATTCTCTCAAGGGGATAACAATTTCCTATACTTATAAAAATATAATAAACATTAGATTTATGGAAATTGCACATGATTTAGATAGTACCAATCCTGCTAAATTAAAATCAGCACATTGGTATCTCAGGTTTAAATGTTTCTCCCCCTTCATGTCAAAGACTGCAGAATTTTAACTTTGTGTAGCTCTGATATGATTCCTTTGAAAAAGCTGGAGATTAGGTATAAACAACACAACACATTGGATACCAAATATTTTTGTAAAAATAGTCAAGATGAAGACATATTTGGTATAATCTTCGGCTGTCCTCTTTATTCTAAGTGGAGAGCAAAATATTTGGATGCTTTTATAAATCCATACAAGTCAACCATGCAAGATTGTTTGGAAATATTATAAAACCCACTAAATGTAAAGGATGCCAAAGTGTTAATGAATTTATGAAAGCTGCTGTTAGGCATATAACCAAAATTGTTGCTACAGGCAATTAGAGCCCAACTGTACCTCTCTCCATGTAGATCAGCCAATCTTTAGGGCTGCCAGGACATCCAGGAAGAGTAAGGATGATTGATGGCTTTAAATAGTCCTTCAAAAGACTTCAAGAGCACAGTAGACCTTCCTGGTGGGATAGGGAGGGATAGCCCCCCCCCATCAGTGAAATGCTACTAGAAAATGCATAACAGAGAAGCAGGGAGAGGTGTTTATACGGCTTAGGAAGACAGCAAATCAGAACCCGGCTGTGCCTGCCTCCATGCACAGCAGCCAATTGGCAGGGCTGCTCAGGACATCCAGGAAGAGTGAGAAAGATCAAGGGCTTTGAATAGCTCTTCCAAAACTTTAGGAGTGCCACAGAATTTCTTGGTGGGACAGGGGAGGGACTGCCCCCTCCACCAGTAAATCATCCCCAGAAGATGCCCAGCAGGTAGAGGTATTTACAGAGCTTAGGCAGACATCCAATCAGAGCCCAGCCATGCCTTCCTCCCTGCACAGCAGCAAGCGGCCACCTGTGCTGCAGTCCACCATGCAAAGGACCCACGTGATAAGAACAGTGGATTCTGCCCACCAGAGTCAGCCCAACAAGGCAGCCTGCAACAGACAACTCTGCACCTCAGCAGTGAGTGAGTGAGTGGAACAGCGTGGGAGTGGTATGGGTGTCTGGTGTCTGAAGGCATCTGCATGAGGGAGCAGGCAAGCAGGAGGTTTGCCAGACAATGGAGGTAAGAGTTCTGTGCAATCCCTATCTTAGGTAGGGTGAGTGGAAAGTCAGGGCCCAGGGTAGATTATAATTGGGAATAGGTTTTAAAGCTCTATCTTGGGTAGAGTGAGTGGAAAGTCAGGGGTAGACTTAAATTGGGAACAGGTGAAAAGCCCTATCTAGGGTAGGGAGAGTAGAAAGTCAGGGGGAGACTAAAATTGGGGATAGGTGAAAAGCCCTATCTAGGGTAGGGTGAGTGGAAAGTCAGGGGTAGACTAAAAGTCAGGAGCAGACTAAAAGTGGGGATAGGTGAAAAGCCCTATCTAGGGTAGAGATACAAAAGAGATACTACTATCTGAGCAGGGTGGACCCTAGAAGGGGAAAGGAGACTAAGTATTTCTAGAGTAGAAAGTATGCTGGGAGTGGTGCAGTGCAGTGGTTGTGGGGTGGCGGTTTTCAGAGAGACATTCTAGAGGCTGTGGTGCTGCCACAGCTGCATGCCCCTCTCTGGGCAGAGGGAGGAGGTTGCTAGACTCCAGGCCCAGTTGGCTAGGATTCAGGGAGCCTCCTTCCTACTCAGGAAACCACCAAGTCTGCCAACATTGCCTCAGAGGATTCCAAAGAGGAGGACTGGCTGGACTATGGTGGGCTCCCGGATGGTGAGGGTAGTGGGTCAGAGACACGTTCCCCAACTAGTTACACTACACAGTTCCTATGCTGCTCTGGTGGAGTTGGACTATCCATGGAAGAACAAGCGGCAGTGACCAGGGAAGATGTGGGGGTCCTCTGTAGTGGAGACCCCAAGGAGGGTGGCAGAGGACCCCAGAGGAAGAGGAAGCAACTCCCGGTAGGAGACTCAGTTGTGAAAGGGATAGAATTGGGAACGGTAAGGGAAGGGGAAAGGGAGGTTAGGTGCCTACCTGATGCAACAGCTCAGAGGGATAGAAGGTGGATCCTGAAAAATGCTAGGGCAGTAGGAAGGGAGGGAGAGCTGGATGTCATTGTCCACCAGGGGACAAATAACCTGGCTATGGACAAGGCTGGGATAGTGCAGGAGGAGTTCAGGGAGTTGTGGAGGGGTCTTAGGCAGGTAGCACTCTCAGTGGCTTTTTCTGAGGTGCTGCCTGTCTACAATGGGGGGAAGGAAAGAGTACTCCTTACCAGGAGCTTCAACTCATGGTTGAAGGAGTGGTGCAGAATGGAGGGGTTTGGCTACATTGAACTGGGTCCCATCTGGAGGCATAAGGGCTTGTACAGAGGAGATGGCCTGCATCCATCCAGCAGGGGAACTGCAGTCCTCAGTGAATGATTTAAATGTTACTTTGGGGAACATTTAAAGCAACCGAGGGTAGTGGCAGAAAGAAACAGGGAGGCATAAACAGCTCCCCCCCAAATCTGAAGTAGTCAGTAGGGAGAACCCTAAGGGAGAGACATCCCCCAGGGTACCTATTAGTAGGAAAAACAAAATGGTAGTAATGAAGGGAGATGGGAATGGGAGCAGAGGGTGTAAGGAAAGACAGCACAAGCAAAATCAGGGGGGGGGGGTTGACACAGAGGGTAGTAGCAAAATTTGGAAGGCCATGTGTGCAAATGCTTGAAGCCTGGGTAATACAATTCTTAACCTAGAGACCATTATGGAAGAGGTTGACTTAGATAATGTCACCATTACCGAGTCATAATACACTGTGATACATGAGTGGGATATATCCATACCAGGCTATACTCTGTTCAGGAAGGACAAGGTGGGAAAGAAATGTGGTGGAGTGGTGCTTTATGTTAGGAAAAGCATAAAAGCAACAGAGACACAGGGAGTACAGGTAAGGGCATAGGAACTGTGGGTTGCCCTAGATATGTGGAATGGAGCAGCTATTCACACTGGCTTGATCTGCAGACCTCCAGCATGGGGTTGGGGGGTGGATAAGGTTCTGGTGGAAGCCATCCAAAATATGGCAAATAAAGATGAGGTGCTGCTGGTGGGGGACTTCAATCTGCCTGATGTAGATTGGAGCTTTCCAGCTGCAGCTTCAGCTTGGAGCAGAGACATCCTGGAGATCCTGCAGGGAGCATTCCTCAGACAACTAGTAAGGGAGCCCACCCATGATGGTGCAATACAGGACCTTGTACTCACTAATGGGGACAGTGTTGCAGACATTATGGTGAGAAGCCATCTAGGAACCAATGATCACTGTGCAGTGTGGTTATATAAAAGAACTGTGGCAGAATTGAACCACACATGGAAGAGGGTCCTGGACTTCAGGAGAGCTGATGATGGGTGAATGCCTCAGGGATGTCCTGGCAGGAGGGGAGGACATGGGTGGAGTGGAGGAACAGTGCGTGAAGCTAAAAGGGAACATAGTGAAGGCAACAGGCCTCTGCATCAGACAAATGAGTAAAAGCAAAACAAAAAAGCGATCGCTATGGTTCTCAAAAGATGTGGTTGGGATGGTAAGGGCCAAAAAGTTAGGATTCAGGAGGTATATGAAGACATAGAGGGAGGAAGATAGGGAGCTGTATCAGTAGAAACAGAGGGAGGCAGGAAAAACAGTAAGGAATGCAAAGGCAAAAATGGAGAATAGCCCAGGCAGTAACTAAACAGGACAAAACAATTTTCAGGTAAATAAGTGAAAAAAGGAAGACCGGTGGGGTATTGTAAGACTAAGACGGGAAATGGGGATTGGGTGGAGGTGGACCAGGAAAAAGCAGACATCCTGAGCAAATACTTTTGTTCACTGTTCACAGAGGAGGGGAAAGGTGAGGGGCCACAGAGAATTAACAGGAGCATCGAAGGAAGGGAGGTAGATGCTAGTCCATTTTCAGAAGAGAGTGCTGATGGAGTTCACAAGTCTAAATGTGGACAAGGCAATGGGGCAAGATGGGTTGCATCCAAGGATATTGAGAAAGCTCAGAGAGGTACTGGCTGCACCTCTGATAGTTCTG
This sequence comes from Neoceratodus forsteri, assembly GCA_016271365.2. Taxonomy (NCBI): domain Eukaryota; kingdom Metazoa; phylum Chordata; order Ceratodontiformes; family Ceratodontidae; genus Neoceratodus; species Neoceratodus forsteri. Next base: position 59,663,981 of record CM057454.1, read on the forward strand.
TTCAACCACCCACTGAAGATGAGAGTGGTTCTGGAGGACTGGAGGAGGGCAGATGTAGTCCCGCTACACAGGTGTGGTAACAGGGAAGAGGTGATGACTACAGGCCAGTCAGCCTAACCATGGTAGTAGGGAAATTAGTGGAATCACTACTGAAGGAAAGGATTGTGGAATATCTTGACTCCAGTGGCTTACATGATCTGAGGCAGCATGTATTGACAGTGGGAAGGTCATGTCAAGCAAATCTAACAGATTTCTTTGACTGGGTGACCAGGGAATTGGATCAGGGTGGAAAGGTACATGTGGACTACCATGATTTCAGTAAGGCCTTCAACACTGTTTCACATAGGAGACTCATAAGCAAGCTGAGCATCCTAGGAGTAGATCAAAAGGTGGTAAACTGGGTAAGAAATTGCTTAGGGGACAGACGACAGAGGATGGTGGTAAATGGAGTCCATTCTGAGGGGGTGGTGACCAGGGGGGGTACCACATGGATCAGTACTTGAGTCAGTCCTCATAAATGTCTTTGTTAGCAACATTGCAGAGGGGCTGGAGGGTAAGATCTTCTGTTTTGCAGATAACACTAAAATCTACAATAGGGTTGACACTCCAGAAGGGGTGGAAAAAATGAATAAGGACCTGAGAAAGTCAGGGGAGTGATCAAAGATATGACAGCTAAGTTTCATCGCAAAAAATTTCAAAATCATGCACTTAGGGCACAGAAACCCAAGGGCAGAGTACAAAATGTGGGTGTGGTATTGGCTACCACAAAACAGGAAACAGACCTCAGGGTAATCATATCTGATGACCTAAAGGTGGGCAGGCAATGTGACAAGGCAGTTGGGAGAGCTAGTGGGAAGCTGGGGTGCATAGGGAGAGGTATCAGCAGCAGAAAGAGGGAGGTGGTGTTACCTCTGTATAGATCAATGGTGAGACTTGACCTAGAGTACTGTGTCCAGTTTTGGAGGCCTCATCTCTGGAAGGACATAGAGTGGAGGCGAGCCAGAGGAGGGCAACTAAAATGGTGCAGGGTCTGCATTATAAGCCCTATGAGGAGGGACTGAGGGACCTGAATATGTACACACTGGAGGAAACGAAGGAGAGGGGGGATATGATAGAGACCTTCAAATACCTCAAGGGAGCAAATAAAGTACAAGAGGAAGCATTTTTTTAGAAAAAAAGATGCTCAAGTACAAGGAGTCATGCTGGGAAGTTGAAGGGGGTAGACTCAGGATTAATGTGAGGAAGTACTTCACAGAAAGAGTGGTGGATGCCTGGAACAGCCTCTCAGTGGAGGTGCTGGAAGCAAAAACTGCAGCAGGGTTAAAGAATGCAAGGGAATATGCATAAGAGAAACTTAGTGGTAAAATAAGGGGCGATGGGGCCGGAGATCAAGTAGGGTCTGCAGTAATACAGTATGTAAATAAAAATTGGCAGACTACATCTGCCAAGCGGTCCTTATCTGCTGTCAAATTCTATGTTTCTAGGTTTTTTAAGTCTTGTAATGCCATGCTGTTTTACTGTTGTGTGTTATTTATATTTGTATGATGTTTTTTCTTACTTTTACTGTTTGCAGTGTTCGTTATGGATTTGTTATGGCCTATGGTTGAACAAAATAAATTATGAACTCTAATTCCTGTATTGTGTTACTGTTTTATTTATTTATTGGAATTACAAATACCTTTGAGTCAGAGATTAATTTACAAAGGTTCCACATCTGAGCATACAATAGGTTAGAATACAGACAAAGTACAACAGAATAGTACAGACAATAAGATATTGAATCACAAGGTAGAATTATGTGGTAAATGAATGTATACACATTTTGGTAACAGTTGGAATTGTGTACATTTGTGGATATAGTGGGTGCAGATGATAATAGAGGGCGCAGACAATGAGAACATTAGGTGACACTTGAGCCATCAGTGAGGAGACATTGCCAAAATGAGCATAGTGTTGCCATATTAATATCTTAAAAGTTACTTTTATCAGAGTGGAGTGCTGAGCAAATGAGAAAGCAGTTCACAATACTGATGAGACCACAAATTCCTAGTGCAGCATTAATGCCAGCAGTTCAAATTAAAAAGAAACAATTCAAGCTTCAAACAAACAGCTTGTTCAGAAAAATAAAACTGGTAAACCTATGCAGGACACTTCATATCTAAAAAGAGCAGGCTCAAGGTTTAAGAAATCACAAGAGAAAAATTGTGTTAGGAGGTTTATCCAGACACACAAAATATACTGGAGAGTGACCACCAATGACATCCTAAAGCACCTCTGAGTAGCTCATCCTGTACACTTTAGGGGTGATAATCCAATCAGTTAAGGAGGAAATGCTACAATTGTTTCAGACTCTGGTTGACTCTGTGATAGTTTTTATCAGATGGAAGAGGGCCAATTCCACACATTTAATGTTGCCACTGTGCCAATTTATATTACACTCTCCAAACAGGATGAATTAAGCAGTAATCCTTGACAGAGTGTTGGTTATGGTAGGATTTACATACAATCAGGATCAGGATAAGGTTAAGGATACCCTTTATCTTCAATATCTCAGAAATGATTGGGTAGTCCCAAAAAGACCAGTTCAATAGCAGTAGATAAGCAAGGATGAACTCCACTGTATATCCAGATAAATCCTTTTTTTATGTTGGTTTGCATGCACACACAAGCAACATCTTATGCTAGTAGCACATTTCAGAGGTGTGTCAGTGTTAGCAAATTCAGGGCACACTTTAGTAGGTGCGTCCCTCATTCCCCAATAAGCCAGCATGCTAGCGCTGACACAAGAATATATAAAGTGGAAACAATTTGTAAGAAAAATGCTGCTGCAATCAGAGGCAAGCTTGTCATGCAGCGGCAGAGATGACATGCCTCCCAACGTGCCTTTCCTGGCGAAACATTTCAATAAACATGGCAGCGAAGCCGCTGCCACACAAACCCAAAAGGAAGCCGACATCAGGGGTGTAGTCCCCCTGTTGTCATGTCTGGCCCACCCACCCCCACATTGTGTGGCACACTGGGAGCCCACCCTAATGTGCTGCTGCTCACAGTAAGCCGATCACGTCAGCATATTCCTGCCCTTGTGCCCCACCCAGCCCCATTGTGTGGCACACTGGGAGCCAACCCCAGTATTGAAAACATCAGGCCCTTCCCAAAAGTCATGGGGATTGTTTGGATTTGACTGCATTGATGTATCCTAAACACTCTTGGTGTGTAGGGTAAATAATGATAATAATACAGATTCTTGTGTCTCGGAGTCTGCCAAGAAACATTCGTAAACAAGCAAGGAGTACTAATAAAGTTTATTATACTACTTACGCCAGGCATGTGACAGAGAAAATCACAAGGGAGATGGGTTTCTCACCACTCTCCTGAAGAATGTACATAATCTTCAGAATTGTAGATCTTAGGTTGTCTAAGATCTTGTTTGCTCTGCCCGCGCTCCAGGTCTCTGCCCTTTTTCTAGAGTACTAATCTTCTAGAGAAGCTACAGTAGATTGAAGACAACTACATACTACAGATAACAGCATAGCAACAAAGATTACCTCATAGTTACAGATATGAGAAATAATATGTATTGGTCCTAAGTAATTCTCCACTGGATGATGACTTAGGAGACAGAAGTACTAATGAGTTATCATATGAGAGAGAATATGCTTCCATTAGCATTATAGCTTAGACAAAAGAAATGCTGACAGGTTCAAACTACATGCGGCATTTCTTGCTTACTTACAGTATAAGACATAAAGACATAATAAAGGCTTTCTCTCTCTGTCAGCTTGCTTAGAGACAAAGAGAATCTGGATCTGTGGGTTATTGTAGGAGTTACCTATAGGTAAAGACTTTCACCGGACAACTAGATTCATGGAAAAATGGGGCCCACTGCTTATTTAAGCAATATACCATGAAAGGGTGTTGATGATGACACAATTTACCTATGCCTGGTGTGTTGTTTGGTTACGAGGTGCAGACGAGTGAGCAAAATACAGCAGGCATGGGTAAATCCTGGCATCACCAACATTCTCGAGTGACATTTTATGATTATACAATGTCCTCCTTTTTTAGGCACATAGAAAAATAATAAATAAAGGTTTTTTTCCCCATTTTAACATATTTTTGCTGTATTTATTATGTCACTAGAAAATATACTCCCTGGTTGCTGGGTCCATGCTGCTACTGTGCATGCGCAGTATTGGCTTATAAGTCCAGGTTGTAGTATTTTTTGGGGGGCTGGGAAATGTTGAAAACTGTGCCTGTGTTGGAGTTTGGATTTGTCCCAGCTCAGTTTTTCTTCTATGAGCTGGGACAGCATTCTATACTTTCTGCTTGCTTTGCTTTTGGGTACAGAGCACTACTGCGGTTTTCGACGTCGTAATGCACATTGGTGGCACCATAGATTGGTGCCGCAGTTTCTCTGAATCTTTTTGCTGGGGATTTGTAATGTTGGTGCGATTAAACAGCATGGTACCATTTCAATTTGCTTTCTCCTGTGCCTGTCCTTTCTGCAAGCTATGTAGAGAGTCAGATGTTCGAGGGTAAGCTGATACAAACAGATCAGCAATGGAGTGGAATGAGAAGGAAAAAACGTACAGGTGAGCAGAGTGGAAGCGGTTGGGAAAATAATTTAAATAGTATTCTGTTTCAGTTTATTTGGGTTTTTGCAGTATTTCGGCAAACTAGTGAAGCACCAAGCATCGGAGGGAAAGCCAGGTGGGGCGGGAGACTGCCAACAAAGAAATGCTGGCAGGTTTAGAGAGGAGAGGCAGCTGGCAGGCTGGTCTCAAGGAGAGGAAACAGAATGGAGGTGCCATCAGCAGACATCAGGGAACAAGGTAACAGGAGGAATGAGGATGTAGGGGAGGCGAGGGGAGTAAGTTACATTTTTTTTCTTTCCATAGTTGATTTTTGGGGAGGTAAGGAATTTGAAGCTATTTGGTGGTTGAAATGACAGTTGCCATACTGGAGCGGAGCAACAGTTCGTGGAGGCAGCTGTTTAGCCAGGATTGCTGTCTTTGCCAGTTCCGGGCTGGTGATGATCGGATTAATCTTCAGGAGAGTTCCTGATGTGGCTGACTGGTGGCTGGCACCTTTTCCCGTGCAGGTAATGCTAGGTTTTACAATGGGGAAAAGGTGCCAGCCAGTCAATCATTTGTCAGAATTTTTTAAGCCATTGTATAATTTATAGTTTTTAATGACAGGACCAATATATAACTGCACTCAGTTTTAGACTTCAGGGAATGGATGGTTCTCATGACCTCCAACCCACTGATGGTACATACAGCTTTAGCAGGTATGTGGAAATCATATTCCTGTATAAATTCTAGTGGCTTTAGCTTAACATAAATAAGTATATGGTCCCAACTCTGACTTCCCACAGTTATTTGCCAGTCTCACAGAGCAACTAAATCCATTTGCTCACCTCCCCATCATCCTCGGTGGGGACTGAAATTTGGTTCTGCATCTGGATTTGGATAGATCTGCTCTCCGTAAAACTGGGCTTTCGCCAGCACAGCGTGGACTCTGAGACCTTATGGATACTCTATGGCTGAGCTACCCATGGCACATCTTGCACCCTGATGACCGGCAGTATATCTTTCTCTCGGCCCCTCATCAGACCTATTCCTGTATTGATTACTTTTCAATTAGCCTTGCAGGTCTCCCTAGTCTCTCGTCTTGTGATATCTTGCCCACAGTCCTCTCTGATCATACCCCAGTTTGTATGGATCATTCTTTGAAAAGGCTAGAAAAGCAAGACAGAACATGGTGTTTTAACTCTACACTTTTTCGAGACCCCAACTTTGTCTTTACCCTGTCTGAGTTCATCCAAGCATTTTTTCGGGACAATGAAGGCTCTGTTACTCATTTAGATGTGCCCTGGGATGCCGCTAAGTGTGTCATTTAGGGTGAGTGCATTTGTCTTGCCTCTAAACCTAAAAAGCAACATGCTGCAACTATGACCTCCCTTCTTGAACAAATTTGGGATCTTGAACACCGTCTGTCCTCTAAATCGGATCCAGTGAGTTGGTCTTTGTTCCATTTTTGTAAGGCACGGTATTATGGTTACTTGCCAAACAAGCTGATCTTGCTCTCCAGTGGGTCAAGTTCTGCTATGTTGAGTCCTGTGAGTGGGCAGGCCTGCTTTTTGTTCTCTGGCTCCAACAATTAGAATCTAGATGAACAATTCCTTGCCTACAACCAGCTCTGGATGTAGAAATCCCCACACATCCCAGAGCCATAGCAGCAGCCTTCCAAGCTTTCTGTCAATCCCTTTATGCCCCAGAGTTGAATGGCATTCTGTTAAAGGACATGATTGAAGCTTATTTAGATTCTGTACCCCTTCCCAGTTTGACTAATGAACAGAAGGAGGTCTTACAAGCCCCAATCACTATTGCTGAGGTTTGCAGTGTAATCAAAAACCTTCCAAAAGAGAAGGCCCTCATCCTGGGTGGGTTTAGTTCACTTTTTTATGCCACTTTTATTGATATTCTGGTGCCCTTTCTTACTAGGCTTTACAACCACCTTCATTCTTCTGGACTTACTGATGTCTCATTCACACAGGATTGGATTTCATTACTCCTTAAATCAGGTAAGCCCTAGCCTCTTCCTGGGAGCTATTGCCCTATCTCTCTGTTGAATTGCAACATTAAAATTCTGGCCAAGGGTCTGGCAAATCACCTGCTTCTGACTTGGGAGAGCCTCATCAGCCTTACACAGGTGGGTTTTATGGCTGGCCAGCTCTCTTCTGATCATCTCCATGAAGTTCTATATATTGTTTCTGTGTCTGGGAAGGGCAGGATCCCCACGGTTCAGCTCTCCCTTGATGCAGGGAAAGCTTTTGATCAGGTATCTTGGCCATTTTTGTTTGCTACCTTTCATCACTTTGGTTTTCCTTCCAATTTTTGTGATTTGCTCAAGGTAATTTATCCCCTTTCCTTGGCCTGAATTCGTTATAATGGGGTTCTTTGCTCCTCCTTTTTTTTTTTTTTAACTGTGTGGCATGAGGCAAGGCTGCCCTCTCTCCCCTATTCAGTTCAGTTTGTATCTAGAGTCCCTCCTTCACTTGATTCAGCTTAACTCATTACCTCCAATAGCTCCATATGAAGTCGGAACTATCCATTGTTTACCTGACACAAAATGGCTGCCCAGGAGGTAATGAATTGAGTGATGGGGAATTGGGGTTGTTATCGACATGATTGTTCTGATCTTTGGTACAGTTTTTTTTTTAAATCTGTTTCTAATTTACTGTCATACTTATTGCTTCAGTGATGCCCTGACTGTATGGTTGTTGGAGGTTGTTTGATGTTGAAAATTTCAATAAAGCATATTAAATTGAAAACAAAAAACTTAACATAAATAACTGAATATCACTACATCAATCTATTGACATTCCCTTAATTAAATTACGTCACTCAAAAATTTTTCCAGATCTGTCCTATGGGAGCCCATCCCCTTCCCCCTCCAGTTACCAGCACACTGGTCAATTGGTGCCCATATTCATGGGCACATATCTGTGATAGTAGTGCACTAACTACAAATTCAGTGGATACTTGTAATTTATCAGAAGGTAAAGTAAGATCCACTCATTCCTTTTGATACTCAGTGACTGATAGTTAATATATGATAAAAAATATTCAACATCTCTCTATAGTTGCAGCGTACAAAACCTCCATCATTGGAAAAATTTAAACTAATTTTGTATTCCATTCACAAAAAAGTGGTGGTCTAGAACATATTTTACCTGCTGAAAGTATACCAAAAGTACAAAACCTAAGCTTTATTTTATTACATTTTTTCAAGGTTGTTCTGAGATGGAGCAGCAGCTAGTAGCTGCACTTTTAAAGGGAAAAGTTACATCACTAAAGGAGGTGTGAAGGTTACTTAATGAATAATTTGCCAGTTCATTTAAGAAGAACATATTAATTTGGGGAAATATGATAACTTATATAAAAATAAGTGAGCACACTTAGACATTTATGTGTTTAAGATAAAGGAAAAAAGTTATTTGTAACAGTGATATCTGTATTTATTACAGCCTGTGAGTACACAGCATATGAAACAGATTGAAAGATTTCCGCAATGAGCAGGTGGGGGCTGATTTAAAGGTACACGTAGAATAGCAGTGTGAAATTTAAAACAAAAAAGCTTTTTAATTGTTTTTTTTTCTTTAGTGCACAAACTATATCTCCTTGAAAATGGCCTCAGTACTGTATATAGGTGAAACAGGATAATTTTCAGTTGAAATAAAGAAAGACACATCAGCATTTTTAAGAGTGGGCTACATTTATTACAACCCACAAACTGGTCCATTTAAGATTAGGACCAGTATAATTGCTCAAGAATGGGAGGGCATTTATGCTTTTCTGGGTGAGGGCTGTACGCACAGCGGAGATGCAGTTTTGTGATATTATAGCATAAGTGCGCCTTGCCAATCTTCAAGATGTTGGCTAGAGGAGAGATAGTGGCTTAGGGATGTCACATTAAGGTGTGACCTATAGTAAATAGAGATGCAGCAAATATAAATTCTGCTAGTGAAGTGAATGCGAAGTGGGCACTTCGTGTTGCCACTCTGCTATGTGGAGTGGGCAATGCAAAGTGCTCACTCCGCCTTGTCATTACCACTTTGTGTTAAGGTGGAATGGCAATGCAAAGTAAAGCGAAGTCATTGTTTTTAAGGGACTTCGCGTTTCTCATTATGATTCTAAGTGATCCCCTTGGTGTTTCAGATTTGGCAGCTCCCCCCCACACATCACATGGCTTACAGTACTGTAAGTCACATGCTCTTTAGCTAGGCAGGAAGGAAGTGAATCATACAAGCAGACACTTACTTTCTCCTGTGCAGACGGAGAGAGAGAGGAGTGTGTTTTGTGACTGCTGATACTTTGAGAGCAGAACGAGGAGGAGATTTAAACTTTGATTTAGACCAAACAGCTTTTTTAAAAGCTAAATCTTTTTGTCTTTTCTGTCTGTAATCTTTTTTACTTAATTTGTTCTTTCTGTAAATTTTATTTTTCTTACATAGAGGGACATCAGTTGCAAATTATGTCCTTGCTGGAACTGCTGCTGGATTACCATGGAATCCCACATTATTTTTTTTTCCTCACACCATGTGCCCCCCACCTTCCTTGCTGTGTTATAAAATGTATTCTTCCACTATCCCCGACCCTTGTATGTAATTATGCCCTTTTTTTGTTGTCTTCCATATGTATTCTGAGCAGTGGAAGTATACTGTGCTAAACTGCATGGGTGCAGTTTTCTTTCCGGTCTGTGTATGTACTGCAGACACTGTCCAACTCCTGACTTAAAAACACTTATTAATGAGTACAATGGTGGGGTGGTGAAGCCTGGAGAGATACTACAAAACAGGCTTACAATACATCCAAGTAACTAGTAAAAATATTAATGTTGTGATTCATGTCATAATCGTAAATCGTGATTTGTGACTGCATTTGTGACGGTGGTGATGAAGAATGTGATTTGTATCACTAGTGACTCCTAATGATGGTCCTGACTTAAAAACGCATATTAATGAGTACAATGTTCATGCTGAATTATGCACCACACATGTCCAATACTCTGAAGGAAACCAAAGAAACAACTGTGACTTAAGTTAGAGATGGAGATTGAGCCCTAAAGAGATGCAAATGTACAGACAGATTAAGAATGCACTGTGCACTGAAGAGATGCAGATGCAAAGGCACAACACCTAACCAGTGCTCACCATCAGAAATTCAAATCTGGAAAAGAATATCTTTGCCAATTGGGGTGGGCTGCGGGTGGGGGAGGGGCAGTGTACTGCACTGCTGCAGTAAGAGTCACTAGTGCAAGTAATAGTAAAGATACCACAAAGAAGTACAAAACATTGCACAGCTGCAGTGGATAGCAGGTTCACAGTGCTGAAATTATGTGGCACAATAAAAGGTGTCTGATTTGATGACATGCGTCACACACATACTCACACACACACTAAAGTAATGCATAGCAAATTGAAAACTTCAGTATATAACCACATATTTTAAATAAACTAAAATTATGCACTGCTGCACCACAACCATCAGCAAAGAAATGGCAAGAATTATTAAAAATATTACTGTGTGTACATTAACACAGTTATACAAGAAAAATATCACCAAAAGAGAAAGCACTGTCTTTTTCTCCAAGTTAATCTACCTACACCACAGATACACCCCTCCCCCAAAGCACACTTCCACTGTTTTCCAGTACACAGACTGAATGTTGTACATTAACATTCAAAATACACTCACAAACAATAAACGCTCAATGATATGAGCACAGGAGGGTTTCCTATAATCGATGAACTAAAGTTTCAGAAAAAAAATGACTCAAAAAGGTTTTTTTAACAGCTTTTAGAAGGTTTGAATCACAGAGAGCTCTCAGAGCAGATTGTCTCCTACAACTGCCTACACACACTACCCCAAACTGAGGCTGTGCAGAACAATCTAGAGCCCATCTGACCTGAAATCCCATGAATCACTGCAAAATTCGCCTTTGGAGCTTAAAAACAAGGTGAAGTAAGGTGAAGTACATTGTTTTCAATTCACTTAGCCTTAAGATTTAGTGGAGTAGTGGTTTGGGAAGGCGGAGTAATGCAAAGTCATTGTTTTCAATGGACTTCACGTTATCCATTAATAACGCAAAGTACTCTGCTTCGCATTGTGGAGCACTCCGTGAATTCGCTTTCACTCCGCGTTCCAGTTCATGGAGTGAATTGGGGCCACTTCGCCCATCTCTAATAGTAAATCAATGTGTCACCTCCCTCTTTGAAGCTGCCCAGTCATAAGCTACAAATAAATAAATAAATAAATGACTATAAAACAAATCCTCCTTCTCAACCCCAAACCCAGTAAAATAAATGTAACCCCATCCCCCCACCGTCTCTCAGAAGCCGAATGCCACCCTCCTCCCCCTAGCACCTGCAATTACATTTATTTTTATTTAATTTGAATGGTATGAAAAAGTAAATCCCCCAATGGATGACTGACCCAACCTGCACACCTCCAAGTACAGCTGCCTTTCTTCTTAGCAATCGTTAATGCCTAAAATTATTTGAGTTATGCCCCCCACTGTGGCAGCACCCTGATCCCAGAACCAGCATCCAGTTCTCTTAATAGGCTTCTCATGAATGAAAGTGAAAACTTGCTTGTTCTCTCTGTATAGTAAAAAAACAACTGACAACATGATCAGCTGGATTTACTATACAGAGAGAGAGCAAATATGGGAGTGCTTCCATTGTTAACAAGACAGCTGGCTGTGCAGGAGAGTGGGTCTGTGCTGGTCACCTTCTCCATCTTAAGAGAATTGGGTTCTGGTGCTGGGGTCATGCCACCATGGCAGGGGACATAACTCTGATGCTTTTAGGCACAAATGAGCACTAAGAGAGACGATGTCCAGCTGAGAAGATGGGCAGGTTGTACAGGTCATCCATCAGGGGATTTATTTATTTACACTAATACAAATAGATGTAATTGTGGGTGCTTGGGGTGCTAAAGGGTGGCACTGTACTGCTGAAAGAGGTTGTTGGGGACAGCAGTTATGTAACTTTATTGGGTTTTGGGATGGGGAAAGAGGAGGCCCTTTTTTATTTTGTTTTAATTGGGACAGATGAATAACAAATACAAAATACCCAAATATTTGTCTGCTGGATGCTGAATATTTGGCTGAATATTCAGAAAAAGGTATTTGCACAGCCTTACTGAACACCATCAAAGCTAACTAACATAGGATTACACATAAAAATATAGGAACATAGTGCACTATACACCAATGGGTGGGTAATATGCACCGGAGGCACATTACCTGCCTGTGGAGCTCCACACCTGCGGACAGGTGCACACCAGCTGCATTCACAACTGCCGGCCACCTGTCTGTGGTCCTGCCCCCCCAGCATACAGGACTCCGCAGTACAGCCAGGGGCATGGTTGTGGGTCTGGCTGGGCATCCAATTGGATACCCAGACCAGGACCTGCACTGGATCCCTTACATGGTGGGCAAGCATTGGCAGCCCCATGGATGTCTGACAGCCAGTGGCTGCAGGGGTGAGAGGTGGGTATGCTGCCGGCTCCACGATGGGGCACCAAAGTGCTACCTGATGAACACTTATATTTTATGAACTTTGTTCCCTGTTCACCACTGGGTGGGCTTGTTATTTGCTTCTCTTTGTGCTACTAATGCTGAAGTGTAAAGCTAGGGACTCACTGGTTTCCCTAGAGTTGCCTTGCTGATTACACCTTAAAGCCAGAAATACCAAGCAGCTAATATAGATCAGACTTGTTTAATAAGGTATTGGAGCTAATTGCTGATTACACCTTAAAGCCAGATATACCAAGCAGCTAATATAGAGCAGACTTGTTTAATATGGTGGTATTGGAGCTAATTGTGCTTGTAACTGAAGGTATTAGGATAGCTGGGTCCTAGTGTGACCTCATTTTGGAATAGCCCTGTTTGCTTAGAGTGGAGCTCCTTTGTGAAAGTCACAACATATTCTCCCGCTGCATAGTAATGAGAGGCTTTGTTTTCTCCACTACATAGGCAGCCCCCCACCAAGCTAGGCACTCGGGACAATCAAGCAACAGAAGCAACACAAGCAGCTCACCTGAGGAGCTGAGGCTGAATTTCCAGCCTGATAATTTTCGAGGTAAGAGGCCTCTTCTCTTCGTCTGGGCGCCTGCAGGGGTGCTAGCCCGGCGCTGCGCCGTCTGCCCCCGCCCAACCACCCTCCCACCCAGGGCTGCTGTCAATTTAAGGATCCACCCGTGACATCACATCCGGTGACATCACGTCCTGTTGCCCAGAACCTATCTCCCCACTTTCCCATTTGCAGGTTATACCTGCTGGCCACCTGAGGGACCTATGCTCTGCTACTTCTCCCTACCAGTACAGCACTACTTCCCTGGGATCTTGCTCACCACAATGTATTGGCCCTGCCTCTTGCTCTGCCTGTGCCTCTCCCCACTAGCAGTGCACTTACCCACTTACCCATCTGCTACTCCGCACTGTGCCCTGGCACCCCTCCCTCCCCTTGCTCCTGAACCTGCTCTCCTGCCCCTTGGGACCTCTGTGTGTCTCAGTCCTCCCTGCCCTCCCCCTAGCTTTCCCATCACCTCAGGCACATCTGGGTGTCTTCTTATTCTTGCCTTCCTTCCTGTACTACCCTGCCCACCCCTGCCCCTTAGCCTCCCCTCCCCCCATGTCAGTCGTAGGAAAACCTCTCACCATCTCCCAGCCAGGGTGTTAGTCATGCTACTACTCCTGTCAGGGAACATTCATCCAAACCCTGGCCCGGTTCCCAGGAGCTCCCCAACTCGCACCACAGGCCTATGGATGGTCTCCATGAATATCTGTAGCTTCCTAAAAAAGTTTGACTCACTACAATGCCTGGTCACATCAATTAACCCTGATGTCATCGCTCTGGCTGAGACTTGACTGTCGAAATCCTCCCCTGACTCCCTAGTCTCCCTTCCTGGTTTCACCATCTTCCGGTCCGACCGTGTTGGGAGACGGGGCGGCGGCTGCACTATTTATGTCAAGGGATCTCTCCCCGTACTAGCCCTGCCTGCTGCCATCCTTGACCCCAGGGCCCAGGCACTTACACTGAAACTAACCCCTGACCCTTTAAAGTGACCCCTTTATCTGACTACTGCATACGTGCCCCCCAGGGACCAAACGCAGGCCATTGCCTCTCTTACAGAATACCTTACCTCACTACCTCCTTCCACTGATCAAATTCTGGTGGGTGACTTAAATGTCAACTGGCTCAGCCCCTCCTCCTCTACCCAAGACTCCTTTTCTGCAATAGACCTAAGCAACTAGTTACCCACCCTACCAGGACTAACCCCAGAGAGGCTCCAGTACCCTGCTTGATGTGGTACTCACCAACCGCCCTAATCGGATCCCCAATGTACAAGTCCTCCCAGACTCTCTCAGTGATCACTCCCCATTCTATTCCACTGGTCATCCTCAGTCCCAAACCCATAGCACAGTCCACATGCGGCGTCTAATACCTGGTGGACTGATAAAACTAGAACTTCTGTCCCAAATTGACTGGTCTCCTATACAGGCAACTCCTGACATTGACACAGCTTTCTCCTTATTTACCCAAACTTTTAATAATGCCTGTGATATCTTTGCCCCAATGTTGACCTGCCATTCTAAAAGGCAGACTGCCCCCTGGGTAACCCCAGCTTTGATCCACCAACTCAAACATAGGGACAACCTATGGCACCGTGCCATTGAGACTGGCCGCCAATGACAGGCGGTTATATGCTGCACCAAACAAGTGCACTTGGGCCATCAGAAAGGCCAAGTCTGAGCACCATCGGTCCTCACTCACTGCCTCATGGGGAACCCCAGAACCTTCTGGGATAACATTAAACAGTTAAATGGGAGTGCACACTCCCCCACCCACAGATCAACATTAATGGTGTGATCTCCTCAGACCCAGCCCTCATAGCCAACCACCTCAACACCTCATTCACTGACCTTAGCCCTATCCTCACTACAAATTTTTTTGACCCTCCTCCCCCAGCACCTGCCGTAAATCTTTCTTGCCCTTATTTTCTCCTCCGCCGTGATTCTGCCCAAGAACTTAGGCCACACCTTGTCATTGCCCTCAAGAGTAATAGTACAAGCAGCGACACCCTGGATCCATGTATCCTTCGGCTGGTCTTAGACACAGTCCTTACCCCGATCACATGCCTCATCAACCACTCTTTTTGCCTGGGGAAGGTTCCAACTGCCTGGAAAGTTGCCACTGTCACCCCTATCTTTAAAGGTGGTAATAGGACTGTGGCTGGAAACTATCGACCAATCTCCATTCTCTCTCCTCTCTCCAAGGCCTTGGAAAAAGTGGTGGCCTCTCAAATCTCTGACTATCTCTCCACCTACAATGTCCTATGTCCTGAGCAGCATGGCTTCAGAGCGGGCCACAGTACCAACACAGCCCTCCTAGAGTTCTCCAACTTTCTCCACTCCTCCGTAGACACTGGTTCTCTGGCTGGTGCGGTCTTCATTGACCTCTCTAAAGCTTTCGACACTGTCTCCCACCCCTTCCTTCTTGATGCCCTTAGTCTCTCTGGTTTTGCTGCTGGGCCTATCTCCTGGTGCACCAGTTATCTGTCTGACCGCTCACAGTGTGTAAAAATTAATGGGACCTACTCAGACATCTGTCCCATCTTTCTGGGGTTCCCCAGGGCTCCATTCTGGGCCCTTACTATTCTCCTTTACCTTAACACCCTTCCATGCTCTTGCTCGGGAACATTCTATTATGCGCTGATGATGCAGTCATCTTTGCCTCAAGTCGTAACCCTATTGCCCTCAGGACTTCGCTGCAGAAGTCCTTCGGCTGAAGCCGAGGGCTGGTTCAAGGAACATAGATTGGTGATAAATCTAAAAAACAAAAACCATGTTCTTCACTCATCCTTAAAACAAGTCCTGCAACTTCAAACTCCTCATTGACTCTGGGTCCTCTTTCCCACTCGAACAAGTTTGCTCCTATAAATACCTAGGGATCCATTTGACCCCTCCTCTCCTTCCATGGACACACTCGCTGCCCTAGCCACTGCCACTAATATCCGATTGGGCATCTTACATCGGTATAAACACTGCCTCCCCCCGGAGGCTCTTCGACTCGCAGTCACCTCCTCTATCCTGTCCCTAGTGGACTATGGACTGCCGGTGTATGGTGCTGCTGATCAGACCGCACTCCATAAAATTTGCAATACTCTGAATAAGGCCTGCAGGTTAATTACTGGGGCACCTAGGCTGACACACACCTGTCTACTGTACACTAAAGCGCTGGTACTTGATCTTGACGAGCGCCTCAAATATCTGACCTGTACCCTTACAAAAAAGACCCTCCTTGGGCTATCCACCAGGATTGACCACCACCATACACCGCTCTATCCCACTAGTTCATACTCGGACCTCTGGGAAAACTTCTCTTGTTATCCCTAGAGCTAGGACCTCTCACAGCCAAAGAGCCTTCAGCTTTAGGGCCCCCTCCTGGTTCAACACACTGCCCCCCTCCATCTCCGAAGCTCCAACTATATCGTGCTTCAAAACTTCCTTATGTAACCACCTTATTAACACCCAATGCTGTAATTGCCATTAGTCAAAGCCGTACTCAATACTTATGACAAAGCTTACTACTAAGCTGCTAAGGACAACATAACTCTGGTATTGTTTGCATCAATACTACCTGTACCAGCTTGTTTGTATCTATGTCTTAAGTTACTGTTATACTTATGTGTTGTACTGCTATACTGTGTATTTTCGTTTGTCTTACTGTGACAAGGTACCTTTGTAAATGAGCCTATGGCTCAAAGGTTTTCCAAACTGCTGTTTAAATAAAATAAATAAAATAAAGTGTGCACCTGGAGGTGGGAAAGAACTGTACCCCTCCATATGATCCGAGGAGCTGGTGTCAGGGTGGGATGGCAGTGCAGTTGTGGGGGCACCATACGGGAGCTGATGCCCCTGTGCCCCCAGGTCACTGGGAGGTGGGCACCTTGAAAGGGCTGCACACCTGTGTGCTGGGCCAGGTGGTGCCTGGTGGACATGGGGAGGCAAGGCTGCCATTGTCCCGGGGGTGGGTGGCCATTCCATCGAGGGCTGCATGGGGTCATGTATCAGGCTTACAGCAGGGTTCTCCCTGGTGTAGCCTGTGCACCCATCTACACCCCCGCTGTCAGCACTTTGCATCTTGGTGCATGGTGTGTAGAGGTGGCACACCCCTCGCCCACCCCAGCGTGTTGCTCTTCATGTGGCTGGGGAATCAAGCATGTATGTGCTGCATGCCCCCTTAGTGTATCCTGTGTGGGGGGCGTGTAGGGTGCGGAGTGGCTGTGCACTCCGTATACACACACATAGCCACTCCGCCCCAATAGTGTATAGGGCCCAAAGAATTTAACAGCAGATACAGATGTTAAGAGATGTTTAGCCCATCTAGTCTACCCATTTCTCCCTACCTACCTACCATAGTACTGCAAACTGTCCATGATCTACAGCTCTTTCTCCTCCCACCCACCTTTTCACTATGATTCCCTTGTGCTTATCCCATGCATTATTAAACCCCGCCACTGTTTTTCCCCCACCACAACTCCTGGAAGGCTGTTCCAGGAATACACCACTCTTTCTGTGAAGAAGTACTTCCTCACATCTCTTCTGAATCTAACCCCCTCCAGCTTCTTAGCATGTACCCTTGTTCTTGAGCACCTTTTCTTCAGAAAAATACTTCTCTCCTACCTCATTTACCTCCATGAGGTATTATCACATCTCTCCAGTCCTTCTTCTGTTCCAGTGTGTACATACTGAGGTCCTTTAGTCTCTCCTCATAGGGCTTTTGATGCAGACCCAGCACCATTTTATTTGCCCTCCTCTGGACCACCTACACTCTGTCTATGTCCCTTCAGAGATGTGGTCTCCAGAAATGAACACAGTACTATAGGTTGAATCTTATTAGAGATCAATACAGAGACAACACTACCTCCTTCTTTCTGCTGGTGACACCCCTCCTTATGCACCCCAGCATCCCACTAGCCCTCCCTACTACCTTGTCACACTGCCTGACCACCTTTAGGTTATCCATTATAATTACCCCAGGTCTCTTTCCTGCTTGGTGGTCAATATCAGTCCACCCATTTTGTACTCCATTCCTGGGTTTCTATGCTTTAAGTGCATTATTTTAAACTTTTTCACATTGAAACCCAGTTGCCATACTGTACCATTGACCACTCCACTAGTTTTCTCAGGTCTTTGTCCATCCTTTCCACCCCCCCGAGTGTCCACCCAATTGCAGATTTTGGTGTCATCCACAAATAGGTAGACTTTTCCTTCTAGCTGCTCTGCAATGCCACTTATAAAAACATTAATGAGGACCGATCCCAGCACCGATCCCTGAGGCACCCTGCCATTCACCCTCCCTTCCTTGGAGGGAACTGTATTTACCACCACCCTCTGTTGCCTATCCTCTAACCAATTTTTTATCCAGTTTACCATCTTTTGGACCCAATTTTAAGCTACCTAGCTTGCTTACCTGTCTCCTGTGTGGAACAATGTTGAAATCTATGTAGGCCATGTCCACCACTCCACCCTGATCTAGTTCCTTGGTTGCCCAGTCAAAGTAATCTACCAGGTTCATTTGACATGGCCTCCACTCTATTGAAACCGTGCAGCCTTGGGTATTGTAACCCACTGGATTCAAGGATATTCCATAATCTTTTCTTTAAGCAGTGATTCCATTAATGTTCCCACCACTAATGTCAGACTGACTGCCCTATAACTGCAAGCCTCCTCCCTGCTACCACTTTTGTGTCATGGGACTACATCAGCTCTCCTCCAGTCCTCGGGAACAACTCCTGTTTCCAGCAAGCTGTTAAACAGAATGGTCAGATGCGCAGGCACTTGAGATATGCAAAATATAGAATTGTGCTGCTGTAATGCCTGCAGAATTCCCATTCTGATTCTGTGTAATTTTGTGGAATTTGCTTGAAAATTCTGTGGAATTTTACCAGATTTTAATGTTCGGTTATTTTTGGTCTCTAGTTTTCAAAGCATGAATTCAAATGATATCAAAACTGAGAGTTATACAGGTACTAATGAATCTCATATATGTGCCAAATTTCAGAGCCTTAGATTGAAAAGGAGCTGAGTTATGGATGGCTGAACATTTAATCAAAATTTCATTTTCATTTACTTCCATATAATTTTAACATTTCTTATCTAACTTTCTCCACAGTTTCTAGATTTAGAGAAACATACAACATGGACATGTGCACCAAGGTTTATGTCTCAAGCTTTAAAGTGGGTTGTGGTATAGGTAGCCAAACATTTTGCTAAAATTTAGATTTTTGTTATTTTAATTTAATTTTGAAGGCGTTCATCAAAATGCTGTAAAATTTATTTAGCAAGTATATGGACTATTATTGCATTTATATATGCATCTAGTTTCAGATTTCTAGCTCCAAAGGTGCCTGAGGTACTGCATATGCAGATTAAAGTTTGCATAAAATTTCCCACAATAATAAAATTACAAACTTTGAGCACCTATAATTTTGAGATTATATGAGTATCCTAGTGTCATGATATGTGGCACACCATTATAATACCTATTAACATGTTATCAGGCCAAAACACAGATCTCTAGCTTAACAGACAGCTAAATTATGACCAAAGTAATACATTTCAAAAATACCACAGAATTTTGCCAGTTTTAAATTTCAGTTATTTTGGTCTGTTTTTTAAACCATATATCCAGATTATATCAAATTTGGAAGGCATACAGCTATTGCATTAATTGCTTTTATTAGTGTACTGAATTTCAGAGTCCTAGACCGAAAGGTGTTTGAGTTATGGGTGGTCAAACATATAATCAAAATTTTATTTTCAGTTATTTTTTTTTACCTGGTTACCCAGTTACCAAAAGACTATTTTCTTTAAATTTTAAAATTTCTTATCCAAACATCTCCATATTTTTGGGATTTAGAGAAATGTGCAACATACATACGTGTACCAAGTTTCAAATCTCAAGCTTTAAAGGGGCTGTGCTACAGGTAGGCAAGCATTTTGCCAAAATTTAGATTTTAGTTATTTTAGGATAATTTTAAAAAAACGTTCATCAAAATCTTATACGATTTTGTAGATATACAGATGATTACTACATTTATACATGTACCTAGTTTCATAAGTCTAGTTCCAAGGGTGCCTGAGTTACTGTATATGCAAATAAAAATGTTCCTGAAATTTCCCATAAAAACTAAAATGACAGAATTTGAGCACATATAACTTTGTGATGATGCATCTTAATGTAATGATACTTGACAGACTGTTTGTGCACCTACCACCAAGTAATCCTGTCAAACATCAGATCTGTAGTGCAATAGACAACTGAGTTATGACCACATTAATACATTTAAAAAAATTCCATGAAATGTTCATGACATTCTGAGGAATTTCACAGAATTTTACAGAATTCTGCCAGAATTCTGCAAATTTGGAATTTTGTCATTTAACACAGCTCTAGCAGCCACTATTTTCCTGAACTCCTTCAGTACCAATGGATGCACCCCATCTGGCCCCATTGCTTTGCTCCTCTTCAGACTAGTAAATCATTTCAGGACTCTCTCCTCTGTAAAACAGGAATAGCATCCACCTCCCTCCCTCCATAGCTTCTGTTACTTTATGGCCCCTCCCCTTCCCTTTCCTCTGTGAACACTAAACAAAAGTATTTGATCAGGATGTCTGCCTTTTCCTGGTCCCCTTCTATACAATATCTCCCCTTCCCTTTCTAAACATACAATCCCACCCCTGGTCTTCCACTTTCCACTTACATACCCAAAACATGCCTTCTCCCCTTTCATTACCCCAGGGCTATCCTCTTTTCCATTTGAGCCTTTGCTTTTTTTATTGCTTTCCCTGGTTCCCTCTGTTTCCCCTGATATGCCTCCCTATCCTCCTCCTTTTCCTTATACCTTCTGAATGTTAAACTTTTTGCCTTTACCTTCCCAGCCACCTTTTCAGAGAACCATAATGGTCTCTTTTTTCTCTGGCTTTTGCTTACTTGCTTGATGCAAAAGTTTGTTGAATTTACTATGATCTATTTTATCTTTGCCCACTGTTCCTCCAGCCCATGAAGACATCCCCATCCCCACCAGATCATCCCTGAGGTATTCACCCATCTTTATAAAATCTTCCCTCCTCAAGTCCCTGACCCTCACCTTTGTATGGTTTTATTCTGCAGCCATATTTATATTGAACCACATCATACAGTGAACACGGATCCTCAGGTGGCCTCCCATACTGATGTTTGCAACACTGTCCCTGTTTTTGAGTACCAGGCCCAGTATTGCCTCATCACGAGTGGGTCCATTGACTATACAGAAATCACAAAGTCACAGCAATCATCTCCACTGTTAAGGAAAAAGGGAGTTCACGCATATTAGAATAGACTTCTCTTGATCTTTATTGCATTTAAAAGATGTACACATATGTCATAGCAGCAGGGAGTAGATGGTTCCTAACATTTCACCTTATAGGAAGGCTCACTGTGAAGTGATACTTTACAGAGTCCTTCCCTCAGCAAAGTGACTATTTTGCCTGCAAATTCTACATGTAGTGATACTTTAGGGAAGGCAATATAGTCTTAAGTTTAGAGTGATGAGCTGTGTATCAGCTTGGTATAGCCAGTGGTATACTGTTGCTACAGTGACAAATTTACAGTAACATGGTCGATGCCGACAACAGCGCCATGTCACTGTAAAGTCTGCCTTGGACCATTTGCTAAGGTCCTGCACACCATCCATGAATCTGCTTCATCTCTGAGTTAAAAATCATAAGTGGAGGGTGCAGGGGCACATCCCCCTGCATGGGGGGTGAAGGGGGTACAGCCCCCCTCAAAACAACAACTGCTAAGTCAGTAGCACTGTGCCGACCACAATTGAGGTTGACGTAGTGGTGTAGGAAAACGTTGCAGTGACAAGAAGTTGTCACTGCAGCATCATAGATCCCATTCAACAAAGCTGGGTTTGATTCCCACAACCTCCACTTTCAGAGTGTGTGACCTTGAGCAAGTCCTTAACCTCCCCAGTGTGCCTTGGTAACCGGTGAAAACAGGTCTTATGAATATTATAATTGTGCCTAGTTGGCCTTACCTGGTTACCAAAAGAATAATAAATAAAAAAAAAACTCTTCAGAGGCCAAAATCAAGTTATTCATGCTGGAGGTATGATTATGTGATTCCGTGTCCACAAATATAACTCTACAGTATGTCAACCTTAGAAACTAAGAAGCTAGGCAGAAATACTATGAAGCAATTAGACACAATTGAAAGGAGCTTCTTTTCACTACTACAGTGAATAGAATGATACAGTTTAAAAGTGCCATGGGTGTGTCTAACACCAACAGAATTTACCCCAATGCAAAGACCTGTTACAAGAAATTGCACAGTTTCATGTGAAATCAGATTACAAAATACAGAGGCCCAGATATACAGAAATGTGCCAAAGCCAGGTGCAAGTCTGGTGCAGCACAAATCCAATGTGCCATGGCGCAACTGGAACCATATTCAGAGGCTGTGCAGGTCGAATTGCACCAGTGCAACACGGCTGAATATGGCAGAGTTGCACCATGGTGCAAACAGGGTTGCACCATGGTGCAAACAGAGGTGCGCAATGGCACACACACAGATACTCCAGTGCACCTGTGACAGCAGAGCAGCAGAGCAACAGAGGGGGGCAGGGCACAGAGAACAGACCCAGGGACAGGGCCATGACAACACAGTGACAGGCCACAGGAGGCCTCCACCAGCAGGGCACAGTAGGTCACACACAGGCAACCAAACACTGGACCCTGGAACACAACAGTGGCATGGATAGCAGGTGACAGGAGGTGCCAATGGCCAAGGGAGGGCTACCAAGGGAGCCCCCCTTGCAGGCTGCTGGCCATGCCCCATCCCCCAGAGATCATAGCAGGCCACACCTAGAACCATGCAGCCAAGCACACACACACACACACACACCACAGGCACACAGGGAGCCTACACAGTGGGCACTGAACAGGCTGGGTGGCAGGCAGCATGGTAGACCACATGGAGCAGGCTGCACAAAGCCAGGCAGAGGACCCCAGCACAGTGCGCAGACAGTACCTGACCAATGACCATGGCCATGAGCCACCACCATGCTCACACCCACCACACACCCCTGACTGCTCCCCATGAGCACCCCAATGCACAGCCACTGACCCAGGACCCATGGACACCACCACAGTGGGACAGAACACAGCACACAGCAGACAACCACAGTAGCACATCATGATCCCCCCCCTCACATGCACACAACATGGACGGACACATGGCCACTGCAACATGGCACCTCACGCCACCTGAAAAGCAGACATGGACACAGGCAAGTATGCCAGACAATATATATGTATGGAACAACTATGTACAGAAACAGCAGGAGCTGGGGAAGGTTAGAGACAGTGAGAGAAGGGGACAGGGAAAGGGGATTGTTCTGTGGGAGGGGGGACTGTAGGGAAAGGCCCAACGGGGTAACAGGGGACACAGGGACAACCCCAGCGATGGCTCCGGCCAGCTGCCCTGGCATGCCATCCCTCACACTGATCCACCGCCAGCATGCCCTGCATGGCCTCCACCACCCCAAAGTATGCCTGAGACCATGAGCAAGGCCTGCCGCATGATCCGGCTCAGCATCTGGCATGGCAGTGTCCACACTGGCCACTGGACACCTATAGCAAGGGTCAAGACAGGTGCCCAGTGCAATGGCCCAAGGAACCATGCCCACCCAGAGTGTTCATGTGCACGATAGGGAACATGCCATGATGTGCGAAGTGCACATTGCCAGCCCTGCGCAGCTTGTGCTGTGTCAATACATCACGCTGTTCATGTGGCTTGCGTGATTGACACCATGTCAGCACAGTCCGCATGCACACTGCAGGACCGAGCACTGTGCATGCGTGGGCATTGCACTGCCACTTGCTCCGGTGCAATATCATTGTGCATGGTGCAATATCTCGATATTCAGATGCCATGTGCAAATTAGCTCATCAGCCAATGCGTGGCACAGTGGGGTGCATTAACATATCATTACCATTGCGCACAACCTTATTTGCATGCATTGCAGCATAGAAGCACCACCGAACAGCACAGGCCATGTACCGGTATTGCAATCTTCATAGGTGTGGTGGATGCTGCAGCAGCACACTGGGGCCAGACAGCACTGCAGGGTGGGATGGACCAGGGTCATGCTGCCAGGGCCTCAGCGGCTATGTGCTGTCAATGGTGTGGATCATGCCATGGTTAGCCTTCAGCTATGCTGTGCTGCACCCCTTGCCTGTCCCTAGCACCCACATTGCCATGCACACCCTGCCCACCCCCACCCTAGGACTGGCTGCTCATCACACCCTGCCCATGCCACACACACCCACTGGGTGGCCTGTGGTGTTGTCCCCACATTCATATCTGTGGCACTGCATGGGGCTGTTCCAGTTGAAGGTGTCCTGTGCACTCCCAGGGTGCATGGCGCAGGCATCGGGTTACACCCCGTGGCATCGCACACCACCAGACAGGTGATGCTTGGGCACCCCTTCCTGTTGATTTGCACCAGTCCCACAGGGTCAGGTGGCATGTGAATGCCCATGCGGGTGCAAGCACAGGCCCCACTCATGCTAGGCATGCATGCCACCCTGGTTGTCCTGCATCAGTGCTGTGCACTCCACCTGTGTGCTGGGGAGAAGGCTGTATTCCATAGCACGTGGCAGCACAGCTGTGGGGACCTGTGTGGGTGGTGGGTCATGGCTGTCTGGGTGATGCCCATGGTGTCCCCTGTTGATCCTTAGCTGGTGCCCGTGGTGAGTAGGCACATGCTGGGGGTCACTGTCATCTCCACAGACATGGCGTGGCTCCCTCTGGAGAATGCCTGCAGCTCCGCACTGCATGGCTTGCAGGGCTGCCACAGCATGGCCCTGTTCAGGCAGTACAGGCCCATGATCTCTGTGTCACTCTGGTTCCCAACGGTGCTGAGGGCATGGTACCACCTGTGTTGATCATGCCACTGCCGGGCACTTCGTCAGCCACGTGGCTGTTTCTGCTGCTGCCTCACACCCCTCATTACCTCCCTCATCAGGACAGGAGTGCTCTCCATGTCTCCTGCTGTCCACTGTCCCCCTGGGCAGTTGGCTGCTGGCCGTGTGTCACCTGGTACACAGGCTTTGTGTCTGTGAGTGTGTGTGTGTCCCTCTCTCTTTCTCTCTCTCTCTCTCTGCACCTCTCTCCCTCTCCCACACCACCTCTCTGTCCCTCTCCCTCCATGTCTGGTCATGTGTCTGTCTGTATATCTGTCTCTCTGTATCTCTCCCTCTCACTTCCACTCTTGGTGCAACTGCTGTCTGTATGTTTGCATCCTGTTTTACTAGGAACAAGTCTGCTCAGAGCAACTTCGATTTGCTCCACACTTGGGCCATGGTATAATCGTTGAATATGCCACTGCGCTGGATATTCATGGGAATACCCCCTGCATTTGCACCTGCATACATTATAGTTGCGCATTGGTGCAATGGATTTTGCACTGCACCATGGCTCCCACTGAATATGGCTCCTTGGTGCAATTCTGCACTTTCGCTGGTGCAACTCAGTTGTGCCATGCGCAACTGCTATAAATATCTGGGCCAGAAACTTTAGTGTTTTATTTTTTATTTTTTATACCTTTTTTTTATTCAGAGAGAAAGAAAGAAAGAAACAAAAAGTCATTCCATACATTCGTACATTCATAGATCATCTCGAAAGTTAATAACAAACCAAAGTTAAACCCAAAAATGTATACAAAATATTTTAGGGGGTAAAAAGAAATCCATGCAAATAAACTAAGAGCTCTTCTTCATTTATATCTCTTTTTTTTTCCATGCTCCAAGTTTTAACTTCCCAACTATAGGAAATTCACATAACAAGTTTATCATTTCAGTGTTTTTTTTTTTTTAACAAAAATTCTATTTATTGCTACAAGGCATTTTGACATCATGGTCCTGAGTCTCAAAACCCAAATGTGATTAAAGGTACCTATGTCAAACAGAACTGATGCAAGGGGCACCTTATTTCACACTTTGCAAAGTTCTCCAATTCTGAAATGCAGGCTGCAGAAAATTGCAGACATCATGCACCAGACCAGTCTGTGGGCCAGGCCTGCACTAAGGTCAGGGTGTACCAGGGCACTAGGGTGCTTGTGGCAGACACATGCCACACCATCACCATAAATGAGATTCTGCAAGCTGACTGGATCTGCCAGGACTTAGACCAGCTAACAGGTGGTCAAAGGATCCTTGCGCCACTCCCACACACAGTGCTGGGTAGGAGCATGGGCTTGCCAGGTGCCTGGAGTGCCTGGAGTAGTGGACATCCATGAGATGCATACAGCAGTGACCCATGGACATGTGGCCAGGTATGGACCACACCAGGGATGTAGGCACCCACTCTCCTGATATGTGCCCTGCTCACTTACAGGTCCTGCTCCAGGTAAGTACATTAGCATATCTACAGGTGTCCTGGGCAAAGCACAGTACCAACCCCTCTCCATCTCCCACCTTTCTGCACTCTGGCAATGTAGCCCGTGTTGCTCCCCGGGTATCCTGTATGTCCCTGTGCTATGCGGTGGGATCAGCACTCCATGCCCACATGCTGCACCCTACACCAAACTCCTCCCATGCACTGTTTGTGTGGTGCACATGAGTGGCTGCCATAACCTGCAGGTGTTTTGTGCTGGGACCCCTCCTGTACAGGAAATGGGCACAGGGTCTCTGGCACACCAACCATCGGTGCAAACTTCTGTTTGGCACAGCTTGCACCGATCATGGGGCTGGTTTCAGAATCGAGCCCTATGTTTCCTTGTGTTAAATGCTTCCAAAGCCCACATTTTGAAGTCATCAGTATGTGCCCCTTAGTTATGGTTTGATGGATCACTGAAGCAAAAAAAGGAAGAACTGTGCTGAACAACAGTAATGCATCTTCGTGTTTTCCTCCGACAGGTTGCAACATTAGGGGTCAATCTTGCTGGTACTGGATTGTTCACTAACACACCATTGAAGCAAAGCATACTGAACTGAGTCCAGTACCTGATCATGCATTGTGAAGCTATAGATCAAGTAGGGTCTGCGGTGATAAAGTAGGCAGGAACAAAATGGGCAGACTGTGTGGGCCAAGTGGTTGTTATCTGCCATCAAATTCTATGTTTCTATGTTTCATTGCAAGTAAATATTACCCTAGTACCAATTTTGCTTTGTGAATAACTGCTTTAGTGCCATTTTCTGCCTTCAGGCCATAGCTGGAAAGCTTGTTTCTGAATTTGTTTGGCACATGGGTGCCTTGCCAATTCACTTGGAGGAGAAGGTTTAAACAAAGCATGTCTGCGTGAGGGAAATAATTGTGGATGGCCATGAAACTAAAAATATCTCTTTAGTTCATGACGTTGCAGCAGGGTATGCACACACTATCTATCCTGTGCATTAGGCATGCAAATGCTACCTGCTGTGTTATGTCAGGTCCTGACCTGTTTAAAAGCCCTTAAGACATTAGTGATCATGTAATGTGACAGAATAGCAGCTGTTTCTCTGCAAGGCCACACATGGGTTGTCAATTCCATTAAGTAGCTTATTCCTTTGCCCTGTGCAGTGTAGTTCAAATTGGCTAAGCAAATTGGCTATGGTAAGTACATCACATAGATAATCATATGACTAGGTTATATTATGCAGCAGCTAACACAACTATGAGTCTCACAGCTCTGTTATCACACAATGAATATATTCTCTTTACTGACTACAAGCTATGTGAAAAATCTACTTCAAAAAGTTCTTGTTAAGGTAAGCACAGTAAAGTAAATATTTATAGTACATGGTTAGGGATTGTTGTACCTCTTTTTCTAACCTGATTAAAAAGCTTTTGTTCCGCAGTTCAATAGAAATACTGTTGTACCCTTTTGGGGTATAGCAGCTTTCTAGTTATTAGACACTTGTGCCTCCTTCCATTTGTTCCTGCCCATGCACTGCTTCCATTCAGCAACTCCATACAAACACACCTCTCAGCCCACCACACAATAAAATATTCCCACTTCTGTACATATTTTAAAGAAAATAAACTTGTCTCACACACAACTGACAGTAACCCAACCAACCTCATAAAATAAGTAAGGAATCATATTACTTTTTTATTTTTAATCTTATAATTTATTTTGTTATCCAAGTGGTGGGGTGAGCAAAACCTCATTTTCAGCCCACCTGACAATAAACACAGTACAATTAACATTTATAAAAGAATTATACAATAAATTATAGCAAACAATAAACAAGTTATGGAATAAAAGCAATGGCACACAGAAAATGAAGTATATAGGGACAGTATCAAATAAGATCCCCCATCAAGTGGCTGGAGAGACTATCAATCCTTATTGAATGTGCATCCATTAAAATCCCAGAAGCACTTACACTGAGGAGCAACATTCTCATTAATCTTTCAATGCTGGGTTGTATTCTTAATGCAAAGTGATTCTATAATTCCATTGTGAACAAAACTACTGTTATTGGGATTGGGCAGGTCCTTTGCAGCTGTGTGTGGAGTAGGTTTATTTTTTTCCTTAATTACTAGAAAAGTAAGAATTTTATGTTGTCACAAGGAGAAAGCACAACAACAAAAACACATTTTAAAAATATTTTTAAATTAATGTATTACAAAATAATCAATGATCAACCATGTACAACTTGACTAAGTTTCCATCTTGTGGTTCTGAAGACATCAGGGACCTCTCTAACTTTGCTCTTGAGGTCCTGATGATGTCATCAGACCCCCTTGATGGAAACACAGCCTTGTTGTAAATCGTTGTTCATCCATTACTCTTTATGTGTATGAGCTATCTACACACTGTTTTGATCTATTAAGCATATTTAAGATTCAAAATATTTCAACACATTACGACAGAGTCCTGACTATCAGAAATGTTACACTTCTTGCACTCAATCAGCCTAATAGAGAAAAAGATGACTAGAATGGAGGCTAAGAAAGAAATGAAAATGAAAGGGATTTGATTTTATGTAGTAGATTTATATAATAACTTCCATGAATATTGTATCTCAAAGTATTTTGTTCAGAAAGCCATGATAACAGAAAGCAACAGTTGTTTTTTGCAGTTAGTTATTTTTACTGAATTTTAAAATAAGCAGCACAAATATATAGTCATCTCTAACCAGTCATGACAACAGTACCTAAACAAAATGCACCATAACAATGCATATCAGGCAAGTTTACATCAACCATAGAAGAAACAGATGACAGAATACATACAGTATACATGGTATATCGGCAATCACCTTTGAGGGGAGAAGAAGAGGGGGTTGAGGCCTTTGGGTCTTTGAACATTTGACCAAAATGGTACGTCTAAGGTAAGTCAGTGGATGGTTATCAAAAGCCCCAAAAGGGGGCCACTCACCTTGATAGGCCTCCATTGTTTTTTCTGGCAAAATGGGTCATTCTTGCCAGATTGGCCAGGTGCTGAACTGCTGAAAGCAATTGGACCTCAGATGGACTAGTCTTCATCTTCCAAGTCTGCAAAATCTGTCTCTTAGCATATACACTGATCATTAAGATTCAGTATAGCTGAGGTCTGCATAAGGTAATTGGTGTGGGTGAGCTAGCAGATACAGAGAGGGATAAATGGGTACATAGTTTCCAGGATACTACAGCAGCATTTGTGAATTTAGTGCTAGAATGAAGAAAGCTTACCATAGGAGCAAAGGACACGTATTACGTCAGTGCCAGGTATATGACATCTCCAACATTTGTCATGAGGAAGCAGGCTAAGCCTCTGGAGTTGAACTGGAGTATGGTGCCAATAGTGTACGACTTTGTTTTGAAACAGCAAACTCCTGAGATCAGGGCTAGCCTTATGGGCAAAGGATAATTGGTGGTGTTACTGTTCCTCAAGGATGGAGATACCTAAACATATTCCCATTTCTGCCTACTGTAGCTTTATCAGAGGGATCTGGTAGATGGCTAATGATAAGTTGTTTATTTTTCCAGCTAACTGTTTTGGAGAATTGAGCCAGGACTCTAAAACCTTTGGAGGAGTGGAGGGGACTTCTGGGGGGCATTTTCTTAGCAAGGTGTCAATGGCAGCATGGATTTGGAAGTATTTCCAGATTGCACCCTGGGGGAAGGAATATCTAATCTTAATATATTCAAAACAATCTTGATGGATCCAGAAAGACTGAAAGAGGTCTCAGATTCTAGACATCTCCTTGTCCTTCCATGACTTCCAGTGCACTGTGTGTCCCTCCACCTGTACCTTGGAGTTGTGCCAGAGGGGGATATGCAATCTAGTGGTCAGGGAGAGGTGCACCCATTGCTTTAGCTTCTTCCAGGACTTATCCAAGTAAGAAAGGCTAGGGCTTTTCAGTGACAGAATTCTAGGTAAGGAGTAGAGTCATGAGGACGCTAGTATACATTGTAAAAGACACTTCTTTATTTCCAGCCACTGGGGAGGGCTGTGTGAGTGTGGCAGTAGTCACTAAACCCCCTGAGCACCTCTGAATGCTACATGATACACATAACACCAAGGTAAGGACCACCCACCCTTGTGCTACTGTACTTGAAGTTTCACCCTACTGTACCTAAGGGGTTTCCTCTCTCAAAGGAAAGCACTACTCAGTTGGTTAAGCTCAGATGGTGGGGACCTTGATGGCCAGCTGGGTTAAGTAGTGGCGGAGCTTGGGAACTGTAATTATTTTGATTTCTGAAACCTTCCCCACCAAAGAGAGGTGGAGATGTTTCCATCTACTGCATTCCTCTGTCAACATTTTCAAGAGTGGCAGGAGATTACACTTGAGCACCTCAGAGGAATCAGGAAGTATCCAAATTCACAATTAGCAACATACCTGATTGAGGAGGAGGATCTCTGTTTTGCTGCAGTTGGTCTTCAAACCTGAGGTAGTGTGAACATTGGAGAGGAGTGATAGCAGAGCTGAGAGACTTCAAGGGGTATTTCTTAGCAGTACAAGGCTGTCATTTGCATACAAAAGCATGTGAAAGTCCTGATTCCCTATTTCTAAACCTGGCAGTCCTTGGTGCTGGTGGGTATCTATAGCTAAGGGCTCTATGGCCAGTACAGATACTAAGGGAGATAGGAGGCAGCCTTAGCGTGTCCACCTTTGGAGAGGCAAAGGGGAAGACTGGTATAATTTGGTCAATATCTTGGCTTGAGGCATCATGAAAGGGGTTTGAATCCACCTCTCAAAAAAAGGGCCAAAGCCCATTCTCCACATTACCAGGTGGAAGTACTCCCAGTCCACCAAATCAAAGGCTTTTCAAAATCAATAGCTACCACTGTGGTCAGAGTGGGGGCACCCCTAGCCTGAGCCATGAGGGAAACCAGGGATCTATGATGGTCCATGCTAAGTCTCCCCTTCACAAATACCACTTGGGAGGGGTGTACTAGAGAGGGGAGTAAGTGCTCCAGGTAAGAAGGAAGAGCTTTGGCCTGTAGTTTGGCATCCACATTAATTAAAAATCTTGGCCTATAGCTTGATGGTGTAGATGGGTCTTTCTGTTCCTTGAGGAGCACCATAAAAACAGCATTTCATATCAAGGGAAGATGTTGAGAATTGTGATGAGCATCTGGGTATACCTTGTGTAGCACTGGGGCCACCATGCCAGGAAAGGCATTCTAAAAATCAACAGGTAAACTATCACCACCTGGTGATTTATGCAGGATTATTGCAGCAATAACAATTAGAATTTCACCCACTGATAGGGAGGCATTGAGGGGTTACCTTTGTGCTTCTGTGAGGGAGGGGAGGAGAGGGGTAAGCCTTTAAAAAATTATTAAAGCAAGCTTCATCTACAGGGCCCTGTGTGTCATACAGTTTCTCATAGAAGCCCTGCATAATCTCATTAAGCTTCTCAGGCTTAGACTGCAGATTACCTGAGGAGTCTTTAAGGCCACAGTGTGTCAGTCTTCTGGCTGCTCCTTTAACCTGCATAAAAGCAGCTTCCCAGACTTGTCCCCCACCCCAAATTTCCAGTTCCACCCTACTAGTGACCAACACATTAAGCTGCATCTTGAGGTGTCTGATATCTCATAGCATAGAGGGGTCTAACTTATTTGCTACACAGCCTTATACAGCTTCTTAACTATGAGTTGCTCTTCTATGGCCTTCTGCTCTGCCTTTCATGTTCTTCTTCTAGCAGCAGCATAAAACATAATACGACCCTGAATTGTGGCCTTAAATGCCTCCCACAGGATAGCCTTACTAGTGTCCTCAATGCCCTTAAACTGGAAGTAGGATACCTTTGTTTTAGGCCACACCACAAAAGCCTCATCCTGCAGCAGAAGCAGCCCAGGTGCCAGTAGGCAGATTTGGCAGGTGCCAGACTCCATAAAAGTATCAGCTCCACTGGTGCAGGGCCCAAAATACAGAGGGGTGGGGGCAATTCTCCATCTGGGTGACTGATGGTGATGTCATCCAGAAATCCAACTGGCTAGAGGAGGACCTTGTGGAGAAAAAGTAAGAGTAATCCTAATGCTGGGAGATGATGTAACCTCCAAATATCAATGAAGGATAAAAGGGACATCATACCCTACAATCAGCCAATTCCCTGGTGTGCTGTTCAGGTTTCCCCAACTCTCTGTCCAGCCTGGAAGGCATCCCGGGTGATATTAAAATCTCAGCTGACAAAAAGGGGAGTGGTGGGATCTGTGAGGTAAGCTACAGTGCAGCTAAGGGAGGAAGAAAAACTTTGGGATGTCTTGATTAGAGCCATAGACATTCACAATAAGGAGGGGGCTGTCAGGAATCTTCATATGAGCCACCACCCATCTGCCCTGAGTATCTCTCTTAACCAGATTCACCTTTCACTTAAGTTGTTTGTGCACCAGGATGGAATTTCCCACTTTAAAGGAGGAGGCACAGCTTTGAACTTCCAGGCCTACCCACTCCCTGCATAGCTTGGCAGCTTCTCCATACTTAGACTTAATTCCTGCAGAAGAGCTACCTGTGCTCCCATTCTTTTCAATCTACTCAGAATTTTTTTTCTTTTAATGAGGGAATTTAACCCCCTTACCTTCCAAGACATGCAGGTTATGGATGCCACAGTGGGTAATATATATAATGGGTCCTGGTCAGAGTGGAACTGTGTATAAGTAAAGGAACTGAAACCCTTCCATACCTCTGACATCCATGCCTCACAGGAGTGTCCGAATCCAGACAGGAACATGTATGAGTCAAAATCCTAGCCATGTTAGAGAAACACATCATAACAACAATCATCAATCATGCATTCAATGCCAAGTGTCCAGAAAAAACAAACATATCAGGACAATAAAAAATATAAGACAGAAGCAATAGATAACTTCCATCTATCATCATATGGACTGACCTGATGCTGCAGTCCTGTGACCACCACACCCCAGGTCCCTATGGTGTGGAGAGTGGTGCCTAATCCACCAAGGTTGGGAAAAGAATGCACCTAGTAGTTGTCTGGGAAGCCACCCTGGGGTAAAATCAGTGATTTTTGGTAAAAGTTTGAACACGCTAATAACAATTCACCCAACAAAGAGCAGCTGAGGTGGAAATACAAGAAAAAATAAGTCAGTCCACCCAATTTGTTGCTTTAGCTGAGATCTGCTGGAGCCCAGTGTAGAAAAAAACTAGGGGGACTGGAATGTTTGTGGGAGGAATCAGGGTACGTACAGAAGGAGGGTAAGGCTGAGGGGTCCAAAGGTTCAAATGCTACACAACAGAACTATAGGTATAGACACCACCCTGGTAGAAAGGGGGAAGGCAGTTGTGCTTTCAGTCATCTAGAATTACTGTAGGGCAGAGACCCTTTGTCCTTGAGATGAAAGTAAAAAGAGAGTGGGAAAATTAGTCCATCAGAGGGAGGTCAAACTGACCCACAAAATGTCCCTGTATTGAGCTAAAGTACCTTGGGTCTTGCTCCACCATCAGGGCTGTGATAATCGGGGTCTCTGGTGGGTGAGAGGAAGGAAGGGAACAACACTGTGTGAGCACTGTGCACCAATCATTTTGTCCTTTAATACATGTATACCACTGAACTAGTGCCAACTCACAGCACTTCATAGGATGTGACCCATGCCACTGCATACTGCTCTTCTGTCAGTGAGATTACAAGTTAACCACACATCTGAACTAGCACCATGTTAATGATTGAAAGGGGGGGTGGGGTAATGGGGGGGGAGATGAAGGGAGACTGGAGGAAGGGGCAGGGAAAGGAGATATCCCAGCATTCTGATCCCCAAAGTCATAACCAGCAGAGCATGATAACATGAAACAGTAATAAGACATACATTCAGAAACAATTTAAACTGATGCAAACAACATGTCTCAGGAATGCATATAAAAAGTACAGGAACAGGGAACATATCAAAAAAGGATATTCAATGGAAGCAGCTTAAGGAAAATGAAAGAAAAGCTGCCTCCTCCATACTCAATTCAGATAGTAGGATTGTTCACCAGTCATGAAGCATGCAGTCTTGTGAGCAAGTCTGTCGATTCAGCTCCCCCTCCAACAATTCCCATTGCAGCCAAGGAAGAAGTCAGGCTTCACAAGGCCAGAGCCAAGAGATGGAAAGATGCTCAGCTCCAGTAGCCCCAGGACAGTCTAAGTGGGGGGATGGACTGAATGATAGTCAGATTGTCTGTTAAGTAAGCACCAGATCCCTCACAAGAGCTGAGTGAAGCAAACTTACTGTCACAAGCAGTTCATCCTTGCAAGCTTGGAGTGACATGGAGAGCTGGATAAATCATGGACTGAGGTGGTGTGCGGCAGCTCTCTCTGACCAAGATCAGTGTAGCTGTGCTGATGGCAGTACTTTGCTGGGAAACCGACTTGGTCCCTAATGGATTACTGGTTGTGGCAGACACTGGAGAGTGGGACCTTCCAGAATCCAGGCATGAAGTAATGGACAAAATCTGTTTTGGGTTTGAAGGTTATGGATCAGTGATTGGCTGCTGTGCAAGACAGAGGGTGAGGAGCTGTGGTACTGGCTCCCAGAGTGATTCAGACTAGGTTTGCTGGCCAAGGCACCTAGCTTCACCTGAGCTCTTTTCTTCTAGGTTGCTTGAAAGGACAGAGCAAAGAACCTTACCAGAGCAAGGAAAAGGATTAAGGCTTCTTTTGGCTTGGCAGATTTACTGTGTGTTGTCATTTTTATTTTGTACTCACAGGGATTTTTACTGTTTGTTGCCACATTTTAATGCTTTATTTTTCTCTGATTCAGATTGTTGTTGCTGGGTATACCTTCTGCTGCATTGTTACAGGGTGTGCCTACAGGTGTGTGCTTACAGATTACGGCTGTAATCTTCTGATTCAAATTGTCTTTTGCAAGGTATAGCTTCTGTTACTATTTTATTTTTTCTCTGTAGCACAATGTTGCTTACAGGGTACATCTTCTGTGAAATTGTTACAGGTGGTGCTTTACAGGTTTTATAGTTTTATCTATCATTAGGATAAACTTTCAGGGCTACTGCATTTGTTGCTGGCTGATTGTTTCTGCTCTTACCTCCTTGTTTTTTTCATCCATGGTGCTTCTTTTTCCGGCAGTTGAAGGGCTCAGCCACCAACCCCCATCCCCATCTTCAACCACCCAACACTACACTCCGTTTACAGGGTAGCACAGTCTTTACATTTTTGTAGCAAAGCAGGAAGGGATGGATCAGAGAGGTATCCACACAGTGACCTCATTTACAGGGGTACTAGTCATTTAATTTGTTATAACAAGTTATACAAAAACAAACAAAAAAAACACAAAATCAAACTTTTGCTTTCATTTTCTTCCTTCTAATTACTCTGTCCAGGTTATAAACCCAGCAACTTATCGGGAATGGATATCATTAACTGCAGGTACTATGAAAAACTTTTCAGAAGGGCAGTTTTACAGGATGTAGGACACTGTCCTAAATGCTGGGCCATTGGAGATCTAAGTGCTCAGCTCCAGGCAGAATGGGCAGAGATTGTGTGCCTCAAATTGCATAGTCAAGAGGAAATATATTATAAGAACTGCCTGCCATTTCCCCAACATCCACCAGAAGCCCCTCGACTGCAGAAGGTAGTTGGTCTGGGAGGTTGGCAGGTGGTTAGGAGGGGCAAATCAGGTGCCCCATCACTCGGTACTCTCCAACATATCACCTTCACAAACCATATAAAAACTACAAACAGGTATCTGCCTCTATCTCTGAAATCAAACAAAGGGGCAGAGAACACTGCAGAGCAGGACACTGCAGCCCAGAAGCTGGCACAATG
This sequence comes from Neoceratodus forsteri, assembly GCA_016271365.2. Classification (NCBI taxonomy): domain Eukaryota; kingdom Metazoa; phylum Chordata; order Ceratodontiformes; family Ceratodontidae; genus Neoceratodus; species Neoceratodus forsteri. Next base: position 59,699,805 of record CM057454.1, read on the forward strand.
AAATTCACCCAAAACAGGAACCAAAACAAAAAAGCAAAAAGGAAATCCAAAAAACTTCTGATCATAGGAGATGCCATGATTCGGGGAGTGGATACCTATCTCCAGCCAGGGGTAATGGTCAGATGTCTCCCAAGTACATCAGCATGGAAAGACACAGACTGCATTACTAAAATTGCTCAGGAAGCAGGAGAAAATATTGACGTCCTGGTACACATAGGGACAAACAATCTCACCAGCCAATCAGTTGTGGAGACCAAGGAACACCTGACCAGGCTGGGTGAAAAACTATCATCCATTTCATTAGGCGTCTCCTTCTCTGAGATCCTGCCATTCTGGGAGAGGGGGGCAGATGGACGGAAGGTCAGAGAAGGGGAGATGGGGAGCTAAACATGTGGCTCAAGGGCTGGTGCAAGAAAAAAGGACACAAATTTGTAGGGAACTAGCAACAGTTTTGGGAGTGAAAGTTCTTTAAATTTGATGGACTGCATCTGACTATGGAGGAAGTCAGTGCATTGGGGCAGAAGTTTGACGTCTTTACAGAATATCTAAACTAGCAAATGGGGACTGGGTGCAGCACACCATATGTCAAATAGGAAGAACACCACTCCCCCCTCAGCTAATGGTCAAACAGGAGTTCAGTATGTCTGTAGTTCATTTGCATCACCAGGTAAGGAAAAAGATCTGGCTCCCCATACGATGCACAGGGGAAGCACCAGACCTAGCCCAACAACTAACACACCGAAATCTGGCCAATGGAAAATCATGTACACAAATTATCACAGTCTGGGAAACAAGATCCCAGACCTGCAGGCAATAATGACGGAGGCTAAACTGGACATAGTAGCCATTAGCGAGACAAGATTTATGTACTGTTCAGAAGAAACCTAGATGCACGGGGGGGGGGAATGGCCCTTTATGTCAATGAAAATATCAAAGCTACAGAAATTCAGAATACACATAAGGAGCCAGAAGAACTATGTGTCACCCTGGAAACAGGAAATGGGACAGCCACATGAACTGGGGTTGTGTACAGGCCTCCAGACCAGGGGGAGGACATAGACACATTACTGTTAGAAGATATACAAAACATGACAGCTAAAAGGGAGGTTCTGATAATGGGAGACTTCAACATGCCAGATAAAGATTGGTCAATACCAGCAGGAACATCTGCCAGAACTAGACACATGGTGGATTCCCTGCAGGGGGAGGGTCTCAAACAACTGGTACAACAACCCACAAGAGATGGGGCTATCATAGATCTAGTACTAACTAACAGGGAAAGGATCTCAGATCTCCAGGTAGAAGGTCACCTGGGGTCCAGTGACCATCACATGGTATGGTTCAATTTGGTCACTAGAACTAAATCATCCCATTCCAAGGCAAAAATATGGGACTTCAGAGGAGCTGACTTTGATAAGATGGCCAACAGAGTTAAGCTAGCCCTGGCAAAAAGAAATACAGGGAGGGGTGCAGGCAAAGCGGTCAAGCATTAAGGGTGCAATTCTTGAAGCAACATCCCATTGTGTTATAGAGAAAAGGAAGTGCAAAAGAAGAAGGAAACCACTTTGGTTCTCAAAAACAGTAGCAGAAAAGGTCACAGCCAAAAAGTTGGCCTTCAGGAAATATAAGAGAACGCAGTGGGATGAAGATAGGGATTCATACCATACTCCCCTAAGGGAAACAGGGAAGGCAGTAAGGCAGGCAAAGTCCCAAACTGAGGAAACACTGGCACAAACAGTAAAAGAAGGTGACAAGACTTTCTATAGATACATTAGTGAAAGGAGAAAGTCCAGAGGGGGTATTGCTAAGATCAAAGGGGATAAGGGGGTATGTGAGGAGGAAGACCATGTAAAAGCATCTATCCTAAATTGATACTTCTGCTCAGTATTTACTGAAGAAAAGGTAGGGCAGGGCCCACAGCTCAGCACCATGGACACAGGGGGGAGGGAGGGAGGTGTGCACTAGTCTCTTTACAAAAGAAAGGGTCCTATAAGAGCTCGATAAGCTCAGGGTGGACAAGACAATGGGACCTGATGGCATACATCCCAGGGTACTAAAAGAGCTAATGATGGAACTAGCAGAGCCATTATCAGAACTGTTTAGTGAGTCTCTGAGCTCAGGAGAGGTCCCAGAAGACTGGAGAATGGCTCGTGTGATACCACTCCATAAGTGTGGTAGCAGGGAGGAGGCAGTGAACTACAGACCAGTCAGTCTTACCTCAGTAGTGGGCAAGATTGTGGAGGCACTCCTTAAGGAAAGGACAGTGCAACACCTGGAATCCATAGGAACACAGGATCCAAGACAGCATGGCTTTACAAAAGGAAGGTCCTGTCAAACTAATCTCATAGACTTCTTTGACTGGGTAACCAGAGTGGTGGACCATGGGGGAGCAGTTGATGTCACCTACCTTGACTTCAGCAAAGCTTTCAGTACTGTTCCACATAGAAGATTGATTAATAAGCTGGGTAGGCTCGGGGTGGGTCAGAAGTTGGTCAACTGGGTGTCAAACTGGTTGACGGGCAGAAAACAGAGAGTGGTGGTAAATGGTATACAGTCAGAAGAGATGCAAATCACAAGTGGGGTACATCATGGATCAGTCCTGGGGCCAGTCCTCTTCAATATCTTCATCAGTGACATTGCAGATGGACTGGATAGTAAGGTTTGTCTGTTTGTAGATGACACCAAGATCTGCACAGAGTAGATGATCCATACGTAGTGGGCAGAATGAGAAGAGATCTGGATAAACCAGCAAAATGTTCGGAACAGTGGCAACTAGGGTTTGACACAAAGAAGTGAAAGATCATGCACATAGGGAAGAGAAACCCTGAAGCCACCTATAGGCTGGGTGGGGAGTTGCTGGCAGTCACATGGGAAGAAAGAGACTTGGGCATCATCATCACTAATGACCTGAAATCATCCAAGCAGACACTAAAGCAGTAGGTAAGGCTAGGGGGAAGTTAGGGTGTATTAGTAGGGGTATCACAAGTCAAAAGAGGGAGGTAATAATCCCTCTTTACAAGACACTGGTTAGGCCCATCTGGAGTACTGCATGCAGTACTGGAGGCCACACCTTCACAAGGACATTAACCAAACTGAGGCAGTCCAGAGAAGAGCAACCAAAATGGTGCAAGGACTGCATCAGAAAACATATGAGGACAGATTAATGTAGCTCAATATGTATACCCTTGAGCAAAAGAGGGAGAGCGGTGATATGATTGAAACATTCAAACACCTTAAGGGCATTAGCAAGGTGAAAGAGTCTAACATGTTTCAGTATAAGAAAAATAGCAGGACAAGAGGACATAGCATGAGATTAGAGGGAGGCTGATCAATGGGTAATGTGAGAAAGTTCTTTTTCACAGAAAGGGTGGTGGATGCATGGAACGGCCTACCTCAGGAAGTGGTGGATGTGAACACAGTGCAAGGCTTCAGATAGGCATGGGATAGGCATAAGGGAGTAATACAGATGAGTATGAATAGATAGGCCATTGACAGAGCAAAGGCCAATGGCCCATTCATAAGGTAGAAAAAGAAATGGGCAGACTGGATAAGCCGTGCGGTTCTTATTTGCCATCAACGTCTATGTTTCTATCAGCAATAATGTGACCTAATGAGACGTGAACCCAGGCACTGAGAATACTCTCCTGCTACTGTACCACTGAGCTAAAGCATAGGCTCAAATGTCTGGATATAGGGTTTCTGGACAGACTCCCTTTCTCTGGTATTGTATATCCTGCAACTTGCAACAGTCAGGAAGACAATTAGATGATTAATGCAGTATTTAGTCACTTCTTAGCATTTGAATCAAAAATTGTAATGAGCGAAAAAAAAAAGTCATGTTTATCAGTCTGTATATGAATTCAGACTTGGTGTGGATTCCACCCTACCCCCACATACACAGCTGGAATGGAGTTTAGTAATCAAATCTCTGCATTTGGAAGGATTTCTACTCAAGTTGAATTCAAACTTACACATTCGCCTCAGCCAGAAGTAATTCAGTTAATGTTTGCAACATAGAACTAACATCTTCATGATCTGCAATCCTACTCAAAGCCCTGTCACTGACATCAGCAATAACATCAGCAACCGAATCATTCAGAGTGAATGTAACCCTAACCTTTAGTTAATGTAGAAAAAAATACACGTGAGTAGAATAGGTGCTATAAACTATACTTGTTGGCACCTGAAAACAGTTTAAAGCAGCAGTGCAAAAAAACTGGGCAAAACATTTGACCCTATCTTTTTTTTACTATAAATAATTCTAGGCATCTTCCAGTTTAATTTGGGTGGTACAGTTTTCTAATTCTACCAAAATATGAGTATTTTATAAATGTTTTAACTGATTTTTTTCTCAAGAAATAAAGATGGCTGCCACATTTTGCATAGAAATAGCATTGTAGACCTGACATGGGGTACGATCAAAAAAATTAAAAAGTCCTATGGTGTACAGCAGAAGTACCTAGACAAGTACATTTGATTGGTATTCGATTTTTATTAATTGTAGCTGAAACTAGCTATTTTGGAAAAACATTTTGTTGTGCTGCTGCTTTAAAATATAGGATATTGGTTTCAACCCCTTCCTCATTGCATTTTTTTCCATGTTATTGTTGACATATGGGTGCCCAAGACAAAACTCTTCTCCTTGTAATGACAAGAACACCCCCCTTCTCTTTCATTGTGTTATTTTATAATCTACAACTTTTACATTTGTATTTTTACATTGTTAATAATATCTTTCTGGATAGGGTGGTTACCACCCCCTTCATGACCACCAAAGTGACAACTTTCAGACCTGCCCAGTGGGTCTGCTGCATTGTATAAGGCCCCATTGCCCTGCGTGAACAAAACTGCAGGTTCAATTTCATGTTTGACAGGTCTGTTGCTTCATGAGGGACCACACAGATCCAATCACAAAGCACACAATAGGCCCAGGGACATGTAGGATGGGTTGGTTGTTTTGTGAAATTTATTACAAACAATTATGATAAAGTATTAGTTAGGACTGAAGGCTAAAGTCACAAAAGTGAGGAAATATGATGTAAGCATTAAAAGCCCACAATGTCATTTGTGAATCTATGGCATTAGCATGGTGTTCCTTGGGGTTTGAATGACCACATGACACATTATTGGTGCTGTCCTAACTTTGGCACTGTCTGTCCAGGCACACAAAAATATATTAACACAGTAATGCTTTGAAACTGGATGCTGAAGTTAGAACAACATCAGCGCTGTGTTGAGTGATCATTCAAATCCCAAGGAATGCCTAGTCACAGACTCACAATGGCTCAAGAGACTTTGAACTATGCTTTTTCATTTCCTAGTTTTGATGCATTAATCTTCTATCCTAACTGATGTTTAAGTGTACTTTTTGTGTGCTTAAATGTATAGTCAAGGTAATTATTATGTATAAAGTCAGAATCAGGATATTTTTAATGTAGTCACTTTTTTTACTTTTGGGTATGTGGTCCAATCTTTGTAAGCATGTTTTTGCATTTTTGCATGGAAGAACAGTACAATGTTAATATTGCTTTAAATAATGTGTTGTATTGAGCTGGGTAGTATATCCATCATTTGAACTCATGAGAAAGTACCCCACACCGTGCCAACATTTTGGGTTAGCTGATGGGAGCCCTGCCTGTTATTTTGTAGAGCACACAGTACATGCATGGCTTCACTTTATTTTGTAAATAAAACTAATTTTGCTGATTTTCTGAATCTACTGTAGCCTCTGTATGTTCATTTTGATACAAGCAATGTGGGCAGTTAAGTGTAACATTTTCCCACGCTGTGCCACATTCTGCACACAAACATTACTAAGATATGCTTCATATAGCCTGCAAAAGGCCCAGGCAAATGGTCAATAGTTCTTTGTTTGTATAATATTTACCGAGTATGAGAGACCTGCAAATACCAAATCTCACAAAGTGATTATGAATATGAGTGAAACTGAGAACCAGACCAGTACAATAATTCAAAGCCACTGGTGTTATAAGAAATTAAATGCTAGACCACTAGCAGTGCTAGCTGAATAATTTCTTGGTAATTTGCTTGTTATGTTAATTTGCAATGGAAATGTAAACATCTGCATTATTACTGTCTTCAGATACAATTTTGCATACTGCAGTGTCAAGCACACTACATTAAATTAATCTATATCTCTGTGCAGACAGGGTGGGCTAAGTGATCCTTTTCTGCCACAAGTTCTATGTTTCTATCCAATTTTTCAAATTAAACCAAAAAGATTTAACTGAATCCTTGACAGGTTGACAGATGGTGACAGAAATGTCTTGAATACACTTAAATATTAACAACGTAGAAAATACAATATGCATGGACCATAACACTGTTTAGGGCAGCATTTTGTTGTGCAGCATACTACACATGGACTGGATTTGCGAACTGCTACAGTTCATTAACTGTACATGTTCAATGATGCGTGGTGCTTATCGGAATTAATTTTATAACACAGATGTACAAAAATGCTTCTTATGTGTAACAGTGGAAGCAGAGTATTATCCAATTTCTCCGATACATTTCTGTACTCAGAACCAAGTATTTTTTTCACTTTTACATTGAAAATGAATAAACATAAATTAAAAATATAAATAGCATACAACAAAACTACTTTATGTTTATCGTGATAGAAACATAGAAACAGAAGATGCCATCAGAAAAGGGGCCCTTGGCCTGTTGTATCTGGCCACTCCTACAGTACCAATCTAATGTGGAATGCAAGAGTCTTAGTGGCTTTTTACTCCTTCTCGACCCCTCACCTTTTAATATCATCTTTACCAGTGTATCTGTGCCACCCATGTCTGAATCTCCCCACTGTCTTTGCACAAATAACCTCTTTGAGTGGCTTATTCCCCATCTCCTTTACACTTTCCATGAAAAAAATATTTTGGATATACTTCCTGAATTTGCCTTCTGCTGGTTTCATGGAGTTACTCCTGGTGCTTGTGTTCCCACTCATTTTAAACAATTCCTAGCTATCCATTTTGTTTACTTTGTGAATGCATTTGCATTTCTCAATCACATCTTCTCCCTTCTCCCCTCCTGTGTGTACATATGTAGGTCCTCCAGCCCCTTCTCATAAGTCCATTCCTGCTGTCCATTGATCATCTTAGTTACCGTCCTCTGTATCACTGCAACTCCATCCACATCTTAATATCATCAGCAAAGAGGCATATCTTGTACACCAACCCAAAAATAACAGATGAAGATGTTGAAGAGGACTTGTCTCATGATTGATTCATGTGCATTCTACTAGTGAACATTCACCCCTGAGAATTTCCCAATAACTACAACCCTTTGGATTCTGCCACTAAAACAATTTCCTACTGATCCTGTGACCTTGTCCCTCATCCCCAGGTTGTGAACTGACTGTCCCTGGGTATTCAATATACAGGAAAGATGGAGGAGTAAGTAGAATGGCAGGAGTAGCCCTTTATGTCAAGAAGGGCATAGCAGTGGTGGAAGATGGGGGATCAGGTGTAATAACAGGGAGACTGAGTCGATGTGGGAACCACTCACAGCTTACTCAGGCAAGAAACTGTACTTGAGTCAGATATATAGAACACTGTGGCAAGGGGACGAGCAGGACAAAGAGCTCAGGGAAGAACTGCAAAGAGGGCTAGCTAAGGGGGAAGTAGTGGTGGTGGGTGATCTGAACCTACTGGACATCAACTGTGATGTTTCAGTGGCCAGGAGCACCAGAAGTCAGGCCATGTTGGATGCATTCCATGACTGTCTGCTGGTACAGCTAATTAAGCAAACCACAAGATGGACCTCATTTCTTGACATGGTGCTCACCAGTTCAGAGGTGGTAGGAGCTGTAGGGGTAGGGGAGCTGCTAGAGAACAGTGAACATAACTCCATTTGGTTCAAACTGGCTGTCAGATCTGGTAAACAATGATCCAGAGCTGAAGTCCTTCATTTCAAAAGGACAGACTTCAGTAGACTGAGGGAACTGGTCAAGGATAAGTTTGTAGGGGTGGACAACATACACGAGGTAGAAGAGAGATGGAAGGCAATTAAGGGGCCATCCTTAAGACATCTAAGCTTTGCATAAGAACAATAACCAAGAAGAACAGGTTCAAGAGACCACTGTGGTTTACAGCAATGGTCAAGGAAGCAGTAAAGGCCAGCAAAAAGGCCTTTTATAAGTTTAAAGACAAGCACAGCGAGGAAAAATGGGAGGAATATTTACTGAAAATAGGGAGGCAAAGAGGGCAGTTAAGGAGGGAAAAGCAGACAGAGAGCTGTGTACTGCAAAGAAAGGACCAAGGATGGAGAAGCACAGGTCTTCAGGCATATTAATGAAAAAAGGAAGCAAAGAGGGGGAATTATAAGGCAAGCTGCTGAGGGGGATAGGGACATTGAAGAGGACTGACAAAATGCAGCTGTTCTAAATGATTACATTTGCTCTGTTTTTACTAGGGAGCATAGTGGGCCCTTGCCAGAGAGTAGAATCAAAGTGGCCACTAAAGGGGTCCTGTAGATGAAGCAGCCAACATTCACTAGCGAAAAGCTCCTGAAAGTGCTGACAGCCCTTAAGATTGATAACGATGGGTTGCATCTGAGGATACCCGGGGAACTGGCAGTGGTACTGAATGATCCCCATATAGGTTTGTTAAACAGCTCTCTAGTTCCAAAAGACTGGAGGGTGGTGGACATAATTCTGCTCCATAAGGTGGAATAAGGAACAAGCAGGGGAATACAGGCCTGTTAGTCTTACATCTGTTGTAGGGAACCTGATAGAGTCACTGATCAAACAGAACCTCGTGGACTACTTGAAGAGTAATGGTCTCCAGGATAGTAAACAGCATGGATTTGTATCAAGGATGTCTTGCCAGACTAACGTGATAGTTTTCTTTGACTGGGAGATGAGAGAACTGAATAGGGGTCATGATGTGGATTTGCTCTAATTTGATTATAGCAAGGCTTTTGATTTGGTGCCTCACAGGTACTTGCTGAAGAAAATGGAGGATCTGGGAGCATCTAAGGTCATAGTAACCTGGGTCAGAAACTGACTAAAGGAGAGGCAGCAGAGGGTTGTATTCATCAAGGTTAGATCAGAAGAGAGGGAGATCATGAGTGGGTTGCCAGAGGGATCTGTCCTAGGGCCAGTTCTCTTCAACATGTTCATCAGTGACATTGGCGAGGGGATCCAGGGCAGGTTGTGTCTCTTTGCAGATGACACTAGGCTTTGTGGGAGGGTGGATAGTGATGAAGGAATAAGGGAAACACAGAGGGACTTGCAAAAGCTGAAGGGGTGGTCAAGAATTTGGCAGTTGAAGTTCAATGCCATAATGTGCAAGGTGATGCACCTGGACAACAGGAACCCTAGGACAGAGTACTGCATTGGAGGAGTGAGACTCAATACCACAACTGAAGAATATGAAGTTATCATAAGAGAATCCCTAATAGAAACATAGAAACATAGATTTTGATGGCAGATAAGGACCGCTTGGCCACCCAGTCTGCCCATTTCCCTACCTAATGGATAAGCTGCAGATCCTAGTTAACCAGCAGCCTAATTCTTCCTACCCCCGCCCCCTAGAATTGCCTCATGACTGTCCCATGCATGCTTGAATTCCACCATTGTTTTTGACTCCACAACCTCCTCCGGAAGGCCATTCCATGCATCCACAACCCTCTCTGTGAAAAAATACTTCCTTAAGTTACCTCTGAGCTGCCCCCCTTCTATCTTCAAATTGTGCCCCCTTGTTCTTGCACACCTCTTTTTTTGAAAGATGCTACCCTCTTGGACTTTGTTGATTCCCTTGAGGTACTTGAACATTTCTATCATGTCCCCCCTCTCCCTCCTTTCCTCGAGGCTATGCATATTTAGCTCCTTAAGTCTCTCTTCATATGTCTTCCGGTGCAGACCCTGCACCATTTTAGTTGCCCTCCTCTGGACAGCTTTCATCCTGTCTATGTCTTTGTGGAGATTGGGTCTCCAGAACTGCACGCAGTACTCCAGATGGGGTCTCACCAACTGCCTGTACAGAGGGATAATAACTTCCTGTTTTCTACTGGTGATCCCTCTCCCTATGCATCCCAGCATCCACCCAGCCCTCCTTGCTGCCCTCTCACATTGCTAATGCAGTCAAGTCAGTGCAAAAAGGCATACAGCAAAGTAGGTAGGAGTCTTGGTTGCATCGGGAATAACAAGCATTTGTCAATGCCGAATGTTGCTTGCTTATATGTGCTGTGTAGGTATTTGGAAGTTAGTGGAGTGCAAATATTGAAAAGTTGCAAACCTACGAGTGTGCATAGGAACTGCACAATGCACGCTTGTGAAACAGTCATTTTTAGGAAGTTTGTAACCAGATTTTCAACATAACCATTTTAAGACCTCTGCTCATGAACAGTGTCACTGTGATTTTCTTAATGTGTCCCATACATTGATTTCGCACACCGACAGCGCGATTGTGCACTAGATGGGCGGAAAAACGTTTTGGGCAGGATGTGAAAAATGACAGCTGTACTGCTCATAAGGAGGTGTGGTAAAATGGCAATGTTGGCAATCTGGAGTGAAAATATTGAAAATTCATGAACTTACTAACGTGCGTAGGAAGTGCACAGCGCAGGCTCGTAAAACAGTCATTTTTAGGAATTTTGTCACCAAATTTTCAACATAGCCATTTTGAGACCTCTGCTCATGAACAGTGTCACTGTCATTTTCTTAACGTGTCCCATACAGTGATTTCACACACTGAATGTGCCATTGTGCGCTACATGGGCAGAAACACGTTTTGGGCAAGATGTGAAAAATGACAGCTGTACTGCTCATAAGGAGGTGTGGTAAAAAGACAATGTTGAAAATCTGGTGTGAAAATATTGAAAATTCACAAACTTATGAGCGTGCATAGGAACTGCAAAACGCACACTCATAAAACAGTCATTTTTAGGAATTTTTCCACCAAATTTTCAACATAGGCTTTTTGAGAGCCCACCTTATGAACACTGGCAGTGTCGTTTCATTAATCAGTGCTGAAAGGTGATTTCGCAGTGACTGCTAAATCACCCTTTGGGCCTGATTAACACCATGACAGTGAGAGCATTCATGAGAAGGGGTCCCAAAAACCCCATGTTGAAAATTTGGTGCAAAAATTCCAAAAAATGCCTGAGATATGCAGCAAAGTTGAAAAAAGCCTATTTATTACATTATACAGCTTACCGGCATTTCTTCAGTTCGCGGTCAGTTTTGAAAAGTGCAGACGTGTTCACGGTCCACCAAGATCGTCAAACTGGAGTCCAGAGGTAAGTATGGGTGGGGGTGTGGGGAGGCAGGGTGCGTAGTGGGTGGGCGCAGGTGAGGGCCCAGACAGCGAGGACCGTTTTGTGTTGCAGGTTGATTTTGTAAAAAACAGGAGGGCGACAGACGTTTGCCATGCTGGGTGGGCTCCCAGCGTGGCACAAGGACGGCTGTTTGGGGGGGCCATGGAGCCAACAGAGGATTGGGCACCCCCATCGGTTATAGCATCTGTTGCCATGCTGGAGGGGGCACCCAGCATTGCATGTGCAACTCTGTTTGGGGGGAATGCAGCACAGCTGAAGGGGGATTGGGCACCCCCATCGGCTATACAGTGTGTGCATGGGGGGGCAGCACTCAGTATGCGTGCGTGTGTGTGTGTGTAGGGGGAGCGCGCATGAGCAGGCGATATCTTATCGCTGCTCACTGAAGCGTAGCTCCCCCTTTCATCTGTACTCCACTACATTTTCGACTGCTGTCATAGTTAGCTCCAGCAGCGATTGGAGAACTGCGGCCGCGCCTGCAAACACACTGACTGAATAGGAAGAGGGCTGCCACACCTCCAAAAACTCGGATGATGGCACTACGTTTCTTGCACATGCGTGCAAGCAACATAAAAATGTTGCAAAGTTTTAGTCTGCTGGTGAAGTTCCCAACTTTACCTTCATGTAGCAATTTGTGAAATTTTATCATTACCTTAAAATGTGCAGTTTGTCTTTTTGTAACTTTGCCTGGTAACTTTGTTTTTTAACTTTGCTTTTGGGGTGTCAAAGGCAAAGTTTTTGGAAATGAGGCTTCTGATAAACAACCTGTCTCAAGGTCACATGTTTCAACTTCTGCACTCACATGGTAAATAACTATCTAGTGACTCTGCCTTACTTTCACTTTTGTATTGCCAGTCAGTCAGAGAGAGGATAAGGAGTCTGTCTGCAACAAAACACTTTATTAGATATTCAGAGAATCACAGTGCAATTTAAAAAAAAAAAAAACATTTTTCTTGGTTTATAGATTTTGTTCTTGTGAATAGTTTTATTCTAGATAAGCATTATTTAGAATATATTTTTGTACTTTTTAGGCAGTTTTGCTTTGCCCTATTTTCTAAAATGTTCCTATCTTTCTCATTCAATCCCTTTTTTTTTGGTTTGTTTGCTGAGGTCACGGTAATAGTGATGGAAAAAGGATGGGTTCACACCTATGGCAGCAGCACCATATGGCTGCATCACCTTCCCCCTCAGCATCTCCTCAGCATTCCCTCCAGCAGCAGGAGCAGCAGCAGCAGTGTCCTTAAGGGAGTGCTGGTCAGCATGCCCCTGACCAGCAACAGTAGCCGAAAGTTCCCCCAGTTCCCAGTGAGAGTCAACAGCCCAAACATTCTATGCACCCCTCCGTGGAAACACCACTTCCATAAGTTCCACTCAAAACAGAGAAGTCCCGCCCATCATCCTCTTTTCCTCCTCCACCACTACCAGCTCATCATCACCAGCATCACTGTCCAGTCAGATCTTCCCTTATGTGGGAGTTCTTTGAAAGCAAAGAAAGTGATGATAGCATCATCACATGTAAATTATGTAAGGCCAGGGTAAGGCAGGGGAAAAAGGGGACCCATTTGAGCACAGGTGGCCAGAAAACCCACCTGAAATTTTAGCTTGCTGAGCAGTGGGAGGCCCAACAGAAAGAGGTGGCGAGTGGCAATGGGGGAGGTGGTGGTCCCTCCTCTGTTCCTGCAGGGGTGCAGCACAGCTGGCACCAGTGGTGTGCAAGACTGGTGCTGTGGACAAACCCCTTTGAAGGGGCAGCACCAGATATTCCCACACCAGCAGTAGAACCAGCAGCAGCACCCACAAGGACACCAGTCAGCATTGGCAATGAGCTGGGTAGTTTATGGGATGAAATGGGGGACCTCCTATGTAGGGTCACCACTGTGGAGGAGATGATGTGAAGGATTCTGGACAACCAACAGCAGTTACTGGAAGAGATGGCGGAACTGCACCGGGGCAGTGTGTGTTGTAGTGGTGCTAGAACTTTTGGGGCCGGGGCCAGTGATGTTCTTTAAAGAACTCATGCCTTTCTTTTTCTTATACATAACTTCTATCCTTTTTGTAAGTCTGTGCTACATTGTGTTACTCTTTTTCTTATGATAAAATTAAAAAAAGTCAAATAAATTGAATGTACATTTCTTTACTGTTGCACTTGTCTGTATTTCTATACTGCCTACTTCGGTTCTATCTTTCAAAAAAACAAAACCAAAAACAAAATGTTACTTCCTATCTATAATTTCTTTCATGATGCAATGTCTCCAATTTCCAAACATCACGCCTTTCCTTTCTTTCTTTTTCTCACCATCTACTGAATATTTTCTCAACCACCAGAATAAATATATCAGGCATCTACAGGTTTTTAGTACGGCCTTTGCCACATGTTACTGCTCTGTGTCACTGCATCCAACACTGTTCTTTAGTTGTGATGCATCTTGTGTTAGTTGTGCTGTGACAGAAATGGGAACTGAGTAGTTAATTGTTAGATTGACTAAAACAAGTTTTCTGGTCTTCTGAGTCTCACCAGAGGTTTTCCTTGGTTGTTAACAACAAAGAAAAAAAACACTGGGAAAAAAAAAACATTGGGGGCCTGATTCCAGAACAGATATGCATGGCACAAAGTCTCTTGCACCAAAAGAAATGGTGCAAGTAGCACTTAGTGCCATGAGTTCCGACAATCGGTATTCCAAAACGCAGGCCGCGAGCCTGTGCAAAGTGGCCTATGCCTCCATGTATGACATAAACCCCCTGTGACATGGCACAAGGAAGTTTATGGCAGTAGTTGTGCCCTATTTTAGAAGGATGGCTTCCGGAACAGCACAGTTGCTATTCCAGGAGAATCCCTGGAGGACATTGGTCCAAGTACAGTTAGACCAGCTATTAGCTGGTCTAACTGTACTCTGCATCCACCAGGGATGTACCACTTTGCCATGTGCACCCAACAGCCACCCTCCCATGAATCCACATATGCCCCACCCACCCATCCCCCAGTGAGGACCACACATATATGGCCTCTGCGGGTCACTGGCACCCCCAAGCTCCGATCCCCAGGTAATGCCACACAGGGCTGAACATATCCCTCCAGTCCCCTAGTATGTCCTGCAGTGCTGCGCATGCCCCCCTGTCCCCTAGTATGCCCCAAAGGGCTGCATATGTCCACCCCCCAGTCATCAGCCCTGATCCCCGATTATCAGCTCACCAGTAATTGTAGGAACACACATCCCGGTATTCCTGGTAGTCTAGTGGCCCCCACTGCCCCACCCAGCAGTGCCAGTCCACCCTCACCCCCACCCCCATTCCTAGTCAGTGACTGGCACATTTCACCTCTCACCTCCATGGCCAGCTGCTGACTGAGCTCCCTCTGACCGTGTACCACTATATAAAGTATATGCTCAATGAATGACAGTGCAGCTCTGTGGGACATACTAGGGGACTGGGGGTGGACATGAGCTGCCCTGCAAGGCATTACTAGAGAACTGAAGGGACATGAGCTACCCTGTGGGGCATTACTTGGGGATCGGAGATTGTGGGTGGGGGGATTCAATAGCCCTGTGGGGCATACAGATGGCATCTGTGGGGATCAGGGCTTGGGGGGCTTTGCCCTGTCAGTAGGCATTTACTGCTGCTTGCAGCACACTGTTCAGGTGCACCCTCATTTTTCTGCAATGCTTGGGGTGCCCCAAGTCATGGACATAGCTGCCAGGGACTCTAGCTGTTCTGAAATTGGGTGCAGGGTCCCAGGCACATTGGCATTTTACATAAATCACAACTGTCGGTGACTTGCGCCATGCCTTCTGGATTCAGGTCCTAGGAGTCTACGTCACTAGCAAGCTTTCCCACTGCACAATGTAATAGGTAATAAATTGCAGGACTGGCCAATGACGGTGGAAATCCCACCCACACACACAGACTTGAAAGGATTGGACCATTCAAATACAAACTGGTTGTTAAATTGATCTAATTGGACAGCCCATAGGTTTTTTATTTGATTGGGGCAAGAGAACTCAAATTTGTACAGAATTAAAAATAGTTAATTCAAAGGAATGACCTAACCTCAGAGTCTCAAATGTGAGTTATAAATTTAGAGAATTCCTTTTGGGCAGGGCTGTTTCATGCCTGGGACCCTCCCTGATAAGCAAAGCCTACCTTGAGCTGCGTGTAGGAAGTGTAGCTAGTTTTAGCTCATGTGTCTCTTGAAGCATAGCTAGTACATAAGATAAGAGCAATTTAATCTAACCTGTATCATTTTCTGTCTGTTGTCTGTGTTCAACCCATTTTATTTAATTTCCCTGTAAACATGGATTTTCTCTTTTGCACTACTGTATACTTATATCCTATAGTTCCAACCTGTGTTCTCTTTATAGTAAATATTTTTATTTACAACCACCAGAGACTGTGATCTCTGCGCTAAGGTAATTAAGATATTTTCACTAGCTGAGGGAAAAAGTCTGTTGACATCCATCATCAGAAGATCATACTTCCAAATGTGACCTGGGGTGACCTCCCAGCTCTGTGCAAGTGGAGGGCAAGTGTCCAGGACAAACTCCAGGTGGTGGCAGCCAAAAAGAAAAGGTGCTGACAACTCTTCAAAGACTGTTTCAGTCCAAAAGGGAGACTTGTCATCACAAATTGGTGGCAGTATCATGGGATTACAAAGGATTTTCTAGCGCGCTGGGAAACAGAGTTTGCCAGTAGAAAATTGTACCTTAGCAGTCACAAAACAGGATATACAAAAGAGTACACTTTTACAACTGTTTTTTTTTGTTTCTAGTCAGCCCAGATTAGGGTAGATAGAGAGTATGAGCTCCCAGGAATATGACAGGCTCTCTGTGGCACAGCTGCAGGAGAGGTGAATCTGTAAGCCTGTACAAAGTCTCTACTACCCTACCCAGAATGGTTTCCACCTCTTTCCTATTCACATCCTTCCTGGTTCTTACTCTTATCCCAGTCTCCCCCTCTACACCTTTTGTCACTTCTCTCTCCCCTTCCCATCCAGATACATCCTTCATTCTGTCAATCACCCCCACAGCTCCCCTTCTAAGCAGACCCCACTTTCCCTACTACCCTCCAGCATCTCTGTTTTCTCTTCCTAGTCACTTTGCCTTTCTTCATTTCCTTATCTCCTTCTCCACCCCTCCCTCCCTCCCTCTTCCCTCGCTCAAATATTTCCTATTACAATTACAAAAGTCCTAAACTTCACTATTTCATCCTTGCCCTCCTCCTTCTTTCATCAGGGAACATCCACCCAACCCTGTCCCTATTTCTTCTTCTACCCTGGCTCCTTACCCAAATAACATGTCTCCAAACCCCACTTCCACTACAACCCTCCCTAATGGGTTGAAGCTCCTCCACCTGAACATCTGCAGCCTGCTACCTAAAATCGACCTCCTACAAACTCTTATGATTTCACACACCCCTGACATCCTAATTATAAACCAAGACATGGCTTAAAAAAAAGTACCCCTGACAGTGTCATTGCTATCCCTGGGTATTCCATCTCCAGGCAAGATTGATCGGGTCATGGAGGGGGAGTGGCCATGTATACCCTGTCCTCAATGCAGTTTACTATGACCCTATCTACCTCCATCCCAGCTACCTATGAAGCCCTTGTCACCTGCATTACTCTTCCTTTCTCAATCCCAATCTTTGTGGCTGACATCTATTGCTGTCCAAGCATTCAACCCTCAGTCATGACTGAACTCTTAGCCAATATCACCTCAGCCTCTCAATCTGGTGAACTTTTCATAACGGGTGACATGAATCTAAATTGGTTGTCTCCCAAGTTAAACAAGCTATGCAATGACGTCACTGCTCTAAACTTCACTCAACTTATACTTGTGCCCACACACCCTAATCCCAAAACACAAAACCACACCCTGCTTGACTGGGCACTCACAACTCACCCACACTGCGTCATTAAATCTGGTCTCCTCCCCAATGCCCTTAGTGACCACAGCCCCATTTTCATTGTATGTAAGGTTCATCACCCCAAACCTCCCCCTAAAATCATACAGCTCCAGTCCTTTAAATCCTTAGACCTTACCTCAATCAGCTATGCACACTTCCACTGACTGGGCCCCCCCCTCTCCACTGCCATTTCTGGTGACCAAACACTTTACTATTTTAAGGATAAATTCATTGCCACCTGGAATGCCTTTGCTCATTTCAGATGAACCCGAGTCCATGGGCTTCACCTCCCCTGGATCACCCCTGAACTACTGGCCTGCTTCAGAGAGTGTGACTGGGCCTGGAGAAAACACAAATCTACTAAACATCCAAACAACTACACCAAGTACAGAATGCTACGCAAATCATGTACTAAAGCTACTAGACTGGCTAAGTCTGATTATTTCAACTCCTCATTCCTGACTAACACTAACTGTCCATCTAAATTCTGGAGGGTAGTTCATGCCCTATTTTCTCCCCCCTCTCTCCTTCCCCCTCCAGTTTTCAAAATAAATAATTCCCTAGTTTATGACTCTGGCTCTGTGGCCAATGAATTTAATGCCTACTAAACTTCGTGCACCATGTCTCTTCTAAACTCCCCTTCCCCGTTCCCTACTAACTTCAGCCCTTTGCCTCAGCCAGTGCCTACCCCTCCCCATTTTCCTTTTCTACTATCTCCTCTGATGAAGCTCTTAATGCTCTCCTATCCCTCAACTCCTCTAAAGTCTTCTCAGCAGATAAGCTTGATCCTAAGCTTCTCTACCTTTCTGCTCCTGCAGTTGCTTATCCTATTTCCTTAATCCTTAACCTGGCCTTTATTTCTGCCCAAGTGCCCTCATCCAAGAAATGCTGTAGTCCTTTCTCTCCCCAAGGGTGGTAACACATGCACTCCTGGCAACTATTGCCCCATTTCCCTCCTTCCCACCTTGCCAAACTTCAAGAACATTTAGTTCTTTCTCAACTATCAACATTTCTCTCTGATTCCTCCTTCTTCACCCCTTCCAATATGGTTTTCGGAAGAACCACTCAACGACCACCTTCCTTCTCAGGCTTACTGACGCTATCCTTTTAGGAATGGATGATGACCTGATCACCTCGGCCATCTTTGTTGACCTAGCCAAAGCTTTCAACACTGTTTCCCATCCCCTGCTTCTTGATTCACTCTTCTTAGCTGGACTTGCTCCGTCAGCCACCAACTGGTTTAAATCCTACCTCATTGGCAGGACCCAGTCGGTAAGAATCCTGGATTCCATCTCCCCTCCACTCCCCATCAACACTGGTGTCCCTCAAGGCTCAGTGCTTGGTACCCTACTCTTCTTCATTTTCCTTAATGATCTTCCCACAGCCTGCTCATCCTCTTCTATCCACATGTATGCCGACAATACTGTTTTGTACAGTTCAGGCAAGAACCCTGCTGCTGTGCAAACCAGCTTACAGCATGACTTCAACCAAGTTCAGCTCTGGTTTGCTTCTCACCAGCTTTTTCTAAATGCCAAGAAGATAGTCTCACTGACCTTTGGCACCAGGCAGAGACTCTCTAGGCTCCCGGCACTACCCACCTTCCACACCCTTGATGGGACCTTCTTGAAGGACACCTCCTCATCTCATTTATATTTCTGGGAGTTTGGCTGGACCAACACCCCAACTACTCTGTGCATACCGATGCTATCCTGAAGAAACTGTGCTCCAAGCTTGGTGTTCTGTATAGGAATCGTAGTTGCATCCCACAGACTTTGAGGCATGAAATTGTCCAGAAGATGATACTCCCCATCTTTGACTACTGTGATGTAGTCCATGATGCTGCTCCCAAATCTTCCTTGACCAAGCTGGACACTCTCTTTTACTCCTTCTTCTGCTTTGCTATCAGCTCCCCTTCCCGCTCCCACCACTGTGAGCTCTATCACTCTCTAACCTTCCTTCCAGTATCTCACTGACACATCTCTCACTGTGCCAAATTAACCTCCAAATTCTTGTTCAGGGGGCTCCCCTCTTATCTCTCATCCTGTCTCTCCACTCCACCTCCCCCCACCCACTCTCTCAGATCAAATGACACCTGCACCTTGACGGTCCCTTGACGCTTTACCCTCTTTGGTCAGACTGTTTTTGCCCATCGTTTCCTTAAAATCTGGAATTCCTTCCCCCCTGAAGTTCCACACTCCTCCTCCAATTACTCTCTTACCTCTGCCCTACACAATTACCTTTCCCTTAGCTGTTCCTGCTTCAACCCACCTTAATACCTATCCCCCAGTTTCTGCCTTTCTACCATGACCCCCCCAGCAGGGTTCTCAAAATCCTGAAGGGGGAAATCAGGAAATGGCTACCCCTTCTCCTCATATTCAGTTCTTGCCTCTCTCCCCCCTCTTTTCTCCACCTGCCCTTCTGGGTCACCAGAGTGCACAACCTAACCCCATCCTTTTTACTCCAACACCACTTGCATACTATCTCGAGCCTGCTCCTGATACACTCATGCACTATAGATCATTCTATTGCATTATTACTGTTTTGTATGTTTATATGTTCTTTTGCATGATTTTAGGCATGTATTGTAATTTACCCAGTGTTCCACTACTGTTTATTGTACAATACCTTGTGTTCCAACTGTTGCACAATCTTACAATGTTGTATTGTTTGTACTACCCACGTACTATTGTAACTGATCATCCTTCACAACCCTATGTAACCCCTCCCCCCAGGTCACACTGTGAGATGAGCAACTTGTTGTTCAGTGTGCCCGCCTGATGAAACATTTCAATAAATAAATAAAAAAGGTGCAAAGAAAGGAGGATCCAGTGGGATGGTCAGGGAAAAAGGGACCTCATAAGAGCCCTGATGGACCATGACCAAAGACAGAGGACCCCTGTAAATGAGCCAGAAGCTGAGTTAGCAGACTTTCCAAGTCAGCACAAGACTGTGAAACTGCAACTGCATCAGCAAGAACTGGAACTTGAGGCAAAAAGCTGGAGGCAGAGACAAAAAGACTAGATAAGGAAATGGCGACAACAAGACTAGAAGCATTGACAAAAAGACTTGAGATCGAGAAGGAAACCAGAAACAAAAAGACTGGAAGCAGAAGCAAAAAGGATGGAAGCAGAGGCAAAAAGACTGGAGGACAGAGAGAAAGAATGCCAGCATGAGAAGGATATCTTGACACTGCACCAGCAAAATGCAAGTAATGGTGAAGGGAGTTTCCGCCATGTAGCCAAAATTATTCTAAATTGTTTCCTTAGTCTAAAGAGGGAGATGGTCTTAATCTAATTTTTAAGGTCATTTGAGAGGGTGTGTGAGCAATTTTAAATGACTATGACTTCCTAGTCAACTAATTTCACACCCTTACTTACGGGGTGTGCTTTGCAAGCATTTGCCACAATGAGTAATAAAGACTGTGTTGATTATGATAAAGTTAAAATGGTGTTATTAAACATTTTGAATTAACTCCTGAGGCTGACACAAGGAAATTTAGGGGGTTAAAGAAAAGCATAGAAGACACATTTGTGGAATTTTGGGTTCAACTGTGTACTTACCTTGACAGATGGGTGGATGGGGCAAAAGCAGACACTGTGGAGCTAATCAAAGATTTGTTTGTGAGGAAACAATTTCTTAAAAATGTACCTGAGGACCTGTGTGTATGGTTGCTAGACAGTGCATGAGGCTCCTTGAAGGAGGTAGTGGTAAGAGCTGGCCTGTACGTGGCCAGCAGACCATTCACACAATGTAAGTCTCATGGGGGGAGTGTAGCACATGGTTTTAAGGGGCCCCAAGGAGGGCAACCTAAAGTAAACAAGCCTGCTCCTAAGCCCAAAGCAGAACCCACCATGTCTAATGGGAACGAAGAGCTGGGGGCAAAGAGATGCCATATTTGTAATCAAGTGGGGCATTTGAAATAAACCTGCCCTTAGAAATTGGTTATAGGGAAAAGGGCTGGGGTAAGGGGTAAATGAAATGGCACTTATCAGATGGTGGGTTGTGTGCAGACTTCAGCACTCCATGTCTTCTCTGAGTATATGCATCCTATTGTAGTTAATGGGGTAGTAACACAGGGCTTAAGGGATACGGGTGCTTCCATCTCCCTGATGTGGCAGGATCTAATTAAGGCAGAGCAGATTCTGCAAGGGCAGTACTCCACAATTCAGTGAGTCATGGACCCAGCTGTCCAAATAGCAATGGCTTGAGTCTTTCAGAGCTGGGAGGGTGGACATGGAGAAAAAGAGGTGGGAGTCGTACATGACCTCCCTACAAGTGTGGCTGTGGGGAATGATTTTGACCTCAGGGGATCTCTGGTGTGTGTCATTACCTGCAGGCAGGCAAAAGGGAAAGTTTCTGGGGATGAAGAGGGAATGACTCAGCCAGAGCCAGACCCTATCTCAGCAGATGAGGAGGTGACTAGTACAGGGGCAAGGCTGGCTAAGAGTAGCAGCCCTGAACTCCAGCCACAAACAAAGGAGGTCACAGGACTTTCTTTTGAAGGGGAGCTGGGAAGTACCAGACAAGAGGAGCTGGCTGCTGCACAGCTGGCTGACCTTACCCTGCAGAAAATGACAAGTAGCTGACAGGTCTGAAGGCTCTCATGGAAGTAAAGAATTAGTCTACTGGGATAATGGGCTGTTGTTCAGGGAGTGTGCACCTAAGGGAGGGCTACATGGGGAGGTCCTCCAGCAGCTGATAGTCCTAAGGGGTTAATGCCAGCAGCTCCTGGCTCTGGCCCATGATATTCCTTTTTCAGGCCACTTGGGGGTGAGGCAGACAAAGAAGTGGCTGACCAACAATTTCTTCTGGCCTGGTATTGGCAGGGATGCAGCAAACTACTGTCAGACTTGTCCACAGTGCCAGAGGGTGGGAAAAATCAGGGGCAAGGCCAAGGCAGCTTTGATGCCCCTGCCCATTACTGATGAACCTTTTAAGAGAGTAGCTGTGGACATAGTAGGGCCACTCAGCACCCAAAGTCATACTGGCAAGAGGTATAGCCTGGTGGTAGTCGATTATTTCACAAGATACCAGGAGGCAGTGCCCTTATCATCCATTGAGGTGGAAAAGGTGGAAAATGCACTGTTGGGGATATTTAGCCAGGTGGTCTTTCCCCAGGAGATACTGTCAGACCAGGGCACTAATTTCATGTCTGAGTTAATGAGTAGTTCATGGTAGAAGTGTGGGGTGAAGCAGCTTAGAATCAGAACCTCCCAATACCACCCCCAGACTAATGGTCTGGTGGAGCAATTCAATTTATCCCTTAAGACCATGTTAAGGACATTCCCCAACCAGCATAAGAGGCATTGGGATAAATATTTGTCTCATCTCCTTTTCACATACAGGGAAGTTCCCCAGGAGTCCACATGTTCTCAACCTTCAAGCTCCTGTTTGACCATAGGGTGAGGGGGCCCCTAGATTTAGTTCAGGATGAATGGGAGGCTGACCCAACTTCCCAAGGGGAGTCTGTTGTGGCGTATGCCTGAACTTTGGCACCTGACTTAAGGAGTTCATGGGGCTTGCTCAGGAGCAATTATCCACTGTGCAACAGCTGCAAAAGGTCTGATATGACTATGGGGCCTGAGAATATGAGGTAGGACAGTGAGTTATGGTACTCATCCCTGTCCAACAAAATAAGCTGCAGATCCATTGTCCAAAAGGTGAGTGATGTTGATTACCTGATAGAGCTACCTGGCAGGAGATGCAGGTGGAAAGTATATCATGTTACAGGATGAAGCCCTGCTAAAATAGGGAAGAATTGCTCCTCACTGTGTGCCGTGCCCCAGAAGAGGAAACTGAAGCTAATCCCTGGAGGACCTTCTTGGGGAAGCCTGGGTAGAATCCTCCATGGACAACCTTGCTTTCTCCAACCAGCTGACACCAGTACAGGTGCAGGAGATTTAGGATGTGTCGAGAGAGAGTTTGGGGAGATGTTCACAGGGAATCTAGGGTTCACCATGCTGACTGAGCACCACATGGATACTGGGACCCAGGTGCCATGGAGACAGTCTCCATACTGGGTATCACAGTAGGTTAAGCAGACCATGAGATAGGAGCTCCACTAGATGCTGGAACATGGAATAATCCAGGAGTCCAGTAGCCTCTGGGCCTTGCCCATGGTCCTGATCCCTGAATAGATGGTACAATGCAGTTTTGTGTTGAGTACCAGAAGCTCAACAGCTGCATAGAGTCAGATGTCTACCCCATTCCCAGAACAGATGGGACCCTGGAGTGGCTGGGAGGAGCCAAGTACCTGAACACAATAGACTTAATGAATGGCTACTGGCAGTTTCCTCTGATCCCTGTAACCAGGGAGAGATCAGCTTTTGTCACCCCATTTGGCTTATATGAATTCAAGGTAATGCCTTTTGGGATGAAGAATGTACCTGTAGCCTTTCAATGGCCTGTGGAACACATTCTGTCTGGGGCGGGTGATTTTGCACTGGCCTATATGGATGACATAGCCATATACTACCAGACCTGGAAGAAGCACATCCAGCATGGACGAAATGTGCTCCACAAGCTGAAGGCCACAGGGCTGACAGTCAAGCTGGAAATGTTTCAGACAGATATGGCAGACGTGTCCTACCTTAGGCATTTGGGTGGCATTGAAAACATCTCTCCAGAGCCTGCCAAGGTCAATGCCATTCTGGCCTGGCCCACTCCTACCACCAAGAAACAGGTAAGGGCATTTCTTTTTTTTTTTAATTCAAACTTTATTCACCACATTTTCCACAATACAGGAGGCAGTAATAATTGTTCAAACAAGAGATTTATAAAACAAACCTGTACTGCCCCCAAACCCTCCCTACCCTCCCCGGCACAACAGTTCATTCATATACTGTGATAACAAGCTAACTGCATTAACCAAAGATGAGTAAGTTAATAACATCAACTACACATTATTCCATAGCCAACATAATTAGAGTGTGAAGGGGGTCCCAAATAACCTTGCACCTGTGTAACCTATTTTGGAGGCTTGCAATAGCCTTCTCTGTATGAAGATTTGCTAGGATCTCATGGATCTACTACTGGTATGTTGGACAAGTCCCTTCTTTCCAATGTCTAAGAATAATTTTTTGAACCGAAAGTGCTACCATAGATATATGAAATCTCCGGATTCTGACTTTGATGGAAGACAGATCTCCCAGCAGGCAGATATCAGGTGTAAAATAGTCCTGTAATCCCAATAAATGATCCAGGTTAGCTTTTATAAGCTCCCATAATGAAGCTATCCGGGGACATGACCAAAATAAGTGAAGGAGCGATCCTGCTTCCTGGGAGCATCTATTGCACCAATCAGTGTCGAGAAGGCCCCATTTCACCAGTTTGATTGGAGTATAATACAAATTATGTAGGATGTGAAATTGCATAAAACGTAATCTATCTTGGGCTACAGATTTATGACAATACATCCAGAGAGCCAGCCAATTAAAAGTATATTGGGGAAAAAATGAAATCCAAAAGATAGTGGGGCCATTACGGCGCCTGATCCACCATTGGTACAGCACTTGCTGTATGTTAGAGATCACACCTGAGGAGTCAAGAAGAGAGGAAAGTTCAGATACCAATGCAAAGGCCGCTGGGTGGGGCAGAACGGTATCAAGAACCGTAGTTAACAAGTGCCTCAGTTGGATCACCCTAAAGATCTAAGATGCCAGAATATTAAACTTATTGATAAACTCAGTGAATGAGAGACAAGCCCCAGCCTCATCCAAAAATGAGGAGACTAGATAAGGGCATTTCTGAAGACAGCTGGGTACTACAGAAGGTTTGTCACTCACTACAGTGATATGGCCAAGCCCCAGATAAACCTGACAAAAAAAAGAGACAGCCTGAGAAAATTCAATGGACAGAGGGCTGTGAGTCTGCCTTTCAGAAGCTAAAGAAGTCCTTAAGTGGATTAGCTGTGCTAGCTAGCCCCAATTACAATCTAAAGTTTATAGTTCATGTAGATGCTTCAAGAAAAATTGACAGAGCATCTCTGTTATCAAGGTCAGCACTTTAGGCTACTTGCAAAAAGTAAGGACCAGTCAAAATAGCTGATAACCATTTTAATAATACACGAGTAATTCTGGCAACAACACAATGTAAAAAAGTCAGAAGGACTTCTCACCTATATACATTGTAAACAGGAAATCCTGTAGCATCTCTGTGCAAAAAGCTGCCTAAACAGTAAAGTGCTTTCCAATATATTCATGCAAATAAGTAATTCCAGTAGTGCCAAACCATGTGGTAAAAGGCCATGGATGCCATGTGACAAAAAACATAAACAGGAAAAAACACTAACGTGCAGTAAAAAATAAATGGAGCGCAAGAGAGTGAAGACAGATGCTGGTATATTTGATTTTACATAAATAAATAGTCAAATAGCATACAAAGTAGAGACAGAGCGAGAAAGTCTAGCTTCTGTGCAGGCAGAGCAACACTTAAGTCATACTTAGATAAAACAGAAGTCAAATTAAGACAGAGCCGGAAGGTCATTTCTTAAGGCAAACAGCAGAGCACGTAAAGTCATGCCATTACCTAAAAAGATTAAATATTATAGAACATTAAGACACTGCACAGAGTCTAGACTTTCCTTCTCTACCTCTGTCTTGTATGCTATTTGACTATTTGTTTGTGTAAAAGAAACTCAAATATCTTGTGAGCCTTACATTTTATTTTTTTAATGTTTTTTTATTAGGCATTACTATATGCCAGCAATTTGTACATGATCCTTTCAGCTTTGTGCACTGTCACTTTAATGCTTCAGCTTAAAACTCTTCCTGGGTATATGAGGTAGCACGCTCTGATGACGACCAACATGATCGATATGTAAGCACATTACCTCGGCGTTTGTCTTCACTCCCTTGAACTCCATTTATTTTCTACTGCACATTAATGTTTTTTCCTGTTTATGGCTTTTGTCACATGGCATCCATGGCTTTTTACTGCATGGTTTGGCACTACTGGAATTGTTTATTTGCACAAATACATGGGAAAGCAATTTACTGTTTAAGCAGCTTTTTGCACAGAGATGCTATGGAAGTTTCTGTTTAAAACGCACATGGGTGAGAAGACCTTCTAACTTTTTTATGTTTTATTGTTGCCAGAATTATTTGTGTTTTATTAAAATGGTTATCAGCCATTTTGACAGGTCCTTGCTTTTTACAAGTAGCCTAAAGTGCTGACCTCGCTAACAGAGACGGTCTCTCAATTTTTCTTGAAGCTTCAATTTGGCTCTGAGGTATTCTGTGCACTTAATTCTGTATCTAAGGATCTTAGTACTCGTTCTTTAAGTAGCCCCTCTCCTTCCTTTTGATAGGTAGTCTTCACTTTTTTCTAGAGTTCATGTAGATGCCTCAGACCATGGGCTGGGCACTGTGCTGAGCCAGGTTATGCTGCAGGGGAAGTAGCATCCCATAGTGTATCTGAGCTGACAGCTGCTGCCCAGGGAGAAAACATATGCCATGATTGAAAAAGAGTGCTTGGGGATAGTGTGGGCCCTTCAGAAGCTATAACCTTACCTGCATGGGTGAAAATTTACTGTGGTCACAGATCATAACCCCTAATTTGGCTTCATAGGTCAAGTGGGCAACATGGGAAACTACTGCATTGGAGTTTGGTACTGCACTCCTATAACATGACCATCCAGCACCGCAGCAGTACACAGAACACCAATGTGGATGGGTTGTCTAGGCAGGTCTAACTACATGACTGGGTATGTTGGGCACTTCCCAGAAGCTGCATGAATGGCCATGTATCTTGAGGTAGCCCATAGAGACATGCCTTCATCACTTTGGGGGGTGACAGAAATAGGAACTGAGTAGTTAATTGTTGGATTGACTAAAACTATTTTTTTTAGTCTTATGAGTCTCATCAGATGTTTTCCTTGGCTGCTAACAACAAAGGAAAAAACACTGGGAATCTACTTCACTAGCAAGCTATCACTCTGGACAATGGAACAGGTAATAAATCTCAGAAATGGACAAGGAGGATTGACTCCCCCATGTACACACATACACACACACACACAGATTTTGAAATGATTCGACTAGTCAAATACAAGCTGGTTGTTAAATTAATTTAATTGGACATCTATATGTTTTTAATTTGATTGAGGCAAGATAACTCAAACTTGTACAGAATTTAAAATGGTTGGCTAATTCAATGGGATGACCAAATCACAGAGTTTCAGATGTGAGCTATAAATTTAGAGAATTCCTTTTGAGCAGGGCTGTTTTCTGAGTGGGACTCTCCATGCTAAGCAGATCCTACCTTAAGCTGCGTGTGGGGTGTGTAACTCAAGTGTCTCTTGAAGCATAGCTAGAACGTAAGATGAGAACAGTTTAATCTAACCTGCATCATTTTTCTGTCTGTTGTCTCTATTGAACTCATTTTGTTGCATTTCCCTGTAAATGTTGTTTTTCTCTTTTGTACTATTCTTATATCCTGTAGTTGTAACCTATGTTCTCTTTATAGTAAATATTTTTATTTATGTAGACCAGAGACTGTGACCTCTTCACTAAGGTAATAAAGATATTTTCATTGGCTATGGGAAAAACTCTGTTGGCATCCATCATTAGAAGATCAATACTACCAATACTGGCCTTTGGTGACCTCCTAGCTCTGCACTAGGTGAGAGCAAGTATTCTGGAAACAACTCCAGGTGGTGACAGAGAGAAAAAAAAGTGTTGACAGCTCTTTAAAGACTGTTCCAGTCCAAAAGGGAGAGTTGTTATCACATATGTATTAATCACAATACACATTACTTCTGTTCTCCTGTGATTTCTCTCCCATGATTTCTCTGAAGTCTCCAAATCTCAAGCACTTTAGTATACACAACTCCCAAGCACAATATACAAATGTCTTACTTCTGGAAATTCTCTCCCAAACCAGAAATCAGTAATGCTGGTATTAAACTGCTGCTGCTACCACTGCTACTATACTGTTTAAATCGCCCTGTCATATAGTCTGTGTTGTCAAGCACTTTAGTACACACAACTGCCAAGCACAATATATAAATTTCTAACTTCTGGAAATTCTCTCCTAAATGAGAAATCAGTAATGGGTAGGGTGGTAATAAATATAATGGGTCTCAGAGCTAAACAATAGAAAGGAGGTCCTTAAGGAATTAGATTGCTTCGCTGTTCCCCTCTAGAGGATCTGTTTGGACATGTTCATTGGTCCATTCCACATATACAGCACCATTTATGCCAAAATGATAAAGAAACTGGGAAGACATTAACAGGCCATTCCAGCATTCTGTATGGAAAAAGATGCAGTCTGTTGTTCTCTTTATCAATTGCTGTGTGACTTACTACAAAGGTAAGTATTTTATTTCCTTTTTTTGATGGGGGGGGTTGTAACCACTTTACTTCTAATAATTTTTTCTTACTGTTTTCTATTTTCAGATATTGTCACTAGGGTGATGAAATCATGTTGCTGCATAGGTCCAGCCTGTATCTTATTTTGGAATTTAGTAATTTTTACAACCATGGAAAGAAAGTATTTTTTTTTTTTTTTATTCTGAAAAGTTTTACAGATGTCAGACTAACTGTGTTCTGCTACTGTTTCTCTAACTTCAGGTAATTTTCAGCACGTACCTTTTGCAATGTTTTCTGAGCAGAAAGAATGGCAATGGCTTGATTTTTGGACTAGGAGACAGCAGCACTGCAGACCTGTGAAGACAAGAAAATATTATTTAGACTCTACTCAATTACTGCATGGTGTAGCTGTTGTCAACTCCCCATCTTGCAATACCTGTCACCTGTGAAGAAAAAAGAGAAATAATTTTGCCTCACTGGGCCACTGTGGTGGACGCATAGTATAGCTGTTGTCAAATCCCCATCTTACTATACCTGTCACCTGTGAATAAAAATGAAAAAAATATTTATCCTCCCTTGGGCCAGTGTAGCACACTGTGTACCTGTGAAAATTGGAGAACAAAAAAATCATAATGATACTGTTACATTAGTGCTGCTGGCCATGCTTTTTACTGGCTGGTGCATGCCACTGAAATGGTGTAGGAAGACATCACATAACTCATCTCTGTTTCTTGAGGGCTATCTGGCTTTGTGACTGTCTTTGCCAGTCATCCTTGTGAATGGTGAAACAGGCAGAAAGACAACAGGAAAGAAAGAAAAACATTTTAAAGTCTTTCTGAGTAAGGTGGAAGGCCTTTTATCCTCTGTGAGGCCAAGGACTGAAGTCACCCACCACCAGTGAGGATAAGGAGTGTGAACAACAGTAAAAGTGATTTACCATCACAGCAGACAAGAAGAGGCCTTGTTGGAGCTGAGGTCTTGCTGCCTTGATGAGCTGGCTGGCTGGAGGGTCGGCTTGAGTATCATGTCATACAGTTCCACATTGGACTGCTGCAGTGGAGTTGTGATGGTACCATATCCAGTATTGATTCCGGATTCTCTGCAAGTGTTCTTAGCTACTCCACATGATGTGGATTGTCAATTCCAAATTCAGTAGATATTATCTCAGAGCAAACATTGCATTCAAATATGAGTTTTTATGTCAGGTAGTTTTGTCATTCAGGGAGGCAGTGCTGTGTCTTGCTGGATGGAGCAGGCATTGTCTCTGGTCATCACATTCAGGTGGTGGAGGCAGATAATCAATTAAGCACAAAGAAACAGCAGCACAACAATTGGGGATGGGGAACAGTAAAATGAAAGTAACAGAACTGTGAATCATAATGTTAAGGGTTTTACTGATGGGAAGAAAGGAGGGAAACAATACATCTTTTTTTTATGCTTCATCCTCATCCAGAAAGCAGTCCTCACAGTCTTCCATACTGGAGTTGTCTCCAGATGGGAATTATTTTTCCATTACTGCTTCATCAACCTCAGGGGTGGAAGACAACTTGCTAATGCTGTAAACATCTTGTTTTTCATCTCCACCACTACCACCACCTTTATGTGGTAGGAACATGGACATGATTGTCTTGCGCAGAATGTGACCCTCATTTATTTTTAAAAATGTTAGCATGCTAACATTTTTTGGTGTCAGATTGGTGTGCCTGTCTCTCACAATGGCCCCAGTTGAACTGAATACATGCTCCACATTGACATTCGATAGTAGGCAGCTGAGATAGTTCATTGCAATCAAGGTGAGTGCTGGCCTCTCAGTGACCTTGCTGCTCCAGTATAGAAAGGGCTCATCTGTGATAGTAAAGTGCATAGTGTCTGCCAAATATGCATCTACCATGCATTTTGCTACCTGCAGTCCTGTTGCTTCATCAGCTTCCTCCTCCTTTTCTTACATGTCTTCAGCTCTCAGCTGATTTAACACATCCCAAATGGGATTTGGTATTTTCTCTTTTAACTTGCATGTTTTCTCAGCCCTTTTCCCATGTGAGGTGGTGGTAGCAACACCCGGTCTTTGTGGAATTTCATGTTGTGCTTTAGATAAATGTGTCTTTAACATCTATGCCCCACGTACTCTTCTTTTTAGAAGATCAGTCAACTTTTGGAACTGCTCATGCCCACCTTCAATTATTGATGCTAGCTCACATTTAAAGCATGGGTCCAACATGGTGGCAGTCCCAAAATCTTCAGATTGCAGAATGCTGAAAATATGTGTATTGCAGTCTAAGACATGAATGATGTGTTCCATTAAGACACAACTTACACTATCACCACCGGCATCCAGTACTTGCTGCACATCTACCAGTGTCTGCCTCAGCACATATAGTAGTGTAATGGCCTGAATGATACAAGCAGTGTCCCCACTTATTGTCTGTGTTGCATGCTTGAATGGCATGAGAATAATGATCAGGCCATCCATTTGGTGCCACTGCTCTGTTCTCAGAGACATGGATAATCCAGCACTGTCATGGCTTGTATGTACCAGCAGTTGTTCAGCTATGTCTTTATACCGCTGGTACAACTGTTCAAACATGTACAGTGCTGAGTTCCATCTGGTGGTAACATCCAGCTTCATATGGTGCTGAGGCAGTTTTCTTTTTATCTGCAGATGATGGAGTTAGTCACGGGCCTTTCTGGAATGGGCAAAGGGGACACAGATGTGATGGGCCACAGTCAACATGGCCTTGATTTCAGGATGGGTTTGAAACTCCTGCACAAAGGGATTATGGCAGTGTGCCAGGCATGGCACCTTGAGAAACCCCATTTCATAACATTCAAGCCATTATTGCTCACAGTGAAACCTGCTTTCAGTGAATGAGGGTGAAGCCACTCATCAGTCTCAGTAAGGAGTATTTCCAGCATTTTATGACTCATATGGGATACATTTATACTCTTCATTGGCAGCGTGGCATGCTGTCGAATACCCAGAGTGTTGCTACCACCACAGTTGGGCTTATTGCAATTTTTCCCATACCCAGCATTAAATACTACCTCAGGTATCTGTGCCCAGTGTGTTGTAATGCACAAGCAGGAACTACTGTACAAGCTGTTTGGCTATTGGTCCACATATCCATGCTCATATGTATGTATGGTGATGCTGATTGCTTTAGGGCATGGCTTACCATCTGTTACACTGTCCCATAGAGTTCAGGAATAGCACATTTAAAAAACTATGTTCTTGATGGAATCTGCCTTGTGTGACAGGTAAGGGCCATTAATCTATGAAATCTAACATTCTCAACAAAAGAGAATGGCAATTGATCAATCACCAGTATTTCAACAGCTGCTGCATTTAGATCACATGAAGTAGCATGATTGGGAGTGAATTTGGAGTAATGTTCAAACATGCTAAGCAGCATAGGCTGGACCTTTCTTGGGAATGGGCTTCAAAACAGATGGAGTCATCATGGAGCATTGTTGGTGGGGTGGTACTTGACTCCTGGGAATTCATATGTGCTGCTGCTCAAATGACACCAGTGATTTGTTGGGGGTGTCTGCAATGGTATTAATGTGCTTTTCTGACTCTGGGTCATACTACTCAACCCACCACTGCTGCTATGGCCACTACTAAGCAGTCCCACATAATCCTCCTCCTCTTCCTTCTGTCTGTAGTCCTCCTCACTCATCCCTCTATCCATCTTATCTGTTGCTCTGTCAGTTCTGTTTGCTTTGCATAATAATGATAATGAGGGACAGGGCTGCACTGGCTTCCTTCTGGTGTTGACACCAGAGTAAAAAGTGTCTGTTCTTTAGGTGTGTGTGTTGCTCACTGTTGCTTAGGTGACTGCCCTTTTGTCCCCCTACTAACTCATGGTTGACATAGCTGATAGACAGCGACTGTCTTATCAGCTGGGTCAAGTAAATAAAAATCCCAGACTAGGGATTTCATAACCCTTTATTTACCATGGTGGTGGGAGTGGGATAGCTGAGGGTAAGGGGTGGAAATTTGTGTTTTCGGGATGATTTCATAACTTCAATAATATTGGGAAGGGGACTTTAATAGTTGGATAACTGCAAATAATGTCCCTTTCATCATCTGCAGCACCACCCTTACTCTTTTTCTCTTCAGGCTCCCATAGGGGATCCAACAACTCATCATCAGCACAGCTACTGCTGTCCTCCTCCTCCTCCTCCTTCACAGGTCTGTCCTCCTTCTCATCACCATCTCCAGGCACTCTGACCCTTTCATCATTAGGAGTCTGAGTGTGATGCACATTTTCCAGATCTCCCACCTCAACCACTGACTCAGGCCCCACACTAACAGGCTCAGCACCACCACCACCACCAGCAGTCTAGGGGACACCAACAACTTCCTCCTTGAACACTGCTGTTTCTTTACTGCTGCTTCCCTTTTCACCTCCCACATCCCCCACCAGCATGGCTGCACAGATGTGGCAGAGAATATTTGAGCAACACTAATGCCACCACCACCAACTACTCCTTTGCTACTACAGTACCAGCCCTGGAACATGGAGGACACGGTGCCTCAGACATAGTTTAGTCTACTGCAGTACTATTTGGCCCAACAGATTTTGAACACTTCTTTGCTGCCTTCCCTGCACCTCTCCTTTTAGTACAGCATCTCTTCCTGGTTATTCTGATATGCAAATTGTAACTTGATTTGGGATGAAAAATTACAAAATGTAAATAAAGCCTGCAGTACAAATAAGTACCAGGAGTAGACAACACCTCTCCCTGGGGAATCAGGGATCAGCAGTGTGATCTGAAAAAATAAAACACTACAGGAATTAACACAAAACACACACAACAGGGATAAAAGGATTAAACAAGTTCTTAACTACAAGCAGCAGACAACACCTCCCCTTAGAAAATTAGGGATCAGCAGTATGATCTGAAAAAAAAAATACTATGCTAGTACTATGCAGCAAATCCCCAAAAAGGATTGTTTTTTTGCAACACAGGGATTAATAAACTAACACAACACACAAAATAGGTGTAACAGGGGATAAACAAATTATCTATCAGCAACAGCAGACAAAACCTACCCCTAGAGACTACTATTAAAAATAAAAACAACAAAAAAGTGATTTTTCAAAGGGCTTTATAAAGAGTTCTGCAATTAAACATATATATTTTTAATATTTTACATTGGTTACATTTTTTAATCTTTCTTTATATTTTCTTCCATAGAACTGACAACATTTACCAGGCTTGGCTTTACTTTTAAAGATTTTTTTCTTAGTACTTGCTGTGAAATGCAGTTAATTATCTGTAATAAAGGCATGTTATACTTAATGAACACATATAATATATGGATTGTGGTTTAAACAGTCTTTAAATGAAAACAGTTTTATATTTGTATACCTTCATATATTTTGCTACCTTGCTTTTCATTCTGTTCTTTAAATTGTTTCATCCAATATATTATGTTGTTCCAGAACTTTATAGAAAAAAATAAAGGGTATAAAGGTTTTAAACCATTATGTGATAAAATATACTTTTCATATTTCTTTAAACATCATGTTTGCACTTTTATATTTTTATGTCCTTCTTCCCTTATTCATTATCAACCACTAAATACATTTAAAAAGTTCTGTACTGCTGTTTCCAGCTTGACTTACCTTGTAACTGAGAAAGTACTCAGTCCCTTTGTACAGTGCTCTCTACAGTAGGAGCTTTTGTTTTTGCTTTCTGAAATAATCAAAACAAAATATTTGCTTTCTCTTTTCAACACAGTTGTCCTTCAAACAGCAGAGCATCCACCATTGTGACTACAAGTGCTGAACAAAGTAAGCTGATCTTTTACTAGCTTTCAATGAAACTTATAAAATAAATGCAGAGACTATAAATGATTTGCAGAGCACATAGAATGGTTTAAAATATAATGTAACATCTTTTAGAAAAGAGAAAGCAAAGATTTTGATTATTTTTGATTATTTATTGATTAGAAATGTGAACAAGTGTGTTTTTATCACAGAATGATTTAAAATCGTTTTTACCCTTTTGTTCTTTATATAAAGTTCTGAAGCAACATTACATATTGGATTAAACAATTTAAATATATAGAACAAAAAGCAAGGTAGCAGAATATATGAAGGTATATAAATATAAAAGTGTTTTCATTTAAAGACTGTTTAAACCACAATCCATATATTACATGTGTACATTAAGTATAACATTATGGCCCAGATATTCAAAAGGGTTGCGCATGGTGCAACAGCATTACGCCATGCACAACCCACTGATGCACCCCGGCGTGATATTCAAAGGAAAAATGCGCCGCACAAATTCGATGCGCTGAGTGCATCAATAGTATTGTATACAGGCACAGGTGGTGATGCTCATGCACAACCTGCACAGCCTGATATTCAGCCCGATGTGCAGAGTCATGCATGTGCAACCCTACCTGTGCCAGCACAAAGATAAGCTCAAAAAAGGAACAAATGATGGCCACCCACAGGTGAGCTGCCACATTGCAGGGTGCAACACAGCAGCTGGCACCTGTGGGTGGCCACCAAGTCAGCTCACCTGGTAGCACCCCCATGCCCCATAGTGGGCATCTGTGCATAAACCCCCTCCAATATCCTGGTGGTCCAGTGGACCCTCTCTGCCTGATCACGGGCATCTGTCAAACATATAAAACAGCCCTATTACCCTGGTGGTCTGGTACCCCTCCCCACCCACCCACTGGGCCCACCACCCCACTCCCCCAGTCAGCCGACGGGTGGCAGCACCCCACCTGCCGCCCTGCTGCCGCTGACTGACAGCTCGACAAGGCTGCACGCCCATTGGTTCTGGCGTGATCCAATGAGCATGCAGCCCATGCCGATACTACACAGTCCAGATATCAGATGATTCATTCACATATCTGGACTGTAGAACAGATATGAGCTGCGCCCAGCACTGAACCAGTAAATATAACGGTAATAAATAACGGCGGCGGCAGGTGGAGTGATACTGCCACTCACTAACTGACCGAGAGGTGGTGGTGGCTTTCAGCAGGTGGTGGGAGCCACTGGGCTCCTGAACAGCTGGGCTTCATTTATGTTTGACAGATGCTCGTGATCAACGAAGTACTGGACCGCGAAGACCAGATGAGAAGACAGAACCAATGCCCACAATCGGGCAGAGTACGGTCCACTCGACCACCAGGGATATTGGATGTGGGGGGGGTTAGAATACTGATGCCCGCGATCGGGCATAGTGCGGTCCACTGGACCACCACGGATGTTGGCCGGGGGGGTTATAATACTGATGCCTATGATCAAGCACATAGCGGTCCACTGAACCACCAGGGATATAGGATGGTGGATTATTCTTTTAGACAAATGCCCACGATCAGGCTGCAGGGGGCGTCATCCCCGACTGCTGCTGCCTGGCAGGGCGCCAGGCGCAAGTCATCGGGGATCGGCGCCACCTGCATGCTAATGGCATGCAAATGAGGCCATAATGACATGCAAATGGCCCCATGTGTGCCTTGCATAAATTATGGCCCCATTTGCATGTCCCCTTTTGAATATCGCAGGTGCTGTGTATGGTGCAATGGCACTTGCGCTAGTGCATCTCCATGCTCCACTCTGGCCACTTACGCTGGCACAGTGCCACTTCGCCATGCACAGTGGGGGTGGCCAGGGTGCGATATTCAAAGCTGCTGCGCCATAGCGCAGCTCCATTGAATATTGCCCAGGCCACACCCCTGCACAACAAAGTTGAGCTGTGCCCAGGTTTGCGCCACAGCCTGACGCAGTTTGAATATCCGGGCCTATGTCTTTATTACAGATAATTAACTGCATTTCATGGCAAGATAGTACTAAGAAAAATTATTAAAACTGTATATATTTAATTGCAGAAATCTTTATAAAGCCCTTTGAAAAAGCACTTTATGTGCAAAACATCAGGGTGAATTTACAAGAAAAATAAAACGATGGATGGAAAAATCTGACCGTGTGAAGGTTTTTTTGCACCCTACGTATCTACTTTGGGAGTGAATTGAGGACACCTGGGGGTGCAGCACAAAACAGACTGGCCCTTTCTCACAGAATCCTTTGTTTATAGGACATTTTCTTCAAATTTGTGATTTCCATTTGAGGGTCAGTGCATAATTCTGGGACGTTGGCCATATAACCTGGACAAGTTGAACAATTCTTATGGGGAAGACACAAGTGCTTGGTAAATAACACTATATATATTATATATATATATATATGTATTTATAAAATGGGGTGGTAAAATCATAGAAATTCCAGTAACATGATTGGACAGAATGCATCACATGACCGTGCATTATTTCCCAATGACCGCACACCTCCCATTACGACCGCACGCCTGAACTACTTTCCATCCCACAGAACCTTCTCACCAGCAGTGAGATCACTTCACTCCTGGCAGACACAGGCTGCCACACAAACACACACAGGCTGGCACCCACAGCAGTAACTAAAATGTCCTGTATATAGCTGCTCCACACATCTCTCACTAAACTGTGTATAACCTCTGTTTTTATGGTATTTTTTTTTTTAAGTTTCTGACAGTAATGGGGGCTAAACAAGCGAGTTGCCTTACTCATTTTTTATATTTTGAAAGAAACATCTGACTGTAATGGGGCTGAGCCAGTGAGTCATTCATATCTGTATTGTAACGTGACCGAGTGGTTTTATTGACAGTTCAGGACGTTCTGGCACAGCTTCAAAACAAGGTATTTTACTTGCAGGTACTGTGTAAACTTCTTTTTATTTAAGATTGCTCATATTTCTGGAAAGTGAAGCCGCTGATCGCACAGAGGAAGAGCAGCAGTCGCCTGCTTCAGAATTATGCAGCCAGAGCCGAGAGTTGCTATAGCAACAGCTCTCGCTCTCGCTTCCGTCTACAATTCTGAAGCCGGCGACTCGCTCGCTCTTCACTCTGTACAGTCAGCAGCTTCATTTTCTAGAAATATGAGCAATCTTAAAATAAAAAGAAATTTACACAGTACCTGCAAGTAAAATACCTTGTTTTGAAGCTGTGCCAGCACGTCCTGAACTGCCAATAAAACCACTCGGTCACGCTACAATACAGATATGAATGACTCACTGGCTCAGCCCCATTACAGTTGGACGCTCTTTCAAAAAATAAAAAAATCAGTAATTGTTTTTGAACGTCTGCAACCAGGTCTATAATTACAGTTTACACTACTCGGTCACGCTACAGTACAGAAATAATACTAAAAGGGATTACAGTGTAACACACTCTGACAATAGCAGGATAAACCAGATACATATTTTCATCACTTTATTATTTAAACCAAGGCAGAATCAGCCAGATAAATACCACCTTAAACTTCAAACCCATCACAATTATGGCAGGAGCAGCCAGATAACCTACTGTAAATTAAACATTTATCTCTGCCAGACAGGGACTACCTTTTGTACCTCCTCCCCCTGCCCAAATATTTTTCCCATTTTATAAGATAGATAATCCACTCTTAGGTGTGTGGTCGCGCTCTGATATATGCACGCCTTGGGTGGTTGGCCTTACTCGACCTGCGGCCTGCGTGCGATGTCAGAGCAGCGACCGCACACACCTAAGAGTGGATTATCTATTACATATATACTGTAT
The DNA here is from genome assembly GCA_016271365.2 of Neoceratodus forsteri. Lineage (NCBI taxonomy): Eukaryota > Metazoa > Chordata > Ceratodontiformes > Ceratodontidae > Neoceratodus > Neoceratodus forsteri. Next base: position 59,737,922 of record CM057454.1, read on the forward strand.
ATATATATATATATATATATATATATATATATAAATTCTATTTCCTTTTTTTCTGCTTTAGCAGAACAAATTCACCAGCTCACAGGTTTGTTGTATACATTTAGAGTTATAAGAAAAATGGAAATGTGCAGGTGCCTAACATGGATGTGTTTAATGATATGGGTACCATTCTAAGACAAGTCTTACATTTTGTATCGTACTCAGAAGAGGATAGAAAGAAACTATTTACAGCTATAAGGGGAGAGATGAACTTGTCAGAACAGATTTGTGACAACACCAAGAGCATGGCACAGAAAAAAAAAAAACCCCTAAAATTTAAAAACTGCAGGCTGGAATGGCATGGCTTAATATTAACTAAATACATAAAGTGGGATATTCGAAGCGGTTGCGCATGGCACAACTGAGATGCGCCTGCACAAGTGTGGAAATGTGCCAAAAAGTGATATTCAGTGGTAGTCAATGTGCCATGGAAATCACAGTGCGCCAATGCACAACCCTAATGAATGCATGCACAAGTACAGGGGACATAGCCATGAATAAGTGGCACAGTGTGATATTCAACAGCAAGCAAAGGGCGCAAGCGCGAAGCAACAGGGACATGCGTGGAGCAAACTTGAACCCATAAAAAGAGGGAGCAAGCAAGGGATGGAGGCATGCACCACAGGGGGGCAGGAGAGAGAGGGGAGAGTGAGTGGGCAGGCAGGACAGCAGGAGGGGTGCAAGACAGAGACAGAGGTAGGTGGGAAATGCAACAGAATGTGGGACTGGGCGTGTGACACTGAATGATCCTGCATATGTGTGTGTGTGTGTGTGTGTGTGTGACAGGTATGGGGGCAACCACAGTAGCGTGGGTCTGTGACACTGGGCTGAGGAGTGGCAGCAAAAGTGCCCAGATGGGTGGGAGGCGGAGGCCAAAGCCAACAGGCTGCCACCTGGGAACCCCGAACACAGGTGCATACCCAGTGCAGGGGCACACACAGCAGCACACAGCTGAGGGGGCCTGGTAAGACAGCCGACCAGGGGGGGAGGACAGCCCAGGCCATGGCCAGTGCTATCTTCCAGGTGGAGGCAGTAATGAGGGGTGTGAGGAGGCAGGAGGAAGAGTGGCGTGGCCGTGGAAGGACCCATTGGTGGTATGACCATAACAGGTGGTACCGTGCCCGCGTCACCTTTGAACAGTACAGTGACACAGAGATTGTGGGCTGGTACCACCTGAACTGGGCAATCCTGAGGCAGATCTGTGAGCTGTGCAGTGATGAGATGCAGGCACTCACAAGACGGAGCCACGCCCTGTCAGTGGAGACCAAGGTCATGGCCATAATGTGCCTGCTCTCTACTGGTACCTTCCAGTGACCAACAGGGGACACCACAGGCATAACCCAGTCGGCCGCATCACGGCACCTCACAAAATTCCTCAACACACTGCTGCCGCATGCTGCAGAATACATCCATTTCCCCAACACACAGGCAGAGCATACAGCAAACATGCAGGAGTTCCACAAGATGGCACGTGTGTCTGGGGGGCTAGGGGCCATTGACCACACCCATGTAGGCATCTGAGCACCATCTGGGCAGGAGGGGGTAGCTTACATTAACAGGAAGGGCTACCCCAGCATCAACTGCCAGGTGGTGTGTGATGCCAGGGGGCGCATAATCAATGTCTGTGCCACACACCCTGGTGGAGCACATGATGCCTTCATCTGGCACCAGTCAGCACTGTGCCACAGGTTCAAGAGTGGGGACATACCCACTGGCCACCTAGTAGGTGAGTATGCAGTTGGAATGGGCAGCCTGGCACAACAGGGTAGGGTGTGGGGTATGCTAGGCCTAGGCATCACAGGGTGTGGCCGGGAAGGCAGGGGAGTGCAGCTACACAGAGCACCATGTTAGCCACACATCAACACACAGGTGACAGTAGATACCCACTCCGGCCATGGCTGCTCACCCCATACCAGCACCCGTCGACCCCAGCGCAGGAGCAATACAATGATGCAAATGCCAGCACACAGAACATTATCGAGTGTGTGTTCTGGCCACTGAAGGCCTGGTTCCATTGCCTGGACAGGTCTGACGGTGCCCTACAGTACAGCCCCTCAAATGCCTGTGGCCTATTCCTGGCCTGCTGTATGCTACACAACATGGCCACCAACCGTGGGACAGCTGTCGAGGTCGAAGAGGGGAACAGCAGTGGGGACGATGCAGATGCCGGGCCAGGTGGTGGTGGGAAACCCCCCCCAGGTGAAGGGAACCCTGGCTGAACAGGATGGCCCAGCAGCACCAGGACACAATTGCGGAGGAGCACTACAATGCATGCAGGTAGGCGAACATGACCACATGTATGTACCAAGGACCATGGCACAGTAGGCAGGCATGCAAGGCCAGTGCCTCATGACAGACATGGCTGGTGGGTAGCGTGGATGGGACTGGACCCCATGGAGGCACCCTGTACAGCACTGTACACCCCACCCACACACATACACCCATACACATCCGCTCACACAGCCACATGCACAAGGGCACCCACATGCGCATGCCCAGAAGCTGCCAACGGGCACGTGTCAGACGCTGAACACCAGTGCACAGTTATTGCAGGTGTTGTGTTGGCATCATCATGCACATGCCACAGTGACCAGTGGCCATGTGGGTGTGCACAAGGCCTGTGTTCAGCGCCGACCATGGATGACATGTCCCTGGAATGCACATGCCACACCGATGTACACACAGGGCAGTGGCAAACAGCGGACAGGGAGGATGTTGGCTCAGGACTGCCGCATGGTCACACGGGTGCTGAGGACATGTGGATGGCCCCGCTGAGACCACCCAGCAGACACAGGCTGTGCGATGGCCACAGGGGGTGTCTCTGACAGTCCCTTGGGTGTGTCACTGCAGGAATGCGACCTGTCCCTCGCAGGGGTCTGCATGCTCCCGAACATGCCCGCTCCAGGTGTGCCCGGAATGCCCACAGCAGATCCTGGTGTCAACACTGATGGGGTCACATGACTCCAAGAACGAGGGGTGGATAAGGCACTCCATGGGGTCTGTGGTGGATGACCATGCACCAGGATGGCCAGTGATGCTAGGCCAGCCATAACCACAGAGGTAAGCTGATCCAGGGCTGCAGTCATCTCCTCCCACATACTTGTGGTCTCTGCCAGGAGTTGCTCAAAGTACCTGCCATGCCTCTCTGTGGACTGGCGCAGCTCTGTGTGGACTGCATGCACCCCTGACATGACCAGCACCTGTTACTCCACAGATACCCATAGCAGATAGGTGTGCTCGGTCAAGGGGTCAGCACCCTAGAGGGCATGAAAATGCGCCGACCCACGATTGGTGCTAGACCCTGCACCACAACTTCCAGCACTGGTGGGGGCTGCACAGCAGGGCCCCCTTGGGGCTGATCAGTCTGCGGTGCACCATTGACGGCCACTGCACCCGGCCCCCCATCGACCTTGTCCTGCTGCCACTGCTGTCCCTCCAGCTGCTGTGTGTGTGGATCAGTGCCAGTGCGGCTGCACCACCACCCCCTTTGGACTGTGCCGCAACAATGGTGCCCACAGCATCGCCAGGTGTGGTGGCTGGTGGATGGTCAACTGCTGCCAGGGCACCATTTACGCTGCCATGGTGGGTGTGTGGTATGGGTGCCTCCCCTTGAAAGGCAACACCACTATGCAGGATACTAGCAAAGTCATTGTCATCCGTCCCGGACTCTGCCCCATCTGTGTCTCGGCATACTGGACACCATGGCTGGCGTCCTGCTGAAACACAGCCAAAGCCTCATCCACGACCATGCCACAGGCATCCAGATGGACAGTGGCATTGGGCTGACCTTGGTCTGGACTCCAGACACCAGTGGAGGTGGACGGACTGTCCTCCAGGCCCAGGACCACCCCATGGTGGACACCTCCACCCCTGCCACTACATGCAGTCACTCCAGAGCTGAAAGGGAACATAGTCATATTAGTGGCACTGGCACACACCCCTGCCCCCTTCCCCAGGCACTGCCATACCCACCATACAGTGATGGGCTGCCCCTCATCTGGAACCTGGCACCAAGCACCCCTTTGACAGCATTTCACTGCATGGATGCCACCACCAACTCCTCCTGCGGTGACAGCTGTGGCACATCAAGCTGTCCACTGCCCGTGGCGGCACATGCCACCCAGATGGCAGCCACCTTCTCCTTGATCCTCCTCCAGTCAGTGCCCACCTTCTTCTTGCACTCCTGTGCCATCCTTTGATGGCTGCCCTGCTGGTTCACAGCCCTGGCCACACCCTCCCATGCTGTTGCCGGGCCTGTGGGGTGCCTGTCAAGCCACTCAGGAGAGGCTCCTGGTCCAGGTAGGCATCAAATAGGGCATCGCTCTCTGCCCTCATGAAGTTGGGCATGTGCTTCCATGCAGGCCCACTCTCCTCAACCTCCTCATGTTCCATCATGCTTAGTCCTGTGGGTATGTACATGTGGTCAGTGATGACTGAAACCCACACTGCCCACCCATCCCACTGTCCCAATAGACCCACGGCCTGATGGCTTACCTCTGAAGGATGCAATAGTGGTCCAGTGACTGTACAGTCCCGTGGCACATTTATAGCACATCACATGAAAATGAGGGGATGCGCAAATGAAATGAGATGCACATGCCTCTGATGCGCTACTGATATGCTGAATAGCTAATCTGCATATGCCAGCTGAATATCACAGAATTGCACATGGTGCATTGGTGTTATGCATGCACAAGCCATGGCGCAACAGTATGACGTGCGCAGTAGGCCGGCAGTGCGCATGCGCACAGTGCCATCACGTACGTCAGTGGTGCATCCTATGCACACTGTGCCATATGCGGTACAGTGCTCTGCTGTTAATGGGCATGTGGCGCTCGTGTGCTATATGCCCTATGGTGCCTGTGTGCAATTGACCCATGGCCTGTGGGGTCCACATGTCCCTATTGTGCACCATGCCTGGCGTGGTCAATTGTGCTGTCACGCATGGTGCGCATGCTGACCCTTGACCCCACAAGTGCCCTTTGACCCTCCAGGTGCCCTGTGTCATGTGCCAGTGCTGCAACAGCTCTATTGCACAGCACCGTAGATGCGCGATTGGGGATGGCAACACAACACCAAGCGGGTCGCGCACCCACAGCACGTGTGGATCCTGCACTACTATTCACCATTTTGGTTGTGCGACTGCTGGAACAACCATGCCATGCTGCAGTACTACTAGGGCTCCCAAGTGGTCCCAAGTATAATTAGTTAATCTTGTGGTCCTTGTGGAGCCACATGTGGGCAGTTTGTATAGCCAGGTGCCCCTGGATTGGCCACGTATGGAGCTGTGGCAGGAGGTGGCTGAGGGGCTTGAGGAGGCCACTGAGGTGCAGTGCAGCAGTAAGCACTGCCACCAACACTACGGTGACCTGCGGAGGAGAGACCCTGAGCTGCTATGGTCACTACTGGCACGCCTCCGGAGGAGCGCCATGCCACATTCAAGTAAGTGCACTACACCTATGTCCATGCCATTCCAGTGTTCTGTGGGGGCCTGCAGGGTGTCCCACCATGCTGCAGAGGAGGCTGTGGATGTACATTCTGTTGGTGTGGCAGTGCACCATGAGTGCACTGAGCCACTGCGTGGGGCCAGGGGACTTGCTGTGCTGTGGGAGGGGGGGCATGTTGTGTTGCCAGGCACTGATGTGTCATTCTCAATGTCTCCCTACTAGGCCCTGAAGATAGATGATGTGCACAGGTGGCTGGTACTGCAGGTGGGCGAAGGCAGGCGGATGCAGGAGCACGGGTGCCGGATGCAGGCCATGGGGCAGTGCCACTGGACAGGTGCAGGGTGCACCGCAGCAAGCAGGTAGGCACTCATTCAGGGTATGATGTTATGCAGCGTGGGGGTGGGCCAGAGCCCCCTGTGCAAATGGCCATTCCAGCTGTGCCCGCTGGCAGTTTCCATTGCACCATACCATGGCTATCGCACATATGTGTGGCTGATGCAGGTGGGCTGTGGGTGGACCCAGATTCCAGCTGTGCCACTGCCATCCCACTGCTTAACCCTGTTGCCTGGCTGCCATGGTTGTGGTGTGTGGCACATGGGTGGTGTTGGTGTGCAGTGCTCTGCATGGCTGTGGATAGTCGGGTTGGCAGCTCATATGGGTGCACATGCTCCAGGAGGCTGCATGCCATCTCAGGGGCACATGTCACCACTTTCCGCTGTGCACGGTGGGTGGGCTACAGTCATATCGACTTGCACTCATACCATGTCCCCTCCTTTGTCCTAGGTGTCAATTGCCCTGATGTCCACACAAGGCTCCTGAGGAGGATCTTGCAGGTCTCCACTGCCACACTCCGGGTGGCACATCTGATTCAGTGGGTCCTGTGCAGGCCACAGCGACAATGTCAGCATCAGGCACTAGTAGGGCATGGATGACCATAGGGCCCATTGGCCTACACCCACTTCCCTTCCCTGTCCCCCGTTTCCCTCCCTTGTACCCTTGTACAGCCATTACCCCTGTCCCCCTGCCTAACTTCCCCAGCCTCCCTGTTTGTTTGTTGCCTCCCCATTCCTTGCTCCCTGTACCTGTTGCTCCTTTTACTGTATATAGTTGTATTCTGACTGGTTTTAATACATATTTTTATGGTTAGCCATCTGTGTCTGTGTCTGCTTTGCAGCTGGTGTGTGGAGCCATGCTGCAGTGGTGTGCATGGTGGCCAAGTGGTATGTCTGGGGCTGACTGGGGATTGTGCCTGGTGGTCTCTGCCCAGTGGCTGGTGGCTATGCCCTGGGGTGACCATGTGCTCTCTGTGTTGTGTGGCATGTGCGTTGTGTGCTGTTGGCATGTGTGATGCCAGCTGTGGTCCAGGTGGCATGTCCCCTGCCTTCCTGTGAGTGCTGCTGCTAGTGGCTGTTTGCCAGTGGGCATTGGTGCCACCATGCCTCTATGCACCACTGTGGTGTGCATGGTTGGGGGCCTGCTGCCCTGTGCCTGCCATGCCTCCCTCCTGGCATCCTCTGCACCCTGGTGGTGGTCTATCCCACACTGTTGGCATACTCCTTGCTGTGCCTGTTGTCCTGTGTCCTGGCGCATGCACCTCTGCCCCTTGCACAGACCTGGTTGTGCTATGGCTCATGTGGGTTTACTCCCTGGTGCAGCCCTGGCTGCACTATGGTGCATCCTTGCGATATTCAGCTGTGTTGCGCTGGCACTTGCCGTCATGTGCAGGCTTTTAACATCGCGTTCGGTGTGCCATGGTGCAGTGTACTAGCACTGCACCGCTGCTGCACCTGCCTCTGAATATCCCACCCCCAGAGTATAACAGATTCCCAAGTGGATTAAGAACTAATTTTGAGCCAAATATAGGCATTAGCTATTTGAAATTAAATCAAAACTGGGATGGAATTAGAAACAGAGCTTCAACAGACTTTATGTACTCATTAATTGAGGCTGTAATAGAAGAAAGAGAAATATTCAATAAAGAAATAAATTTAGCAGAAGCACTTAAACTCAAAATCGAAGAGAATGAATTTAAAATAAACTTAAAAAGCATTAAACAGAAACTTAATGAATATGAAGAGCAGCTAAAACAGCAAAAAATAAAGAATGTTCCAAAGAGACACACATGACTACAGAGACATACAAAACACCCAGTCAAAATAAAGGATATCAATCAGATGTAAGTACAGAAAATAACAGTTACACCAGAAGTACACAGACAACAGAACATAGACAACAGCCTTTTTATAGCAAATAACAGAGGAACCAGAAACATCAGCCCAAACAGAAGCAGAAATAAGATACCCATTATGAGACAGAATGACCACTCAAACCAGCAAACCAGTCAGCCAAGGGAACAATTACAAAGGGAGCAGGGAAGGGGGACAAGTTGGACAAGGTGGAAGGATAAATAGAAAGCAAGGAGGGAGGGAGGGGGAACAACAATTACAACCCCCCAAAATGATTCCCATATTTAATTTAAGTAACAGACAGTTAACAGAAACAGAAGTCAAAGTGCTGTCTTTGGGTCAGTCCTTTGCTCCTACCCGGTCAGTAGGCCTGTTTGATCAGCAGGTAGATTTACAAAAATTTTTTTTAGGAACATCAGAATAAAAACCTTTTTTGGTTCTAGTGGAACACAAACAGTTATGAGTGACAAACCAGATGAGCAACAGGTCAAGACAGCACTGAATATTAAGTCAAATTTTAACCCACCAATGGGAAAAAGCCATGACATAGAAATTTATTGTGCCCAGGTACAAAAAGAAATGGAAAAACTTCTAAAAACAGAACAAGATAGACACCCTAAATACAAGAACTTGAATCAGAAACAAAAAGAAGCTTTAAACACACTAGCTAATGACCAAACAATTGAAATTAAAGCAGCGGAAAAGGGTGGAGGTATAGTTTTAATGGATAAATTACAATATAAAAACGTGTTTAACATTTGTCTAGAATGAAACCATTTTCCACTACAAAATTACCCCACCAGCATTTCGCCAGTGTTTTTCAATTTTGCCAGTGAAATTGCAATGCATTGTCATTAGACAGCTGAAATATCACGGGCTGGCTGTTTACTGCTCAATACATCGTTTGTTGAGTCGGAAAGCAGTTCAGTGTGTTGCATCACAGCCAATAAACCTTTCAAAAAACCTCCTAATTTGTGATTTTGTGAGAGTTAATTGCTCCCAAAATCTCAATTTAGTTCCTAGTGCTGCTAGTGAACCTTTTTTGTTTTGGTATCTTTGGATAATACTTTGTGAAACTTAGGTAGTGTTTTCAGTTTTCTCTGTGTCTGTGTCTGTGAGGGAGTTGAGTTGGGGAGGGTTGACCGTGTGTGTGTGTGTGTGTGTGTGTGTGTGTGTGTGAAAGTAGAACAGGCTAGTTCCTAATATTTGACAGATTTCTCACAAGTTGTGAGCGAGTTTCCGTAATTTCTTTTAAGTCTTAATATTTTTGTTGGTGAGCTACTTATTTGTAATATTTTCTTACATATTGACCCCTTTTTGGGTAACTTTATGTGAACAGTTACTCATTATGATTAGATCTGTTCCTGTTTCCCTTAGCTTAATCACTTTTGTGATTTATTTTTTTTATTGAAAGTATTTGTGTATATTGACCACTTGACTTATTCATATCCAGGTACACTGCATTGTTGAATTGCTCACAGAAATTAAAATTGTGATCTAGCCTCTGTATTGCAGCGTACCTGTTTTTTTGTTTAATTTGTTTACCATATTAACCCTTTCTTCCCTGTTACACTACTGTTGTTTGCTACCTGACCCTACTATATAAAAAAACTACATAGTTTTCAAGAGAGTGGTGGTCCATGCACGATTTTTGGAGGTAACTTTGTTCATTTCAAATCTTGTTGTCCCTTCCATCTGATATATCTATAAGCCAAAATTGTATTTAGTAAGTACTAACACATTGCAGTACTCGCCTTATCCAGACACCACTTATCCAGACTGCAGTTCGTATTTTGACTGTGAGGTGTTCTGTGCAGTTGGTTTACAGTTTAGTTTTCATGAACCTACCAGTACCTACCCAGTTATTATCAAGTTGTGTAATAATCATTCCACTTAAAAACTGACATTTGATTAAGAACTACTTAAGTATTTTTTTCAGATTTACTGCACATTCTTGTAGTGGTGGTGTTCTCTGTCGGTTTTGTATTGAAAGTCTCTTACTTCTGTCCTCCTGTTACCCCATGTTACTTAACTCACGTTTTTGTAATAGAGAAAATAAAATTGTATTTTAACACTCCAATAGGCTACAGTAGTAGTTGTAGGTAGTTATGTATACTACAATGCAGCTACCTGGTCTGATTTCTGTTTGCCCTTTGTAGCTAGTACTGCAGCTGTTAAATCACACTTATTTAATAGAAATTCATAGCAATATATTTTCGGAGGAAGCCAAATGAAACAAGCATATAAATATGCCTGCCAAGAGATGTTCAACTTCAGGTAAAGGTGCCAGGGTGGGAAGTGGCTCAAAGAAGTCTGTTGGAATAAGCAAATTTAATTCTGAATCACTGCCCTCTGTGGGCTTCACTGCTGTTGTAGCAGCCAGTAGCAGCAAAATTGAAGTTAGAAGTGGCTTCAAGTCTGTGACTCATTTTTTTACTGCCCAGTCTGTAGCTAGCATACTTGTTGGGGACGATACTGAGAATAAGGGAGACACTCACACCAGTGGAGGCACAGAGGTCCAGGTCGAGTTTAAAAAGGTTGTCAGTGTGACTGTTGTTCCTGCTCAAGGAGGAGCTGATGGTGGTGAGGGTGATAGTGTCCAGCTTCTGTCTGTTTCTCCTAGAGAAGGAGATAAGGAAAGTCAGCCCCCCCCACAGTGAGGAGATGCCAGAGAAGGGAAAAGTTTCCCTTGAAGTAGACAGTGATAGGGAGGAGGAGGATATAATATCTTTCGGTACAGATGATGATGAGGTGTTGGATCCTCTGTGGGAGCCAGAAGTGAAAAAGATGAAGAGTGGTGATGTAGCCCTTTTAGATGATAAGACTGAGGGTGAGGATATCAGCAAGCCTACAACAACAACAATCCAGTCACCCCACCTTCAAAATGTAGCATGCTGGAAATCATGCAAATGACACAAAAAGCAAAAACTTCCACACCTTTGGCTCTGCTGTCCAAGTCTTAGTGCCATGTCAAATCTAGAGGTGTAAAGTCCCATGTATGGTATTTTTTTTGTGCTTGATGCAGCTGATGACACCATGGTGATATGTCAGCTGTGTCAAGCATGTGTAAGTCTTGCAAAAAAGAGCAGCCACATAAGCACCAGTGGCCAACATGCCCACTTGAAAAACAAGCACCCATTGCGCTGGCACCAACACCAGAAAGATACCAGAGCTGTTGGTGGGACTTCCCTTGTCAAGCTTAATGTTAGTGACAGCAGTGCAATAGAGCAAGAGGAGGGAGGGCTGAGTGGGTCAGTGGAGGAGGAGGAGTGTGAGGAATCATTTGTTCTCTCGAGCAGTGGGCAGAATAGCAGTGGAACTTCCACTCTCTCTCTAGTTATAAAAGTATACCACCAAGCACCAAATCCACCAAAATAACCAGTTTCATACATGCTGCACATTGCAGGCCCTAAGAGTCACCTGGTAACCCAGCAAGAACAACATTGGTGGCACATATAAAGCATTTTTGTCAATCCTCTCCCAAGATGCAACCACATTGAAGAGTGTGTTTGAGCGGCACTCAGAGTACCCCCCAATCATGCTGCTGAATGTGAGCTGAATGCAGCCACTGCTGAAATGCTCACCATCGACCTGTTGCCCTTCTCCTTCATGGACAATCTAGGATTCCACCATTTGATGGCCCGTGCCTGTCCCAAATGGCAGGTGCCATCGTGAATGTATTTCTCAAAATGTGCCATGCCCATATTTTACAGCAATGTTTCACAGTCTGTCCTACATGCCATAAAACATTTTGCCTCCAAATATATCCACCTTAGCATGGATATGTGGACAAGTGGGCAAACAGTGCACAGCTCATATATGTGCATAACAGCACACTGGGCACAGGTACCGGGGGTGGTTGTTGATTTGTGGGCCTGGAAAAAGCTGTGTAAAGCAAAATTGTGGTGGTAGCAACACACCTGGTATTTGTCAAAATGCCATCATAACTATGCAATGTGTTCCCAGTCTCACACTGATGAGAAAATGCTGAATGTGCTGCTAAATCAGATTGATGAGTGGCTAAACGCACACTCACTCAAAGTGGAGTTTATTGCCAGTGACAATGGCTCCAATGTGGTTAAGTGCATTACTGATGGTGTTTTTTTCAGAGTTCCCTGCCTGGCATATTGACTTAATCTAGTCGTGTAGCAATTTCTGAATCACGATGAAATAAAGAAAACTATGTCTGTTGCCAGGTACATCTGTGTGCACTTTGCCCATTCTGCAAAGGCCTGTGACCATCTGCGTGAGCTGCAGCACACTAACCATCTGCCTCAGCAAGGTATGAAGCTTGATGTTATTACCTGGTAGAACTCCACACTATACATGCTGGACCACCTTTATGAACAGTATAAGGCAGTTTCAGATTGCCTACTGCTGCACACCATCTGGAACAGTGCTGGAGTGCCCATCACTTTAACAATGGAGCAGTGGCAACAAATGGATGGCATAATATGTATTCTGCATCCATCTGAACATGCAGCACAGGCTGTGAGTGGGGACACTGCCTGTATAAGTCAGTCAATACCCCTTATACATGTGCTGAGGCAGACACTGATGCATGTCCATCACCAAATGGAGGCAAGTGATGATCACAGTTCTGTTCATGTACTGGATCACATGCTCCATATACTGGATGGCAATATACATATCTCTGGCATTATGCAGTCTAATGAGTTTGCTATTGCTACCATGCTGGATCCACAGTACAAACATGGCTTGCCTGCCATGATTGAAGGAGGTCATGTGCAAGTGGACAAATTGAACAATTACCTTGTCAGATGGGTACATGGGGCACAGAAGAAAAATGCAGAGACACAAAGGGCACATATACCAGGTGTTGCTACCATCACCACCAGCAGCTCATCACATGCCACCAAATCGGAGAAAATGTCAAAGTCGCAGCACAACATGGCAGGTAATCCCATTTGGGATGCTCTGCACCAGGTGGGCATGGAAGAAATTGAAGACAAGGAAGAGGAGCCTGATGAGGCAGCAGGACTCAGGGCAGCACAACGTATGGTGGATTCCTACATGGGAGACACCAAGCATCTTGGCATCACTGATGAGCCATTGGTGTACTGGAGCAGCAAAGTGAGTGATTGGCCTGCATTGGCATCTGTTGCTTTTAAATACCTCAGCTTCCCACCATCCAGTGGCAGTGTGGAACGGGTGTTCAGTTCTGCTGGGGTTATTGTGCATGACCGTAGGATAAATCTGTCCCCAAAGAATGTTTCTAGCCTTACATTTATAAAAATGAATGAGGCTCACATTCCACATAACACAGTTATTTCAATGGTGTTGCCACAAGAACTGTGTCTCAGAGATGATGATGACAATAAAGATGTCCACACTGGTAAGGCATCTACTACCAGGGAGGTAGATGAAGCAGTAATGATGACCGAATTTCCACCTGGTGATGACTCCAGTCTTGAAGACTGTGAGGGCAGCTTCATGGATGATGTGTCAGTGGAAGAAGGCTAAAGGTGTTCTGCCCTCCTCCAGCCACCAGCAGCATCCCCCTTCATTTCCACTGAATATGCTCTTTTATGTTATTGTTATACATTTTAAATGTTATTTTGCTGGTTGTTCTGTGTTACACATCCTATTAAACCATTTAGTTTGATTATCCAACCTAGTAACAATGTTTACTTCATTTAGTTTTTGAAAAATGAATCACCCCTGCTATGCTAGCTGGAATGAATATGTCATCTCAGCAATACACAATGGCCCCATCGAGCAACAAATTCTGAACAACATCTTCACCATTTCTACATACACCTCCTCCATGAGACCATGAATGAGTGTCTAGTGAGTGTGCCGCCACTGTATATATGATGTAACAACCTAGTTGGACAGTGCACGGCCAGTATTATGTTACTCAGAAATGCTTGCATACTCCATCCCCATGTATACAATTAACCACCATGTAATCTGCCTCCTTGTCATCCATCCTAATGTGTCTAACCCAGACTTCGACAGTGTGGGACATCACTCTCATACTGCCAAGAAATACCGCTGAAAATCTATGAAGCTGACAGATGCATGATCCAGCTTAAACAGCAGTCACAGACCAGTACAGCAATGCTGCCTCTGAGACCAGCTAAATTATTTCTCCTCTTCCTTCTCCAGCAGTCTTCCATCAAGAAGAACAGCAGCATTGCCAGCACATTTTAGGCCAGTACGTCAACCAGCATGATGCAGCACTTTCATCCCATCAAGCACACTTGGAGTCGTTTTCTCTCCTGCTAACCACCCATGATGACAGCATTGCCAGCACATTTTGGGTGAGTTTGTCAACCAGCATGATGCATCACTTTCATCCCAGCAAACACACTTGGTGTCATTTTCCCTCCTGCTGACCACCCATGATGACAACATTGTCAGCACATTTTGGGCCAGTACATCAATCAGCACGATGTTGCACTTTCATCCCAGCAAGCACTCTTGGTGTTGTTTCCCTCCAGCAAAAGAAACAGCCACTCAGAAAGCAACACATATCATCATCAAGCAAGAAATATATACATTCTTTCTCCGTGGCCTGTCGTCTGGTCACCTGATTCATGGTAATTAGATTTCATTTGTTGTTATGTTATTACTTATATCTCCATTTTGCTGTTATGCATGCCTTTGTTGTGATAGAATGTCAAGTATGCATGCAAGGCAGCACACCCTAATGTATAAGTTATCTTACGTATTTCCATTCACTCTATGCAGGGTTTGCCATGATCATGCCATATGAGGCCAGGACCTCAGAATAAGGATGATGCATCGACATGGCACATTCTGAGCCTACTCAGTCCACATTCAAGCATCATTATGTACAGGTCAGTATAGTAATTGTAACATTTTTCACTTACTAGAATTTTGTGTATTCCATTCCAGGTACTGTAGGTCTTGGTATGTTTCACCATAGGCTCATAATTGAAATCATTTCAGTGGCGGGAAATTTTTGGGGATGTTGCCAACATCGATGGTAGGTAACACCACAGGTAAGTAGCAATGCTAATTTTTTTTTATTTACATAGTTTTTCTCCCCCTTTTTACAGATGACATTGGCACAAACAACATCTGTCTTGAACTGTGACTGGCAAATGAAACTTTCTGTTCAAAAGGAATTTGTTTTTTTAATATTGGTACAGTGTTAGTTCAGGTAGTATTACAGTCCAAGTGATAAATAGTTATGCTGCCATTTACAGTGTCAGTTGCACATTCGTGGATAAAAGTAATATATCCTTTCTCATCTTACAGTGGTTCAATCAAGGGACTTCTTTAAGCACCGTAATGGGTGATACCACAGTGGCAATGGCAAAACACATGTGGATACAATCCAAGATCACAATTTTGAGGTTATTATGAGCATATTTGTAATATGTTTGTTTTTCTTCACAGGTGTCCATTGATGATGATGATGTATGGTTTTAGTTCTCAGCAGTGGCCCACACCTCGCAGATGCAGCACCTAGATCCAGCGTCCACACACCAGGATGGAAGACTTGCATTTAGTCACCAGTGCCATACAGAAATGGGATGCACTGGTAAATGTCCACCAGAAAACTAAACAACCGTTCCAATTGAAGTACTTTGTACCTGGCAATAAGGAAAAAAAGAAGGAAACATTTTGAGCATTGTTACAACTAGGTGCCCCTCCTCCTCCACCACTACCATCATTACTTGATCAGGGCATGGCTGTTAAACTTAGACCCTTGACATGAACAGACTATGTCTGATGAGCGCAGCCAGCAGCCCGATTGGGAGGTAACAGATGCATCCCAGCAGCAGAAGTCCTGAATATTGACAGGCCCATATAGAACTTAGTTACTGTCAAAGTCTGACATCTCTGTACTGCAGTAACCACAGCAAAAAAAGCAACAAAATACTTAATACTTAATCGTATCCACCAACCCCACACCAACCCCCAACCACCTCCTCCACCACCCGCCCACCGAAGGCCATCACAAATTAAGAAATACTTACCACAAGTTAATGAATTCCATACATGTTGAGCAGCAGCAGCAGCGGTGCACCTGGAGTTAACAGCACCTGAATTCCTGCATGTTGACAAAAGCAAAAAGAATACAATTACAATCTGACTCAGATATCCGAGCTGCAGTCACCTATCCCAGTAATGAAAAATTCAACATTTACCTTGTACAATGTGAAATGTGGTGCATTCCAACATCCCATATCCAAGTCCTGGCATGCATGTCATGATGACGTAATCCTCAACACACTAGATAATATAAAATCAACAGAAACACATCAGAACTCCAGATGTCCGAATAGCAACCCACCATCCCCCTTCTCTTGCACCAGAAAAAATAAATACAGAGATACTTATGTGTGCAGCAGCAGCAGCAGCAGTATCGATCAACTATGTGAAGAGGATCCCCATGAATGAGACAAAGCATTACTACTTGTGGCATCAGGCAGCAGCCATAAGCAACAGCAGCAGCATACAAAATGTCATTCAATCCACACTGACTTAAACCACAGAGCCAACAGCGCAAACCAGGGCAACAGCATTGCAAAATGATAATTCCATAGTTCTCAATCAACTGAGAAACCAGCAGCAGGAGTAAATAAGTAGCAGGACCATTTTGCAGGAGGATTTATTTTTCCCAGCATGGCAAACTGGCTTGTGTTGCATATTAGGCAGTGGCAGCACCACAGTTAGGGGGAAAACCATTTTAAACGGTGCAGAAAACAGCAGATTTGGGTTCTTTGTGGATGTGAACCATGTAACTGCATGGCTGACACCTGATTTAGGTCTGACTGTACTGTTCAATTTTTTGGGAAACATTTCTGGACATGTACAGCCTGTGCTGCACTCGTAGAAGCAAGAAATGGCCTAAAAGCAATTGTAAACAGTGGCCAAAACAGCATTTTCATGTCGGGGTGCTGGGGGAGGCACCATAAAACATCAGGATTGACACCAGATTTCAGTCTCAGTTTTATGTACCATTTTTGCTGCCACATTTCTGGACATGCACAGCCTATTCTACACTCGCAGAACAGATATTCAGCATGAGATGACTTGTAAACAGTGGACCAAAGACCATGTTTTAGCACGGGTGGTGGCTTGGGCACCATAAAACATCATGGCTGAGACTAGATTTCTGTCTGAATTTACTGTAACATTTTTTTGGAAACATTTCTGGGCTTGTAGGCCCTGTTTGGCTTGAGCAGCACCAAGATTCTGGCTGAAATACTTGGCAAACAGGCCCGAAAACAACTATTTGATGTCTGGGTGGTGGTGGGGGGACCACATCACATCCTGACTCAGACCATATTCCAGTTTCAATTTTATTTACCATTTTTGCTGTCACATTTCTGGACCTGTACAGCCTGTTCTGTGCT
Source organism: Neoceratodus forsteri (assembly GCA_016271365.2). Taxonomy (NCBI): domain Eukaryota; kingdom Metazoa; phylum Chordata; order Ceratodontiformes; family Ceratodontidae; genus Neoceratodus; species Neoceratodus forsteri. The sequence goes on from CM057454.1 coordinate 59,754,953, forward strand.
CACAGAACAGAGAATATGCATGAGATGACTTGTAAAGTGGACCAAAGACCATGTTTTTGTTCAGGTGGTGGCTTGGCTGCCATATAACAGCATATCTGACACCTGATTTAGATCTGAATTTACTGTAACATTTTAGGAGAAACATTTCTGGACTTGTGTGGCATGTTAGACAGTGGCAACACCATGGTTAGGCCAGAAAACCATTTTAAACAGTGCAGAAAACAGCAGATTTGGGTCCTTATGGTGGATGTGAACCATGAAACTGCATGTCTGACATCTGATTTCTGTCTGAATGTACTGTGCAATTTTTTTGGAAACATTTATGGTCTTCTGGGCCATGTTAGGCAGTGGCAACACCATGATTAGGCCTTAAACCATCGGTAAACAGTTTGATGTCTGGGTGCTGGGGGGGGGCATCATAAAATATCTTTGCTGAGACCATATTTCTGTCTGAATTTAATGTAATTTTTTTTGGAAGCATTTCTTGACTTGAGGGCCATATCTGGCATGAGCAGATCCAAGATTCACTCTCACATAGCTTTGGAAAATATGTTTGTTCATAGTAACAAGTTCAAATACTTGGCATTTGTGGATAGGATAGAAGGAAGAAACAGATAAAGAAAAATGAAGTAAGATAAAAGAAGAACGGTACACAGTTTGTGGACATGGTACTACAACAGGGGAACTGGGAGGCAGGGACCGGAAAGGCGGGGACATGCATGGTTAGAAGGACATAGGAATTCATATAAGAGGGGATGGGAAAGGGAGGGAGGGAGCATAAATGACTGGACAAGAAAAAATAAACAAGATGATATAGAACGGAAGACAAAGAGGACAGAAATTATTTATTTATTTATTTATTTTTTTAAATGTTTGTTTTTTTTGGAGGGTTTTCTTTTTAAGGGGAGGGGGTGCAGAAGATGAAGAGTGACAATAACAAAGAAAGGAGAAGAAAAAGAAAACAACACTGGTTCACCAGCCACCACAGGCCATTACATTAGGCACTGCCACCTGTGCCACCACCACCACCACCACGAAGCTCCGCCAGGAGGTCCAACACCTTCTTCTGGTCCTCCATTATTGTTTGGCGGTCCCCCCAACCTTCTGGTGGAGTTGGTCAATGTACTGATGGACACTTTGGACCTCAGCATGCACAGCCTCCAGGTCTGAACTGGTGACCACCACCTGACTTGGGTGGGCTGCAGGATGCTCAGGGATGTGCAGCGCTGCTGGGTGTGCTGTCGTGCATTGCTGCTGGGTGTGGGGGATGCTGTTTCTGTCTCCTCCGGCTCCAGATGCATCAGGCTGCTAGACCTCCTCCTGGTATGGCGCCTCCTAAACTGGTGCCACCGAGCCTTAGTGCTGCCTCCTGCTGCTGTCTCTTGCTGTTTGGCAAGCCACTCTACAGTCTGGTGGTGCCCCAGGTGGCTCCTTTGACCCGAAGTCCCAAAGTGGGACTCTGGTTTCCCTCTTTTCACATTTTTACCACAAAGGTTGCAGACAACCATACTACTGTCATCTGCCTTCATGGTAAAAAATGACCAGATTGATGATCTTTGTTTGGGGGGGATGCCAGCTGATGTCCCAGTGGGGGCCTTGCCCTCTACATCATCACCATGCTTATGCTGAGGGCTGGTGGGAGCCACATGCTCCTCCTGGGGGGGCAATGGGCTCCGAGTCTGAGTGCTGGGTGGTGGTGTCGGGGGGCCACATCCTGCTGCTGGGAAGGGGAAGCTGCTCCTGTTGCTGACAGGGCTGCAGACTGGGGTGGGGGGAACATGCTGATTCAGGGCCAACTACCAGTGCCTGCTACTGCTGGGGGCAGAGTCTGGGGCCACATGCTCTTGCTGCTGGGGGGTGTCACTTATAAATACGCGCCTGTTAAGGTGAACTTGTGGTCCTCCTCTTCCACTCCCTCTAGTTCCAGAGTCAGACCCACTACCTTCCATAATTATATTTTAAAAAAAGGTTTATTAAGAAACTAGTAAGAAAAATGGAAAAAAGGGGGAGTGAAGCACACACACACTAACTATAAAGATAAAGAGACAAAAACAGAACACAAGAGGAAGATAAACTTTTGTAATGTGAAGAAATAGGGGATGAACAGAAGTTCAACACACACACACACACACACACACACACACACACACAAAACACAAACTCACCCTCTCACTCACAAAATTATACTTTTTTACTCTCTGTCTCTCTCTCTCTCTCTCTCTGTCTCTCTCTCTCTCTAGCCTACAAACTGCAGGAAAAGGATGTAGATTCAGTGACTTCCTGTCTGAGTACACGCACACATGTGACCTGCAGTCTGCTGCAGAGAGCTAGTCATGTGACAAGTCTTTTCTCCTAATTTTGCCTTAGTTAAACAATAAGGTGAAATTTACAGGCAAAATTTTGCCTCACTATACAGGCGAAATTTTAGCCCAAGGACGTAATTTCACGAAATGTTTCGCAAAGCGAAATTAGTGATTTTGCCAGAATTTCACTGGCGAAACTAAATTTTGCTGCATCTCTAAAGGCAAGTACTAAGAAAAAAATATTTAAAAGTAAAGACAAGCCTGGAAAATATTGTCAGTTCTAAGGAAGAAAATATAAAGATAAATGAAAAAATATAATACATGTAAAATATTAAAACTGAGGAGGCGAGATATTTGAAGGAGTTACACCTTGCATAACCGAGTTGCACTGTCGCAACCCCAGAAATGTGCCAGGGGTGATGTTCAAAAGGGAGAAATGCACTGTGCAATTCCGGATGTGCCATGGAGCAAAGACAATGTATGAGGTGCATCCCTAGGGGACGTGCCCATGCATATGCAGCACATCTTGATATTCAGCTGACATGTGCCCCACATCTGCCAGCACATCTTGGAGATGTGCCGCATACAATGGCACAAAATTACACCTGTAAAAAAACAGGCCTAACTGGTAGCCACCCACAGGTGGGCTGCTGTATTGCAATGTGTAACACAGCATCCGCCAGCCCTTGGGTGGCTACCCTCCCCAAGCGCCACGTCCGATGCCAGTACAGTGCATACAGAGCACTGATAGTCCAGTCCCCTGATCCCCATAAAATAAACATCTTTATTGTCCCTGGTAGTCCAGTGGTTGCGCCCTCCCACAGGAAACCCCGATCCCCGTAAAATAGATATTTATATTGTCCCTGGTAGTCTTGTGGTCCCCCCTCCCCACTTGGTACCCCAATTGCTGTTAAAGATAGAACATCCCCAACCCTGGTAGTCTAGTGGTACTCCCCACCCCTGGGACCCCATCCCACCACTCCCCCACCCAGGTCATCGGTGGGCAGTAAGTTCTCCCTCACCTCCTCGCTGCTGCTCTGCAATTACAGCTACAGTAACACCTGCAAGCTCATTGGTCCACACTGTTGACCAATGGGCTTTCAGTGTGTACTGTAATAGTCATTCACACCTAGGAGTGAGTGGGGGGGTGGGGGGTACCGCTAGAATACCAGGGTCAGGGATGTTCTATCTTTAACAGTGATCAGGGTACTGGTGGGAGGGGGACCACTAGACTACCAGGGAAAATACAGATATTTATTTTACGGAGACTGGGGTTTCCTGTGGGAGTGGAGAACCATTGGACTACCAGGACAATAAAGATATCTATTTTACGGAGATCAGGGTTTTCTGCAGGAGGGGGAGAAAACATTGGACTACCAGGGCCAATAAAGATATTTATTTTACTGGACTGGACTACCAGGGACAATAAAGATATTTATTTTATGGGGATCGGGGTTTTGTGGGGGAGACACTGGACTACCAGGGAGAATAAAGATATTTATTTTAGAGGGATCAGGGTTTCATGTGGGGAGGAGGGTACTACTAGACTACCAGGGACATCAAGCATGATCTGCTTGGCGCCCGGCACATTCTGCCAGCTAGCCCTGCATAACTCATGCAAATGGGGTCACAATGACATGCAAATGGCCCCATTTGTGCCTTGCATGCATAATTACCCCATTTGCATGTTTGGGTTTGAATATCTGGAAATTGCTCCTGGCACATCTCCAGATGCACTGGTGCATTCCTATTCTAGGTATTCAGACCTGTCTGGGGGATGCGCTGACACATCATATTTGCACCGCCTGCATATTTTGATACATTGCATATCTCTTCTGAGTAAATCCCTTTGTTGCTCTGGCCCAACTCAGTTGCATGGAGCAACAACCTTTGCCATTGCCAGGTGCAGTTTTCAATATCAGGGCCCAGATATTTAATTGCAGAAATCTTTATAAAGCCCTTGGAAAAAGCACTTTACATGCAAAACGTCAGGGTGAATTTACAAGAAAAATTAACTGATGGATGGATATATTTGACCATGTAAAGGTTTTTTTTGCACCAACATATCTACTTTGGGTCTGAATTGAGGACACCTCAGGGGTGCAACACAAACAGACTGGCAATTTCCCATGGAATCCTATGTGTATAGGACATTTTCTTCAAATAGACATCCACCTTCAGGGTTCTTATGTTTTCTAGTACCCTTTACACTAAAATTGGATCCTTGTTGACACCCTGCTCCTGCCCTCTTTGTCCTGATAGCAGTCAATGGTTAATTTTCTTCTACTGTGAACATTGAGCAGAAATATTAGTTTAGGATGGCCCCCTTTCCTTTGTCCTCCTCCAACTCATTTCTCTTCTTCAGTCTGACTATTCCCTCCTGAGTTTTTTACCACTCCAGTATGTAATAAAAGAAGTTGTCTCCCTTTGTTATTCCCTAAGTTATCTTCAACTCTACATTAGCCTTAGCCTTTCTCATGGCCCTGCTGGCCTCATTCATCTTGGTTTGAAACTCGGGCCTATCCCCACTGCTTGACTGGTTTTGTATTGTTTAAATGCCTTTTTCTTTTTCCTCCCAGCCATCCCCATTTCACTTGTGAACCAGTTTTTCCTTTCCCCATTCTTCTTCCCTATCACCCGTATACAAATATTTGAAGCATAGTTACATAGTATTTGTTGGCAGATAGAGACCCTTGGGTCCATCTAGTTTGCCCTATAGAAACCAAATTATGTACTCTCTCATCCTTCACAGCAGATCCTACTTAATCTGCTTCTGACTTCTGATATACAGTTTTTTTTTCACTTCCCACTTCACTTTACTCTCCTCTGACACTCAAACCCCATTCCAGTTTCCCCTGCAACAGATCCCTCATCCTATTAAAATTAGCCCTCCTAATTTAAAGGACCTTTGTTTGGGACTGATTTCTCTTCTCTTCTCTTCAGTCTATACTATACTGTACTATACTATACTATCTGGTGGTTACTGGTTGCCAGTTGGTCAAGAGCTGTGACTTTCCTTAGAAGGTCCTTGCTTGTATGGACTTGTATGGACTGCCTCCCTTGTATGCTGCTCCATGCTCTGTACTAAAAATGTTTCCCAAAAAAACATCTACCAGCTAGTGACTTATTTCACTTGCTGGTACTGGGAACCTCCAGTCTATTTCAGGCATATTGAAGTATCCCAGAGCAGCACCTCCCTCTGCTTTGCTACCCTTTGAATATCATTTTCCAGCTCGCTATCTGCTTCCTCTTTTTGAGATGCTGACCTATATATCACTCCAACACTATCCTGATGTTTTCTAACTCCTTTCATCATTGCCTGTACTCATATTGTAGCTGCATGCTCACCTTTTTCCATATCCTCAATCTCAGTAGCCTTTACACATATAATGCCACCCTCCTCTCCTTCTCTCTCTCTAGCTTTCCTCAATACTGTAACCCTGCTATGGTCATGTCATATCTGTGAGTTTCCCACTTCTCTCTGTGATCAACAGCAGGTCCTAGTGTGCTTCTACCATCACCACCACCACCACCACCACTGCCTCCAGATCACTGGTTTGCTTCTCCAAGCTCATGGCATTCATGTATATATCCCGCTAGGTCACTCACTCTTCCCCTTTTGTTCCTAACTCCCTTCCCTTTACCTGTAACCTTTTTTCTAGCTATGACCCAGCCTCCCACTAGCTCTATACTTGTTATACTCTATTGTTCCTTACATGTTTTCTAGAATAGGAGGAAGCCCATGCCTCCATCAGTTAAGTAGGTGCCCCTATCTGCACTTATCTGCCTCCTCATCTTCAAGTTTAAAGGTGTCTACATGTGCTCTTAAGCTTGTGCCCTAGCACCATGGTGCCCTCCATAGAAGAGTGTTAGCCATTCCGCTTGAACTGCAGCAGTTCAATTTTAGACAGCATTCTGGGGCTTCAGCAAGGGGTCACAAGGTGGGCATTGTGCAGCCCCCCCCAACAATCGCCACAGTGACCTGTCCAGACAAGACTCAGGTCCCCAGCCTATGCCTCTCTTCCCTGTGCCACCAATCACCCCTGAGAAGGCAGGCTTTTAAGACTCTTTAAACATCAATTGTCCACTGTAAGCAGGCCTCTGCATAGTGGGCTGATCTGCTATGGGCTGAGAAATCAGGGTGTCTACCGTGGGTGTCATCTGTGGTGACAGCCATCAGCTGGAGACTCTGTGCAACAGTGGCCAGACTCTAACACTGTAAACACTCTGTACAAACTGCCCTCTTCCCGTGTAGACATTGTTTGCATATGTGAGAGCTTGTAAGGCTGCAGGTAGGGAGTATTGTATGGAAAAGTGCTGCTAGGTACTGAGGATAAACCATATTAAATGTAAATGAGAACTGCTTTAACACATCCTAGTACATTGTATGAGCAATCCGTCTTTTCCTCTGAACTACAGTTTGGACTCAGTATTGATCTCTGTGAAAGTGAACAGGTTATTGTTTTGTGCACTCTGCTGCTAGTTTATTGTGATATACAAACTGCAGCTCCATTAACTCAACTTCAAGCCTACTAGATGTGCAAGTTATAGCCTGTCTTCCACCCTATTAGACCAGATACTCATACCCCACTCTGATAGAGTTACCAGCTCAGGTGCACTCCCCAACTCCATGAGTTACCACTCCCCATCTACTGTGTCTAGAGCACTAAGGCCCCTAAGCCCCCTCTGGAATTATTCACTGTCATTACTTCTCCAAGTTTGACCCCACTGTACTGAAACAGGAGGCTGGAAGAGCGAACTGGTCACAGCAGTGGATCTCAAATGGTGTAAACCATGCCCTGCATGCATTTCATGAAGTCCTTATAGGGATTCCAAGTAAACTTGCTCCTCAGACTGCAAGATGAGTACGTGCCCTGTCACCAAATGGCTGGATTACCCTTATTGGGCCTTATTAAGTGGAGGGATGCCAATTGGTCCATTTATGAAGTCACCAAGACTGTTACTAACTGAGCCAATTATAGAATGCTAAGGAATAAGTGTTAAAAGGCTAACAGGCATAGCAAAAGTCTCTACTTCAAATCATTGTTCACTGCCACGGCTGGTAACTCTAGACTTGTTTTGAAACAATGTCAAGCAAGTCCTTGATCAGTCTAGTAAACACATATCAAAGGATTTAAATATTGATGGAATCAATTGCAACAATCCTATAACCATAGCGAATACCTTCAACCAATGTTTTTCTGACCTCTCAGCCTACACAGGTGCCTTCCCCACCTCCTCTATAGCCCCCCTTGCCCTCCTTCCCAAGAAGCCAGCTGATGTCACTTCCCTCCACGTTAAAGCAGTTACCTGCTGTGAGGTTTGCAGACTCATCACACAAATCCATATATCTAAGTCTGCTGGCTCTGAAGAACTTGAACAAAAAATTTTGAAGATTACTGAAGCCGAACTTGCCTTCCTGGTCACTAAAATGTTTACTCTATCCCTTACTTCACATGCTGTCCCCAATATCTGGAAGATATCCCATGTTGTCCCAGTTTACAAGAGAAGGAACCAAACAAATATCAGCTACTATAGACCAATCCTGATACTTCCAGTATTAAACAAGCTAGTTGAAAAACTGGTTTCCTTCAAGCTGACTGAATACCTCATCACATACCATCTCTTGTCCCCTGCACAGCATAGCTTTCATAAGTGCCTCAGCACTACTGCTGTCCTCCTATCATTCTCCTCCTCTGTCTCCTCACGTATAAAGTTGATCTTACAGGCACAGTCTTCATCGACCTTATGAAGGCTTTTGACCTTGTTGATTGTACCTTAATATGTGGTAAAGTAAGTGCTTTGGGCATCTCTCATTCCACCTGGCTTTTGTTCAAAAATCGCCTGGTAACAGGTATCAAAGTGTTAAATTTGGCCATACCCAATCAGACCCTGCTGCTACCACAATCAGGGTACCTTAAAGCTCCATACTGGGTCTCTTCTCTTTTCTATTCATATAAATTCTATCAATATTAATCTCAGACACTACACACCAATCCTGTATGCTGATGACCTTGCATTCTCTGCCAGCTCTCATAGCATCCCTCAACTAAATTGCCACCTCTCCTTTGGCAATACCCTGTCAGACCCTGCTGGTACCACAATCGGGGTCCCTTAAAGATCCATATTGTGTCTCTCCTCTTTTCTATTCACATAAATTCTATCAATATTAATCTCAGACACTGCACCCCAATCCTATATGCTGATGACCTTGCAATCTCGGCTAGCTTTCACAGCATCCCACAACTAAATTGCCACCTCTCCTCTGACCACCAATCTATACAGTCCTGGCTCTGTTTTAACAAGCTCCTCATGAATACCACCAAGACCAAAGCCATGCTTTTTGACTCAGCCCTGAGGTTAAAATGCACAATACCCCACTTACAGTTGAATGCACTGATCTTGTCTTATTACTACAGTCCCTAATTTTAACGTCTGCAGTGGGCAAAGCCTGCAGACGTTTTGCATCCAAAAATGATCTATGTCATGTTTTCTGTCCGTACAACATGATGAAGTGTTAAAATAGTTTCTTCCGAGGAGAGCCCTAATACTACACAGACTGTTTGAGGTATGGTAGTTGAAGAGCCCTATTTTCTTGGTGCTTGATGTCTTGAGAGGTCCCCTCCCCCAAGAGTATGGTTAACCCGCCCCAACTCCACCCCCAACTCACTAACAATCTAATATGTCCTGTTAACTGTCGTACTTGTCTTCCAACAACATGATACCCACAGCATTTTTTAAGTGTTTGAATACAGGGTAATTAAGGGTCTGCTATCTCTCTTTTTGTTTGTTTTTATTTTGCTGTTCCAATATACTGTGAGCAAATGTGACCGCAAACGTGCTGCTCTCAACTGGATCACCACTTTGCCACACCATCTTGTCACTATTTAGCATGTACCAACACATTTCTATGAAATTAAGATTTTACAGGAAGTGTGTCTGACACAGTAAGGATTATATTAAATATGTAGCATGCAGGTAGCATAAACCCCTAAAACACCACGAGTCGCACTCAAAAGGACAGATGTGGCACCACAGGACTGCACCTCTGTAAGTGCACCCTTGGCTTGTCTTACTGTGTTAAGAGAACATTTTCGACTCCACACACTGTCCAGCCAAGTTAAATGAAATTACATAGGTAAAATGTTGTAATAGTACTGTGGAAGGTTATGAAGAGGTTAGTATAACCACCAGAAGCGGACATGGGGGTGGCGCTGAGGGGCTATTTGAAAATATGCCAAACACTGTCATATTAGTTGGGTTTTGCAGCAGCAGAAACAACACGGGTTTCCACAGCTCTACACTGGCGGCTGCTGCTGCTTACCTGACCTGGCGGCTATGTGTAGTTCAAATCTTCACGAGTCGACCAGTAGACAAATTCGAATGACTTCTTCTTCCCAGACTCCTGTTAAATATATCCAGTCGTACATGAACGATAGTGGGTTCCACAGACCCCTCCCCCTCAATTTACAACACTATTTATAGAAAAGTCAGTGCGTGGGACAGACGTTTCCTTTATGATCCCAGTAGTGTAGTGTCAGTAATGTTCACCAACCCGACAAGCAGCAGATCTGATCTCGAGGAAAATGAAATGGGACACAACCCCAATTCCCCACTTGTAGTGATGTCTGTACCTGTAATTGTCCATAAAGACTGGGAAATGGTGAGCGCGGTTTACTGTCATTAACTGCCCCATGCAAATTGCTCCCCCCAGTCTTCTTCCCGACCGTCTGAAGATGTCATTTAAAAGCACGGATGCCTTAAATTTAACTTTCCGCATCTGTGACCCAGCTGCTGCTGCTGCTTTCCCGACTTGGTGGCTATGGTTATAGTGTAGCTCAAAATTCTTTCCAAACTATTTGTGGGTCACAGCGCGATACGAACAACCCCCTTCCCCTTTACCTGTAGCACTGCTGACCCGGGTGAACTATCTAACAGAAATCGGTATAAAACAGGCTAAATAATGAATTTCCTCTGCATTCGAGCAGGGTACAACTGACACCCATGTCTCTCTCCCCCATTCATGGCCCAGGTGAATACTGTAAAACAGTTAAGGGATTGGAGGTGTGTGTGTGTGGGGGGGTGCGGATGTGTCAGTTGTAGCCTGATTAAAAGCACATGAAATTCTGCCACTCGTCTTGAAGATTAAGAGTATTTCATTTCTTTCCCTCCTATGACTTCCAGCAAAAGGGGGTTATCCATGTAAGCAATAATACCCGACAGGGTGGGCGGTATTGTGCTATACCGGACTGTCCAGGGGCGTAATGAGGCCCGACGCCGCAGACGGAGGGTCTTATAGCCCCTGGAAGGTCCGGTATAGCACAATATCGCCCACCCTGGAGGGTATTATTTCGCTTAGAAAATGGTACTGTAAAAACAAATAAGTTTAATAAAAAAATATTAATGAAAGTCATTTAAAGTAAATTTTGTGATAAAATAGTTCCTCCGCCTAACACAACCTTTGAGGCCATCAATTGTATTTTTTTCTTGTCACCCCAACACCCTCCCCCAAGCTGTGCTATGTTTTTTCTTTTTCCTCCTTGTTGATGGAGCTCCGTTTTTTAAACTGTGCTTGTCATCCCAATTAATCCCAATTAATTTTATTTTGCTGCATAACCCCGGAGTTGCTGTCCACATTTTCTTTATTTATTTATTTTTTTTTTACCTGTTACATGGATTGCGAGCATGATCCGAAAAGTACTGCTGCTGATTTGAAGTGTAGACTGACCAGGGCTGAGGTATACAATTAATTGTTTGTGGTGATGTGGCAAGAGTAGTAGTTTTAAGGGGGAAAAAAGGCAGTTTTAAAACTTGAGTCATCCCCCCCCAACAAGCTGTGCTCCATTTCTCCCTTTAGCGATGGGTCTCCGTGTTGGGGAGGGGGAGGTGGCGGGCGAGCGGCCGTGTTATGGGGCTTAACAGAGAGGAGCATGAACTACCTGGCAGCAGTGGACCTGGAGTTTGGTGTAAATAGTAAGCAGTGACACAGCATAGTGTCAGTTACTCTCTCCTTCCCCGGAGTTGCTGTCTGCTTTTTTTTTTTAACCTGTTACATTGCGAGCACGATCCGAAAAGTACTGCTGCTGGATTTGAAGTGTAGACTGACCAGGACTGAGGTATACAAATTGTTTGTGGTGGTGTGGCAAGAGTAGTAGTTTTAAGGGGGAAAAAAGGCAGTTTAAAAGGCAGTTTGTACTTTCACACCCTCTCGCCGTCAGTTTGTAGGCGGAAGTAAGGTAACCCACAGTACTGCATTTGCACTCTTTTGCTGTGGTACGGGAAACAAAGAAAATGCCCCTGCTGCTCTCATAGACAGTAGATCTTTCTGTCTCACTCCCTAAGCCAGATTCGGAAAGTAGGGTTTTAGGGTCGCTAACCTGCTCGGTGTTTAGAGGGAAAATAATGGCTGCAGACCGAAAATTCAAATTGGCCCCTTGATTGTGGTGTTATGCGGTCAGTTGGCACTGGCACTTGTTGTAACCTGGGGTCTGTTGTCTGATACATGCCCAGCTTGGCAAGGGTATCAGCCAATCAGAGCTCAGGGATTTTTAAGGCCATTTTCCAAGTCTTAATTAGGGATATATGTTCGGTTTACCAGTATACAGTATTGAGATCATCTCATCTCCTAAAAGCAGTCCAGGATAGTTATATTATCTGTGAGAGGTATAGGCTGGGATGGGCTAGAGGTGAGGGGTACCGTTGTTCTAATCCTAACACAGGCACTTACACTGAGTGTCAACACAAAATAGTGTACACAATAACAAAAAAGGAAAGCAACATTTACAACAGAGGGCGAAGGAATGGAGGAAGACAATAGTATTAAGCTGACAACTTAGTACTCCTCACTGCCTCGGTTCCTTTCAACCTCTATTTTAAATGTTGCTTTCCCTTTATTTTTTTGTACACTGTACAGGTATTTTGTGTTGACAGTTGACATAAGCTAGCTACTGAATGTGCCACATACCACTCCCAGATTAAACTCCTCTGAACTCACAGATTTCCTGCAGCAGAACTGCAGAGGGCTTGATGTGATGGAGAGATATAATTTTTCAGCTGCAGCAGGCCATTCTAAAGAAACAGTATTTGTTAGTCAATTGATTCATAGTCGGCGATCTTGCTCCGGCTCAGAATTAGAGATTGCAGTGTTTTTTTTCATTTTCCAAATATCGATGGTGAGTTGGGGTACCAAATCAGCGAGTGTAAATCACCGGAAACCACAAACTGCAATCTATACTACACCAACAACAAAAACAGCTACTGATTATAACGTTGTATGTGACAAATAAAATACTTATGAACTGAAGATGCAGAAGACTGCGTCCCCCTTTGTGGGGGGTGTTGCCTCGCACCCCCTACTTTTATATAACCAAATCCAGGGGGTGCACATTTTGAGGAGGAGAGACAAAACAGGAGGGTGAGAACATTGCGGGGTAACCTGAGGAAGGGACAATGTCAGGAAATGAGACACATCAAAAAATAAAAAATACAAATATTAAGATAACACAAAACACAAACGTACAAAACACACATACCCAGTTCCAAGTCTACGTGTACCATCGACGTTGACCATAGCCACTACACCAGACAAGTAGCTCGAGCTGACCCCTCAAGGATACCCATATCAGCTTTCCTAGTTAACTAGGACTCACTGTTTCAATTCCCATATACTCTCTATTCTCCCCCTCGCTATTCTCTACCAGTCACTATTATAAAAGTAGCTCAAATTGTGTCACTCATATTGAGTCACTCAACTTGAGTAGCTCATATCACAGGTTACTGGTGAAATAGGTTTAGACAAAATGGTAGCTGAGATGTAGAGGGTACCAAAGAAAAAGTTAACTTTTGATTGGTTAAATGATTCTATTTGAAATTTCCTCTGGGGTATTTTCAAGCACTTGCTCTGTCTTCTTTTTTTTTTTTTTTTGCTTTTTGACAGCGTACTCCATTTAGATTTGGCCTCAGAGCTTTCTGCTGTGTTTTTTTTTTCCATGCTTGAACTTGCAGTCTCTACTTCTGGTGAACATCACACTTCAGTAGTCTTTTCTTGGTAATCAGTAAGTTAAGACATAAACCTCTTGAAGCACAAAATAGATCTGTGTATTATTTTACTAAGTTTGCTCCTTTTACTGCTTTGGGCCTTCCATCCTGTGATTATGCCTGTTTAAATAGCGGAAATTGTTTAAACGCCACTCTCCCCTCTTTTCCTCCTTTTCCGCTTTTAAAACTGATAACCTTCTGTAGTGTAAAATTTGCAGAAATGTTGCTACCCTTTTTATCTGTGTTTGCTAAATCTGTTCTTTCTATCCCTTCCATGGCTTTTCTCTCCCCGTTCTTTGAGAATCTGTCAGTTACAAGTATATACTATTGCAAACAGAGGATTTTTTCAAGCAAGTACACAATAGTTCCTTTAGGCAGCGTTTTATGTCTTAAATTTAAACTTGTTATATTATTTTGTCATTACTGGTCTCCTAAGGCCCAAGACAAAAAACATAGCCTGTTTGATTATGACCTTGTGAATTTAAAATATTCAAGACTTTCCTTCATAAACCCACACCTTTTTATCTTAACATGGCATTTTATCCACTCTATTATTTTTCTCCTTTTCCTCCTACCTCCTTCTTCCACCTCTCTTTTCAAGAGCTTTACAGTCAAAGTTGTCTGTGTCTATGTAAGACCAGTGCTCAAGTACCAAAAGTGCTTCTATGGACCAGTTTTCATAAAAGGCATGTACTCACTTTTTCCAACTGCAGTCAGTCTCTTAAATGTTCTTCATGGTTTGGCTTCAGGTATAAATGGGGGCTTTCCACACTACTTCTCCTTTGTCACTGTATGTTTCTTGTAGATATATTTGCTAATGGAGACTGTATGTAAGTGTTACAAACCACAACCCTGCCACCATAGACCATACTGCATCAATCAATCAATCAATCAATATCTTTATTATCCAGGTGGGCACCATTGAGCAAGCTCATTTACAAGGTGGACCTGCAGTCCTACAGTAATAATACAGAAAGACAAGTTACAATAGTACAAACAGTAAAAATAGCTATTATAGTAAAAATGCACATTTACAGGTAATATACATTGAACATAGAACTACAAGGAGTTGTGGATAATGAACTAGTGCTGGATCCAAGCCCCAAAACTGTGCATTTTGTAGTGGGAAATGTTAGGTAGAGGGTAGGCATACCAGATAGAAGATATCAAGTGCATAATGTTGGGAGAGGTGGGGAATAGGGGAGCAAGCGAAGAGGACCCAGGTGTTAGAGCAGAGTGAGGGATTGGGAGGGCGAAGGACTGTATGAAAGGCAATGAAGTGATTTTTGCCCCAAAACACTGCGACATATGGAGGAGAAAAGCTGCCGTTGTACTAAGTGCAAGAGGAGGAATATGGTAACAGGGGCATAACTGGGAGGGTCCTGGAGGTTGGGGCAGAGGAAGGTGTTGGATGGATGAAGGACTGAATATTTTTTGGGGTGAAAGATTATAATTGTCCCCAAGTGAGGTAGCATGTGCTAGAATCAGGCTGCAGCTGTTCAAAGCATCAAAGAATAAGATATGGCAGTTCGGCAAAAAATCCTGTGGATCTGTTGGTGGGCATGCTAGAGGCAGAGGCACACATTTCAGCTGGGGAGGCCGCCGTTTGCGGGCCACTGTTTAAGGAAGGGAGGTTAGTTAGTGTCTAGTAAAGCAGTTGCAAATTTCCGTAATGCCATCACGGTAAAGCCTTTTGGACAAAAGGGAACTTACTGGGGTTTTCAATGTAAGTATTTTTTGGGTTTTATTCCATATTGATGGGAGTGAGAATCCAAAGGCGGCTCTCCCTACTTGTGTGAGTGCCCTGGGTATATTTAGCAGGAGTTGTGAGCAGCTTCTAAGGGAATAATTCCTGGGCACAATCGGAGACAGACAGTCGACGATGTATTGAGGGAGTTTGCCACTGAGGGCTCTAAGTGTCCAGAGTGCTGCATTAAAGTTGCACCTATAGTGAAGCGAGGTCCAGCCTGTTGTGGCATATAGTGTGCAGGGATGGGTAGAGAAGAGGAGGTCAGTGATGAAGCATATAGCTCTGTGGTAGAGCGTATCCAATTTTCCAAGATAGGAAGCCGCACAGCTACATTATATGAAGTCTGCGTAGTCCGTTAAGGACAGGAACGTGGCTTGGACTAGTTGTTTCTTTACGTCTGCTATAAGAAGTCTTCTTATCCTATAAAAAGTGCCAAATCTTTGCCTTAATTTTTTCAGCAAGTCTTCCAGGTGGTCAGTGAAGGAGAGTTTACAGTTGATCCAGACCCCAAGATATCTGAATTTCGGAACATACTCTAAGCACTCTCCCAGCATCGTGGTTATTGGGGGGAGGGAGTCAGTAGCACTTGTGAGCACAAGGTCCAGTATTGCCTTCTGCTGAGTTGGTTCCATGACCAGCTGCTTGAGGAAGGCACCCTGAAGGGAGTCCAGGATAAATAACATGGCATTAGTTTTCTTAGCATTTAATAGCATTTTTTTATTGATTAGTTGGAGTTGCAGGAGGTTGAAATCTTTTTGTAGGTCAGTACAAGCTTCTTTTGGTGTGGGACGACTCAGGTACAGCACTGTGTCATCCACGAATAAGTGAATACTTGCATCCTTGATTCCCTCATCAATGTTGTTGATATACACTGTGAAGAGGAGGGGACCTAATATGGATCCCTGAGGGACACCTCTTTGTATGAGTTTTAGGGCAGATAGTTCGCCATCCACTTTCACCTGCTGGTATCTGTCTGTCAGATATTCAGAGAACCAGTTTAGAGAAGTAGCATCCAGTCCTAGTGTTTTTAGCGAGTCGAGGAGCAGGTCGTTGTTGACTATGTTGAATGCTTTGCTGAGGTTAAGAAACACAGCACATACTGACTTTTTATGCTCCAACTCCAGTTGCCAGTTGTTGGTTACTTTAGCTAATGCCGAGACTGTACTGTGGTTGGCTCTGAATCTGGATTGAAAGGGGTTAGTAATTTTTCTCTGTCGATGAAGGATCTTAGTTGGCCATTTACTATTTTTTCCAGTAGCTTCGAGAGTGTGGGTAGGAGAGAAATTGGTCTATAGTTATTAAGGTCGCAAGGGTCTCCAGATTTAAATAGTGGGATAACATGTGCGATCTTCCATATTTGAGGGAGGGTACCTTGTGTTAGGGACAGGATGAATAAATGAGTAATAGGCACTGCCAATACATGGCATGCTATCTTTAGGAAGTGTGGTTCAAGTGCATCTGAGCCGGCACTTTTCTTAGTATCCAGGTGGAGAATCAAGTCTTCCACTTCCTTGAGGGAAACCAATGAGAATGAGAAATGTTGACTAACAGAGCCAACATTTGGTGGGGTCATGCCAAGTTGGGTGTGCAGGCTACATGCAGGCGAGTTATCAAAGGCTAAGCCTGCTGTGGCGAAGTGCGTGTTGAATGCCTGCAGTATCTCTTTTTTGTCATTGATTACTGTATTGTCAGAGGTAATTTTTGTAGGGAGCATATTTTGTGACGTGGATCCCTCCTGTTCTTTGATTGTGGCCCAGAATTTGGAGGGACAATTGGCTGCAGTATCTAGTTCTGCTTGGTAATAGCAGGCTTTAGCTTCCCTACTCAGTTTGGTGCAGCGATTTCTGGCTGTTCTAAAGAGGCATCAATCTTCCTCTTTTTGGGATTTGTAGACAGTTTTCCAGAGTTTATCCCTGGACAGTAGTGCAGCCTTGAGATCTTGAGTGAACCAACAACATTTCCTAGCCTTTATGCATATTTTTGACAGAGGCACATGTAGATTCATGGTGTAGGTTATGATTTCATGTAGTATAGAATATGCAGTTTCCACTGTTTTAGCAAGGTAAAAACTCTGCCACAAGGTGGAGTTTTTAAGGTCAAGTAGTTATGCCTTTGGGTCGAATGACCTGGTTGACCTTTTGGTGGAGAATTTGGCCATAGTTGGCACTTTGTTGGCACTTTGCTGACTTCCCAAACTCCAGCTATTAGGCAATGGTCACTAATATCCACGTCAAAGGTTCCAACGTGGGAGAAGGAATGGGGTTTATTCACAAGCAGGACATCCAGAAGGGTACTTTTGGCTGTATACTTTTTGTTGATATGGATGGGCTCTTCGTTGAGTAGGGTGAAACCAAGGGAGTCGCAGAAAGATTTAAGTGGGTGACCGGCTTCTGACATCCAATCATAGTTTAGATCTCTGAGGATAATTGTTTCAAGGGGGCTAGTGTCCAAGATAGTTGTAAGATAGGACAAGAGCTGAGTACCGGCAGATGGTGGTCTATAGCATCCTATGACTCGGAGTGCTAACGATGGGGATAGGTCAATTTTTATGTCCAGGCACTCAAATCCCACTACCAGTGAGTTAGAATTAAGTGTTGATGCCACAAATCTATCTTTGATGTAGATGGCGACCCCATCTCCTCTGGATTGCATATCACATCTAAAGATCTGGTAGTTAGTTATATTAATCACGCTATTTGGTGTAGAGGGCTGTAGCCAGGATTCTGAGATAATGAGCGCATCTGGCATTGTATTGGCGGTCCAAGCCTGGATAAGGGTGAATTTTTTCAGCAGGCTGCACACGTTAATGTGCGTAAAACTAATACCTTTAAGAGATAGTGACTCAGAAGGGGAGGTAAGTTTATTTATGGGCCCTGGATTAAGTTTGACATTGCCAGAGCAGAGTAAGAGGAGGAGTAGCAATTTTTTCAGGGATTCAAGTGAAAGGCAATGAGCTCGAGGCTTTTCCTGGATTGGCATAGAGGAGGAACCGGGGTGCCAAGCTTTGTTTTTTAATTTATGCAAGCCTAAGGACACTGAGGCTAATACTCTGGCTGTGTAACACCAGTTGGAGTAACTCAATTTAATTAGAGATAAGGAAGGAGGCATAGAGAAACCTGTAATAGTTGCTCTTCGAGGAAGGTAGTCCACCTGGATCAGTTGGCAAGGAGCCTTGACATAACATGTGATGTGTAGAGTCAGATTGGGTGAGCAGTCTTCAGGATGAGGATGTGGTGTGCCCCCAGTCTCAAATGTTTCAAATAATAAGCCACTGCAGTCAGGAGGAGGAATTGCCATGAGGCTGCCATAATTGCAGTTGTTGGGTAAATGAGGGAATTTTGATAACAAGGGTAGCTCGCCAGCTGCTGGTTGCAGGATTCCCCTGGTGGAACCCTGGCAGTAACAAATTGTTTTAGTAACAAAGAGAAGGCAGGAGATTCCTCAGGGATGGGAGTGGGCAGTGCTAACGGGTCTATATAATAGCACACAGGAGGGGAGATGAGTGGGTGGGCGAAAAATTGCGGCTTTGCTGTACCTCCCAAGTGGTGGAGTCAGATGAAGAGGTCTCGGGCGGCGGCTTCGGAAGCACCGACCGCCTGGTGTCTGCAGTCCATGCAGAGGGTGTCTGAGCTGGGATCCCTAGTGGGTTCTCAGCTAGAGAAAGGAAAGGAGCTCGAATTAATAATGGGGCAACACAAAGGCTAGCAGTCTGAGTGAAAACAGCTCAATTAGCAACTGAAAAGCCAGCGATTTCCTTGGCACCTTGCAGTCTGGAAAGAGCTACAAAGTCATGAAGGGGCTGTAACACTTGGTTTCTGGGAACATTTTTAGACAATAAACACAGTTTTTTGGCAAATCAGTCACAGTTCAGTAATTTGTAGTACAATTTTCAAGTAAAACAGTGCCTTAGCAAGACAGGATACGCTAGTCAGCAATAAGCAAACCTAAAGTACCAAAATGGTATGCCTCAGCAAGACAGAATGAGATAAAGCTGCTAGAAGGCTTAGTTGCAAAAAGGGGATGGGAGGAATTGCAGTTGTTGACAGTAAGTAACCAATAAATTGAACATCAGATAGAGTGGATGGAGACTGTGTGCATTTAAAGGAGGCCTGGGAGGGGAAGGGGGGATGGGGTGGGATGAAACATCAAGGGGAAATTTGCAGAGCTAGCACTGAATCAGTGCACATACAATTGGAGAGAAACTGTAGCAGGGGTGGAATGGTAAGTTACTTTACACAGGCCTAGCAGAACAGGCTAAATTAAAATATATAAATTAGAAGCTGAGTTCAGGGATGCAGGCTTACATTAAGCCACACGTCTCGGATGCTCCTGTCTCAGGTGAGTGAGACCAGTCAATCAGGGAGCTCTACACAGGCGTGGAGCCAATAGTGCTACCCTGAGAAGGTGTTGAAATTGAAAACAGCAAATTGCAAGTGATGATCCGGTTCAGCGTTCACACAGCCCAGAGAAATCGTGGCAATTTTTCAAGCGTCGTACCTTATCTATCTCTTTGAGGGGTAGGTGGATCAGGCTTCTTGCACCATAGAGGTGCTATGGCTGGATCGTGACCGCTGCCCGAGGGGGCAAGTGGCACCTGTAAGGAAGGAGACAGCATCAGCAAAAGATGAACAAATGAGAGCGAGATACACTGCCATGTCCATAACCCCTAGAAGTTTTTAAGTGCAACCTAGACATCTACAAAAGATAAGACTGGATACTTTTAAGAAAGGGTAGAGTAAAGCGTTGTTGGTTCAGAATCAGTTCAGACAGTACAGGCATAGAGCTAGGCCACAGCAGACACTTAATAGCAGTGTGGTGTTATAAAAGACTGCTGAAAAGCTCCCCTGCTGGGTTGATTGCTTGCAATACAAAAGCCACCAACAAGTCAATGAATTAGCTGCTAAATAAATCAACCACCTCTGGCAGTTATGCAAGCTTTGTGTCTGACCTGGCAACAATGACATCACCAACTCCTAATTGCCCATTGAGCTTCCACTATCTGTAGATTTGATCTTATTTCCTTAAGTTTCCTTTTTACTGATCACTAACTTCTAAATCAGAATAAAGGGTGTGCCACACTGCTGCTCCTGATTTTAATTCTTGATTTCTTTTTCTGAAACAGCAAATCTGTATCAGAAATCACTCCCTTAAATAAAGTGTAAATAATTTAACCAGGGAGGGTGGAGGGGTAAAGAAAATACCTATATATACATATACATACATATATATATATATATATATATATATAGCAGAGTGGACACTTACACCCTGAACACCATAACATGGAGACCCTTTCCACCATCACCTCCATGCTCTCTTAATAGCTTCATGCAGACGTGTAGGCTCTGACCAGAGTTTGTTACTATTGGGAAGTGACACCTGACACCTCCTTAGACTTCTCAGTGCATAGCTCCACTGCATGTCAGGCTGCCAACACCAGAGTTGGATTTTCCTATAAAGTCAGAGACAGCCTTACACCCTTAGCCCATACTGCTATTGACTGAGGCATCCTTCTACTCAAATTGACATATTGGATGGCAGTCTACCACTCAGCCTCCAAAACCACTCTGCAAAGATCGGATGTGACCTACAACAATATCTGCAGGTTTGCCCTGGTCACAAATAGGTGCACACACCATTGTGACCTATATTCCAACATGGATGGCTCCCTCCAACAACCCTGTGAAAATTACCATGGGAAGTTTGATTCAAACAGTTGTGAACAAGCAAGTCTGCGTGTCCCTGTCAGTACTACTGAAACTTGACAGTCAATCCTATCTCCTCAGGTTAAATGTCCCTGGATCATTATCCATTCCTAAAACCAAGACCAAACTCGATGAAATATCTTTCTGCTTCACTGCCCCTATAGTCTGGAACTTTATCCCTATTTCAGTCTGTCTTGTGACCTATACTCCAGACTTGGATAGCTCCCTCCAACAGCCCTGCGAAAATTACCATGGGAAGCTTGATTCAAAGAGTTGTGAACAAGCAATTCCTCATGTCCTTCTTAGTACTACTGAAACCTGACAGCCAATCCTACCCACTCAGGCTAATTGTCATGGCTTTACAATGTCAGTTTGACAACTAAGTTGTTGACTGTCAACACAGCAAATGATTAATGTCGACCGAAACTTGTGGTTGACATAATTCTGACTTGAGACCCCAGCCATTTTTTCACTGGTGGGCTTCACCCCCCAACCCCCCCATGCGGGGAACTCTGCCCTTTTCGATCTTTATGATTCTAACTCTGAGTTAGATTTGGATCGGGGAGGGGTTGCAGGACCAGGAGAGAGTGTGCCGGGATCTTGGGTGGTCTATTACAGCGAAAACGTCGATGTTGTTGGCATCGGCATTTTTGCTGTAATAGTATCGCTGCCCTGGGTGCATACCAAATGTCCCTGGATCATTATATATTCCTAAAACCAAGACCAAATTTGGTGAAATGTCTTTCTCCTTCACTGCCCCTATAGTCTGTAACTTCATCCCTATTTCAGTCTGGTGGTGTTCTTCCACTCATGCCCTTAATAAAGCATATTGTGCCATCACGTGCCAAGCATCTGTATGTTTCTGCCTTTAGGTTGCTACAGATTAGGGCCCCATTTCTGTCTTTGCACTATATCTTGCCAATTAATGTTACATATCCCTGAACTTTGTTCCGTATGTCAATTGTGGAACACAGAACTGCTGAATACAGAATCAGAAAGTACAGAATGACCCTGTGACTTTGAATCTTTGTTGTGTTATTTCCAATCCTATTTTTTTTTCTAGCACATTATTTTTGTCTATTATGTACTGAACCTTGCTTTTATTGTGTATTTGTCATACCTTCTATCTTACTGTTGCCCTCCTCTGAAGTCTAGATACTTGGTATTCACTCCTACTTGATGTTAGGATTGCTCCCTCTGTTTTAACTTTTAAACAAAGGTTAAAAAGTTATTTATTACATAAATCTGCTTGTAACTGTAATTTGTAATTTGTATTTTTTGGTATTGTATTGCTGTTGATTGCATTTGTGTATTTTTGTAGGTTTTTTTTTGTCCGGGTCGGGCCTGAAAAGGAACCTTTGGTCCAGTGCCTTTACCCAGTTACCAAAGAATAAATGAAAATGAAAAATGAAAATGGTGTCCATTGGGGAAGAGACATAGGAAATTCCAAGTCAAATGGCACAACTCATGGGTGTATGTGAGTTGCACCATGCGGCGCTATGCTGGGGACCCAGCACCCTATTCCAACACAGGCAGGATCACTGGCACCTACGACCCTTGACATGCAGCAGCCGCAGGTGTGTGCCACAGGAATGGTGCAATGACCAGGGTGCCACAAGTTGTGGCCAGCAATTAACTGCCTCCCTGGAGACCCCCCACCCTGTACAATCACCACAAGTCTCAGGAGGCCATGGGAGGTTGGCTGGTTGGCAGAGCCACAAGGGGAGACATGGCGCACATTGGACATAAGTGGCACCCCAGACTAGGGGGGGTGGAGGGCATCACTGTGTTGGCAGGGTGTTTGGGGCATGGGAATATGTGTGTACTGTGGTGCTGCAGGGGGGGCATCCATCATTTTGCCATGCCTGATGCCCCTTAGACCACCTCCATGTTGGTCTAACCCCACTGTGCCATGTCTCGACTTGGAATGTGTTAGTGGGTTACTGCAGCCACCCTTCCAGAATAGGGTGCAGGTGCTGCCATAACCCACTCTTGCGCCATGTCACAGCAGGTTGCGGATGTAGTGGGTGATGTAGCCCACCTGTGGTGCAACCCACCTGTGGCATGGCGCAAGCTGCAACTTGGAATTCCAACTTGTGGAACGCATGGCACAAGGTGTGATTTACACCACAGGGTCTGGTGTACAGCACCTTGCACTATGCATAAGCAGTTTTGGAATCAGACCCATAGTGGCTACCTACTGTACACCAGCAATCACTGAGATGCCCACCAGAAAGGGCTAAGTGTTGCTTGTACTGCAGCCAGCTCAACTATGAGTACTGCAGACCTGCTGCACATTGGGCAACAGCTCCACCTCCACAGAACTTCACCGAAGATGACTGCACCACAGTTGTTCCTTTGTATCTTATCCCTTCCCTCTTCTACCCTGCCCCCCCTCAGCTCTCCCCATCCTCCTGTAATGACTCCTTCCCTCCCTTACCTAATGCTGTAGGGTCTATGTCCCTTCCTAGTATTTCACTAGTGCCACTGAAGTTGTTCCTTGAGCAGACACCCTTTTATCAGGGTAACCTAAATAGGATTTCTCTTTCCTTGGGGGGGGCATGGACTACCTGGGAATGAAAATGGCTGCATAACTTGGCAACACCATGGCAATCCATGATAATGGATAGCCATCCTCCAAGCTAACTTTTCAAAATAAAGAACTTTATGCTGAGACCTACCCTACCATGTTATAACCTCTGAAATTCACCCACAGACAAACCCAGTTGGAGTTCAAAAAGGTCAAAGATGTGGCAAAAGATGAAGGGACTACTTAACAGCTGAGAATGGCTGCTCCCCAAGAAACATCAGAAGAACCTCTGGACCCACCTACAGACAAAGCAGCTCAGAAATCAGTTCCAAACCAATCAAAACAGAGTAAAGCCACCCCTATTGTATGACCTAAAAATGAGATGAGATACAGGTTTTAGAATATGAATGTCCAGATCTCCCACATGCAGGTGACACTGAACAGTGTCAGGGAGGCAGTCAAGTCTTACTGCAAATGGCTATATATGAATTGGAGAAAGGAGTCCACAAACAAGAAGGAAAAAGTACTGAAACAGTCAATTCTCTAACAAATACCCCCAAAATGGTTAGTGAACTCATGGACAAATTGGATGACCATGAAAACAGAGAACATTGTACAGACATCCACATTATAGGACTGTCAGAGGGCCTTGAGTCTACTAATCCGATAGCCTACTTGAATACCTGGCTGCCCTAGACACTGAGACTTAAGGAGGATACAGTGTTGGAAATACAATGGGCCCATAGGTCACCAGGAAATTTGTAATTTGTTTGATAAAATTTTAGGTACCCAGACAGAGTAGGAGTTCTGCAAGCAGACAGAAAAAAAAAAGTATCATAAAAGGACAAAACAAATAGTGAGTTTTTATCTGTATTTGTGCCTCAGACTGCCGCAACAAAGGCAGGAGTTGAACCACATCAAATGGCGGCAACAAAAAAAACCCCCAAAAAAACAGTGGCAGATCCCCCATGTGTACCCTTCCCACCTCATAAGCCAGAGACCATGCCTCCCACCCAAGTCTTTCACCCACCTGGAGGCAGCAGCAACATATCTAGACACCAAACTAGAAGCTCAAGAGGGCAGGTCAAGACCAAGAAGGACAGGGCCTCTGACATGAAGGACATGACCTGGTCTCAGCAACTTATTCCACAAGTGAAGTAAGTGTGTGTGTGCGTGGGAGAGAGTAGCAGTACTGTGCCTCACATTCCAGGGAATTCTTCTAACATCATAAGCCTGATCTAAATGAACATTTACTGGATAGGGCTTGTGAACTGCCCTGTGCCTATATGGAGGCAGCTGCCACAGGATTCCCCTGTGGTGATTAAAGGGCCATGCACCAAAGCATGTTGTAGCAATAGACTGCGCAGCAGATCCACATGGCATATCCCTGGCTGTGGTGGGGCCTTTCATCTTCCCCCTCCAAGATGCCGTAAAGCCCACTGCAACTAAGCATGATTGCCTAATAAACTTTACATCAGCATCTCAGACTTTTGACTCTCCTTTTCCTTTTCTGTTATTCCTGATCCAGTTTTTGAAGTATGGCCAGTATCATGAACATTCCAACTTTTACTAATTTGTTATGGTCATTCTGAACATTTACTAAGTGAAAAATATATGAACTTATCTTGGATATTCTCTGCCCCCCTTCTTTTGCTCAAGAAGTGCACTAGGGGGACAGAAATCAACAAGCAGCTAGCCAGTGGTGCTCCCAGTGTCTCCCCAATCCCATTGTTAACAGTTAGCATTGGGAAGAATGAGCAATTGCAGTCCAATCTGTTGTATACATATGACAATATTTCATTAAAGGGAGCTGGGATGCACTACCTTTACCCCTCTATATAGGTAGGGGCCATTGTCTCTGATTTACAGCCCTATTCAGATGCATATGGTCCCTTGGGACTCTGGGACCACCCTTCTATCCCCACCCCTGACCTGTGGATGTCAGATGGGGGATCGTCCAGTCAGTAGCATTCATATCTAGTGAATGCCTAAAAGTTGATTAGGTTGGAAAAGTGAATTATCAATACCCACCTCTGGGACTGCTGAAGTTTGCAGGATGGTGAAAAGATAGTGATCAAGGTTTTAGATTACTCTTATTACCTCATCCATTTCAAGTACAGGAACAGTTAGATGTGTATCCCTGCGGATTGTATTTTTGTGTACCAAAAGGTGTAAAGCTACACCAGCTCTTTACAAAAGGAGAAAAAGGGTATCAGATCCCTGGAGGAGTCCCACTTTTAAGGGGGGAGTCCTCCTCACCAGGGTTTAGAGTACCTGAGTATTCTGTATACATCTAAAGTATAGAACAATGCTTCTCCTGGACTGGCAAGCTCAGGAAAATAAACTGGAGGGTGGATGGTTTGAATAAAGTGAACTTGGACACCACCATTGGTAAAAACTTAGGACTGATATGCAAAGACACTGTGTCTTTGTGAAATATCCAATAAAAAGGGTCACACAGTAGAACATGTAACTCTGAAATCCTTCAAGCAGAAGTGATTGCAACCAAAAATAACACTTCCCAAGAAAGAAAGCATTAAGTCACAAGTCACAGCTGGCTGAAAAGGAGCCAAAGTAAGCTTCTCCAAAACAAAATTCAGGTCCCACGCTAGGACTGGATTATGGATGGGGTGGGGGCATCAGATGTAGAATGCCTCTCAAAATTGTACAGGCTACCTCCAGCTGAGCAACTGTATGACCTTCAGTGGGCACATGGAAAGCTGAAATGGCAGCTAAGTGCACCTTAATGGAGGAATACTGCATGCCTGCATCTGATAAGAACAACAGGTACTCCACAACCTGGTTAACTGGACAGGTAAGTGGATCTAGATGATGAGGAGTGGCCCATTCAGCCAACCACTTCCACTTTGTAGAATAAGTGGATCTGGTGTAAGACTTTCTGGCAGCCACTGAGACATCAGTCACTTTTAGGGAAACCATGAACCGGGCAATGGCTATGTTTTCAGGAGCCATACATGAAGACGAGATTTGAGGTCTGGATGGACCAGGGTTCCCTGTTCCTGTGACAGACCCTTGCATAGGGGCAGAAGCAATGGTGGTTCCCTTGCTAGATATTGTAGTAGGGGGACCCACATCTGGTGAGGCCATAGGGAAGCAATGAGTATCAGAGTTCCCCCCCCATCTGA
Organism: Neoceratodus forsteri; assembly: GCA_016271365.2. Taxonomy (NCBI): domain Eukaryota; kingdom Metazoa; phylum Chordata; order Ceratodontiformes; family Ceratodontidae; genus Neoceratodus; species Neoceratodus forsteri. The sequence goes on from CM057454.1 coordinate 59,781,424, forward strand.
AGCTTGAGTAGTACTCTGTGGATTGGAGGGAAGGGAGGGAAGGCATACAAGAACATCTCTTTTCAAGAGAGGGACAACATGTCTTGCCAGAAAATTCCAGGCCCTGGAACAAGCGAGTAGAAAACTGGCAGTTTTGCATTGTGTGGGGACACAAAAAGGTCCCACTATGGATGACCCTTCTGTCCTTCTATCAAACAGGCCATCGATGACTAAGGCCAGCAGTTCCCATTCATGCATCCTGGACTGTGACCTGATTAGTCTGTTTGCCAAGATGTTTGGGTGCCTGGAACATGCACTGTTGTTAGTTCTAGACTGTGTTTCGGAGCCCAATACCAGACTCTCATTGCATCCCTGCATAAGGGATAGGAATGAGCCCCCCCCCCGTTTGCTGATGTAGTGCATCACACTGACCTTGTCCATCTGCACTAGCAGAGGACTCGGGGACAGATGAGTGTGGAAGGCCTGAAGCCTGTACAGAACAGTTCACAGTTCTAGAACATTGACTTGCAAAGTGCTTTCCACTGGGATCCAAGTGCCTTGTGTCTAATGGGGCCCCAAGTGAGCATCCCAATCCATCCCTGAGGCATCTGTTGTGAGAATCTGCTGAGGGAAGGGGATCAGAAAAGGAACCCTTTTCAACAGATTGAAGGGTTTCATACATCACTGCAGCACTTTGTGCACAGGAGAGGTGACTAGAACCTTTCATTCTAGATCATCTGTGAGCTGATCCCACTGGACTCTTAGGGTCCACTGGGGAATCCTCATATGCAGTCTGGCCAAAGGTACTGCGAATGATTTTTGTTTTTTCTGGTGTACTGTTATTTTAATGTTAATTTTTATTGATGCGTGCTCTGTTCTAAATTGTTAGGCACCTTGATTATAGATAAGGCGCCATATAAATAAATTTATTATTATTATTATTATTACTGTGACAATGGCAGCTACCATGAGGCCTAAGAGCCAAAGGAATGTGAAGTTTTCTGGGGCTGTAACACTTGACTATTTTTACACTGTATTTTTTTTTTACTTAGTATTTATGCTCCTTCTCTCTCCCATATCCACCCCCTTCCATGGGGTCCTCAAGTGTGCCAGTCAGCTACGCTGGTTGGATCTTGAGGACACCGACTCCTATAAGTGCCCTGCTCCCTAGTCGTACCTGATCTCTGGATAACCTCCCGGGTGGGGTGGAAGAGGCCTCCCGTACCTACTTCTGACACTTCAGGGGGGAGCAGGCAACCAGAGCTGTATCCCTCAGTCCTTCTAGTCATTGACACAAAGCCCATCTCCTGGTGTGGATGTGGGGGTATTTTCCTTTGTTCTCCCACCCCCTGCAGATGTCTGTGCTCAGGGAAGACCAATGAGCTGGAGGTGCATAGAAATGCACCTCCTGCTCCTGTCCTCGGCCAACGTCTGCCCCTCTCATGAGTTCTGCCATCTCTGCTGCATTGGCACCACCAGTGGTCACCTAGTTGGTGATGGTATTGTGGCGAGGGGAGCTGCCCACCCCTCCTGGAGAAGGAAAGTGGCCCATCAGGTGCTCAATCCTTCTCCCCCCCAGCTGGCTTTCCAAGGACCCTGGCTTGCTACTGAACCTGGGTCGTCTGCATCTCAAGCAGTAGCTCTATCGCTGCACCAGCAGGCTGGCTATTACACATGCTCATACTGTATATATTGCTGAATTTATTCTGTCATGTGTCTTCATTTTACAAGCACTGTATGCACCAGTGACTGCCCCAATGTTTATTTGGGATTTCATGCTTCAGGAGAGATCATTCTGAAGAATCATTCATGCTGTTATTTGATTTAAGTACATGAACAGCATGGTTTATATTTAAGTGTGAAATAGCTCAAAATGAGTTACGTATCCCTGATGCCCAGGTTAGACGAAGTCACCTGTCATCACAAGATTTTAAATTTGTAAATAAAGGTCATGTTAAGAACAGAACTCATCACATTTGTGGATCGTTGGACACTGTCATTTTAAATGGGGTTAATATAAGGGATGCATTGTGTTAGAGATGTCAGCCTTTGAGAAAGGGCCTATTGCATGAAATGTATTAGGTAACATCATTCCTGAGGCAGGACTGGAGCCTTTATGCCAGCAGTCATGTTGGAACTGTTTTGGACTATGCAGAACTTTGTGCTGTGATTAATTCTTTGTGATGGTGTATATATGAATTTTAATGGCACCTGGAAAGCTTTTTCCTATGAATAAAGAAGACTCCTGCACATTTGAAAAAGTTTTGGTCCACAGTTTCCATTTGTAAGGAGCAACATTATTAAACAGACCCTCGGTAGGTGCTGGTCCCAGTGACTGTTTTCTATATGCTCCTATATATTACAGTCTTTGACAAGGAGTCAGTACAGATTTGGGAATATTAACTGTAACCCCCACAGCATCAAACATCTGTCTGGTTTGAGCTAAGATGTGCAGCAGCTGATCCTTGGAGGAGGCTTTTAAGAGCCAATTGTCCAGGTAGGGAAAAACATAGAGACCCTCCCCACGAAGGGGTGCTGCCAATAATGCAAAGCATTTGGTAAAGACCAGTGGTGCAAAAGACAAGCCAAAAGGGCAACACTATAAATTGGTAATGTTGCCCTTGGAACAGAAACCTCAAGTACCTTTTGTGAGGTTGTTGAATTTTGATATGAAGGTAAGCATCCCTCATGTCCAGGGAACAGATCCAATCCCCAGCCTGTAGCAGTGGGAGTAAACCTTACAGGGTGACCATTTTGAATTTTTTGTACTCTATAAATAATTTCAGTTCCCTGAGGTCCAAAATAAGCCAAAGGTCTCCAGTTCATTTCGAAACCAGGAAGCACCAAGAGTAGAACTCCATATTTTTTTGCTGGTGGGGTATAATCTCTATGGCCCTCTTTTGAAGCAAGGTTTGAACCTCCTCCAGAAGCAGAGGAAGGTGCTCAGGAGGATAATGGGTTGGTACTGGAGGATGATCTGAAGGTGTATCTAGAAGTTTTTAGAGCATGGCCATATTCTATGATCTCTGGAAACAAAGCATCTGTCGTCACTTCTTTTCACTGATTTAGGTCGAGGGAGAGGAGACCCCCTACAACCACTCCTGGAGGTAAAGATGGTTTAGGAGTGTATGAGAAGTCAGGTGGAGCTAGTTGTGGCAGTCTCACCTGTGCCAGTACCTCTAGGGGTTTTTGAATGGGCATCTGGAGTGCTGTTGGGGGTGGGGAAAGCTTCTTCTCCCTTGCCCCTAACCTGCTGTCTGGTTGCTGGGCAGTGCCTGGCACCAGCCAGATGAAAAGGGACCCTACCCTACTCCTTGGCTGGATGTGATAAAAGAAATACACTGACTTCAGGGTTCTGCCTAAGGCCCAAAAGGTGGAAAGGATGTCCTGGACATCAGAACCAAACAGCTTATTACCCTTAAATGGGGCATTAAAAATAGACTGTTGCACGCCATTCACAAACCCTGCCTCCCTAAGCCATGAGTACCTCCTGAGGCATATGCCAGAGGCAGCAGTCCTGGAAGAAGCATTTCACACATCATAGGCCATATGCAGGAGATGCTTGCCTATATCAGCCCCAGCAGTTAGAGCCTTAAGGAGCTCTTGTTTAAGGGTGCCCTCTGGCAAGGCCTATGCAGCTGCCTTGGCCTTCCTCCAGATAGTATTTTGATACTTCATCATATGGGCCTGGTAGTTGGCAATCCTAAGGCCCAATGATGAAGAGGCAAACATCCTTTTTCCTAGTTTATTTGGAAGGAGGGAGCTCAGATGCTTAGGTGCCCTTAGCCTATCATGGGCAGTATTAATGACCACCAAATCTGCCTCAGGCTGGGTGGCAAAAAATGGCTTCTTAGAAGGGGCCACGTACATCTTGTCTGCTTTCATTGGTATGGCTTGGATTACATTTTGCCTATAACAGGCAGCAAAGGTAACATCCTCCAAAGCAGGGAGGAGAGGTGGCACCACAATAGGATGAGAATCAGGTAGTTCCAAGAAATCAGTCAAATTTTTCTTGGTGGTGTCCTGGTCCTCAGGATCAAAACCCATGGGAACTTGTAACTGCTGCATCATGGTGGGGAATGTAGTGTCCTCAGAAAGGGACCTTTGAGTGTGGACCACTGAATCCTCACTGCAGATGGACACAGCAGAACATGTACCCCTGTCATAGTGGTACTCAGAGTACTCCTCAGCATCCTCCCCTTCATCCTGCATTTTTGAATCTAGATTGTATTTGTAGTCATTGAGCCAGTCGACAGTCAAAAGGGACCGCATCAGCCATATCGGCAGTGCTCTAGGGGGAGGCTGAGGCAGGCTCTATCATGCATCATCGCACAGAGGTGGTACTAGGCCCAGTCAACAGGCCCCATGAAACATGGGGAGAAGGAAGCAGGCATCAAGGCATGTCCATAAAGTAGGATAGGATGACATGCACTTTGTTGCCTGTGTTGTTGATGGGTGTGACAGGAGGAGTCAATGGGGAGGCTGTGTCCCAAACATCAACAGCAACATACTGTCTGTACTAGGTCTGGCAACGCTAGTGTCATGCCCCGACTTGATGTTATGTCAATGGTCAGGAAGGCAAGAGGCATCATCACCATAACGGATGATGAAGTAGAAGAGGTTGTACCTGCTGCTGTTCTGAGAGGTGACCTGAAGTGCACCAGGGATGGTTTCTGCTGGTCCTTATACCAGTGCTTACGTTTGTGGCTCCTGGTAGATTTCTTCCCTTACTTAGATGACCCAGGCAAGGGAACTGGGCCAGCGACATGGTGGTAGTCTTCTGTAGTGCCTTCTCCATTGAGTACACTATGTTCTTAAGAATATAATTTTTTAGGACTCCTTTATCACATCACTGGGTCACCAAGTTAAAGCTACAGCAGATAGAGCAAGCTTTCACGTCATGGTCCTGGCCTAGGCAGCACACACAGTCATCATGGGAGACACCGGTGTAAATCTTCTTCCTGCAGTCACAATAGTAGAACAATTTTGAGAGGTCTTTTAATGACATACAGGTCACTGTAAAAGTTATTACTTTTTACTAAGAAAAAGAAATAAAATGGCGGCAATGCAGTTAGACATTTTTCATAGTGGTCCAATGAATATGGTTGATGGCGGGAAAAAAATTAACGATAGGAGGCGCCGCCCATGGTTAAGTTCCAGCCAACATCTGACATTGTCATGGGTGGTCCCTGGCAAACTGCTTGCAAAGTTTTCCATTTGGTCCTAGTGCCTGTCAGCTTATAGTTTCATAGGTGTGGCCTGATGAAAGAGATATCCTGGAAAGTCTATTTATAACTTTGATCCTGTAAGATTCAAATCACAGTATCCTGATACTGTACAGTACATAAATCTTGAGATGTTAATGAGGCCAGAATAATTTTGAACAATAATTTGAAGCTTAAAGTTTAATACTGGTTCTATGGATTTTTAAATGGACTTACCCCCCACACCATACCATGACACAATGAATGGGTGTTGTTTTCACCAGAGGTAGCACCTGATTTCTGAATAATAAAGACCGAGGAAGTGTTTAAAATATTTGGTGCTTAGACCAGTACTTTCTATTGAGTCTACATTTTAATTTAATTAACTTTATAAACTGTATCAGAAATGGTTAGAAATATATTTCCTAGCCAACTGTAATTCATATTTAATGAAAAAACAGCATTTTACTTAATGTGTATGATGTGACCACTATCCAAGTTGGAATTTTTTAAATATCTGCCATGTCATTTTTCTCTATCAACAGAGAGAAATCATGACTAGAAAACAAAATATAAACAGACTGAGATTTAAGATAAATATTTGAGTTTGTGGATATTTCTATAAAAAACACAACAGCAGTCAAATATGAACCTTGTCTTCTTGGGTCTCTCTCTCTCCTCCCAAAATGAAACTGTAGAACTATTCCTGATTCACCACATTGGCTTTGGTAATTTGTTTGTCATAGTTAGAACTCAGCAGATGTAGCAAGTGTGGATTCATTTTTAAAGTTTTGTTTGCTTCAACACAATATTCCATGTGTCTCAGGTGCAACATTTCCAGCTGTCCCTGAGGACAGAAGACTAGGCAGAAAGAGTGAAAAGATTATAGAGTGTCAGTCAACAGTGACAATGAATTAGAGCAGAAAAATAAAGGATTGAATCCTCCATAGGTTCCTTCTGTAAATGTTATTATGGCTACTTATTCTAATCTCTTTCTCTCTATGTTATAGGGGTGCGGTCAATCCACTGTAGTTTGGGTTGGTACAGGACTTCAATGTTAAATCTCAATTTTTGCACATTAATAACTTTGGCATTTATTGATAAAATAGCTCACAATTTGGCTTGCATGGTCATTCTGCCAGTTTCTCAAGATTTGGAAAGTTTTGTGGCAGCATCTTGTATGGTTTTTGAGATATAAAGGGGTGAAAAACAGAAAAAAAACAATTTTTTTCACATAGATTAAAATGGGTTTTCTTGCCATCATTTACAGCCCACACAGAATGAAAAATTCCTCTGTAATTTTTATGGATTATGGGTGTGTGCCAAGGGTGTGCCTTTGGATGGTTTGGTGAAAATATATATTACCATTTTTGAATTATAACAATTTTTGTGCTAGCCGCAAGACATGCAGGTAAATGAAAACAGTTCAAACTGTAAATTTACTGTTGGAACTATAAATTTACTGATCATGCTCAGTCCCAAACAAAAGATTAATATACAAGTTAGCCAGCCTGGGAGTGGGTCCCAAGAAGACAGCCTGGATAAAGAATTGGCTGGAGAATAGGACACAGAGAATAATAGTAAATGGAGTCCACTCTGAAGAAAGGGGAAATACTAGTGGGCTACCGCAAGGTTCAGTATTACGACCAGTCCTCTTCAATGTCTTCATAAGTGACATTGCAGAGGGACTGGAAGGAAAAGTATGTCTTTTTGCAGATGACACAAAGATCTGCAACAGAGTTGATGCACAAGGTGGGGTGGAAAGGATGAGAAGGGACTTGGCAAGGTTAGAGGAATGGTCAAATGTATGGCAGCTTAGATTCAATGCTAAGAAGCAGTAATGCACCTGGGAAACAAAACCCAGGGAAGAGTACACAATGGGGTGAGATATTAACAACAACAAAATGGAAAGGGACCTGGGGTAGTCATATTAGATGACCTAAAGGTGGGCAAGCAATGTGAGAGGGCAGCAAGGAGGGCTGGGGGGATACTGGGATGCATAGGGAGAGGCATCACCAGTAGAAAACAGGAAGTTATTATCCCTCTGTACAGACAGCTGGTCAGACTCCATCTGGAGTATTGTGTGCAGTTCTGGAGACCCAATCTCCACAAAGACATAGACAGGATGGAAGCTGTCCAGAGGAGGGCAACTAAAATGGTGCAGGGTCTGCACCAGAAGACATATGAAGAGAGACTTAAGGAGCTTAATATGTATAGCCTCGAGGAAAGGAGGGAGAGGGGGGACATGATAGAAACTTTCAAGTACCTCAAGGGAATCAACAAAGTCCAAGAGGGTAGCATCTTTCAAAACAAGAGGTGTGCAAGAACAAGGGGGCACAATTTGAAGATAGAGGGGGTCAGCTCAGAGGTAATTTAAGGAAGTATTTTTTCACAAAGAGGGTTGTGGATGCATGGAACGGCCTTCCGGAGGAGGTTGTGGAGTCAAAAACAGTGGTGGAATTCAAGCATGCATGAGACAGTCATAAGGCAATTCTAGGGGGTGGGGGCAGAAAGAAGTAGGCTGCTGGTTAACTAGGATTTGAAGCTTATCCATTAGGTAGGGAAATGGGCAGACTGGGTGGGCCAAGCAGTCCTTATCTGCTGTCAAATTCTATGTTCTATGTGCAAAAGATGGAGATTAGTGCCCAAGAGGTGGATAGGCAGAAAAGGGGCAAAATTCAGCAGAAGGGCAGACAGCAAGGAGAACCAGGGATAAAGGACAACCAAGGAAGGGGCTGGAGAGAACAGTGAAACAGTCTAGGGAGGTCAAATCATGGAAAGCCATTGTGCAAATGCCAGGAGCCTTAGCAACAAGATGGAAGATCTGAGGCTGTCATGGTGCAGTCAGACTCGGACATTGTGGCCATCACTGAAACCTGGTGTAATGATAACCACGACTGGGAGATGGCCATACCTGGCTACAACATATCTAGAAGAGACAGAGCAGGCAGGAAGGGAGGAGGAGTGGCACTGTATGTGAAAATGACATAAGGGCCACAGAGATCCAGGAGGAACAAAATGGGGGAGAGATACTGTGGGTTAAGCTGAAAAGGAAAATGGGAACAGCCATCCACACAGGTGTGGTCTATAGACCACCAGCCCAGGAGGAAGAAACAGATAGGGAGCTGATGCTAGCCATCCAAAGGATGGCAGTCAAGGGTGAGGTAGTACTGGTTGGAGACTTCAATATTCCAGACGTGGACTGGAGCATCCCAGCAGCAGCATCAACTAGGAGCAGATTTATCCTGGACTCCCTTCAGGGTGCCTTCCTCAAGCAACTGGTCATGGAACCAACTCGGCAGAAGGCAATACTGGACCTTGTGCTCACAAACAGGGACAGTGTGATGGTGGTAACAGTGGGGGAGCACCTGGGGAACAGTGACCACCAGTCATTGTGGTTTGAAATCACTGAAAGAGCAGAACCAAACCACACAAAAACACGTATCCTGGATTTTAGGGGGGCAGACTTTGGGAAAATGGTGAGATACTTGAAAGAGGCATTAAGGGTTATGGGACAGGAATCAGGGGTTGAGAAACAGTGGGCAGTATTTAAAATGGGGATTACAAGAACAACAGAATTATGCATTAAGCAGGTTAGCAAAAGGAAAAGGAAGAGGAGACCATTATGGTTTTCCAAAGAGGTAGCAAAGAAAGTGAAAGCCAAAAAGATTGCATTCAGGCAATACAAAAAGACACAGGCAGAAGGGATAGGGACAAGTACCAGGAGAAGCAAAGGGAGGCAGGGAGGTGTGTAAGGAAGCCAAAGCTCAGACAGAAGAACACATTGCAAAATCAGTAGGTAGAGGGGACAAAACCTTTTACAGGTACATAAGTGAAAAAAGAAAGGCAAAGGGAGGATAGTGAGACTGAAGGGGGAGGATGGGGGCCGTGTGGAGGATGACAACAGTAAAGCTGACATATTGAACAGGTATTTCTGCTCAGTCTTTACTGAGGAAGAGGAGGGTAATGGGTCTGAAGGGAGTACAAGGGGTGAGAATGGTGCAGAAATGGACACAAGTCCCTTTACACGAGAAAGGGTCCTGAAGGAGCTGGAAGTAATAAGAGTTGATAAAGCAATGGGGCCAGATGAGGTGCACCCCAGGGTCCTTAAAGAACTAAGAGAGGTGGTGGCTGAACCTCTGGCTATCCTGTTTAGCCGATCACTGGAAACAGGGGAGGTACCCAAAGACTGGAGGACAGCAGATATAGTCCCCTTACACAAAAGTGGGAACAAAGAGGAAGCAGGGAACTACAGACCAGTCAGCCTCACCTCGGTAGTGGGGAAGATCATGGAAGCACTACTGAAGGAGAGATCGGTGGAACATCAGGTTGTCAATGGACTACAGGACCCAAGGCAGCATGGTTTCAACAGGGGGAGGTCATGTCAGACCAACCTCGTTGAATTTTTTGACTGGGTGACTAGGGAGGTGGATCAGGGGAGGGCAGTGGACATGGCCTATCTGGACTTCAGCAAGGCCTTTGACACTGTGCCACATAGAAAACTATTACACAAACTGGGGAATATGGGTTTGGGCAGGACAGTAGTGTGGTGGGTAGGTAACTGGCTGGGTGGCAGGACACAGAGGGTGGTGGTAAATGGCTGTCACTCCACAGAGGGAAGAGTACCACAGGGATCAGTGCTGGGACCGGTCCTATTCAACATCTTCATCAGTGACATTGCACAGGACCTAGAAGGCAGAATTTCACTGTTCACTGATGACACAAAGCTCTGTAACAGAGTAGACACACCAGAGGGTGTAGACAGAATGAGAAGGGACCTGCAGAAACTTGAAGAATGGTCAGGGGTTTGGCAGTTGAAATTCAATGCAAAGAAGTGCAAGGTAATGCATATGGGGCACAAAACCCTGGCACAATATATCAGTTGGGGATGAGGATATAGCATGCACCAAGCAGGAAAGGGATCTTGGGGTTATCATCTCTGATGACCTCAAGGTAGGAAACAATGTGACAAGGCAGCAGGTAAACAAATAGGATGCTGGGATGTATAGGCAGGGCATCACCAGCAGGAAAAGAGAGTCATAATTCCGCTATACAAGACACTAGTGAGGCCCCACCTGGAGTACAGTGTACAGTTCTGGAGACCACACCTACGTAAGGACATAGACAGGGTAGAGAAGGTTCAGAGGAGGGCAACAAAGATGGTGCATGGATTGCATCACAAGTTCTATGAAGACAGGTTGAAGGAACTGAACATGTACTCCTGGAGGAGAGGAGGAGAGAGGGATATGATAGAGACATACAAGTATCTTACAGGGAGGAACAGGGTGCAGGAAAACACTATTTTAAGCGAAAAAGATGTTCCAGAACTAGAGGGCATGGGATGAAGTTGGAGGAGGACGATTCAGAGGAAACATGAGGAAGAATTTCTTCACAGAACAGGTGGTGGACAAGTGGAACACCCTGCCAGAGAAGTGGTGGGGGCTGAAACAATCACGGGATTTAAGAATGCATGGGATAGACATAAAGGAATTCTGGAGGTCAGGGGTAAGGGGCAACAGACTTCTAGGAAAACATAAACTGAACTTACAAGCTCAAACGGGCAGACTGGGTGGGCCATAGGCCCTTATCTGCCGACACCGTCTATGTATCTATGTATCTATGTTGCTATTTAAAAGCCTCAACAGTCAAGCACTCTCTAATCCGATGAAGTAGAGAGATCCATAGGGTCAGAGCAGCAAATGTGAATGATCTAGCTCCCAAAGTTTTTAAACAGACCCTGAGAACCTCTAGCAATCTCTCATCGACAATGTGGAGAGGATGGAGGGGGCGGTAAGGGCAAAGGAAATCCTGCAAGTACTGTGGCCCCCGTCCATGTATGGCCTTATAGGTCAGTAACCTGACCTTGAAGGTGATCTTCCACCTAACCAGCAGCCAGTGCAGTCCGTGGAGCACAGGTGTGATATGGCAAGATCTCAGTAAGCCAGTCAACAACCTGGCAGCCACATTCTGACCAGCTGCAGGCGATGAAGGTATGGACCAAGATTAGAAGATCATTAGGTGGGACCAGGTGTTTTATCCGGGCAATATTCCTCAGATGGTAAAAAGAGGTCTTGATAATGGCTGACACCTGAGACTTAAGTGTCAGCCCATCATCAAGCATAATGCTCAGATTTCGCACCTGATCAGATGTCGTCAGCTGGCTACTCCCCAGCCATAACTCAGAAGGCTGACCAGTGGACAACCCCTTTACCTGATGACCTGGGTCCACAACCAACACCTCAGTCTTATCCAGATTCAACCTTATTCAGTTGGCATTCATCAAAATTCTGAATCTCAGAGAGGTAGTTGTTAACGTCCAAGACAGCGTCACCCTGCTCGGGTACAAAGGACATGTTCAGCTGAGTATCAGCTACATAGCAGTGAAAACTTAGCCCTTACTGCCTTATAATGTCTCCTAATGGCAGCATGTACACGGTGAACAACATGGGTGGAAGTACAGAGCCTTGAGGCACCCCACATGACAGGGGGAGAGGGGCCGAGGAAGAAATCCCCAACTCCACCCTCTGAGTCCTGTCTGTGAGGAAAGAATTAGACCATTTGAGGACTGTCCCAGACAGACCACAGACAAGCTGCAGGTGCTCCAACAACACACCATGGTCCATGGTGTCAAATGCCACAGAGAGATCAAGGAGAACCAAGATTGAACGGCTCCTCTGATCTCTCGCTATTAGGAGATCATTAAGTACCCAAACCAGCACTGTTTCTGTACTTTGCCTCTTCCTGAAACCAGACTGGAGAGAATCATAGACATCTTGGTTGGTAAGATGATCCTCCAGTTGCAATGTGACTGCCTTCTCAATAACCTTGCCCACAAAAGACAGGTTAGAGACAGGCCTGCAGTTAGCGAGACAGTCAGGGTTGAGAGAAGATTTCTTCAGAAGGAGACATACCACTGCCTCCTTTAGGGTGTCCGGAAACACCCCCATCTCCAATGAGTACCTAACTATCTCAGTCAGGACTTGTATGATAACCTCTACACACCCCGCCAGAAGGCATGTTGGACTAGGGTCAAAACTACAGTAAGTCAGTTGCAAACCGTGGATGATCATCGTGACATCCATGATCACCACTTGGTCAAAGTCAGACCAGACAAACTGGGCACCTGTAATCTCCCACTGATCACTGCATTGCTCATTTGAGTGAGCCGCACAGATCTCCTATCTGATGGTGCCAACCTTGTCTGCAAAAAATCGAGCAAACTCCTCACACTTATTCTGTGAAAAGGCTCCCCAATTCTGGAGACAGGCTGGATTACACAGCCTGTCCACAGTATGGAAGAGCTGAGCCAGTTGATTTCTCTCAGCAGCAATCTCCCTGGGCATTGACTCTGCCTTCTTACAGGAGATGGCCGATTTATAGTCCTTGTAATGAGGCATCAATCTAAGCCTGTCATCAACCAGACTGGATTTCCACAAGCATTGCTCCAACTTTCTCCCCACTCTCCTCAACTCCTTCAAAGTCCCATAAAACCAAGAGGACTGTGGGTGAAGGGTGAGGGGGTGAATGCAGACAGGAGTTATGGAATCCAAGGCATCCATCACCACCTTATTATAGACCAGTAGCAGCTCCCCTGAATCTGAACTTACCATCAAACTGCTCAATAGGTCCAGTACCATCATAAGACCATCAGGGTTCACATCCCATAAAGGATGGTACCAGACCATCACCAAAGCGGTAGGTCTATTTGGGGGAGCCATGAAACTGAAGCCTGTAGTGTGGTGATCAGACCACCTGATGGGATCCACCACCATGACAAAGACCTCCATCCCCAGTAGGAACACTAGGTCCAATGAGTGACCTAGCCTGTGGGTTGCAGAGGTAACCACCTGTGTAAAGCCCAACAAAATCATCAGTTGGAGGAAGTCATGACCAAAATGTGCGAGTTCATCGTCGACCCGGACATTGAAGTCCCCCAGCACCAATCATCTGGGGGACTCCAACACCATGTCGAAAAGGAAGTCCGCGACTTCCTGCAGGAAATCCTTCTCACCCCTGGGTGGACAGTAGATGAGAAGTATCCTGCAACCCACACCTGCACCCAAGATACACTCGAAAAATCTATTGACCCCAACTGGCACACCTACAAGGCACAGTTCCATCTTAAAGCAGATGGCTACACCCCCTCCACTATGATCCAACCTCGGGCAGTGTATCAATGAGTACCAGGCCAGAGCTGCTGAATCCAATATGGGACCAACATTCTCATCCAGCCAGGTCTCAGTGATGCACGCCAGGTCCGATGTTCCAACAAGATCAGCAATGACTGCTGTCTTATTCTTAATCAACCTGGAGTTACATAACACCACCCGGAGTACGATGGGCAGTCAAGGTCGGCCACGCTATTTGCCCACCCAAGGTGAAGCCCTTGGGTATGGGCACCAGGCAGGGAGGACCCCCTCTCCTGGATCCATTTTGCTCCAGGGTGTCTCCTTGACCACATAACCTCAATTCGTCCACTCTGCTACTCCCCACCAGGCCTGGACCCCCCCACTCCTCCCATGCCCCCTCACTATTCCCAAGGTGCAACAATGCCTATAAACGTCCACTGGCAATGGGGGACAATTGAAAGGGCAGAGGACCCTAAGCTCGGCGGAAGAGTAGTACCTGACCACCGAAATTCTCTGCCAGCACATACTGCTTCCTGAAAAATTAAGTAAGGACAGCACAATACCTGCATTTAGGTGTCACTGGTATGCTTAGGGCCATGTTTGTCTTAAAATTAGTACTGTATATCTCCATGGCAAATGTGTGTTTTTTCACTGAAAATCCTGTCCCCCGTCACTCTCTAAGTAATTACAGTTCAATTTGTTATTTACTGTTCAAACAGTAAATAACCATTTGCACTCAATAGTTGGGACTTTACTGTTCAAACAGTAAAATTCCATTTAGATTTTTGGTAGTCCTGTATTTCATCTTCATGATTTATCTGTGGGTGAAACATTGAGCTCTGTAATACTTAATTACATTTAATTAGTTAAGCTTTCATTTGTCAGCTTCTGAAACAGCACATCTATGGCAAGTGTCAGTATGAAAACCGCTACAGTAGTCTCACACCATGATTAAACAGTTCTTGGAATAAAGACGTGCCTGACAATCAGTGCCAGCTGAGAGCTGAGTCTGTCAAATAGTTTTTGCCAGTATGGACCAGGGCTTTAATTCCTTGTTTAGTATTAAAAGAATGTGAGACAGTAGGCAAAGTTTAATTTTTGTGATACTGTCCTTTCTGGGTATTTTTAATCAGCAAGAAAATAAGCTATACAGTTTAGCACAGTGTCTTGTCTGACTGAAATTCACACATCCATGCCACTGCTGCACACCACCTTGGATGTCTTCTCTCAGCCTTTCTCTCCCAGTGTACCAAACCACCATATAGTTCAACTACTGTGTGACTGATAGTTGAAAATGCAGTTAAAAACAACCTCCATTTCTGCATTACGGTGCCACTGACTGCTGGAAATGTAGCTCAATGATTTATTAAGATGCATTTGCAGTGATCATTCACACAGCAATGCATATGTGGTAGTTGGTACATTGGAAGAGAATAATCCCACTGTTTCTCTTCTAATTTTAATGGAATCACAATGGCTCTACAACCAGCAAACATAAGGATCACACCGAACGTTGGGGACAAGCACTGTTGACTGGTCTAGGAAGACAACAGAGTGATGCTGCCCACCTGTCAAATTCTTTCTCCTCTGCTCAGTCTGAATTTTTTTCCCTGGATCACTATTACTTCCTTGGTTTGCTCCCCGTCTTTGATTTTGCAGTCTCTTTGGGAATGGAAACTAGAATCGTCTTGAGGGGCTACTTAAGATCCCAGTCAAGGCGGGTACCAAGGGAGCATTTTAGGTTGAAGGTTACTCATGCTACTCAGCATGGATTCCACCTGACAGGAAAGGTGTATACGGGGAGCTGGGAAGATCTCCAAACAATAATGAAGGGTTTACAGAACAAGACGGAGCCGGATATTCAGCCTTCACTTCGGGAGTTGGACTTTCAGCCTTCAGTTCAGAAGCAGCAGTTAGAGGAGAGCAGGACATCAGACAAACCACAGAATTGAATGAAAATGTTTAATTACATATTTACATGCATAATATAACATATTCAGTTAGAAATTAGAAATGGTATCATGAGATCCAACACCATACACACGTTGTTGCATTTATTAATTTATTTAATCCATAAATATTGTGTTGAACCTCCAAAAACAACATGTTGCACCCCAAACTGACTTCATGACACTAACACAATATTATTTTTCATCATGAAAATTTAGTTAAAAAAATAAAAGCTTTAATTAACCTTGATATTGTCAAAGCCATATGGCATCATAATAATATGGTGGTGTAAAATTTCACAGGCTTTCATGAGCCGCAACAGCATTATTAAAGCAGTAGTGTATAAAGGTGAACATTTTCACCCACACTTTAAATATTCTGTTTTAGATTGCCTCTTATCTCCATTCTTGTGTAATATATTTTTTCCTCATTTTGAGTCTGCTTTATCCCTTTTTATGTTTGTCGTGTGCTAGTGCAAGTGAACATTTTGGTATGATATACAGGGCTTTGAAGGTGTGTCACTGTGGTCCAATGCAGGAGACTCTGCAAGGGGCTTGACCCTGTCACACCAATCATCAGCAAGGCTGATCATGACACTGTTTGGGCTTGCTGAGTGGAAACTTCATGTATATCAAAAGAAAGAATTGACCCAATCATAGATCAGCACAGCCCAATAAGCACAGCTGATCTCATCATTATCAGCCTTCTATCGGCCTGCTTGATCCCTTCCCCCCACAACATTACCACAATGTAAAACTGAAACTGTTTGTTCAAGCTGCCAGTGTCATATTGGCAGCTTGTGTCTGAGTAAGTAGATTGAGTTAAAAAAAAACAAGCATTTGTCAATGCCGAATGTTTGCTTGCTGGCATTGGCACTGGTAGTGTAGAAGTTACAGAGCTGCATAATAGGAATGGCAGTGAAGTATTGAACTGAAGCCAACCCCACCACCACCCTGCAGAGAGTGACAGGCATTGGGGTGTGCCTTTGGGTCGTCAGGCATAATGGCCACACCATTTTACCACACCCTACCCTGCAGACACTGACAAGTGTCACGGTGTGCTTTGGGGGGTCTTTGGCCTTTATGCACACCCCATTCCATCAGGAAATATGGTGAGATGGGTGCAGTATAGGAGAATGGAGTGAACTTTGGGGCCCAAGAGTCCAAAGCATACCTCGATGCCTCTCACTGGCTGCAGGGTGTGGAATGGTATGAGCATTACAGGCAAGAATACCAAGTCACACCCCTGATGCCTGTCATTCTCTACAGGGTGGGGCGTTATGGTTGAAAACCCTAACACCTCAGGCATTCCTTGGTATTTTCACTCCAAATTTTCAACATGTTTTTTTTGTGACCCCCACCTCATGAACAGTGGCAATATCAGTTTGTTAGCCGAAAGCTGCTTATGCACAGCGACTATGACATTTAGCACCAGTCCATACCTCTCAACCTCCCACCTCATAAATCAGGGACAAGGCTTTAAAAATCAGGGACAAAGGACCAAAATCAGGGACACATCTTCAAAATTAGAGATATCCACCCAGAAAGCTGGTAGAATATGGGGCTTAGTGCAAAATGCATTTTCTAAAGAAGAACAAGTCTGTAACTTTAATGCTTGACATTGTTTTGTGCTTACAGTCCCCACTGTTTAGCCACAAACACACAAATTTTAGGAGGGACAAAGTAAAATTCTGAGGCAAAATCAGGGACACTTGAGAGGTAGGACCACAGGTGCAAAAACACATTCTGAACAGGATATGAAAAATGACAGCTGTACTATTCTTGGGGAGGTGTAAAAAATAGCAATGTTGCAAATCTGCAGTAAAAATATAAAAAAAAATGGTGAAGTCACGAACGTGCATAGAAACTATGCAACGCACACCTGTAATGTAATTAGTTTGGGGATATTTTACAGCAGATTGTCAACACAGGCATTTTGGGACCTCCGATCATGAACAGTGTCACTGTGATTTTCTTTTATCTGTCCCGAACAATGATTTCCCACAGTGACCACGCATCTCTGCGCTGAAAGTGTGAAAACACATTTCGGCCATGTTGTGAAAAATGACATCTGTACTGTTCATAAGGAAGTGTGGAAAAATGCCACTGGTGAAAATCTGGACTGAAAACATTACAAAGTCATGAACTTACAAGGGTGCGTGGAAACTGCTCAATGCTCACTCATAACACAGTCATTTTATGGACTTTTGTCACCAAATTTTAAACATAGCCATTTAAGACCTCTGCTCATGAACAGTGTAACTGTGATTTTCTTAATCTGTCCCAAACATTGCTTTCGCACACCGACTGCACCATTATGCGCTACATGTGTGGAAATACATTTTGGGCGACATGTGAAAAATGGCAGCTGTACTGTTCATAAGGAAGTGTAATAAAATGGTAGTGTTGAAAATCTGGAGTGAAAATATTGAAAATTCGCAAACTTACGAGCGTGCGTGGGAACTGCGCAACGCACGCTCGTAAAACAGTCATTTTTAGGAATTTTTTCACCAAATTTTCAACATAACCATTTAAGACCTCTGTTCATGAACAGTGTCACTGTGATTTTCTTAATATGTCCCACACATTGATTTCACACACCGACTGCTAATTTATTGTGCGCTACATGGGCGGAAACACATTTTGGGCAAGATGTAAAAAATGACAGTTATACTGCTCATAAGGAGGTGTGGTAAAATGGCAATGTTGAAAATCTGGAGTGAAAATATTGAAAATTCACAAACCTACGAGCATGTGTAGGAACTGCGCTACGCACACTCGTAAAACAGTCATTTTTAGGAATATTTCCACCAAATTTTCAACATAGGCTGTTTGGGAGCCCGCCTTGTGAACAGTGGCAGTGTCATTTTGTTACTCAGTCCTGATAGGTGATTTCACGCAGTTACTGCAAAATCACCCTTCGGGCCCGATTAACGCCATGACAGTGAGAGCATTCATGAGAAGGGGTCCCAAAAACCCCATGTTGAAAATTTGGTGAAAAAATTCCAAAAAATGCCTGAGATATGCAGCAAAGTTGAAAAAACCCCATCTATCCCATTATACAGCTTACCGACATTTCCTCAGTTCGCGGTCGGCTTTGAAGAGTGCAAGGCGTGTTCAGTCCACTAAGATTGTCGCGCCCGGTCAGAGGTAAGTAGAGGTGTAGAGCGAAATGTGCGCAGTGGGTAGAGTGCGGGTGGGCTGGGTGAATGTCGAGGGAACGCTTTCTTGTTTACGCTTTTATTTTTAACAGGAAGATGACGAGGGACATTTGCCACGCTGGGGTGGGCTCCCAGCATGGCAGCTAAAAGGCTGCTTTGGGGGGGCTGGAGCTGACGGGGGATTAGGCACCCCTGTCAGCCATATGGACTTGTGCCACGCTGGGGTGAGCTCCCAGTGTGGCAGCTGTAAGGCTGTTTGGGGGTGTCTGGAGCCGACGGGGGTACGTCTCCCATACGGATGTGTTGCCACGCTGGGGTGGGCACCCAGCTTGGCATCTGGAACTCTTTTTGGGGGGAAATGCAGCACAGCTGATGGGGGATTGGGCACCCCCTTCAGCTATACAGTGTGTGCGTGGGTGTGGGCAAGCTCACAGTATGCGTGCGCGTGTGTGAAAGGGGGGAGTACGCATGAGCAGGCAATATCTTATCGCTGCTCACTGAAGCATAGCTCCCTCTTGCAACTGTATGCCACTGCATTTTCAACTGCTGTTATAGACAGCTCCAGCAGTGACTGGAGAACTGCAACCGCGCCTGCAAACACACTGACTGAATTGGAAGATGCTGACACACCTCCGAAAAACTTGGATGATGGCACTATGTTTCTTGCACATGCGTGCAAGCAAACATAATGAGCCCAGTTAGCGTTACACAGGCCACTTATGTTTCATGCTAAGTGGACTCTCGACTGATGTAAAAAGCAAGTTGTGCATGTGTGTGTCTGTCACACACACACACGACACACACACACACACACACATATGTCACTTAGCCACTAGAGTTAGTAACACTACTAAATAAGTGAACAGTTCACATTAATTTAGGGTAGATCAAACAATGAAATAAACAGTGGCTGGCATTGATTTTTAAATATTTGTTGCCTATAAAACTGGAGTTTAGTTTACCCCTTCGAAATGCAGCAACTTGCAAATTTGAACACTTAACATTTTCTTGGGGAGGACTCCCATATTCCCTGTTTAAAGAAAAAAAATCACCTTGGTAAACTCATGGGAATTGTCCTGCTCTTAGCCAGCCCCAACTGCAGTCTCTAGGTGCCTGAGGCCAGCCACAGAATTATATATGTTCATTGGAGTAAGGGGTGGGGGAGACCTAACAGAACTTTAGTAAATAAGTGATCAGTTCACATTAATTTAGGACAGATCAAACAATGAAATAAACAGTGGCTGGCATTGATTTTTAAATACTGGTTGCCTATAAAACTGGAGTTTAGTTTACCCCTTCAAAATGCATCAACTTGCAAATCTGAACACTTAGCATTTAAACATTTTCTTGGGGAGGACTTCCATAGTCCCTGTTTTAAGAAACAAAAAAAGATCTGTCTGGTAAAATCATGAAAATGGTCCTGCTCTTAGCCAGCCCCAACTGCAGTTTCTACATACCTGAGGCTAGCCATACAATTATATTTTTCCTTGGAGTCAGGGGTAGTAGGAAACTTAACAGAACTTTGATATATCTTAATTTCATTTAATTTATTTTTTATTCTTGTAGGCCTGATGAGCAAACTGCCTGTTTTCACAGGCGACAAGTGATTAAAAAAATAACATAAAAAACATCATGTCTGACATATAATGCAATTACAGATTAAAAAAAAATACAACCATTCAGTATTACTACATTGCTGAAACTACTGTGAAACTACATGTGTTCTCTTGATGATGTTATCTTCCATGTAAGCCTTAAAATGCACCACAGAGCATCTAAAACCCCAGAGCTTCTGGGGGCCGCTCATAACACTGACACTGGGGTTGCCCAATCCCACAGTGTCTCCACCTGAAATAAAGAAAACCCTCCTTGGTAGTTTAATTTTTTTAAATAAATGCTGTAAAAATTAAAAACATCCATCAAGGTATGTTGCTTCCCCACCATAACTGCCCCTTAAGCCCAACCCATATTAATCTTCTGGCATGGGGATCTGCATCTAGGCCCTGTACAACAGCAATAGCAGCAGTGAACATCCAGAATTGACAAATGCTTGTTTATGTCTGAAATAATAAAAGGGGCACTCCTTTCAATATAACTTGGTGTTTGGTGTGTGTGTGAGAGTGTGTGTGTGTGTGTGTGTGTGTGTGTGTGTGTGCTGTTATGTGTATACATATGGGGGGGAGGGCTGTGTGGCCATCTATGTTAGAACCAGACTAAGTTATGTGGTGTCTCCCATTGACAGGGTGAGGTCATTTGAGAGTGTGGCCATTGAGTGCCTGGCTGGTCTGAGGTGCAGGATAGTTCTCATTTCCTGCCCTCCAGGTGGGATTGGGGACTTCTTGAAGGAGTTTGCCAAGAGGTTGTCGGACTAGGTGTTGCAGTCCTTGGAGATCCTTTCTTTGGGGACTTCAGTACTAAGATCAATGTCCCATCATATTCATTTGCAAACAAACGCCACCAACTCCCTTTGGAGTTGGGTCTCATACAGGATATTACCACAGCCACTCACTCAAGAGAGCATACACTCAACCTCATTTTTTCAGTGGGTTTGGAGATAAACAACATCTCTGTGGATCATTTTATTTGGTCAGACCGCTGCACCATTTCTTTCAGTGCTGGGGCCCTCGAGAAGCCATTTATGACTGTGAAAGTGATCCAATGCCATTTTAAATGGGATCTGGATCCAAATAGGTTTCTGAATCACAAAACTCCAAACAACAGTACTTATAGCTCATTAACAACTTGCTGTTGCCACTGAGATGCATGACCACTGGTGCAAACTAGCAAAGAACAGTTCATGACAAGTGGTTTTACACCCTGTATGGTTCAAACACAATTTATCAGCACACAGTACAAGGCAGGAGGCTGCTTTTGCTCACCCAACCATAGTTTCATGTTCAGTGTGATGTACACTGCATACAAAGAAAATTGCTTGCTCAGACAATTTTCTGACTGTTTCCTAAGTCCAAAACCAATTTTCATCATTTGCAGTACAATAACTCTCAACTGCTATGAATTTGGCATTGCACTATGAATTTTGCATTCAGATTTACCCTTGCTCCACAAATATTTAGCGATGTTCCTCAGAATGTTAGCACTATTTCTGGACACACAAACCATGAAAACATTGAACTTACTCAATAGACACATTCCTTAACACTAAACATATGTGTTCCACTATTCTCTGACATATTAATATTTAAAATAAGAATGTGGTACACATTCTGGCCATTAGCACTGAATTTTGAAGGTCAGTGCTATGATTTTTAAAGAGCTAGTGTGTACTGTCTGGAAACTGCCTGGAATTAATAGCAACTTTCAGATGTAGTTAGCTATCTCTTCTTATACCTCTAGTATTTTTTCTTTTCTGTTTGCTCAGTAGAAGATTTTCCACCCGGCAGTACTGGGGTGACGTGTGGAGCAGCACTCTACCTGGAGGTTAAAACAAGTCAGTTCTGTTCCTCCCACTACATCAGCACTGAGACCATGCTGACTGTGATATCACTAGTAACCGAGAAGAATCATTTCTGACTGCCAGATTATTTTCTTTCACATGAAGCAGCAGGGATTGGCTCTTCTTGGTTAATAGTGATGTCACAATTAATTTAATTTTGATTGGTAGCTTGTGAAAGTCATTGCTCAGGTTGTGAGGATTGTGGTGCATAAATGTGCTTGGTCACATTTCTGATTATGTAATGGGAGGTACAGAACTGATTTCTTTTAGCCTCCAAACAGTGTACTGCTCCATACATCAGCCCAGTACTTCCAGGTGGAAAATCTTCTAATTAGCAAACAGAAAAGAAAATAATTCTTCAGAAATAGGAAATGATAGCTGACTGTATCTGAAAATTACTATTCATTCCAGGCAGTAATCATAATCATGTCAGTACGGCCATGGATAATGGCATCCCTATGGATGTGATACTTCTCGACTACAGTAGAACATTCGACAAAGTTCCTCATGACATCTTACTTGACAAAATGAATGATATGGGATTTTCTTACTACATAATTAATTAGGTGTCAGGTTGGCTGAATGGAAGATATCAGCAAGTCAGAATCAATGGCACACTTTCTCACTCGCTGAGTGTGACCAGCGGAGTCCCGCAGGGGTCCGTGTTGGGACCCACCCTGTTTAACATCTTTATTAGTGATCTTCAGGCTGGCCCCGAGAATGTTCTCTCGAAATTTGCTGATGACACCAAGCTGTGTGGCTCTGTTCTTACATCGTTAAACAGAGAATCCATGAGGAATAACTTAAAATCCATTGAAGAATGGGCAGTTTTAAACAAGATGACACTCAATTCGGACAAGTGTCATGTTGCACACGTTGGTAAGAACAACCCTAGGCAGACTTATTTTCTGAACAATGTTGCCCTTCATGTGTCACCATTAGAACGAGATCTCGGGGTAATCATTAACAATAAAGTATCATCCAATGATCATTGCAAGATGATAGCTAGGAAATCCAATGCCTTGCTTACTCAGATCCAATGCTCATTTGTGTCTAGGACACAGGAATGTGTAATCCCCTTGTACAGAGCTTATGTTAGGAGTCCCTACTTGAGACAGGACATTGACGGAATTGAGAGGGTGCAGAGAAGAGCCACAAAAATGGTCCCTTATTTATCCAAACTAGACTACGAGGAAAGATTAAGGGTTACGGGGTTACACTCACTCTGCACAAGACGTACCAGAAGAGACCTTCTCCTCTTGTACAAAATCCAGAATTCTCAGGAGTTATTGCACCACTGTGGCTTACATTTCTCTACCAGTTGGACTTCCCTACGGTATCATAACAAACAGATATTTGTACCTAAAACTAAAACAACAAAAAGGTTAAACTACTTTACAGTAAGAACACCCAAATTGTGGAATCTCCTTCCACAATACTTAGTGGACAGCAGCTCTAATCTAGTCTTCAAAAAAAGGCTGGATTGTTGGCTCAAGTTTAACAACTTCAAGGTATAATTATCCCACCAATGTGGTGGGGGACAATCTCGATGGGCAGTAGCCTTCTTTTGTCCTTTGCAACCAAGTAAACCAAGTAAACCAAGTACACTAGCTCTTTAATGCTGAGAGGTTGAGAAGTATGTTCAGTACACATAAACCTCAGTATATGATGTTGCTGCAAAGGGACTCCCAATGGGCATTTAGCAGTCCCAGCCCATACTAACTGACATTTTGACATGGGGTCATACCTTCCCCAGAGCTATGATTATGTCCAATCATGAAGGTTTTTACACCTTATCACACTCTCCATGGAGACGGATGTCAATAGCTTTATTATTTGGGCAAGGTTCATTTAAACTATCCTGCCTGCATGTACATTGCTATTCTATTGGACACGTAAAGGGCAATACAGTGAATCAATTGTGCAAATATGTGAGGAACCCAATTAAAAACATTGTAACACACAGCTTTATGTATTTTTATTATAATTAATGAACCTCCACTTGATTTAGCACATCAATTAATATTGACACTATTACTGTCTATGAAAACACTCTATATAAATAAATTCTAAGAACACAAGAACATAAGAATTTGTCAGCAGAAGGAGACCATGCATTCCGTCTAGGCTGCCAAGATGTCTACACCCCTCCATCTACTGCTCTTGTTGAGGTGACTATATTGGCTGTCCCATGCCAGTCTGAATTCTCTGACAGTCTTAGTTGACACCCTCAGGTGACAGGCTGTTTCAAGGGTCCACGACCCTCTCTGTGAAAAAGTACTTCCTAATATTGCTTCTGAATTTACCACCAACCAGACATAAGTTGTGCTCTCTTGTATGCACAGTCTTATTTTCCTGAAAGAAGTTACAGGTATGTACTGTGTTTATCCCTTGAACAAATTTAAATGTTTCTATCATGTCTCCTCAGTTCCTTCTCTACTCTAGGGAGAGTAGATTTAACTGGCTGAGCCTATTTTCATAAGGTTTGTGGTGCAGTCCCTGCACCTTCTTGGTGGCTCTCCTCTGCATGTATTCCAGACAGTCTGCCCTTTTATAGGTGTAGCCTCCAGAGCTGCACATAGTACTCCAAGTGAGGCCTCAACAAGGACCTAAAAAGTGGAATGATCACCTCATGCTTTCTGCTAGTAATTCCCCTACCTATGCATCCAAGGATGCCACTTGCCTTAGTGCTGTTTTTTCACATTGGTTTCCTACCTTTAAATCATCCAATATCATAACTCCTAGATCCCATTCCATCTTTGTCTTTTCCAATTGCTGCCCTTACAGGGCATAGTTATTTCCTGATTTCCTCTTACTGAAGTGCATTACCTTCCACTTTTTGGCATTGAATTACAGCAGCCAGTTCTTGGACCATTCCTCCAGCTTTCTTAGATCAGCCTCCATTCCTTGAACACCTTCCTGTGTGTTCACCTTGTTGCAGAGCTTTGTATCATCTGTGAACAGGCAGCCTTTCCCTTTCAGTCCCTCAGTGGTGTCACTGATGAATACGTTGAAAAGGATTGGACCAAGCACTAATCCCTGTGGAACCCCACTGGTTACTCTCCTCTCCTGTGACAAGGTGCCATCTACCATAACTCTCTGAGTCCTGTCCTGTAGCCAGCATTTTATCCAGTTGACCACTTTCTGACCTACACCCATTTGCTCCAATTTATTTGCTAGCCTTCTGTGTGGAACTGTATCAAAGGCTTTGCTAAAATCCAAATATACCATGTCCACAGTCACACCTTGGTCCACTGCTCTTGTAAGCCAATGGAAGAATTCTATCATATTTGTTTGGCATGAGCATCCTGCAGTGAAGCCTTGCTACTTCAGGTCAAGTTTCCCACTTTCTTTCAAGTACTCCACTACCCTTTCTTTAAGCAATGTCTCCATTACTTTACCCACCACTGAGGTCAGGCTGACTGTGTGGTAATTTCCTGCTACCTTTCTGCTACCATGCTTGCGGAATGGCACAACTGTGGCCCTTCTCCAGTCCTGGGGCACTATGCCATCTTTCAGTGACTTGTTAAATAGTTTGAACAGTGGGGCTGCAAGTTCCTCCCACAATTCCTTCAGAACTCTTGGGTGTATTTCATCCAGCCCTATTGGCTTGTCCACCTTTAATTTAGACAGCTCCTCAAGGACCCTTTTTTTTGTAAAGATGCTGGTGTCTAATTCTCTGTTGTGGAGATGTGCCTTGGCTAGTGCTGGACCATAACCTTTGTCTTCATGGGTGAAGATCGAGCAGAAGAATTTGTTGAGTACTTCTGCCTTGTCTTTGTCATTTTCCACCAGCTGTCCATCTTTAGTTGCTAACCTGGTTATTCCTCCCATGTGCTTTCTTTTTTCTCATATATAATGAAATAATGTTTTGTTCCCCCCCCCCCTTCACTCCCTGCACTATTCTTTCCTCTGTCTGGGCCTTGTCTACCCTAATTGCTTTTTCTGCTTCCTTGAGTTTAATCCTGCATTCTTTTCTATCCTTCTTGGATTTGGTCTTCTTGTGCTTTCTATAAGCTTTTTTCTTATCTCTAATTATAGTCAACACCTCTTTGGAAAACCAAAGTGGGTTCTTTGATTGTCTGGATTTGTTTATTTGTTCTGCACATTGTGCCATGACTTTAGTTATAGCATTTTTCAGTTTTATCCTGGTGTCTTCCACATTCACTGGGGCATCAGTTACAAGCAGTTCCTTAATACTTTCCCTCATTCTTGGGAAATTTGCTTTTCTGAAATCGAGCACCCTGAGTTTGGTGTGACAAGGGTTGTGTGTGTTGTGAAATCAAGAGCCAGACTGACCTGTGGTCACTGGTGCCCAGGTTGATCCCCACTTACATGTCTGACACCCTGGCACTGTTTGTGAGTACCGGGTCCAGAATAGCAGATTCCCTAGTGGGTGACTCTACCAATTGATTAAGTCCTGCTCCCTGTAGTGGGATGAGGAATTCTCTAACCCTCTCTGAGGAGACAGTGAAGGTGGCCAGTCTACATCCGGTAGACTGAAGTCCCCAACCAGTAGTAACTCACCTTTGTCAGCCATCCTCAATATGTTTTATGGGAGGTCTGTATCCTTCTCAATCTCCTGTGTAGGGGGTCTGTAGATAACTCCTACCCAGATAGGGTCCCAGTTACCAGCTCCCAGAGTGATGCATAGAGCATCTTTATGACTGTGCAGTCCCTGGATTTCAGTTGCATTGATACCATCTCTGATATACATAGCCACCCCCCCACCTTTCTTTCCCTTGTGGTATCTCCTGAAGAGAGTGTATCCAAGGATAGCAACATCCCAGGTGTGGTTCTCTGTGAACCAAGTCTCCATGATAATGACCTAGTCAAAGTGGGCCTTGGTCATCATGGCAGTGAGGTCTGAGATTTTGTTTGGAAGGCTACAAGCATTAATGCACATTTCCTTCCATCCCTGGTTAGTCCCACTTGCTGTGAGATCACCCTCTGTTTTCATTTTGTGTCCTTAGTGAGCTTTCCATTTCTAGTGCATTTGGATCATCTTTGTGGAATTCCCCAACTTTTGTTACATGTAGTGGTTGTGATGTAGCATCCTGGTGCCATTGACATGTTTGATGATGGGTGAGGGGCAACAGCTGGTCCAAAAGATACAATGGTTGCTGGTGCCCCTTCCCCTACTACTAGTTTAAATGACTGATTAAGACATGGAATTTTTGACAAAGAGCGTGTGCCCCATCCTTTGTAAGGTGCAGGCCATCGAACTTAAATAACTCCCTTTCCCAGAAGTTCTACCAGTTCCTGATATAGCCATGCCCCTTTTCCAGACACCATTTTATAAGCCAGCTACTAGGACTTGCAGATGTCTCCTTCTCTGATCTTCTTCCTGCTAGTGCCCCTTTCCCAAACAGGCAGAATCTCTGAGAAGGAGATGCCGGATGAAAAGGAAGTTAGTTTTTCACCAAGTTTTGTTAGAATTTGCTTAGTCTCCTCCACAGACTGACTAGCTAGATCAGTTGAGCCAATATGGATCAGAATGTGTGTGTCCTGCTTACTACTATGCAAAATGCCCTTGATACGATCTCCATGCCAAGGTTCCTGGAAGGCATCTTACCACAATCTCAGATCAACTGCTTTGGTGGATGTGAGACTCTACTCCATGTATCATAGGGTCTCCTATTATTAGTACATGCTTTTTTTTGTCTTTGGTGGCCTTTGATTTGGTTAGTACATTATGTACAGTATAAACAATATCAGGATAATTGGTAGAAATCACTGTTCAATCTTACTTGCAAATGCTTTCTGAGAATTATATAAAACATCCAGAAAGCATTTGATATACTTCAGGTCCTCATAAACATTACGTTGCAAAACTGTGCAGTCTTTTGTCCTCATTTAAACATTTTGGGACCATTGTATTTTTTAAAGTAGTAGTAATGGTTTATTGTTCGTCCGAAAAACATTAAGGACATTATAATCACATAGTTATAAATAAATTAAAAAGATTATTTATTTATACAAGAGAGCATCGATAGGTTACAAGAATGAAAACAATAGATTTACAATGTCAGATATTAATGTATTATGTGATAATGGTATACACTAGATGTTTTGCTTCTTTTTGGCTCTAATGACAGTCCAAATAAATTTGGCTATCATTTCTAATTCAGTTTCTGTTTTTGAATGTAGAAGAATGGAAATTGGGTCATAGTTCAACTCCACATATTTCATGAAAAATTCTTCCAGTGTCGTATTCCTGGGTATATTATAAGGAGGACATAGAAAGATGACATGCTTGATAGTTTCTCAAAACCCCCTATGACAGGGGCATTATTCTGGATTGAGCATGTCATCTTTCCTTCATTTGTTAAAATAACTAAATAATGATGGAATAATATCAAATCTTGCCATGTTATAAGTTTTTTGAAATATGGTTTAGAGGGGATTAGTAAATAATATTCTATGCCATGTACTGATTTGTTGTCACTAAACCACGGGGCCTGTTTTGGGAATTTTACCATTTCCATGTCCTTTTTTGTGCCAGCCAAAACAGCTTTTTTTAAAGTGTCCTTAAACTGTGGGGAGATGATTATATCTCTGTTGTAATCTTTCCATAAGTGGAGTGTATTTTTTTACATGTTCAAAAGCTTTATTTAAGCAGTTTGAAGAAATGCCTTTGCATAACCAGTTGTTTTTTTCCAGTAGATATTCTTTGGGCAAATAAGTAGCAGAGTTATTTGTTAAATGTAGCAAGTAGGAGACAATTCTAAGTTCTGTTATATAGGCAATCTCTATTCTACCCAATTCTGCTCTGACAATAGCTGAGGAAGTTGATACTGGAACCTGTAAAATGGACTTATAGTAGTTCAGAAGTGGTGTTCACAGATTTAGAGTTGACTGAGTGCCCCAAACATCTGCTCCATATACTGTAGGAGGAGCAAGTTTAGCTTGGCTTCCCCTGCCCATGTAGTTAGTAAAATAGTATAACCACCAAATTTATAATTAAAACAGATTATTATCTTTGCGGTATGTTTTGCCTTAATATTCTGCTGGTTACAGTGTGAATTCCATTTACCATTTGAAGTAAACTTTAATCCTAGATATGTGTATTCATTAACAATTTCTATTTTATCCTTGAATAGGCTGAATTTATATTTTGTTCTAGTTTTCCCAAAAATTACTACCCTAGTCTTCTTGAGGTATAGTTTTAGTTACAGTGTTTCACATTTAATAAGTAAGTGATCTAGCTGAATCTGTAGACCTTTGCTGGTAAGAGAAAATAGTACTAAATCATCCGTATATGCCATTATATAGAGAGGCATGTTTAGGACAATGGGAGGGGTCAAAGCACTCTGACTTCTCAGTTTGTAACAGGGAATCAATATAAATACTAAAAAGATTTGGAGCAAGGAGACAACCCTATTTAACTCCCCTAATTGAACAAAAATAATCTGTAACATGGCCCTGTTTTTTATGTCTAATGACCATAGTTGTGTTTGAGTACAATAGATATGTAAGAATGAGTAGATTAAAAGGTAATCCCCTATTTATTAAGATTTTCCAAAGTGTTTTTCTGTTTACAGAGTTGAATGCTTGTGAAAAAAATCAATAAAAAGAGCAAAAACCTGGCCCGGTGGTGCAGAGAGCTGAGGCACTGGACACCACACCTCGAACCACGCCGGCTACCCGGGTTCGGGAATGGACTCAGGATGCTGGGGGTGGGCAGGGGAAGGAGAGGTTCAAGCATCCGGAGGACTGCTCTCCTCTCCTGAGGTGGGATGGGTGGGACACTTCGCTCCAGTAGTGACCCCGGTAGAGACCAGGGCACTGCAGGTAGCGGTGTAGGAGGGACAAAAAACACACCAGAACATGGAAAAAATGCTCTGGATTGGCCAGATGATGGCAACCGGTTCGAGTCACGTCCAAAGACTTCCTGCAGGGTCAGCCCTCATTTCAGCAGCACCAAGAGGCCGAAAAGGAAAAATAGTGTGCTGGATCGCCCCCACTGGTGCCTTCTCCCTCGGAGGAGAGGGACCCACTTGGTGAAGGGTAATGCTGAGCTACCTCAAGGTAAGGCTGCAATCTGAGGTGGAAATGGTGCTCGAGGAAGTTGGAGGGGGTGCAGAGAACCTAGAATGTCTGAAGGAGTGGCTAGATCCGGAGCTAGGAGAGGAGGAAATATAGACTCTCAAAAAAAAAAAAGCAAAAAGTTTGGATTTTCTAATACGTACATATTTCTCAATAGGGTGAACAAAGCAGTAAATGTTATTAATTGTCAAAACGTTAGCTCTAAACCCTGCCTGGTATTTGGATAGTGGTGCTTTGCTTTCAAGCCAAGAGAGTATTCAATTTAATAGTACTTTGTGAAAATGTTCGAGCTGATATAAAGTTGGCTTATAGGCCTAAAGTTGCCCAAGTCATATAAATAACCCATTTTATAAATAGGGACAATGATGTTTTTTGTCCATGTAATTGGAATAAACTTCTGTTCTAAACAGAGACTGAAAAACATTGTAAGGATGGGGACCCAAAATGGCATGTATTTTTTTATAAATCTCACCAGGGATTTGATCAGGGCCTGGAGCTTTGTTGTTTGTTAGATCCAGTATTGCCTCTTCGGTAGAGGATATTATTATAGGGGAGTATTCCAGGTCTGTCATCCTATTAAGAGATGAATCAAACAGTCTCAATGGTTCCTCTGTATTAAATATTTATTTAACGCGATGCACCCAGGTTTCTTTTAGAATATACATTGATAAGGATGATTGTGTGTCACATGTACCAGTTGCCACCAGTTTCCAAAATGTTTTTGTATCATCATTCTGGATAGCATTGTACATAGTTAACCATTGATTCTGTCTGAATTCTAGTTTTTTTCTCCCAGAATTTTTTTATTGCTATCTAGTTATTTAAAGTGGTAAAATTGTATCTAACTGGATTCTTCTCGTTTTTTTGTGGTCAATCTCATTAACTCATTTTTTGCCTTTTTACAGGAAGCATCAAACCAAGTTCATTCCAGACCTACCTTATGATCTTTATTGTATATTTCATTTTGATTTTTTCTTGGAGTTGTATGATTATTTTTTCCATATCCTGTAAAGATGTATCATTCAGATTGCCAATCATTAAACTTATGTTCATATCTGCAAAAATCTCCTCTAGTACATCCCATGTTCCATCTGTTGAACTAGCCTATTCCTTCTCTGGATATTCAAAGTAGTAAGAGGACAGTGCACATCTTCTCCTTCCAAATTTCCCCTTAGGAAGGAAAACTGGAGACAGAGATGTATAGAAACATAGAAACATAGAATTTGATGGCAGATAAGGACCGCTTGGCCCACCCAGTCTGCCCATTTCCCTACCTAATGGATAAGCTGCAGATCCTAGTTAACCAGCAGCTACTTCTTCCTACCCCCACCCCCTAGAACTGCCTTATGACTGTCCCATGCATGCTTGAATTCCACCACTGTTTTTGACTCCACAACCTCCTCCGGAAGGCCATTACATGCATCCACAACCCTCTCTGTGAAAAAATACTTCCTTAAGTTACCTCGGGCCTCCCCCCCCATCTTCAAATTGTGCCCCTTTGTTCTTGCACACCTCTTTTTTGAAAGATGCTACCGTCTTGGACTTTGTTGATTCCCTTGAGGTACTTCAAAGTTTCTATCATGTCCCCCCCTCCTGCCTTTCCTTGAGGCTATACATATTAAGCTCCTTAAGTCTCTCTTCATATGTCTTCTGGTGCAGACCCTGCACCATTTTAGTTGCCCTTCTCTGGACAACTTCCATCCTGTGTATGTCTTTGTGGAGATTGGGTCTCCAGAACTGCACGCAGTACTCCCGATGGGGTCTCACCAGCTGTCTGTACAGAGGGATAATAACTTCCTGTTTTCTACTGGTGATGCCTCTCCCTATGCATCCCAGTATCCCCCCAGCCCTCCTTACTGCCCTCTCACATTGCTTGCCAACCTTTAGGTCATCTGATATGACTACCCCCAGGTCCCTTTCCATTTTGTTGTTGTTAGTATCTCACCCCCCATTGTGTACTCTTCCCCTGGGTTTTTGTTTCCAAGGTGCATTACCTTGCACTTCTTAGCATTGAATCTAAGCTGCCATACATTTGACCATTCCTCTAACCTTGCCAAGTCCCTTCTCATCCTTCCCAACCCACCTTGTGCATCAACTCTGTTGCAGATCTTTGTGTCATCTGCAAAGAGACATACTTTTCCTTCCAGTCCCTCTGCAATGTAACATTATAAAGACATTGAAGAGGACTAGTCCTAATCTTGAACCCTGCGGTACCCACTAGTAACCCCTTTCTTCAGAGTGGACTCCATTTACTATTACCTCTGTGTCCTATTCTCCAGCCAATTCTTTACCCAGGCTGTCATCTTGGGACCCACCCCAGGCTGGCTAACTTGTATATTAATCTTTTGTGTGGGACTGTGTCAAATGCCTTGCTAAAGTCTAGGTAGGCCATGTCCACAGCCCCTCCCTGGTCTAATACTTTAGTGTCCCAGCCACAGAAATCTATCAGATTCATCTGGCATGACCTTTCTGCTGTGAATCCATGCTGCCTTGGGTCCTGTGCCCCTCTGGCCTCTAGATACTTGACAGTTCTTTCCTTCAGAAATGATTCCATCATTTTCCCTATCACGGAGATTAAACTAACAGGTCTATAGTTTCCTGCTTCTGCCTTGCTCCCACTTTTGTGAAGGGGAATCACATCTGCCCTCCTCCAGTCCTCAGGTACCACCCCATCCTCCCATGATTTGTTAAAAAGGGTAGTCAGTGGTGTCACTAGTTCTACCCTTAGTTCTTTTAGAATTCTTGGATGAATCCCATCAGCCCCATTGCTTTGTCCACCTTCAGTTTTAAGAGTTCTTTCAGAACCCTTTCTTCTGTAAATAGGCTGGTATCAACTTCTCTATCCAGAGTGTTTCTACTGTTTGTTTTAGGTACCTCCCCCTCTTCATTTGTAAATACTGAGCAAAAATATTTGTTTAATATCTCTGCCTTTTCACAGTCACCCTCTGCCCACCCTCTCTCCCCTTTATTAAGCCTCACTATCCCTCCCTTGGTCTTCCTTCGCTCCCTGATGTACCTAAAAAAGGTTTTATCCCCCTTCTTAACTGAGTTGGCTATCTTTTCCTCGGTTTGGGCCTTTGCTGTTCTGCAGCCTTCTCAGCTTCCTTTTGCTTTAACTGATACAGTTCTCTGTCCTGCTCCTTCTGTGATTCCTTGTACTTCCTGAATGCTTTCTTTTTCTCTTGAACCTTCACTGCCACTTCCTTTGAAAACCATAGTGGTTTCTTACATCGTTTTGTTTTGTTTATTTGCTTCACACAAAGGCTTGTTACCTCTGTGATGGCAGTTTTTATTATTCCCCATTGTTCTTCCACCCCTCCTTCCTGCCCATTTGCTAGTGCATTCCTTAGGCACTCACCCATTTTGGCAAAGTTAGCCCTCCTAAAGTCCACAGTATGGTCACTGTCTGTGTGCATGCTTATGTAAAGTGACTTAAAAAGACTATAATTGCCTGTAGAACATAAGGCATAATCAATTATGGTTTGTCCTTTGGGTGAGAAGTAAGTGGTGT
Organism: Neoceratodus forsteri; assembly: GCA_016271365.2. NCBI lineage: Eukaryota > Metazoa > Chordata > Ceratodontiformes > Ceratodontidae > Neoceratodus > Neoceratodus forsteri. The sequence goes on from CM057454.1 coordinate 59,814,860, forward strand.
TCCCATACTTGTCACCCGCCAGTCTACCATTTGAAATTCATACTATTTTGATTTCATTTCTCCACTGAACTTTAAAAGAGCATCATAGTTGTTCATAAACATAAATAATTCTCATATTTCCTATTTACTCCCTGCCCCAAAAAACAGCACATTGTTAATAAAATGGACCCATAGTTTTATTTATGATCTCCATTTATTCACGTCTCCATTCCATATGAATTTTTCCTTCCAATCTCCCACACAGAGAATAGCTGAGACAGGGCAAACATGGTCCCCAAGTCTGTACCATGATATTGTAGGAATAATGTATTTCTGAAAAGTCTGCCAAACAAGCAGTGAAGCTAGTTGGGGGGACTTGTTCATAAAACTTTTGCTCAAGTATGTGGAGGTTGTTAATATATAAACTTTTAATATCAAAAGGACATATACTGGTATTTACATCTGACTCAGTGTTTTCTGTTTTATTCAGGGCATGTCTCATATGTTCTACAAAAGATGGTAATTCATTCAAATATGGCCTTAAAAAGCAGCTGACGGCTTCAGAAGAAATTTGACAAAACATAATATCTAGACACAGCTTGGCTTGTAGTTCACATTGGTTCTGTATTCCCCTCCCCATTATTTATTACTGGTGCATGAAAACAGGATCTTTACTCTTGAAGAGTTAATCTAGTCCTGCTGCTTTCTCCCTACCTGAGATCATAATGCATTGCTTGTGACATCACAGATACTCCCATAGCAACAGACTGTGATGTCACAACACAGGATTTATGACTTGAAGTAGGGAGTAAGCTATAGAGGCAGATGAACTCTAAGGTATAAAGATCATATATCCATGCACATTTCTTCTATAATAAATAATGGGAAGGAGAAATATATTGAATATATATGGAATACAAGCTGAATAGTACCTAAATATCATATTTTTCAAAATTTTCTTTGAGGCGTCAGCAGCTCCTTAAAATAAATCAACAAGCTTTGACATGGGTTCCATGATTGATCCAATACTACTCACAATTAGACTCTAAGGTGGTACACTGAGGTTCTTGTGATCTATTAGTAAAAGACAGATTTGGGGTCTTAGTGGGCTAGTCACATTTAGAAATATTGGTTTCTAGTTTGGTGATCAACCTCTTGTCCATTGCTTCCTTGATTGCTGCACTTTCATGTTCATGTATTTGTTCTGTGGTGTGTGAAAGGTTTTTGAAATACTGTTTATTGTTTAGCTGTCTATACATCTCAGTGAGATACACCTCCTTAAGCCAGGAGAAAATGGTGTTTCCCTTGTCCACAAGCTTGCAGAGGTCTGGAACATCCTGCATTTCTGAAACTGCTACTTCTTCTCTCTTAGTGATGTTATTAATGTCCTGTATTTCTTTTAAATTCAGGCAGCTCTTCACATCTTTCCTTACCAGTTTGCTAAATGTTATGACAGCAGCACTCGGTGCTGAGATTGGGATGAAATTAGATATTTTCTTAAAAGGAGTTTCCTTTCTTATTATTGGCTCTTGATTTTGTGTAGGATTCTTTGAGTCCCAATTTCAGGCTATATATGTTGTCACTTTTGGTGCTGCATTATTCAGCACATGCGAAAAGTCAACTTTGAGGTGGAACTGGCGGTATAGTTTATATACAGCTACTTAAAATTTAAGGCATTCATTTTATTGCTCAGGATGGATGTTAGTCCTTTCTCGAGCATTGATTCTTGCTCGATGCCAAGGATTTTATGTGATAGATTTACAATTTCCATTCCATTTTACATTCTGAGCACCTCAGGCCTTGATGTGACTCCCAATATCTGCTGCAACTCCCTAAAGCTTTTACTCCTATTGCTGCCTTCTTTCACCCCTACTCCTGGGACCTACTGGAGCTCGGTTCTTCCAGTGAGTCCCTCTGAAAATCCAGTTCTAATCTTTGGTTGCCTTTGTCCATCTCTGTGTTCCAGTTTGTTCTTACCAGTAATGGCAAGTTAGCAACATGTTCCACTCTAAATTTTTCCAGCTTTCTATGGTCCTTAGGTTCCTTTCTCCTAGGCCCATATCACTTATTGATCTTTCCTTCTTTGTAATCATGGGCATCCATTTCATGCTTCTTCCTTTTGTATCCTTTTAGTCTATCTTGAAATTGTTTTCAAGTTTTTGCTCTATTGTGGCAATGAGATTTTTGAACTGGATTAGCGGCACATTTCTCCTTGCATTTTAGTTATTTCTATGATTAACTTGTCATATTCCTTTCATTTTGTTAATGACAGTAAGTGTCAAGTCACTGGATTCCTTATTGAATGCTTGCTCCCAGTCTTTAATAAAGTCATCATCTTCCATGTCAAATGAAGGGGACTTCTGGATTCTTAGCCCTCTTGGGATTTGCTTTTCCCTCCAATACCTACTCAGAGACAATGCATGGAGATGCATCATAACCTGTTTCTTTTTTAGTGCCTGCAAACTATTTATGCTGCTTATATCTGTGCTTTGGTTTTGTGTCTGTCCAAGGAAATCCTCATATTCAGAGGACTGAAAAGGTACCAAGTCCCCTTGTTCATTCCTATACACAAGAAACTCAGTATTTACTTCAGACTCCATACTGCCTCTAACTGCTAAAAGATGCCACTTAGTTCACTCTCAGAGCATAAAGTGATATAGCTGCCCAATCCAGCCCTGTGATCCCAAACACTAAACTACAAACAGCAATACGTATAACACATGAACAACTTGCTGTTGCCACCTGTAAGTGTGACCACTGGTGCAACATAGCTGGGAACAGTACGATATGTGGCAAGTGGGTTTTTTGTATATTTTTTTTTGTACATCTTTTTTTACCAGGAGAGACACAGTAAGCTGAAGCTTGTTTACAGGTGCGACCTGGGAGCACAAGGAAGTTAAATGACTTGCTCATGGTCACACAGTATGCAAGTTTTACACCCCATATGGTTCAAACACAGTCTATGAGCACACAGTAAAAGGCAGGAGGCTGGTTTTGCTTACCCAACCATAGTTTGTGATTCCCTTTGCAGCAACCCTGTGTGTTGGAGAGTACATGTGCTGAACAACTAATGAAAATTCAGTTTTTGATGTAGGCAATTGATCCATAAAATTGTTTGAGCCATCAGCTTCTTTGCACATGAATGTATATCACCCTTTGCAAATAAAACTATGATTGGGTAAGCAAAATCAACCGCCTACCTTTTAATGTGTACCAATAGAGTGAGTTTGAATCCTATGGGATTTAAAACTGCTTGCCAGGTTTTTGAATCTTTTGAACACTTTGAACATGGTTCAGGTCTCTACCAAGGGATGCGCCAGTGTGTTGGAGGCCTATAAGGGGGTGCTGTCCTTGGTGGTGAATTCAATGGTACAAATCTATTCATGCCAGATGGCCTCTTGCTGAAGAGTTCCCTGATTTTCATCAGAGCATCACAGGTTATAAGGTGTAAGAAGTCTCAAAAAAGGTGCAGACAAATCTGCCCTGGTGTAGCACTTGCTGTTCTACCAGGAGCTTATCAGGGTAGCAAAGTGATTGCTGCAGAGAAGAACTGCTCAGCCACACTTTTTCATGTAGTGAATACTTTATTACATCCTGACTGTCTACAGTTCAGACAACTTGTTTCCTTGGAGAGCTACAAGTAGTTAACTGAGTTATTCCAAGCCAGGATTCTCGGCATAGTGGACTAGATTTACTCCATTACCAAAAAGGTAAATGGAACAAGGATAGAAGGGAGTTGTCATGTGACCCATAAAATGGTTGGAAGGAGTTTTCCATATTGGATGAATAGGAGGTCCATAGTCTGTTCATGGGCTTTTTTATTATTTTATTTAAACAGCAGTTTGGAAAACCTTTGAGCCATAGGCTCATTTACAAAGGTACCTTGTCACAGTAAGACAAACCAAAATACACAGTATAGCAGTACAACACATAAGTATAACAGTAAATTAAGACATAGATACAAACAAGCTGGTACAGGTAGGATGGATGCAAACAATACCAGAGTTATGTCGTCCTTAGCAGCTTAGTAATAAGCTTTGTCATAAGTATCGAGTACGGCTTGTTGTGCACATGTGTATTCTGGATCCAGCACTCAAGCTGCTAAAAGGCTAGGTAGAGGTAATTGATATCAGTTTTTACAGGGATAGTCAATGCCTCTTTCAGGGAGGAACTTCTGGTGTCTGTGAAGATGTTGGCATATAAAGCTGAGGGAAGTCAGGAACTTTTCCCTGCTGTGCGTAGAGCAAAGTTCCCAACATTGCAGCAACTTTGCTGACATCCTTACATTTTGCAATAGTCCTAAGGTGGGCAAGAATGTTTAAAAAAAATATTTTTTTATGTAATGACAACATTCTAGAACTTTTAACCTGCAGTATTGCATTGCCCTAGCAGACTTCACTGTATGGCCCAGATATTAAAAGGGTTGTGCATGGTGCAACAGTGCTGCGCCATAACCCACCTGATACACCAGTCACGATGATATTCAAAGAAAAGTGCGCTCTGAAATCCCGATCCGCCGGGCCATCAGTAAGGTATGGCAGGCGAGGTGGGGCGTGTTCATGCATACCCTGCACAGCCGATATTCAGCCCGGGATGTGCAGAGCCATGCATGCACAACTCCTACCTGTGCCAGCACAAAGTTGATCCAAAAAAAAAAGGGACAACTGATGGCCACCCACAGGTGAGCTGCCACATTGCAGGGTGCAACACGGCAGCTGCCACCTGTTGGTGGCCGTCCAAGTTCTGGCTGCACCTGGTGGCATCCCCACATGCCCGATTGCGGGCATTTGTAAAAAAAAAAATATCTGTCCAATATCCCTGGTGGTCCAGTAGACCTGTCTGCCTGATCGTGGGCTAAGTTATAAAATCAGATCCCCGAAATCTCTGGTGGTCCAGTGGACCGCTGTCTGACTGATCGCAGGCATCTGTATAAATAAATGAATACTTCCAATATCCCTGGTGGTCAAGTGGACTGCTGTCTGCCCAATCGCGGGCATCTGTCTAAATAAATAAATAAATAAGCAATATCCCTGGTGGTCCAGTGGACCACTGACTGCCCGATTGTGGGCATTTGTATTAAAAACAGACCTATGTCCAATATCCCTGGTGGTCCAGTGGACCGCTGACTGCCCGATTGTGGGTATTTGTATTAAAAAAGTAATACTACCAATCTCCCTGGTGGTCTAGGTACCCCCCTCCCCCCTGCCTACTGAGCCACACACCCTCCCCTGGTCAGCGGCGGCAGCAGCACCCCAGCCGCCTGCAGCCCACCCAACTGACACGTCGATAGAGCTGTACACCCATTGGTCCAGTGATGGCCAATGGGCATGCAGCCTGTACCTACTAACATTCCAGATATGTGAATGAATCATTCACATATCTGGAATGTATGTATGCAACTGCATGCTTGCCCACTCACGCTCAGTGGACAATGGGGTACAGCCCTACTGATCATGTCGTCGGGTGGTGGGTGGCAGGTGGGTGGTGCTGCCGCCGCTGGCAACCGGGGGAGTGGGCCAGTGGGCTAGTGGGTGGGTGGGGAGGGGGTACCTAGACCACCAGGTAGATTGATAGTATTACTTTTTTTAATACAAATGCCCACGATCGGGCAGTCAGCAGTCCACTGGACCACCAGGGATATTGGACATAGGTCTGTTTTTAATACAAATGCCTACAATCTGGCAGTCAGTGGTCCACTGGACCACCAGGGATATTGGACCTATTTATTTATTTAGACAGATGCCTGCGATCGGGCAGACAGCGGTCCACTGGACCACCAGGGATATTGGAAGTATTCATTTATTTATACAGATGCCCGCGATCGGGCAGACAGTGGTCCACTGGACCACCAGGGATATTGGAAGTATTTATTTATTTATACAGATGCCCACGATTGGGCAGACAGCGGTCCACTGGACCCCCAGGGTTATTGGAAGTATTTATTTAATTATACAGATGCACGCGATCGGGCAGACAGCGGTCTACTGGACCACCAGGGATATTGGACATAGTTCCTATTTTTTAATACAACTGCCTGCGATCGGGCTGTGGAGCACATTGCCGGCTGCAGGGGGCATTAGTCCCCGATGGCTGCTGCCTGGCAGGGCGCCAGGTGCAAGTCGTCGGGGATCGGCGCACCTGCATGCAAATGGGGCCATAATGACATGCAAATGGCCCCATTTGTGCCTTGCATACATTATGGCCCCATTTGCATGTCAAATTTTGAATATCGCAGTTGCTGTGCATGGCGCAATGGAAATTGTGCTAGCGTATCCCCATGCTCCACTCTGGCCACTTGCGCTGGTGCAGTGCCACTGTGCCATGCACACTGTGGGTGGCCAGGGTGCGATATTCAATGCTGCTGAGCCATGGTGCAGCTCCTTTGAATATCGCCCAGTCCACACCCCTGCGCAGCCAAGTTGAGCTACACCCAAGCTTGCGCCACAACTTGGCGCAGTTTGAATATCTGGGCCTATGTGTATATAAGCACAAAACTGTGTTAATGCACCAGTTATGGTTCAACTTACCACCATAAAAGTAGGAAAATGTGGTTTTAGGGTTTCCAACCCTAACCCCCCAAGCAACAAACAGACAAGACTACACCAGGAACTACAGACAGCCATCATCAGGTAAGACAGACATCATACAACTATTTGTAGATGATACAAATGCAGTAGCACTGATGTGTCCTTCATGAATTTGTATCTGTGGTATGTGCACTGCAAAACATACACACTCACTTCAGACTGCAGATAGAAATACACAAAACTCAAATCACAACACTGTTTCTGTGTTCAGAAGCACAGGCCCCTACAGCCACAGTTACAAGTCCACATTTCCCAAATTACAAAGAGTTCTTATGTCTGCAGGAGCCCAGACCCCTATGGAGCCAGCACTTCTGTAACCACAGGTACTCATGCACACTGTAAGACATACACACAGTTCTGGCTGCAGATGTAAGACATACAAACCAACCTCTGGTTGCAGAAGTGGAGGCCCAAAAAAATCCATGATACCAAAATTGCAACAGAACTGATGCCTGCAGAAATGCAGGTCCATCTGGAGCTTGCACTTCAGCAGCTGCATACAGAAATTCATGATGACCAATTTGCAAAAGTACTTCTCTCTGCAGAAACACCAGCTCCAAAATCTTGGGTTATCAGCTTATGGGGGGAGGGTGCATTTTCCAGGGCATGAGCTGAGACTTTCACTGTCACACACAAAGTGCTGCAACAGGAGGATATTCAGCTCACACCCAAAATATTGGTTACTACTGTAAAACATATTATTTTTGTGTTCCTGCACCATTGTGATCATTAATTGACAGTAGAAATTAAAGTGCAAGTGTGTTGTTATAAAGTTAGTATAAACACTGCTCTTTACAATAATGCCAAAACAAAGCTGTGGCCTATGATTTGCAGATTACATTTCTCAGTGTTCACCCTTCCCCACTGGGTTGTCACTTTAAAAAAAGTGTTACTGTTTGTTGCCAGACATCTGAGTGCTGCTGCCTGCTTGACTGCCATCATAGTTAGCTTGAAACACCAAAAAAAAGACCTGTTGTCCTGCAACCATGGCTCAGTCAATTTTCACTCCAATTAAATGTATTTTATTGCAATAATTAAATTTAGAAAATATTCTGAAATCTAATTGTAAATACAAAGACAACATCTTTTATTGCTGGTCCACAAGTAGCCCATCAGCTTGGCACATGAGCAGACTGCATTCATAGTCAGCAAGGGGAACTTAAAATGGCCTGTTGAAGCTTTGATAGATCAAAGGCAATAGGCAAAATAGTTTTTTGGCATTTTACATGAATGGTCATGTGTTTGCATCCTTTAATAATGCACCTACTTGGTGTGGCAGTTAGGATTGCAGTCTGTTTTCCATGGTACTTTCAACATTCACCACCAACAAAACCCACTTCCATTAACAGCAAATGTGCCTAATGCGTTCACATATAATCAGTCAAAACTGATGGTTGCAATGACTGTTTCACCAACAGACAACAAATCAACTACCTAAATTACCAGCCATTTGACATTTCCCACATCCCATCCAAGCACATGCCAAACTTAATGGCTGGTGAGATCCCATTTCTCACACCAGACTCCCCACATCCCATAACTTTTTCACTCAACCAGTACTGGTAAATAAAAAATCTGATGCATGAGGATTGACCCTCCCACACCCAGCACACACACACACACACACACACACACACACACACACACACGCAAACATGAACATACTAACATACTAATGTGCCAGCACAAACAGATCACCCAGTCTATTTATGTCTGTTTATGTGCAGCTAGCAACCCTAGCCTGCAGCTGCCCCACCCTCCTATTTGTCATCCCACTGCCACCCCCCACCGCCCCCACTCTCCCTGGTCCCTGTCCCATGCCCTTTTGAAGCTGTTCACAGATTTACATGATACCACCCATTCTGGTAGGGCATTCCATTTTGCTACCACTCTCTCTGTGAAATAGTGTCTCCTCATTTCCTTCCTAAATCTTCCCACTCTGGTCTTAGCGCATGTCCCCTGGTGACCTTCCCCCTCCTTAACTTAGAGACCCCATCTGCCGCATCCTTATTGATTCCCCTCAGATACTTGAATGTCTCTATCATGTCCACTCTGTCCCTCCTATCCTCCAGGGAGTACACATTCAGGTCTCTCAGCCTGCTGTCATAGTCTGTCCCTTCCATTCCACATATCATCTTTGTTGCCCTCCTCTGCACCCCCTCCAGTAGCCTGATATCATGCTTTAGGTATGGCCTCCACAACTGCACACAATACTCTTAAGTGTGGCCTTACCAGCGACCTGTAGAGGGGCAAGATCACCTCTCTTCGCCTGGATGAAAAACCCCTCGCTATGCACCCCATCATTTTGTTCGCTTTTGCAGCTGCTCTCCTGCACTGGGCACTTAAAGCCTTCATTGCAAATAATAAGAAAATAGTAACTTCCAGTATTCTTGAACTGACTCCCATCTCTGCAGAGCAAATACATTTTTTTTTAACTCTATAGTTATGGAAGTTTATAAAAAAACGTACAATAAGCAGCAGCGAAGAGTTAGCAATGTACAGTCCAACAGTTATTCAGTAGAACAATAAGGACACTTTTCCATCTATTACAATGTGGAGTGTAACCTAGAAAAGAAATCTATGAAATCTGAAAACATTATAAATGGTGAGTTGTACCACAGGACCATCCTAGGGTCATAAACTTTAAATAATAGAAAGCTGATTATTATATAAATTTGATATTATGGCCCAAAATCTCTCCTTTCTTACAGCACACATGATAATGCAATCTATTGTCTACTGAGATTTTTCTAATGGCAAATACATGAACTGTAAATTGGAAAAGGTATTTCACATGCAATTATCAGATTTTAAGATCAAAAACCTTTCAAGAGAACTTGTAACCTACTAGCAGAACAGCACACTGCAGAGATTCCTCATAAACAATGTGAAGATTAAGTCTTGTGGATTAATTGTGGAATAAGTCATTACAAAAAGGTTAACACACAGAGTTACCAGCAATGAAGAAATGGGAAGTACATTGGAGTGGGGACAAATCTAACCGCTGTACTGCCTAAATAGTTCAACAATTTTACATGAGGAAAGGGTGGGAAGCCAATCGAAGCTGGTGGGAAAATGGACTTGTAAAGAAGAAGGCAGAGTTTTATGAACAATGCTTGTGGGAGCTGCCATTTTAAGTGCAATTATAGAGTTATTCATGTGTAAAGTTTTAGCTATTCTTCCCCACACCAAAACCCGGCTGTTCTGGAGTGAAGAAAACGAGCTAGCAAGCATATTATAATCTCAGTAAAGTAAATATTTCATGTCCTCGCTTCTGAACTCCCATAGCCCACCAACTTATTTATAATGTCCCAGCAATTTGGTTTTCATTTTCTGAGGAATATTGGTCTGGAGCTCAGCAGTGGTTAGTCTTTAGGCTCTCCTCTAGCTGATTTGCATTCCTTGGGTCTGAGAAAATGTATTCTTTACAGCCAGTGGTCACACACAGTCTGGAGGGAAAAATTCAAGAGTGGTGCATTTTCAAGTCTGGCAGAGTATACCGGACTCCATCAAACACTTTGTGTTTCTGTTGGATAGAGTAGCTCATATCTGGATAGATGGAAATAGATGATTCAGAAACTTAAATGAAGCCATGGCACATGGCTGCCCAAATAACTCTTTTTCATGTACTCCATGGAGCGCCACCAGGATAATTCACAGCCCTGCATCTGCTTGTTGGGATCTGTGTGGCTTTATCCTGTAGACATTTTCTAGGTAAAAATGAAGAATTTCTTTAGGTAATTGCAGGTGCTGTTGACACCTTTTAGCAGTAAATCCTTTGAGATCCTCTCCTTCCACTTCCTCCAGAATGTCCAAGATTTGTAGGTTTTTGGACTTTTGCAGGTTCTCCATGTTCTCCAAAAGCTGTTGGAGCAAAATATTTTCCTGTACCATTTTTTCAATTGCTTTCACAGCTTTTTTTGAGTCCCTTGGAATGGCTGACATCTGTGACCCAGTTAAATTCATATTGGTTTCCACACTGTGCACTTGGTCCTACAAACCATCCACTTTTTTATCAACATTACTGTTACAGCATCCTGTTCACAGTGGCAAGGACACCTCCAAGGCCCCGTCATCACTCACACCCACTGTTTTCAAGGCCTCACCAGATTTGTTCTGTCTAGGTTGATTTTTTTTCTTTTAGGTTTAAAGAAACCTGTACTTCCAGTGGAGCCTTTTGGTTTTCCCATGCTGCTCACCTCTCAGATCTCAATCTATGTATGAGGGTTTGGAATTTCCAAAAGAACTCAAAAAGGCTTAATTTTATGCTTTTATAGAAGCAAGCTCGGAAGCTCTGAAATCCCACAGTTGCTTCCTGTTGCTGCTCACCAGCAACCACTCTAAAATACAATTTCATCAGTTTTTGAAGGGTATTTTGTTCTTTCAACACAGAGATGCATGGCATAAATGGGTGATGTGACATCATGTTCCCATGCTAATGCAGCTCTCATGGACAATAAGATTTCAACAAGCATAAAATGGAGCCAAAAAAACATTGATCACATAGGGTCAGTGGCCACATATAATGTATAGGGCCTACGGGCAGACTGGATGGGCCTGGCGGTCCTTATCTGCTGACAATTTCTATGTTTCTAGGTCTCTATAAAGTCCCCAGGGTAGTCACAGGGTGCTAACATGAAGAGTGAAAACAAACTAAAGAAAACCCCTATAACCCTAATAGCTACAGGAAAAGAGTTGTCTGTTGACATGGAAACAAATAAAATGTACATGGTATAAGGGTGTAGTTTTCATTAAATCATGGTCATGCAATGTCTGTTGACCAATATTGTGTGACCCCCCCCCAAAGTCAGAAGCTTACCTGAGGGCCCCGAGTCATCTTGCCTCCAAAAGCTCCTGCTGCCAGCATTTGCCTCCTCGCTCCTCTGGCCTGATCCTGAACTGCCAACAGCACCATGGAGCAAAATAACTTTATTGAGGCTCCTCAAGTGCCTGATCTTGTGCAGCCTGTAATCCAGTTGCATCCTTGCTCCCCTGGCCCAATTCTGGATTGCTGCCATGGATGGGGAGTGTACCAGACAGTTTCCAGTGCCTCAAACACTTCAAGTGGAGCGGCCAGTGAGCCACCAGAAAGTTTGCTTCCCTGCCCCCTTGAACTGCTGCACAGTAGGATGGGGAGCAAGGAGAAGGTGGCAAGATGTTCTTGGTGCCTCAAGCTCCTCCCAGGGAAGCTGTGGCAGAAGTACTGCTCACAACCTCTCTTCCCAGCCCCATCAGACACCAGTGGGAATTGGGGGGAGCACAAAATAAAACTTTAGAGAAGCTCCCTGATCCAATGCATGCCTCCAAAGCATTGGGGAGTACTGGGGACAACATGGCCACTGGGACTACAAGTCCCATAATCCCTAGCAGCCAAAAGTGCCACTTTTCAGAGACTGCTCCTGCTGGAAAGCCCACAGAATGGAGCTTCCAATGGGGCTCCTGCCTCCCAGAAGATTCTCCTGGCCCTAGAGACCACAAGAAGGTACCAGGATGGTCCTAGCCATGCAGCCAGATGCTGCCAAGACTGTGTATTTTTGTTTATAATGGACTAAGATGAATAGTACTGTCTGGGACAGCCATCTTTCCCGAGGTCTGCTTGAAGACAGCGTAGAACCCTATTAGTAGCAGCAGTACATGCAAACAGAACGCAGAGCTATAGACTAAGGTGGACCAATGAGGGGTCAAAATTCAAACTAAACATTCTGGGGTTGATAGTTTGACACTTGGTCTTTTCTGTGAGAGTTTTGAAGAGGAAATAACTGATTTTGACAGCTCCTGCTGCTTTCATAGTCAAGAGACATTTAGTTTGTGCCAAATCAAATTGAGGACTTCAGAATTTATTGACAATGGTCTGGTAAATCCCAGAGACAAGGGGATTTACCTCAGTCTGCCTGAACTGGTGATATTTGGCAATCCAGATATCACTGACTGCTGAAAGAAGTAGTTTATCTGAGCTTGCATGAGTTAACAAAATCCTCTGCCTCACTGTCCTGATACAAGAGACTGTGATTCCTTCCAGGGGACCTAAGCTCTGAGGTCCTGCCTGCCTGTTCAGCTGCTGGCCTACCTGCAAGGTGGGTAAAGAAAAGTCCCTCTGTGGGGTGAAGATGACAGTCTGTCTTCTGCCAAAGTGGGTGAAGACAAGTCCCTCTGAGGGGTGAAGATGATGGCCTGCCTACCTGTTGAGGTGGCTGAAGACAAGTCCTTCTATGGGGTGAAGAGAATAATCGTCTGTATCCACACTAGTTCTACCTGGTCTTCCAAATTATCTGCAAGGGGAGAGATCCTCCAACTCCTGCATCTCCTATTAACAGAAAGGTTTTCAGTACCGGGTTTTACCCAAACAAATACTTTTTCTAACTGTGCAGCTAGCTAACTAGTTAACTTTCCATCTGGGCTTCCTGTGTGACCTTAGCTAGGCTCACAGCAACTGTTATAGCCAGGATAAACTGTATTCCTACACCCCCTGGTGTAGTTTGTACTTTGCATTTACAGCATCCAACCATTGCACCGGTGCTGCACCCAGTCTCTACTAGTCACAGGCCTGCATCTCATCAGTGTGCACTCAAGGTATTTGGTAGTTCCCACAGTGGCTGTGGGAATAACTGGTGCACCAGTGGGGGACAGGGCAGGGACAGAGAATACTGGGATGTAATGTACTGTGGTATCTGATTATTCTGCTTGATTACAGTATTTATTATAAGCTTGTTGCTGAATGCTTTACTATCCTTTGCATCCCTTGTTCCTTACCTCATTATCCATACCCAAAATAAACCCCTTTGGTTATTTTCCTGCAACTTGCTGAAGTAATTGCATTATGGTGTAGTGTAATATTTGCATGCTTAGAATATAATTGGGGAAGGGGGTGTATACTTTTCTACCTATCACCAAGGGAGGGGCTGTATTTCTTTTCCTGTGGGTGATCACCCTGGCATTACATTGCTATAAGGAACCCTATGGGTGGAGGTACTGCAACACTTGCCAAGTCAATTCTAACCATGAGATCAGCGCCAACCTATATCCCTTAGGCAGCCTCACTTATGAGTGGGTTTGCATATAGAAGAGTAGAGGTGGTTATAAAATTGGAGGCTACCACTGGGATCTTTGGACTTTTCTGCAGCACCTTTCTTTTTATTGGGAAAAGTCTGGTACCCTTCCCCAAAAATTTCAAAGTTATGATGGATCACTTCTCATTGAGAGACTGGTGCTAGGGTGTAGACGTTGATTCAAAAAAAGCAATTTTGGTACAAGGGATCTCTGATGCAACCCAAGGAACTGTGTTGAAAGTGTCATAGGAAGCATAAAATGTTTGGGAAAAGTTATTGAACATGGGAGGATTTACAGTTCTGCTTAGCAAGCCTTTCGAGTTTTGATGGAGTGCCAAGAGGATGTTGACCCTTCCAGTGTGCCTGATCAGCTCCCTGCTGATGGAGACCTCACCCCATGGGTCTTAGTTACCCATACCAGACTGGATCCTCCCCCCAAGGGCCCTAAAGAACCAGGTGACTTTGAAAAGAAGTTACACTCACTGTTAGTCAATGAGGGAAAGATGGTTAAAGATATTGCAGCTATGTTCCCAGAAAGTGACCCTACAAAGACAAAACCCATTGGTGAACCCCGGGTTGGAGGACCTGAGTGGTCACCTTACTTGATTCTGCCTTATGAACAGTATGGAAGACTGCATACTGTCTCTGGCACTACCCCGCTCCTTCTGGAAAGGTTGACTATGAGAGCTGGATTAGTCAAGCCAGCCAGATGGAGAAAGTATAGCTATGTTCAGATGACAAGAAATGCAAATGCATAGTGGAGAGTTTGAGGAATATGGCACTGGATGTCATCTGATCACTGCGAGCCAGACAACCAGATTGCACTGCTACTGACCATCTCACCATACTGAGAAGTTCCTTTGGAGCATTTGAATGTAAGGAAGACCTAATTTTTCATCTTGGAGCCACCACCCAGAAAGCAGGAGAGAAAGTGTCCCATTACATGACCCTAGTAGAGACAATGATTCGTAAAAGTAGTTGAGGCTGGAGGAGAAACCCCTGCACAAGTTGCCCAAATGAGACTCGATCAAATCTTATGAGGTGTTGTGTATTCCCATTGGACTCTGATAACTCTGAGCCTAAAAGAACGCTGAGCAAATCCTCCTAATTTCAGACAGCTTCTTGATGAGGTGAGGGAGGAAGAGTCACAGGAAGCCATTGCCAATTCATTGCGAGCACCTACTGGAAAAGTCTTCACTTTGCAGCCTCAAGTTGACAGTTGCCAAGAACAAAATAATATCTCAGACCTGAAAACACAGTTAAAAGTACTCAGTGTCCAAGCCATGCAGATGACACAGACACCTTACCCACGAGCCAACTCCATACCACTTGGGCATGGACACCCGCTGAATCCTTCCTCTGATCCAAGGGTCAGCCCTCAATCCTCAACTGTACCCAGAGGTGAACTGTTTTCATTGTGGAGAAGATGGACATTTTGCACAAGATTGTGTTAGGCCTGAGAATCAGCAGCTAGTGCATCAAAAATGGGAAAGACAGCAACAACCACAGGGAAATGACAAGGGATCCCAGTGAGGAAGTGGCCTGGGACTTCAAGGGTGAACAGCTTCAAAACATGTACCAGCCTTACTGCATCTGTCAGAAACAAGTTACCAACAAGACAGAAGGGTCCTACTCTTACCATAAAGATTTCTTTTGAGGGATAACCTTGTGATGCCCTCCAGGACAGTGGATCACAGGTCACCAGTATTTATCGATCTTTTTACTGGACCTACCTGAAGCACTTGCCTTTGCAGCCTCTAGAGGGACTTTCTGTGCAGGGATTGAGCAATGCCAGCTACTCCTATGATGGCTACATTGCTGTGCAAATTGAATTTCCAGAGACTTTTTCTGGAATCCTTAAAAAGATTGACACCTTAGCCCTAATTTGTCCTGATGCCCAGAAATTGGACAAGACATTGGTGTTGATTGGAACAAATACCAACATGTTTGGGTGCATGGCTCACCTGTACCTGTAGAAGGCAGGGGAAAGAACCTACCAATTCATGCCACTGTGAGTACTGCCCTCCTGGGGAGGGGGAATAAGGCCTGCAGCCACTCAGCGGAGATTGTTGGAGTCATCAAAAGAGAAGGTGAAAGATCCTCTGTTTGTGCCCCCTGGTGCCGAGTGCATACTGGAAGGAGCTGTAGATTGCAATGAGTCACTGTCAGACCAAATCATTGTTGTGGAGTCACCAGGAAGAGGTCTGCCAAATCGTCTGATGGTCCAGTGAGTAGTACTGCCTGGAACTGACATGATGGTCAAGACGATCAATATAAAGCTAAAGAATGAGACTCACAAGGATTGGATGGTGCACTCTGGTACAGTAATAGCCTATTTCTACATGGCTGATGTGGTCATGGCCACATCCTCTCCAGAGAAGACTACTCAACTGGATGAAGGAGTGTTCAATTTCAGTTCATCTCCCATTCCCACAAGCTTTATGAACTGATTAAAGAAGGAATTGGTAGAGTGATCAGATGTATTTTCCTGCCATGAATGGGATGTAGGGTGTGTGAAAGGAGAGGAGCATCACATCTACCTACATGATGATTGCCCATTCCATGAAAGGTCAAGAAGATTGGCACCCACAAATACTGAAGATGTTAGGCAGCATTTGCAAGAGCTCCTGAAAGCAAGAATAGTAACTAAATCTTGCAGTCCTTACGCTCTCACCTATAGTCGTGGCCTGGAAAAAGAATGGTGCCATAAGAATGCACATTGACTATCACACTCTGAATCAGCAGACAGTGGCTGATCAATATACCATGCCTAGAGTGCAAGATGCCTTAGACAGCCTTACAGGTAGTAGATGGTTCTCTGTTCTGGATTTGCACAGTGGTTACTACCAAATACCAATGGCTGAGGAAGATAAGGAGAAGACTGCCTTTATTTGTCCACTTGGATTTTACAAGTTTATGCATATGCCACAAGGAATATCTGGTGCCCCAGAAATGTTCCAGCACCTGATGGAGAAGGTGGTGGGTGACATGAATCTCTTAGAAGTCTTAGTTTACTCTGATGACCTGATAGTGTTTGGGAGAACACTGGAAGAACATAAAACCCGACTACTCAAGATACTGGACCGACTGAAGGAACACGGTCTAAAACTCTCCCTGGACAAGTGTCAGTTCTGCCAGACTTCTGTTAAGTATGTGGGACATACTGTTTCTGATCAAGGTATCAGCACTGATCCAGAAAAAGTGAAAGCTTTTACTAAATGGCCTAGACTCACCAATTTGAAAATGCTTCAGTCTTTCTTAGGATTTTGCAGGTACTACTGGAGATTTGTAAAAAACTACTCATCAGTGGCGAGGCCTTTGCACAGACTAACTCAGGGATATCCTAGAACTCAGAAGAGCAAACATCTAGAAGCCACAATGACATCCTCGAGTGAATATTTCAAGACCAATGAACCTTTTGGGGGCTGATGGACTGATGAATGTGAGAGTGCATTTCAAGAAATTATTCAACTCCTAACAGAAGCTCCTGTTCTAGCATTTGCTGACTACACCAAACCATACACTTGTCACATTGATGCCAGCAAGGAAGGGTTGACGACATACTCTACCAAGAACATGACAATGGAATGAGACCAGTCGCCTATACCAGTTGCAGTTTGACTTCCTCTGAAAAGAACTATCCAGTCCATAAGTTAGAGTTCCTTGTATTGAAATGGGCAGTGACTCATTAATTCCATGAGTACCTGCATGGAGCCAGATTTGTTGTGCTAATTGACAATAACCCACTTACATATGTTCTGACCACCACCAAGATGTATGCCACTGGGCATAGATGGATCTCTGCACTATCAGCTTACAATTTCCACTTGCAGTATCAACCTGGGCAAAACAACATAGATGCAGATGCACTGTCCAGACACCTCCATAATACTCCTCCCACGGAGGGGCCCTGGACCTATATATCGGAGGATGGAGTGAAAGCATATGTCAGATGATGGTAACTGATGACTGACCTGCTATTACCAACCTAGACTGAGCTGTGGACCCACTTGGAGTGCATCCTGATGCCATTCCGGAAGTGTACGCACAATTCACCACACTGCACAAAACCTCCTTGCCTCATTTATCTCCTACAGATTTAAGAAAATCACATTGAGCAGATCCTCATTTAAGAGACGTTAGCTTAGCCAAATAAAAGGGGTTGTCCTTGTCTCAAGTCAAAGCAAACCTGCCAGATGTATCACTTCTCATGAGAGAGTGGGACAAGTTTTCGTTAAAGCATGGATTGTTGTATTGTATCTCCAAAACACAAACTTAGTTTCCCAAAGAGAAAATGATGCTGCCCAAAAAGTGTCGCTGAATGGTTTTGCAAGGACTTCATTAAGACATGGGAGAGTTGGGAATTAATAAGACTTTGGGACAGGTACAAGACCGCTTCTACTGGCCTTGTATGGCTATGGAGGTGGAAAGACACTGCAAAAGCTGTAATAGGTGCATCACCAGTAAAACTATCCCAATGAGCAGCGTCTCTTGTAAACATCACCAGTAGTGGGCTGATAGATGAGGTCTGTATGGACTTGCTTTCCCTTGAACCTGATTGGAAGGGGATCAGTAGCATTCTAGTGGTAACAGACTACAACAACTGCTATTCCCAGGCTTTCCCCACAAAAGACCAAACAGCAACCACTGTGGCTAATGTATTGTGCGAATAGTATTTTGAGCACTATGGAATCCCCAAACACCTGCACTCTGATCAAGGCAGAGACTTTGAGAGTCACCTTATCAAAAAACTCACAAGCATTATGGACATCAAGAAGTTTCGTACTACTCCATACCACCCTCGAGGTGCCCCTCAGCCAGAGAGATTCAACCGAACACTATTTAATATGCTGGGAACATTGGATCCTAACAGAAAGCCATACTGCAGCAAGCAAGTATCTTTCTTAGTCCATGCCTACAACTGTACTAACAAGCATTTGTCAATGCCGAATGTTTATTGCTTATGTATGCTATTTAGGTATTTGGAAGTGAAAGTACCATGCCTAAGAACTGTCATGTGCCCCCCTAAGACATCCACTGTATTTTCCTGTTCAGTATTCACAGAAGAGGGTGAGGGGAGCAAGTTCAACAGTATAGCAGTTGCAAAGGCATGAAGAGGTTGACAATAGTCCATTCTGCAGGCAGAAGAATCCTGCAGAAGTTGAGTAAATTGAAGGTGGACAAAGCAATGGGACCAGATGGCATACACCCAAGGATATTAAAAGAACTGTGAAGGGAACTATCAGTACCTGTGGCAGCCATGTTCAGTAAGTCATTCAACACAGGGGTGATACCAGAGAATTGGAGGAGGGCACATGAGGGCCCTCTTTACAAATTCAGCAGTAGGGAGGAGGCGGGGAACTATAGACCAGTCAGCCTCACATCAGTAGTGGGGAAGATCATGGAGACATTGGTTAAAGAAAGGATAGTGGGGCATGTAGAAGCCATCAGAGTCCAGGACCATAGGCAACATGGATTCACAGTGGGGAGGTCATGTCAGACAAATCTAGCGGATCTCTTTGACTGGGTGACAAAGGAGGTAAATCAGGGTGGGGCAGTGGACAGCACTTACCTTGATGTAAGCAAAGCCTTTGACAATGTCCCACATAGGAGTCTGATAAACTTGCTGAGTAGGTGGAGCATGGGGGAAAGGGTGGTAAACTGGGTTAGAAAATGGGTAACAGACATGAGGCAGACAGTGGTGGTAAATGGGGTACAGTGTGGGGAGAGGGGGCGACCAGTGGGGTGCCACAGGGATTGGTCCTGGGGTCAGTCCTGTTCAATGTCTTCATTAGTGACATTTCAGAAGGGCTGAAAGGAAAGGTCTGCCTGTTTGCAGATGACACTAAGATCTATAACACAGTGGATACCCCAGAGGGGGTGGAGAAAATGAGGACAGACCTGGAGAAGCTTGAGAAATGGTCTGAGGACTGGCAACTGAAGTTTAATTCAACAAAGTGCAAAATTATGCACCTGGGACACAGAAACCCTGGGGAAAGGTACAGGATGGGGGAGTTGCTGACAGTCACAAAGAAGAGAAGGGACCTGGGGGTTCTTATTTCAGATGACCTGAAAATGTCAAAGTGGTAAGGCAGCTGGGAGGGCCAGTGACATGCTGGAGTGCATAGGCAGGGGTATCACCAGCATAAGGAGGGAGGTAGTGATGCCATTATATAAAACCATGGTCAGGCTTCACATGGAGTACTGTGTGTAGTTCTGGAGGTTGCACCTTCATAAAGATAGTAACAGGCTGGAGAGGGTCCAGAGAAGGGCGACTGAGATGGTACAAGACTTATGAGGAGAAATTAAGGGACCTTAATATGTACTCACTGGAAGAAAGGAGGGACAGAGGGGATTTGACAGAAACATTCAAGTACCTCAAGGGTATAAATACAACTACTGAGAAGCAGAAGACAGCTGCTATATGCATATATGCCAGCTTCTGTGTGATATTCTTTTGTTCTTATAAATCTGTAATCTCCAGTATTTCAGAAAACACATGACCACACTGCTTTCTTTAGGCAAGTTCATGCTGGTTGATACCTGGTGTCAGATGGCAGACAGAGGGCTCACCAGATGGTGTTGCCATTTGAGAAACTTCATAGAGTGTTGTTTTACTGGTAAGCATTTCAGAAAGCTGGTGAAGGCCTCACAATTTTTATTATGATTTTATTTCCTTATGTCTGTACCCTTTGGTCCCCCCATCCCCACACCCCAACAGTCATCGGTGGCCACAGCTGCAGCCTTCTTCTTGCCAAGATGGTGGGTGAGAAACATAGAAACATGGAATTTGACGGCAGATAAGGACCGCTTAGCCCACCTAGTCTTCCCATTTCCCTACCTGAAAGAAAAGCTGCAGATTCTAGTTAATCAAGAGCTTACTTCCTCCTAACCCCCAGTAGAATTGCCTTATGTCTGTCCGTTAGCAGTTGCCTTCACAGTCTGTGAAGTCTGACGTCTTTCAGTGCCGCTTATTGGTCATCTTCCAACACAGGTAGGTGCTGCCAGCCACTAACTGCCAAGAATAAGCATGTTTCAAAGTGGGAAGAAATGGAGTGAGCAAGAATCAGTGCTCATTCAAATGCAGCATCGATTTTAAGATCAGCATACTGGTGTGGACACAAATAGAACCCCAGCTCTTTAGCAGTCTTATGAAGAGTAAAGGCTTCTTGAAGCACTTGGGTTCTGTTTATTGTACTGTAAGTGGGCTGCATGTAATTCGGTAATTTACTGTACCTTACAACTGGATGTATGGTAGACCCAACTGTAAATAAGCACTGCACCTGAATTAACACATGATGCCATAGAAACTTAGAATTTGTCAGCAGAAAAGGACTGCTCAGCCAATCCAGTCTGCCCAAGTGTTCTCTACCTACTTGTAACTCCTGCCTGTATATGTTACTGCATGTCTTATTCTGCCTGTGTCCATCAGGATCTCCTTGTGAATGAGCTTGTTTAATGGATTTTTCCTGCAAGAAACTTGAACCTACTCCACTTCCATAGCCCTATTGATCTCCATTGACCCCCTCCTTCCCCTTTTTCTAATATACCCCTATGTTTATCCCATGCATGCTTCTTCCCCCTAACATTTTAGCTTCCACCACTTCTCCTGGCAGTCTGTTCAAGGCATTTACCACCCTTTCAGTAAAGAAATATTTCTTCACATCTACCCTGAATGCTCCCCCTAGCTTCATTGTATGTCCCTTGGTTTGGGTGCTCATCCTCATTTGAAGAAAACTCTCCAACTGTACCCTCTTTACCCTATGGTGCCTTGAGGTCTTGATCATGTCACCTCTTAGCTCCTCTCTTCCAGAGTGTACATGTTGACATTCTTTAGCCTTTCCTTGTAGATTCTTGTGAAAATTCTGAACCATTTTAGTTGCCCTCCTGGAAACCCTCCACCTATGTCCTTTCTGAAGTGTGGACTCAAAACTGATACAGTACTCCAGCTGGGGTATACTAGGAGTGATAACAATGGCAGCACAATATCACCTCCTCCTACTGGAGATGCCACCCCTTATGCACCCTTGAAATCCAATTTGGCCCCTGCTCATAGCCTTGTCACACATTGCAGTATCTGCCATCTTGAGGTCCTCTGATATAATAACCTCAAGGACCCTTTCATGTCTAATGAGTATCAGTACCTCCCCCCATCCTATGCCCAGCATCGGGGTTCCTATGCCCTAGGTACATGATTTTACACTTGTTAGTATTGAATCCCAAGTAAGTAAGAAAATGGAATTCATATGAATGAATTGCAGGCTTTTAAGCAGCTTTTTGGGGACTGTGTATGTGTGTGTGTGTGTGGGGGGGCTCTGCTACTTTAACTATTTGCTTTTGATTTGGTATAATGTGCGAACAGACTAACCCTGCTCCCCACTCAGTGTACTATATCAGAGATAAAGAGTCCAAATAGCATTGGGCCAAGCATTAAGCCCTGCGGCACCCCGCTTGTCACTGCTCTGGGTGCCGGAAGCTACCCCACCACCACCACCTTCTGCACCCTGCCATGTAACCAGTTCTCTATCCATTTAGTCAGACCACCTTCTACCCATACCCCCTCCTTCTCCTCACTTTTCACCTCCTTGGCCTGTGTCCCTCCTCCCAGTAGTCCACACCCTTTCTCCTCCTTATTCTTACTGGGTGGTGGTGCCTTCTGTATTACACTCAGACCACTGTGCACGCCCCCTTCCAGGGTTACTACGCCTCTGCGTTTACCTATATCTAGGGCGGTGATCTCATCAGGCTCCCCTATGCGGACCTTTCTACCAACCTCAGTCTTTTGACCACCCCCCACCCCACATTTGTTTAAATCTACCTTAGCAGAGAGATACCCCTCTAATCCTGACTTTTTTTTTTTTTTTTACATATTTTCGCACTGGGCTATGGTTGGCTTGGTGATCTTGGCTGACCCTGCCTAGCCCTGTCCCTGACATCAGGCTGACCTGCTCACCTCCACAGATTACCCCCATGGTGTGGTGGTGAGGAGCATCCAAGGGTGACCCACCAGAGCAGGATCCGGTTGAGGAGGTACCATTTGGGGCAGGCAGGGGGGGTCAGAAGCTAATGCTGCCTGACCATAGTCCATTTTCCACTTTTCTCCCCTTAGCGGACTGCAGGTGTGCAATGATGCTTAGGCACAGTGTGCCAACATCCGCCACACTCCACCACTCTTTACTACACTGCTGTAGTAGCGCCCGCGGTCATCACCAGGGGATGCTACAGAGTGGTGGGTCCCAGGATCCCACCCTGGGATAGGACAGCAGTCCTCCAGATGCTCAATCCTATCCCTCCGTTGCCAACCCCTGGTGGCCCAGGCTTGTGTCCAAACCTGGGTCACCAGCGTGGCACGAGATGTGGAATCCAGCACCTCAACCCTCAGTGCCAGTGGCCCAGCAGCAATGCTGCCTTTAATATTCCCCTCCCCCTTCCTGTTCCAGTGTACCCTGCCCCCGCGTACAAGTCACTATTCCCCCCAGACCCTACCCCAGTTAGTCACTAACCCATAATTTTTCATGTGGCACCAATCCCTCAGCCACTCGAGCTCCTCAAGCCTACCCTTCCTCACCATGCTTGCACATGATACCAGCAGTACCTTCAAGAATGCCACAACTTCCCCACCCCCTCACACTGCCTGCCCAAGTACTCAAACCTCCCCCTCACTACTTCCACAGTGTCCCCCGCTAATTCATTTGTACCCACATGCAAGAGTAAATGAGGTTTATTCCTCCCCCTCACTGCACGCTTGAGCAGTGCATGCCCTGCCCCTCCTGCAGTCAACCTGGGGACAGCTTCAACCCAAATATGGCTGTGCCTTTCCCCCTTTCAAGGCCCATCTCACCCATTTCAGTATAGACTCCCCCAGGATGAGTACCTCCACAGCTCTTACCTCCTTTCCCTTCTAATGCCCCCTTCCACCATGCCAGTATTTGTTCTTCCCTGTCCCTTACCCCCAGCTACTGCACGCTCTGTGACTTCTGCATCTGTACCCACTACTTCCACCTCACCCCTTTTCTCCTTTATTCCTCCTATCCCCTTGAACCCCTTCCCAGCCTGACTACTTGGTACTGGGCTTCCCATGTCAACCTCCCCTCCTCCCATGCTGATTTCCAACCCCTCTCCTATCCCTGCTGCTGTTGAATTAGAGCTGCCATTCCCTTCTACCCCAATAGTGATGCCCCTCCCATCCTTCCCCCTTCCCATAGCCGTCTCTCCTTCAGTCACCACCCCCTTCCTTTCTTACTAGCCCCTTCTACCCTTTTGGTCCAGCTATCTCTTCCCCTACCTGTTGCCATCCCTCTCATGCCATGCTTGTCCTCACCCCCTTCAGTATGTTCCTGCTCCCCCTCTCTGTCCCATAGCAGAGGTTTGAATCTATTCCTAGTTGATACCTGTCCTACATCTCTTCCCCTTATCAGTTCTCCCCACCTACTTGTTTCCCTCCGTGCCACCCCAATCACTCCCTACCCACAGCTATCTGCTCTCTCCCTGGCACTCCTCGTGGTCTCTTCTTCCCCCATTAGGAGGCCCCCCACCCTTGCTTCGGGCACCCCTCCCTTCTCCTTTCTTTTCTGCTAGTGCCTCTGATACTGGGGTCAGTTTCAGTGTTTAGTTATTCTTCTTCCATCCCCCTTTGCCATCCCCTTTTCCCCTCCTCAGGATGCCTACCATACTCATCTGCCCTGCCACTTAGAGTCCTCCCTAACCTCCACAGTTCCTCCATAAAACTATCCAGTCATCTGAAGACCATAACCCCCCCACCCATCCTCCAGGCCCAGTCCAGGATCATGGTAGACCCACACCCTGTACACCCCTTCACCCTTGCAAAGATGCCCACCCTACTGACATGTGACACCTGCCCCATTTTGGCCCCCATATTATGTTACGGGCTCTTACTCCCAGATTCTGTACCCTACTACAACTGTTAGGCCCCTATTTAATTAAATTCCTGTCCCCCCCACATTAGTCCCCCTACTGACCAGGGTAATTCAGTCTCAATCTCATCCTTAGATATGGTATTACTGTAGCAATCCTAAAGCCTCCTTGTCCATTTTTCACCCTCAGCTATCATACTTTTTTGTTCCCTCGGCTCATATAGTTTCACTTGGCCCAGTTAGAAACCTATTGCACTCCAAGTATTACTCAGCTCAGTTAGAGAAATTAACAGAACAAATAAATATGTATTATTACAGCAATCATAACAGTAAAGCTCAGTACTTAGCTCAGTTAGAGAAAGAAACAGAACAACCAAATATGTATCATTACAGCAATCTTAAAGTATCCAATCATTGCTTTGTCTCCACTCCAGAGACCCTGCTGTAATATTGGACCACAGAGGACCCTGGGCGGGAGGGTAGGCAACCGTAAAGTCCCAGCAGAGCTCCATTGAGCTTGCTCACTCCCACTCTCTCACTCGCTTGTTCTACTTCTCCTGACGCTGCAGGCTGACCTTTTGTACTGGGCTCCTGCTTGCATTGGTGCCTTTTTCTGCCCACAAATAAATCCACAGCAGTCCCGACACAGCTTCTTTGAGCTCCCTCACTCCCCCTCTCTCACTCGCTCATTCTGTTTCTCCTGACACTGCAGACGGCCCTTTTGTACTGGGCTCCTGCCTGCGTTGGCACCTTTTCCTGGCCACAAAGAAATCCACAGCAGTTCCAACAGAGTTCCGTTAAGCTTGCTCACTACCCTCCCTCACTCACTCATTCTGTTTCTCCTGGAGCTGCAGACTTCCCTTTTGTACTGGGCTCCTGCCTGCACTGGTACCTTTTTCTACCCACAAAGACATCTGCAGCAGTCCCAACACAGCTCCGTTGAGCTCGTTCACTCCCCTTCCCTCACTCGCTCGCTCTATTTTTCCCACCGCTGCAGGTTCCCCTTTTGTACTGGGTCCCTGCCTGCACTGATGCCTTTTTCCTACCCACAAAGAAATCTGCAGAAGTCCCAACAGAGCTCAGTTAGGCTTGCTCACTCCCCCTCCCTCACTCGTGCATTCTGTTTGTCCCAGCGCTGCAGGCTGCCCTTTTATACAGGGCTCCAGCCTGCATTGGAGCTTTTTTCTGCCCACAAAGAAATCTGCAGCAGTCCCAACAGAGCTCAGTTGAGCTTGGTCACTCTGCCTCTCTCACTTGCTCGATCCTAGTTTGTCCCAAACACTGATATCCCAAAGCGGCTGCGCTACTCTGCACTGGAAGCGCGAAAACATATTTCAGCCAAGATGTGAAAAATGACCGCTGTACTGTTCAATACGAGGTGTGGAAAAATGCCAGTGTTGAAAATCTGGCATGAAAATATTACTAATTTGAGAAGTTATAAGGGTGCGTGGAAACAGTACAACACATGCTCATAACTCAGTCATTTTATGGACTTTCATAACAAAACTTTCAAAATAGGCATTTTAGGACCTCTGCTCATGAACAGCGTCACTGTGGGTTTCTTAATTTATCCCAAACACTGATTTCCCACATCGACTGCACTATTCTGCACCGGAAGTGCGAAAATGCATTTCAGCTAGGATGTGAAAAATGACAGCTGTACTGTTCATAAGGAGGTGTGGAAAAATGACAGTGTTGAAAATCTGGAGTGCAAATATTGCAAATTTGCAAAGTTAATAGTGTGTGCAGCAACTGTGCAATGCACGGTCATAAAACAGGCATTTTTTTGGATTTTTTCTTCCAAATTTATTACTCAGTTCAGTTAGAGAAATAAACAGAACAAATACATATGTATTATTACAGCAATTATAACAGTAAAGCTCAATACTTAGCTCAGTTAGAGAAATAAACAGAACAACTTAATCTGTATTATTACAGCAATCCTCAAAGTATCCAATCATTGCTTTGTCTCCACTTCAGAGACCCTGCTGTAATATAGGACCACAGAGGACCCTGGGCAGGAGGGTGGGCAACTGTAAAGTCCCGGCAGAGCTACATTGAGCTCACTCACTCCCCCTCTCTAACTCGCTTGTTCTGTTTCTCCTGACGCTGCAGGCTGCCCTTTTGTACTGGGCTCCTGCTTGCATTGGTGCCTTTTTCTGTCCACAAAGAAATCTGCAGCAGTCCTGACAAAGGTCCTTTGAGCTCACTCACTCCTCCTCACTAGTTCTGTTTCTCCCGGTACTGTAGGCTGCCCTTTTGTACTGGGCTTCTGCCTGTGATGGCACCTTTTTCTGCCCACAAAGAAATCTGCAGCAGTTCCGACAGAGCTCCGTTGAGCTTGCTCAATCCCCCTCCCTCACTCTCTCTCTGGTTCCTTTTCTGCTGGCACTGCAGGCTGCCCCTTTGTACTGGGCTCCTGCCTGCATTGGGGCCTTTTTCTGCCCACAAAGAAATCCGCAGCGGTCTCGACAGAGCTCAGTTGAGCTCGGTCACTCCCCCCTCTCACTCGCTCAGTCTTAATCTGTCCCAAACACTGATTTCCCACAGTGACCGTGCTTTTCTGTGCCATGAGTGCAAAAATATATTTTGGCCAGGATGTGAAAAATGACAGCTGTACTGTTCATAAGGAGGTGTGAAAAAATGCCAGTGTTGAAAATGTGGCATGAAAATATTACACATTTGCAAAGTTACAAGGGTGCGTGTGGAAACAGTTCAACGCATGCTTGTAACACAGTCATTTTATGGACTTTCATCACCAAATTTTCAACATAGAGATTTTAGAACCTCTGCTCATCAACAGTGTCACTGTCATTTTCTTAATCTGTCCCGAAGACTGATTTCCCACAGCGACCGGGGTATTCTGTGCCGGAAGTGCGAAAACACATTTCAGTCAGGATGTGAAAAATGACAGCTGTACTGTTCATAAGGAGGTGTGAAAAAATGCCAGTGTTGAAAATCTGGTGTGACACTATTCTGCAAAGTTACAAGCGTGTGTAACAACTGCACAATGCGCGCTCATAAAACAGTCATTTTCTGGATTTTTTCCACCAAATTTGCAACATAGGCTTTCTGATACCCTACCTCATGAACATTGGTACTGTTGTTTCATTAATTGGTCCTGAAATCACCTTTCAGGGCTGAATAATGCCATGACAGTGGTTGAATTCATGAGGAGGGGTTCCAATAACCCCATGTTAAAAATTTGGTGCCAAAAATTTCCAAAAATGCCTGAGATATGCAGCAAAGTTGAAAAAACCCTATTTATGCCATTATACAGCTTACCAGCATTTCTTCAGTTCGCAGTCGGCTTTGAAGAGTGCAGATGTGTTCCCAGTCCACAGAAGATCATCGCGCTGGGCTTTGGAGGTAAGTATGGGGTGAGGGTGTGTGTGGGGAGGTGGGGTATGCAGTGGGTGGTTGCAGGTTAGGGAGGAGCGCAGACAGCGAGGGACCATTTTCTTCTTTACAGAGTTAAAAATAATAGACACTGCAGGATGGTTTTTCCTTTAGCAGTACTTTGGGCAAGCTGGGATGGGCTCCCAGCATGCCACCTGCATGTTTTGGGGTGGGGGGAATGGAACCAATGGGAATTGGGCCCCCCATCTGCACATACTGGGGGGGCTCTCATGAGCCTGAGGGATTAGGCACCCCCTTGACACACAATAAATGGGGTGGGGAACATGCTGATGGGGACTGGGCACACCCATCGGCAAAGAAATGGTGGGAGGGGACATGATGCTGAGGAGAATTGGGCACCCCCTTGGCAAACAACAGAAACCGACTGGGACTGGGCTCCCCATCGGCAAAGTGGGTGGGGAATGCAAGGGACTGCCTTACAATGACGGGTCACTCCCTCATTGCAGCAGAATGACTGATGCTGCAATGATGAGGTGGCCACTGATTGCAGTGGCTAAAATGTTTCAAGGTGGTGTCACACTGGCTGAACTAGTGTCAGCAGCAGCATGCCACCCCATTGGGAAAAGCAGGTCAAGCCTCAAAAGGCAGTGGGGGCATTGTCCACAACAATGCCCCACCTCCACAACCTGCTTTTGCAACAAGCTGTCACAACATGTTTCTTGCACTTGCGAGCAATCAACATAAAAATGACTCAACGGGGTAGTCACTCTGTTTCCTAATGTTCAGAAAAGAAGCCAGACTTCCAGTGGACATGTTTTCAGGTGTCTGCAGATGGTGTCCTACCAGAGACACACTTGGAGCATACCTGGAGGCTGCAAGGACAACTAACAGAAGCCTACAGAATGCCCAAGAAGCAGCTGCAAAGTCCAGCCTAGCAAAGAAAAATTGTTACAAGACAGTCTGAGAACAAGCTCTTCAGCCCGGAGACAGAATATTGATTCTAAACTTGGGGCTCCTAGGCAAGTACAAGGCAGAGGACTGTTGGAAACCTGATCATTATGTAATTGCTAAACAGCTTCAAATGTTGCCAGCATACAGATTAAAAATGGAAAGAGGAAACAATGCAGTTAAAATGCTGCATTAAAACCACCTCTTGCCAAATGATCAACTGTTGCCAGAAGTTGTTAATTCAGTACCTCTCTCACCTCCATGGAGACCGATCACTAGAAATGAGACAAGGCATAAAAGACACAGTCAAGTTCAACTGCCTGTATCTGTTGCCCCCAACCCCGGTGATGCAGTCTGATGTGTACAACAGTAGTTCTGAGGATGAAGAACCTTACATTTGTCCAACACCATGTCTCTATCACCCTGCACCATATTGCATGGACTGTCCACTTTCAGCACCTGGAGGGAGTAATGAGAGTCATTCTAGGCCACTGAATCTGGCTGCAGTACCCTTTGTTATGACTGACACTGGGCCCACAGTCATGAACTATGTTCCAAATGCTGGGAATGTTGAGACCCCAGTAATAGAGCTAATCCTGGACATTGAAAGATTCAAACCCCCTGTGGCTGAGTGTGCAGAACCCCTTAATGATACTGATAAAATCATTTCTGAGGAGCCCGTAGTACCCCACCGCTCTGGTAGAGAGGTCAAGCACGAAGTAAAACTCACTTATGATGTCCCTGGTGTCCCTTCTGATCTCCCTGTCAATATGATACACAAAAGGGTTAATCTGCTGCCAAGCCTCCTATTGCTGCCCTGCTTGTGCTGCACACAAGTCATAATAGGGGCGTATACATGTAAACCATGGTGGGAAAGTAATCATTTTAGTGCATGCCATGTGTTTTAAGAAATGTAATGCTAATGTTGGTTAGTCAGGTATCTGATGTATTAGATAGCATGAAATGTATTGTGTTGCAATATTTGATGTTTCTGGCCTTGAAGAGCACGCCAAGGATTTCAGTGTGGGGAGAATATAACCCCCTCCCAAGTCGGGGCTTACCTGAGGACCCCCTAGTTCTCTTGCCTCCTAATGCTTCTGCTGCCAGCATTTGCCTCCTCACTCCTCTGGCTCGATCCTTGACTGTCACCAGTGTGGGAAGCAGAATAACTTTGTTGCAGTGCCTTAAGTGCCTGATCCCATGAGGCCAGTGAGCCACTTGCATCCTCACTCCCTAGCCTGATTCTGGACTGCTGCCTGTGCCAGGGCATGCACCAGACCATTTTTGGCACCTCAAGCACCCGATGTGGAGCAGCCAGTGAGCCGGCAGAAAGTTTGGTTCCCTGCCCCCTCAAACTGTCGCAGAGTGGGGGGGGGCAAGGAGAAGGCCACAAGATGTTCTTGGTGCCTGAAGTCCCCACCAGGGAAGCTGCAGCAAAAGTGCACTCACAACTTTTGTCCCAAGCCCCATTGAACACCAGTGAGGGCTGGAGGGAACAAATAATAAAAATTTAGAGATGCTTCCTGACCCAATCCATGCCTCCAGTGGGTCGGGGAGTACTGGGGACAATGTGACTGCTGGGACTACAAGTCCCATAATTCCTAATGTCCAAAAGTGTTATTTTTCAGAGACTGATCCTGCTGGGGAGCCCACAGAATGGAGCTTCCCACGGGGCTCCTGTCCCCCAAAGGTGCCCCGTGGCCCTAGCAAACACCAGAAGGGACCAGGAGGGTCCTAGCCATGCAGCCAGATGCTGCCAAGACTGAGTAGTTTTGTTTATAATGGACTGAGATGAACAGTACTGTCTCAGGATGGCCATCTTTGCTGAGGTCTGCTTGAAGACAGCGTGGAATCCTATTGGTAGCAGCAGTACATGCAATCAGGATGTGGAGCTAGACACTAAGGTGAACCAATGAGGGATCAAAATTCAAACTAAACATTCTGGGGTTGACAATTTGACACTGAGTCTTTTCTGTGAGAGTTTTGAAGAGGAAATAACTGATTTTGACAGCTCCTGCTGCTGTCATAGCCAAGAAACATTTAGTTTGTGCCAAATCAAACTGAGGACTTCAGAATTTATTGTCAAGTGGTCTGGTAAATCCCAGAGACAAGTGGATTTTCCTCAGCCTGCCTGAATTGGTGATATTTGGCATCCAGATATTCACTGACTGCTGAAAGAAGTAGTTTAACTGAGCTTGAGTGAGGTAACAAAGTCCACTGCCTCTCTGTCCTGACACAAGAGACTGTGATTCCTGCCAGGGGACCTAAGATCTGAGGTCCTACCTGCCTGTTCAACTGTTGGCCTACCTGCAAGGTGGGTGAAGACAAATCCCTCTGTGGGGTGAAGACGACAGCCTGCCTAATGTCAAGGTGGATGAAAACAAGTCCTTTTGTGGGGTGAAGACAACTGTCTGTCTACCTGTTGAGGTGGGTGTGGATAAGTCCTTCTGTGGGGTGAAGAGGATCATCGTCTGCATCCACACCAGTTCTACCTGGTCTTCCAGATTGCCTACAAGGTGAGACGTCCCCCAACTCCTGCATCTCCTATTCACCTAATGGTCAAGAGTACTGGGTTTTACCCAAACAAATACCTTTTCTAACTATGCAGCTAGCTAGCTAGTTAACTTTCCATTTGGGCTTCCTGTGTGACCTTTGTTATGTCCACAGCAAGTGTTACATCCAGGATAATCTGTATTCCTACACCCCCTGGTGTAGTTTGTACTTTGCATCTACAGCATCCAGCCATTGCACCGGTGCTGCACCCAGTGTTTACTAGTCACAGGCCTGCAACTCCTCAGTGTGCATACAAGGTATTTGGGAGCTCCCACATGGATTGTTGGGTTAACTGGTGCTCCAGTGGGGGGAGAGTGGCTGGGACAGGGAATACTGGGTTGTAATGTACTGTGGTATCTAATTATTTTGCCTGATTACAGTATTTATTATAAGCTTGTTGTTGAATGTTTTACTATTCTTTGCATCCTTTGTTCCTTACCTCATTATCCAGACCCAAAATAAATCCCTTTGGTTATTTTCCTGCAAACTGCTAACGTAATTGCATCATTGTGTAGTGTAATATTTGCATGCTTAGAGTGTTAAGTGGGGAAGGGAGTGTATACTGTCCCACCTGTCACCAAGGGAGAGGGCTATATTTCATTTTCTGTGGGGGAGCACCCTGGCAGTATGCTGATATAAGGAATCCTATAGGTGGAAGCACCATGCCACTTGCCAAGCCAGTTCTAACCACAAACCCAGGCACCAACCTATATCCCTTAGGCAGCCCCGCTTATGAGTGGGTGTGCAGATAGAATGGTAGGGGTGGTTACGATTGTTTCTTAGACTTGTAGTGTTTTCAAACCTATTTTATTAGGGCTAAGTAATTCCAAAAGCTTGTTAAGAAGAGTAACTCCAAAAGCCTTTTAAAAAAAAATAGCTAAATAATATACATCTAATATTCTTTTGTATCTAGGCACCTCAAGTACTGTATATGTACTCTTGGCACATCCTGACAAAGCAGATTTTGATTTTGAATAGTATGTGGTCAACATATTAATTAACAAGACATTTGATTGTGAACACATTTATTTACATTATACTTATCATGGTGTATTCTAGACATTGCGTTCATAACTACTGTATGCATGTGAGACAACCAATTTTCTTTGGAGGGGCTTAAATAATGGCTGGGGGTTTGAGGGCTGCCTAGACCCCAGAAGCTCAGAGGTTTTTGATGTTCTGCGGAACATTTTGAGGTTCACATTTAAGATGAACCACAGCACTCCAGTTAGTGAGCAACAATAATGTTATCCTTACAGTCATCCTCATACCCCTGCATAACATCTCATCTTCAATCACCCATTACAGTATCCCACAGCTGTTACCAGTCACTATGCTCTATGAAATATAGCTAAGGAATAATACCATGCCAAAAATAGCATTTTCATTTGTAGTGCATCAATTTTCTTGTCATGTGTCAACTATAGCATGGACTGGAGTTGTTTTATATAGATGTGTTATATATATATATATATATATATATATATATATATATATATATCTATATCTATATCTATATATATATATGTATATATATATATATATATATAGATATAGATATAGATATATATATATATATATGCCAGGGGATGCAGGAGGTTGAGCCCCACACATAACATTGTAAAGAAATGGCTTTGGCCCTGGTTACAGTTGTTTTCTTTGGCATGATTGCTTGACCTGCTTTGTGAGGTTTTGACTGCTCATCATTTTATCAAGTAGCTGTTTTTGCCGTAGCTGTACTTTCTTAGTGGTTGTTGTCAGAGTCATTTTTTTTTTAGGCATTATGACATGGGGTCTCCCACAGCTGCTAAGTATACTTTTATTTCTTTGACTGGGTGACAAGGAGTTGAATCAGGGAGGAATGGTGGGATGTGGCCTACCAAGATTTCAGCAAGGCTTTCAACACCATGCCGCATAGGAGAATGGTAAGCAAGTTGAGTAGCTTGGGGGGTGGGCAATAAGGTGGTAACCTGAATAAGAAACTGGTTAGGGATGAGAGACAGAGGGTAGTGATAAATAGAATTCCCTCTAACAAAGGGAGGGTCACCAGCAGGGTACCTCAGTGCTCAGTGTTGGTATTGGACCTGTATTTATAAGTGACATAGCAGAGGAGCTGGAAAGGAAGGTCTGCGTCTTTGCTGATGACAACAAAATCTGCAACAAAGTTGTCCCTTTGGGGGGTGTAGAAGGGATGGGCAGGGATCTGAAAAAAAAACTGGAGGAGTGGTCAAGGGTATGGCAGCTGAGTTTTAATACAAAAAAGTGCAAAATAATGCATTTGGGCCATTGAAACCTGGGGGAGGTGTACAAAATCGGTGGAGTGATACTGACAATGACCAAGCAGGAAAGAGACCTGAGGGTAATCATACCAGAGGCCAGACAGTATGACAAGGTAGTCACTTAGGGTCTGGCCCACTGGCACAGAGGTAGGGTATCCATCTGCGATGTCAATGACCTGGTTTTGGAAATGGACTTGGGACATTGGAGGACCAGCCGAGGGAAGAAGGATTGAGCATCCCATGGACTGTGCTCCTCCTTCTTTGGGGGGGAGGGTGGTAGAGTGTCCAGCATGGACCTCTGGCAGAGGCTGGGAGTTCTATTGTGTTGGCACCATTACCTGAGGGGGCAGGGCAGACACAGGACATGATTGTACATCCCTGCCCCCAGGTATTGCTGCAAAAATCATCGGAAAAACCTCTGGACCCCCACGCATAATGATCTCCTCCACTACCATCCCCGTTGCCACCAGTGTGCACCGGGGGGTCCCACTCCCATGGTCCAACCATGGGGTTAAGCGAGGGCAAGATCCAAAGGACCATGGGGAGGGAGCATGTGTCCAGTGGCCCCACCCAGGGGGGTAAGCCTGGGCATGGGGGGGACATCATAGGGGTTGGACTGAGCTCCCTTTGGGGAGGAGGGGGAGGCCAGAACATAAAAAGATTAAAAAAAAAGTCTCTTAACCTCTCTGCCCTTGCTTAACTTTAATGTGGTTGTTATTAAACTGTCTCACTCCATCTGCATCAAGTTGATAGCAGCAACAGATGCACTCTGTCTACTCTCTCCAACAGAAATTACAGTACCAGCACTGAGTCAGTCAGTCATGGTAAATCTACGATCCCCTCCTTCCCCTTGCAGCTGCTTTCTCCCCCAACCCTTCTCTTAGTCTGATTCATGTTAAATCTAACCTCAAAGATGCTGCTGGCTGGCTTTAACCTTCATCTGGTTCACTTTAATCTATCCGATACTCCACCTGCTTCCAGTGCAATGGTGTCAAAGACACTGTCATCACTCTGCCACCATTAACACTGTCCTGTGGACGACACTTTCTTTAAGATGTAAGAGTGCATGCACATAACCTTGCTCATGGCCACAGGAGGCTGTGTGGGTCAGTAAGTTATTCTCATCTAATTGGATTTCAGATACTGAGATATGCCTCATGTTCACCCAGACCAAAGAGTTTGCAGCACTGCAGAGAGGAGTTGTAGGGTCAGTCAGACTAGTCGGACGGTGCAATCATAGAAGACAACAAGAGAGGGTGAAGATTAGCTGCCTTTGCCAGGTGTGAACGACACAGCATGACAAGTAATGTAGGAGTGGTTTTACTCTACTGTTAACAAAATGAATGAGCATTTGTCAATGCCGAATGTTTGCTTGCTGGAAGTGGCATTGGTTGGGAGTGCCTTTGGGTCGTTAGGCATAATGGCCACGCCATTTCACCACACCCTACCCTGCAAACACCGACAAGTGTCACGGTGTGCCTTGGGGTCTTTGGCCCTTATTCTCACCCCATTCCATCAGGAAATATGGTGAGATGGGTGCAGTATAGGAGAATGGGGTGAACTTTGGAGCCGAAGAGTCCAAGACACACCTCAATGCCTCTCACTGGCTGCAGGGTGTGGGTGGAGGTGGAATGTTATGAGCATTACAGGTGACAATCCCAAGTCACACCCCTGATGCCTGTCAGTTTCTACAAGGTGGGGCATTATGGTCAGAAACCCTAACTCCTCAGGCGTTCATTGGTATTTTCACTCCAAATTTTCAACATGGGTTTTTTGTGACCCCCACCTTATGAACAGTGGCAATATCAGTTAATTAGCCGAAAGCTGATTTTGCACAGTGACTACAGCATTTGGCACCACAGGTCTGAAAACACATTTTGAACAGGATGTGAAAAATGACAGCTGTACTGTTCATGGGGAGGTGTAAAAAATGGCAATGTTGAAAATCTGCAGTGAAAATAGTAAAAAAACTGGTGAAGTCATGAGCGTACGTAGAAACTGCACAACGCACACCCTTAATGTATTTAGTATAGGGATTTTTTATAGCAGATTATCAACACAGGCATTTTGGAACCTCCGCTCATGAACAGTGTCACTATTATTTTCTTAATCTGTTCCGAACAGTGATTTCCCACAGCAACCACGCATTTCTGCGCAGAAAGTGTGAAAACAGACTTCGGCCATGTTGTAAAAAATGACAGCTGTACTGTTCATAAAGAAGTGTAGAAAAATGCCAGTGGTGAAAATCTGGACTGAAAATATTGCAAATTCATGAACTTACGAGGGTGCGTGGAAACAGCGCAATGCTCGCTCATAACACAGTCATTTTATGGACTTTTGTCACCAAATTTTCAACATAGCCATTTTAAGACCTCTGCTCATGAACAGTGTCACTGTGATTTTCTTAATCTGTTGCAAACATTGATTTCACACACCGACTGCGCCATCTGCCTAGGATTGTTGGTAGTTCAGGTGGCTGTTAAAGATCCCATGGCACTTATCAAAAAGAGTAGGGGAATTTTTTATTCAAAACTCAAAAGAACATAAAACAAATCAATGTGTTGGCAAACTAAGCATAACAATAAGAAAACAAAAACAAAACACAAATACATATTTCTTCATACGGAAAACCAGAAATATAAAGAAAACATTACACTTATACCCTCTCCCCTTCCCTACTAAAAGAGTAGGGGAACCCAGTTTTTTTTTCACAGAAAAACAAATCAGTCGTTCTTCAAATAAAGCAGCAGGGGAAAAAAAAAAAACATAAATGAGTATTGTTTCATACCCAAAACTGAACATAAATAGAATACTTCCCATTTAACCTCCCCCAATAAAAGAAGTAGGGACATACACATATTTTTTTTTTACAATAAAGGACTATAAGGACAAAATCATAAAGCGTTACACAAATGATATAAAAAAAGCAAATATAACAAAGATGAGTAGTACGACATACTTAAAACCAAAACCAACAAAAGCACTTTATGTATACCCCCTCCTTCTCTCAACCTTAAGCGAAGGGGGAATGTAAACACCATTTAAGGCAGGACATAAAATTAAAAAATAAAAAAAGAAAACTATACAATCATACTCATAACTTTTGAATATGAATGCCTCAATCTAAGATCTACCTTAAGTGCATATGAAAATGTGGAGAACTACACCCAGACCTAAGGTTGGGGAGAAAACAGAGGGACATTTAACCTCTACGACCTAATGTTCAGCCCATGCCTAACCAGGACATATGTCTCCACCATAGATTAAAAAGGTCAGGTGAGGCTGTGTTTTGCTCAAAAGTGCACCAGCAGGAGACTT
The DNA here is from genome assembly GCA_016271365.2 of Neoceratodus forsteri. Classification (NCBI taxonomy): domain Eukaryota; kingdom Metazoa; phylum Chordata; order Ceratodontiformes; family Ceratodontidae; genus Neoceratodus; species Neoceratodus forsteri. The sequence goes on from CM057454.1 coordinate 59,851,804, forward strand.
CTCTCCTGGCTGAGTTGAAAACTTGCGCACTGGACAATGTCTTCTGCCTAATAGTCCATTCACAACGGGCTTGCCATAACTGGAATTTAACGTATCCAATGAACAATTGTATCATCCCGGAGTCAGATTTGACCCATGATACTGGGAGTACACACCCTACCCAAATTTCTGGGTCTATTATTCTAAAGGGGTTAGAAGGCCAATAAGTATGAAAGATGTTCCAAAATTCTACAGCATATGGACTATCTATAAAAAAATGTTGCATAGTTTCTACTACCTCAGAATAAGTAGAAACTGTTGGACAAGTATGATCCGCCACCCCTTTGTGTTTCATATTTCCTTTACCCCCAGTTTTTGATGTGCACAAAGCCAAATAAAATCCCACATATAGGCAGGGTTGCGAGGGCCACAAAGAAAACTTGTCAGAGTATCCCTTCTCCCAGGTGGAAGTTCAGTGAACCAGGGATTTTCATAAAACCATGTTAACATTAACTAGTCATATACTGCCTTGCGAGATCCTGTGTTAAGATGTCTGTAAAACAGTTTACAAACTTTAATTTTTCCCACTACATCTTTCCAAACAGTGGCCAATATGGAAATTCTCACTTGCTTAGGAAGGACATCTGAAGAATCCCATGTTTGCAATATAAGTTCAAACTCATCCATCACCCATGGGTTCCATATTTTTATTTTATTTTGTAGGATAGGGACTATATTGTGAAAAAGGAAGGTAATGCAAAAAAAAGTTACTGGATTAATCATTTCCAACCCATCTCTGGCTATGGGTAGATAAGTAACACCTCTCTTTACGGGGTTCAATCTACTCCCCCATAGGCACTGAAAAAAAAACTCTATAGACTATGGTTACCAAAGATTTTTTTGGGGGGACTGCAGATAAAAATAAAAACACTGGTAGCAAATGTGATTTAATCATGTAAATCCTTTTTCATTTTGACATACGCCATGTAATACATTTTGTAACCATCTCATGAGCGGCTTTCAGCTTTAAATCCCAATTATAAAGTTATGGATCAGGACCACCAAAAAAATACCCACGAGTTTGGTATAACTGGTCACCATCGGAAACTGCCAAATAGAGGACCATACTGACCCCTCACACCCCAAGGATAATATTTAACATTTACTTTTGTTAACTACCAAGCCAGTCACTTCTGAAAAGAGTTGTATCTCTTCCTGAGCCAGGATAGCCAAAGCTATATCAGCAATTACCAGACATAGGTCATCTGCATATGCAATTGTCTTTATCTGTGTATCTGAACTACTCACAAAAAGTCCCATAATGTCATCTATTTTATGCATCCTATGGAGAAGGGGATCCAAGGTTAGCAAATACAAAAGTGGGCTAAGGGGACAGCCCTGCCAAACTCCCCTATCAACTGGAATCTTATCCCCTACCCACCCATTCATAGTAGGTAGTAAATAAATACTTTTGTAACATGCTTTCAGCCAAAAATTAGACTGATCAGGAAACCCTAACCCTGCAGGACTGCCCACATATATGCATATTCTACTCTATCAAAGGATTTAGATTGATCCAGGCTAGCAAATGTCCTAATAGCTCTTGGTTATTACCTTTCTGAAAATATCCCGATAAGTATCAAGGCATCTTGTATCTTCCATGTGGGTACCCCCTAAATTGTGTAGGGTGAATGATCAAGTCTAATGCTCCTACCAGGCTGTTCCCTATCACCTTCATAAGTATTTTACTGTCTGTGTTAAGAAGAGTTATGGGTCACCAGTTCCTTAACTCCCCTCTTTCTTCATCCTTAAATAGGAAAACTAATACCCCCTCATACATACCAGGCAGTAAAATCCCTAAATTCAGAGCTTTATTTAAAACCACCACCAGTTCATCTCCTAACATTTCCCAAATTACTTTATAAATGGCATGAGGCAGTCCATCATTGCCAGGTGAGGTACCCATAGAAAGTGACCAAATAACCTGTTTCAGTTCTAATACTGTTATAGGATCAATTAAGATCTTCCCCAGTTCTTCCGAAATACTAGAAAGAGAGCAGTGTTGCAACCATTGTGTCATAATATTAATTGGCCAATTTTCACTTGTAAAAACAGCTGAAAAATACTGACGAACTTATGTCAACATAGCTGAATTATCGGTAACAGTATTACCATCAGTCCCTTGTAGAAAAGCCATAGTTCGCTGTTCCCGAACTTGGGCAAGGGTAGCAAAAGGGATGATATGTTTTTTTTCCAAACAACTGAACATGCTGTTGTTTCACTTCCCCCTTCATCATCTCCTGCTATAAGATTGTTATTTTTTCTTTCAGATCCTTAATAGCAGTATGGGTAACCTTCTCCCCATTATAAGGCTGGGTGGTCAAAAGGTGTAATTTCTGTCTTAAATACCTCAGTGTATTGTGTTTAAAGGTCCCATTAAGTTTCCCTACAGACTGCAAGAAAGAACGAAAATCCCTTTTTGAGTCTTCCCTCCATTCATTTAGATCCTCATATAAAAAAAAAATACTGACTTCCTAGCTGCCAAAACATTATTAAAACCATCTTGGATGAGTGGAACATCTAACAGGGAAGTATTTAATTTCCAGATCCTGGGGCCTCTTCCCTGTTCAGGAAGATTCCCTACCAAAAGGACCAACATCCGATGGTCCGAGGTTGCTACATCCACTACAGTCGCTTCCTGTACCTGAAGAAAACTAGAAATGAAAAAATAATCTATTCTGGAGGTACGTGGACTGCAAGAATATGTATGTAGGGCCACTAAAAATGAGGAACCGAAGACGTCCAACAGACCTACATCCGAAATGACTTGCTGTAAACAAGAAACATCGCAGTACTGCTTTTTCCCCAGTGGGTTACCTCCTGGCTTGGAGAGGGAACAATTAAAGTCGCCCCCTAAAATTACTGGCATATTAGTGAATAAAAAGGGCTGTACAATACGGAAAAGTCTAACCCTATCATATTTTAATTGGGGAGCATATATGTTCACTAACGGAATGGTAGACCCTTCCATAAAATATCCAATAATATTGCCTGGCCTTCTACAAGTTCCAATTGCTGAAGTATTTTAACTTGTGAAAAAAACATATCCCCATGCTGGAGCAAGAAACTGTACCCTGAGACCAGACACTGGCCCCCCATATCCAACCTATGGTCGCTGCCTCTGTAAGTGTTGGTGAATGTAAACGAACATCTTACATAAACAAACAATCCAGGTCAGACTTTAAAAAAGCCCATAAATAGCCAGTCTCTTAAAGTCCAACTGGATACTATTCACATTCAGAGATGCCAATTGGAATTGATATCTAGGAGAAGCCATAGGGGAGAGAGAAAAAAAAGGAAGAAAGGGAGATTTTATCACTTCACCTTACTTGAGGCCCGGGTGACCCTGCCACTAACCTTAGGAACTGGATTACCGTCTATCACCTCTCCAGAGTCCACATGTTCCCCTACCTGTTGCTGGTTGTCCATAGGAGTAGAGAACCCATCTTCCCCCTCTGTGGGTGCATCCTGCAGAACATCATAAGGGTTTTTATCTTCTAAGGGATCTATCGACAGTTTTGAAATCTTAGGTTTAGAGCCTCGTCCTCGCTTCCTTCGAACTACCATAAAATCATGGGGAGTAGATGTTCAAACAGGTGGTGGGGATTCTCCACTATTTCTTGTGAAGTGATCAGGACTGATCCAGGCCCAGGGATGGTATTCAACAGAACCAAAGGGGTGGCATACCTTATCAGGTTCTTTTGTTGTCCTTTTATCGGATGGAAGTCTAGGACCAATGTATACCGAAGGGTTGGTGGCTTCTTTAATATAATAATTCTGGACCCCAAAATCAGCATTCTCAGTGTTTGTGGCAGCCCAAGGGCAGTCAGTGAATACATATCCCAAATCATCACAGAGATTACATTTAGGCTCTTGGAAACAATGTGCACTAACATGTAAAAAATTACAATTCATACTTCTAGAAAGGAAAAGAAAAGATTTTTTTAAAATAAAAAACAATTCCTTAAATAACTAGAAAAATTAAAAAACTTTCCATAATATCCCTTTTAACATTTAACCTTTTTTGTGTTTGCTGATTAATATGAAGTATAAAAATATTCCCACCTAAAAAGTAATTTAACATATTTATTCTAAACACCTTATTTATATTTAATAAAGAATGAAAAACCTTTCCACATCGTTGAACTTGCCTAACTGTTGACTGTGTAGTATTTGTAACATATACTGTACTTGCCGCATAGCTTCACAGATAAAAATCCTAACCATCTCGTAGGACATTCTATTCTGGCAAAATACCCAACTACATCTTGCCTGCTATAAATAAAATTTTAAACAGCAAAAAAATATAGCTAGAATTTCAGAGTGAAAGCGGGAGCCCAAAAAGGTATAATTGCCTATAACACATATCTCATAATTCAATTTAATAAGCCAAGGTATATTCCATACCTTGGCTAAATAGCTCCACAATTGTTTTAAGTAAGAACAACAGAATAAATGATGCTCCATGGTTTCTTACTCATTTATACAATCTAGATAGGGACATTTTCTTTACTCTAAGGCTTTATGCTTAGCATTCCATTACCAGTGTTCTGACATATAGAAGTTGTGTATGCAAGCATACACAACAAAGACAATTCTTGATCGAGAGGTTTGATGGTAACCTGAGGACCTCGAGGCGTAGCTCGAGGTCCGTACCTGCAAACCTCAAGATCGCAAAACTGCCGTTGTTTGTATGGTTGCTCATACACAATCTTTATAGTGTATGGGCAACCATAAATACCACCGTGAACACTCGGGGAGTTTACTTTGTTCGCCGCCAGTACCGCCTTCCGTTGCCGCGTCATTTCATTATAAGATGCGTGACAGTTCGACTTGTTGTGCTGCACCGTGACGCATTGCGCAGCACAACAAGATCATGACGCACCGAGTGAAGGACAACAACGCTGTTCCAGGCATGGATTTCCATGCGGAACAGCGTTCCACCATACACTATAAACTGATAGCCACAAGTGTTCCCACATCTGAGACGGAATTCTCGGATTAACTAATTGGGCCAAAATATATTTGTTACAATCGGGAGTACAAAATTTAAAACTCAGCTCTTTTGGATGTATTTTATCTAAAATGGTTTTGTACAGTTGTTTTGGGGATTGAAACTGAATCTCTAGTTTTGTGAGGTTCCAGATATATAACTTGGAAACAGCCAATCTAAAAAAATTGAGAACATGTAAAAAAGACCCTAATCTTGGGGCCACCACACCCCATGCCCTAAAATTTCTATCCAAACTTAATCTACATCATGCACTTTGTGGTGATGGTGATGATCCTAAACCACATTTAACCTTTTCTGATAAAAAAGAGTATGGAAAAAACAATGGGATCTAACATTCCCAGTTCCCCCTTTGTTATTGGAAGACACATAAAACACCTCCTAATTGGATTTAATCTATTTCTCCAGAGCATCTGAAAAAAAAACACCATTAAGTCTTACTTCTAACTGTTTTGGTGGGGGATACAGCATAGCAACATAAAGTAACATTGGGACCAGGAATTTTTTTATTATCTGTATGCGTTTAACTTTCAACATACTCCATGATTTCCAGTTGGATACTTTTGTTTCAACTTTTAAAAAAGATTTTTTCCAATTAAACAAGGCCATATTCTGGGGTCCAAAAGTAATACCCAAAATTTTCAAAGGTTCGGGGGATATATGTAGACCCTGTACAATCTGAGCCTCCGGATAGCCTACCCCAATGTATAAACCATTACTTTTAGCTAGAGTCATTTTAGAGTTGGACACTTTAGTAAAATCCGACATGATTTTGGAAAAGTTTCGAAATTGTGAAATGTCTGAAAAGAAAAGAAAGAGATCATCCACAAAAGCTTGAGCAGTTATAGCTGGTTGTATTCCTGGTCCCTGAATACCTTTCCATTTAGGTTTGTCAGTTATAAATCTTAAAAAAGGATCCAAAGAGAAAATATAAAGAAGAGGGCTCAGGGGACACCCCTGATGCACACCGAGCTGGGTCTTAAAGTGATAAACAATTTGATTTTGTATAATTGGGTACACTGTTGTAGGTCTATACATTAAATTAATTAGTTGGATTAAATACTCTGGAATCCCATAGTATTTTAGAACCAAAAGCAAATATATATGGGAAACCCTATTGAATGCTTTTTCTTGGTCTATTGTTATTAAAGCACCAAATTGTCCTGAAAGAGAAAGATGTTCAATAACATCACTCACTACCATTAGGGCTGATTGTATTTTCCGAGAGGGTAAACTAGAATACTGAACTGGGGAAATGACCTGATCAGCAAAAAGCTTTAACCTATTATTAAAAATGTGTGTAAAGATTTTGTAATCCGAATTTAGTATAGTTATAGGTCTCCAATTAGAAATGTTCTGCCTATCACCTGATTTATAAATATACATTAGAATACCATCTAAAAAAGTAGAGGGGATTCTGTTCATTGTTAAAAAATAACCAAAAACCACTGCTAAACAATCAGACAATACCGCCTTGAATTTTTTATAAAATTCAATGGGCAACCCATCCAGCCCTGGGGATTTCCCTGACACCATTTTCTGAATTTCTAGTTTTATTTCCGAAGAATCAATACTCGTGGCATCATGTAGGAGCTCAGGAGGTATGGGAGGAATTTGAATTCGATTTAAGTAAGCCCCTATATCCTGAACTGTGGGATAAACATCTGGTGATAATGTTACCCAATAATCTTTTATGATAACAGACAGGTCGTTAACTGAACTTCGCAACACCCCCTGAGAATCAAAAAGAGCTGTCATTTCCGTATTTTCCCTCATGGTTTTACAAGCCTGAAAAGGATCACCCGCTGGGGATTTTTTTATCACGTTCTGAAATAAGATTTTCAAGGTTTTAGCTCTATCGTATTGATAGAGTAACATTTCCGATTTTATTTTCTGGGTTTGTTCCGAATAACTAATTTTGAAGTATTAGCCCAAGTGTACAATTTATTTAATTGTTGATGCAGTGATAAATACTTCAAAAAATTATCATTCGCCTTATGTTTCCCATTGTTTTTTAACCAGTTTTGAAAATCATTTTTAGAGTTCAGCCACCATTGGCCTATATCCATATATAAAAAACAAACAGAACATCTTGCATTAATGAGGGCTCTTATACCTTGCTGGACCCCTAGATCATCCAGGGCTTTAATATTCAATTTTCATCTGGTAAAAGTGGATGCACTTTCAGGAATATCATATAAATGTACTATTAATAACGCATGGTCTGAAAATTCCACTGGACAATTTTCCATTTTAACCCTAGAGAAAGCATCAGAAACCAATATATAGTCTATAGTAGACTTTAACTTCCCCTTCCTAAAAGTAAAGTTTGGACCCCGTTCCCTGAATTTGTTACAATCAATCAAGCTAGCTGAAGATATTAAATCAATAAGAGCATTGGAATTACAATAGATTTTAGCCATTGACTTTCTAGTTTTCACATTAGATGGAATTTCACAATTAAAATCACCACAAAAAATTATATTCTGAGTGGTCGTTAAATAAGGTTTGACTGCAGCTAACAGTGCTACTCTCCTTGCTTTTGTCTGTGGGCTGTAAATATTAATTAACCTATAATATTTATTTTTCCAAGTCCCATCCAATAACTAGACTTTTCCTGGAAGGATGTCCACCAGTTTTATAAGATGAAAAGAAAATGAATTAAATACAATCCCCACCCCATCTGCAGTATCCTGTCCAAAGGACCAAAAAGATGGTCCCCAAAACCATTCACCCTGAAAGTTCTGAATACTATGAGTAGAAAAAACCCAAGTTTCTTGTAAGAAACAGATTTCCAATTTAAGCATATGCAAATAATCAAACACTATTTGTCTTTTCCCCCGAGTTTAACAGACTGTGTACATTTATTGAGCCAATTTTAAGTATTACCATACGAGGAAGTTTTCATTAGACCTCCTTGGTGATCAACTTTTTTTCCTTCTTTTTTTCTTTTTCCATTTGTACCCTGCAAACCCCTGTTTTAAATTCTCCGTGTCTTGGTCCCTAGGATTACTGTCCCCTTCTTCTTGGTCCATATCTGAATCCCCCCATTCTGGTGCAAGTACTTCAAAATGTTTTTTGGACTGAACGGCATCCGAAAGGTTTTTTGATGGAATGGCATCCGAATGGAGATTAGTGGAATAGGGAATAATGAGTGACTTTTGATTTCTTGAGGATCTATGCCTCTGAGGTGGGGCTGAAGCTACTAGAACATTATCCTGAACTGGTTCACTATAGCACACTGGAGAAAAGCCTTCCTGCTGAAAACCCTGTTGATCCAATGTATGAGGGATGGGAGGGGTGGGAGGGGGAAGGGTAGGGATGGTAGTCTGGGTGGATAAAGCCTGAATTACTGCCTGGCCCAAATTTCTTCCAGGAGTAGGCTCTTTCTCCAGTTCTTTTTGTAGTGGTCGTACAAGCACCTCAGCTATATCTTGTGCTTGTTGGATTAGGAGATCTGGACTAACGTTGCAGGCCACATTTTTAGCTGCCCAGGGACAGTCCTTAAATGCATGCCCTACATCCTCACATAAGTCACATTTAGTGTGTGATGCACAATGAAAGGAAATGTGTCCCACCTCCCCACAATTCCCACATCTAGATTTATCACATGTGCTCAAAATATGAGTACAGGAACCACATTTATAACAGGCCCTGGGCTGCCCCGCGTAAAAGCACCCCCGTCTCTGCCCAGCATGAATGAGTTTGGAATATGGACAATGCCTGAATCTGTATTTTGTAGTTTTACCTTGCATCTCCAACCCCCGGTCCAAAAGAGTTCTGTATCCAAAATGGCCTCAGGGTCACTTAAAATTTCATAGCACTGGGATAACCAATATGTTATATCTGCTACATGCACACCCTCATTACGAAACATTACCGTAATAAATTTGACCAACGGCTTAGAAAGTGGGATAACCACAAAGGGAGACCAAATGGGGGAGTATTTTACCTGGGCATACCTTTCCCAAAAAAGATCTAAAAAATGAGCAGATCTGAAACTTATGTCAAAATTGTCCTCCCCCAAGATGTTTATGAAGGCAAACACCTCTCGGGGAGAAAACCTTAAAGAGTTCTTCAATAGGGTTTTTCCTACAAAATGCCTGTGCGGTCTGTCCTCCATACCACCTTTATACTGGATTCTCACCACATTCCTCCTAGGAGCTGCTTCTTTTTTTGTATTTGCAAAAAGTTCCAATAGTAGTGGTTGTTTGTTAGCAGATTCATCCAAATTGTGCTCAATCTCGGGATCCGCACTAGTTTCCAGAATTTCTTCCACCCGTTTAATAGGTTCAGTTCCCCCTGTTGGAGGATGCACTTCAATGCCAGCCTCAATAACTTCTGTTAGTTTAAATCTGGCATCTCTTGGCCTTTAGGGGTAGTTACTGTTTGTTCTAAACCGTGTCCTGGAGTCCAAGTGGATGAAGAAGGAGTGAATGATAAATATTTGTCCAACTCCGGATCTGGTACCCAAGTCCCTGGCCGGTTTTGTTTCTAGCCTGACTGGGACAGTGCTTCACCCGGAGTGCAGGTTGTGTCTTGCAACTCAGCTGTCTTATGAGTCGGTACTGATACGGATTTTAAAGGACCCATATTTAAATGTCTGTGTGCTAAGGTTTGTGCAAGCCTTTTATCTTTCTGCATTTCTTTTTGGCTAAATTTGTTTAAATTAGTAAAGGAAAAATGCTTTACCGTAACTTGTGAGTCCATGTTGTTCTTTTGAAAACTGACAGCTGCTTGGCCGTCGGGTAGGGCCACAAACCCCAAGGGTTTTGACAGTGTTAAATACCCTGATTTAAGGGTAGTGTCAGCAGTGTTAATGTCTTTCTGAGTAACAGGCATCGAGACAGACTCACTAATCCCAGTTTGTTCACTATTTTTAACCAAGGGGCTCGGCTGTAGGCACACGTTTGAATCTGCTACATTTAAACTGCCAGCCGGCTGATTCTCCCCTTTCACTTTTTCCAAGACAGTAGAAAAAACATTGACAACAGTGACTGACTCACCCTGCCCCAGCTGGGCCTTTGATCTTGCTGCATCACAGGATTCCCTGGCAGGCTTCTCCTTTGAATTTGTGCTTAAAGCCAGACGTGTCACCTTTAGTTTAGCTTGCAACTTGGCTTTTTCCTGAGCATGCCTCAATTCCTCATTTTGTAAAAATAAACGTAAAGTCTGTTCAGCATTTTCAGCTGTATCCTTAGGACTCATGACCTTTTCCTCATTTTTTGAATTAGCTGTAAGATCCTCCATTGAAAAAAATTCTGTAGGAGTATTTCCTTCTTCATCTGCATGTAACAAAGTTTCAACCAAATGCTCAAATGTCATACTGTGAACTCTCTGAGGGATTTCAGACTCCTGTAGAGCTTGCACCTCCATCCTCTCCAACTGCAGGTCTGGACTGGCCATTGCTTTGGCCATAGGTTCCCCCTACTGACAGCAATGCAGTAGGGGAATTTCCCGGTGTCCTGGTCAAATTTCCCTCATTCACTAAAAAAAATACCACTGGCAGCTTAATCTGGTTCAAGGTCAGTTGGCATTCATCTGTATCCCCTTCCCCCGGCTTGTGCCTGAAAATAGGCAGGATTTGTGTAGTGCACTTACCCGGTCAACAAAAACTAAATAAATAAAAATAAAATTAAAAATGAACTGTGGCACTGTCATTTCGTACATTGGTCCTTAAAGGTGGTTTCATGTAGTGACCTCAAAATCACTTTTTGGGACCAAATAACAAAATTACAGTGCAAGAATTCATGAGGTGGGGTCCTGAAAACCCCATGTTGAAAATTTGGTGAAAAATTCCCCAAAAATGCCTGAGATATGCATCAAAGCTGAAAAAAACATATTTATTCCATTATACAGCTTACCGGCATTTCCTCAGTTCATGGTTGACTTTGAAGAGTGCAGATGTGTTCATGGTCCACTAAAGATCATTGCGCCAGACTCCAGAGGTAAGTATGGGGTGAGGGGGGTGTGGGGAGGCAGGGTGTGCAGAGGGTGGGTGCGGGGGTCAAGACAGTCAGCAAGGGACCATTTTTTCTTTCTAGTTTTTTTTTCATTTAGGAAGATGACGCGGGACATTTGCCACGCCAGTTTTTTTGAGGGGGGCCAGTGGAGCCGACAGGGGATTGGGCACCCCTGTTGGCCATAGAGAGGTTTGCCATGCTGAGGTGGGCTCACAGCATGACACCTGGAAGTGTGTTGGGGGAGCAGCAGACAGCCGTTTGCCACGCTGGGGTGGGCTCCCAGCATGACACCTGGAAGGGTGTTTGGGGTGGCAGTGGAGCTGACAGGGAATTGGGCACCCCCATCAGCCTTACAGATTGTTGTCATACTGGGGTGAGCTCCCATTGTGGCACCTAAAACTCTGTTGGGGGGGAGCACAGTGCAGCCGACGGGGGATTGGGCACCCCCATCAGCCATACTGTGTGTGTGGGGGAGCAACGTGAGCATGCTGGGGTGGACTCCAGCATGCTATAAGGGGAAGGAGCTGTCTATGACAGCTCTTTTACTGCAGTGCCAATGTGTAGGCACTTTACATACTACCGACTGCAGTATGCAAATTGCCTACATGCTGCAGTGCTTTTCTTTCAACTGTACGGTGCTGCATCTGCAAAAGCTGTCATAGACAGCTCTTACATTCATTGGCACGGTAGAGCTGTGCCTGCAAAAGGCAGCAGGGCATTGGAAGTGGGAAGGCACACCTACGAATTCTCATATGGTGGCACTATGTTTCTTGCATATGCATGAAAGCAAACATAAAAACAGCCCAGTCCCAACCCTGCTGTTGATATTTTGGAGAGGGCTGTGCCACCCTGCATTCCGCAAAGGGGACTTCAGTACCTCAGCCCCACTGCTGTCAGTGCCTATGTTACTATGTTCATAAAATTAAGGTTTGGTTTCTTTTACTTAGTTGCAATGTACAAGGAAAAAAATAACTTTCTCTTAGTTACTGCTTTAAAAAAAAACTGAAAGTGCCTCTTTATAGGAAAATGTTAGATGAAGTTCAAAATTACATGAACATATGAACATATGAAACTGCCAGCAGATACAGGCCAGATGGTCCATCAAGTCTGCTTGATTGTGCAGTTAGCAATCCCTTACACTGTAGCAGCCCCTCCCACCCCTGCCTGCATCCCCAAATTCATGCCCATGCTTGCTGACTCCCCCATGTCCCCTTAGTGAAGTTCCCCTTGACCCTGTCTCATCCCCTCTTAAAACTGCCCACCAATTGTAAGGATACCACCTCTTCAGGCAGTGCATTCCACCTTGTCACTACCCTTTCTTTGAAACAGTGCCTTCTCATTTCCCTCCTGAATCTACCACCCTCCACTCTCAGACTGTGCCCCCGAATGTCCCTCTCACCCTTTAACTTAAAAATTCCCTCTGTCCCAGTCCTGTTTAAGCCTTTCACGTATTTAAAGGTTTCTATCATGTCCCCTCTATCCCTCCTTTCCTTCAGGGAGTACATGTTGAACTCCCTTAGCCTCTCCTTGTAGGGTTTGTCTTCCTGACCTAGGATCATACTAGTTTTTCCACTTTGGACCCATCCAGCAATTTAACATCCTTCTTTAAGTAAGGGCACCAGGACTGCATGCAGTACTCCAGGTGCGGCCTCACCAACAACCTGTAGAGTGGTAGGATTACCTCACCTCACTTGGAGGTGATTCCTCTGGCAGTACACCCCAACATCTTATTAGCTTTAGCTGCCACTTCCCTGCATTGCGTTGAGTGGTTCATTTGTCCTGTTATTATCACCCCAAGATCTTTCTCTTTCTCCGTAGTGGCTAACTGTACCCCTCCTAGCTGATAACAATTCATTGGGTTCCTTGTTCCCAAGTGCATGATTTTGCACTTCTTCACGTTGAACCCCTGTTGCCATGTGTCTGACCAGTGCTCAAGCTTAGCCAGATCATTCTGTAGCCCCTGCCACCCCTCTATGTTGTCCATCACTGTACTGATCTTAGTGTCATTCGCAAAAAGCCTGATCTTGTTCTTAATCCCATGTGAGATGTCGGTAATAAAAATACCAAACAACAGTGGGCCCATTACTGAGCCTTGTGGTACTCCACTGGTTGCAGCTTTTGGAGTTGAGATTCCCCAACCCCAGCTGCCCTCTATTGCCTGTCAAGTAGCCAGTTCCTGACCCAATCCACCATTTTCTTGCCCACTCCATGTTATCCCAACTCGCTAATCAGCCTCCCACATGGCACTGAATCGTAGGCCTTGCTGAAGTCCAGATACAGAATATCCGCTGCTTGGCCTCTGTTGAGTATCCTGGTTACCCAGTCATAAAAGTCAACCAGGTTGGTCTGACAGGATCTGACAGAAACAAACCCATGTTACCTGTTCTCCTTGAGACCATTCTCTTCCAGAAAGGTCACCAGCCTTTCCTTAAGAATAGTCTCTATTAGATTCCCTACAGTGGATGTAAAGTTGACTGGTCTATAGTTGCCTGGCTCATCCTTGGGTCCACTTTTGTGGAGATGTACCACCTGCACCATTGTCTAGTCATGGGGTATGCACCCAGTTCCCAGAGAGGTATTGAACAAGTCTGCTAGTGGCTCTGCCAGGACCTCTGCAAACTCCTTCGCAACCCTGGGGTATATGTCATCTGGGTCAGGTGCCTTATCCACCCATAGTGCCCATAGGCCTTCCATCACCCTGCTTGCTGGAATTTCCCCATCCATTACCCCCGCCCCACCATATGTCCACCCCTGTCTCATGTGGCAATTACTCCTTCTCCCTGGTAAACACAGAACAGAAGTAGTTATTGAGCACTTCCACCTGGTCTGCCCCCTTCTCTGCCCACCCTCCATCCTTCCTGATCCTTCAATCTGATCTTTGCAGTTCCTTCTCTCCCTTATGGACCTGAAGAAATCCTTTTCCCCTCCTCTGATACCTTGTGCCAGCCTAAGCTCCTTTGAAGCCTTGGCTGCCCTAACTGCTCTGCTCACTTTCCTTGATTTCTTCAGGTACTCCTCCCTATCATCCCCCTGTTTGGATCTCATAGATTTTCTGAAGGCTGCTCTTTTCACCCTCACCATGTCTAACACCTCCCTACGTAACCAGATAGTCTTCTTGGACCTGGCCTTTTTGCTTTGGATTCTTGTACAAGAGGCAGTGACCTCTGCCAGTCCTAGCTTGATAATTTCCCATTTCTGGTTAGCATCCATGTGTGGGTGGATGCTGGCTAGGTGCTCCACCACTATGTCCCTCATCCTGCCAAAGTCAGACTGCCTGAAGTCCAGTACCTTGGTTCTTGTTCCTGCAGCCTTCTTACCTATGTTAAGTGAGAACCACACTGTGTGATGTCCCTTCCTGCCAGTGGATCCTCCACCCCCAGCTCCCTGACAAGATCCCCATTAGTCAGCACGAGGTCCAGAATATTATCTACACTTATTGGCTCCCTTACCATCTGTATCAGGAAGCTGTCCTGGAAAGCCTCAAGGAGGATCTGTTCCCTAACATTTGAGGTGGCTGGAGTGCTCCAGTCTACCCCCAGCAGATTGAAGTCCCCAACAATCATGGTGCAATCCTTTTCACTGACTCTCCTTATCTGCTCTGCTAACTCCCTGTCAATGTCCTCCACCTGAGCTGGTGGCCTTTACACCACTCCCAACCTGATCCTTCTACATTTCGAGTCTTGAATTTGTACCCAAATTGCCTTCATCGTGCCCTCCTCCCCCTCCTCCACCCTGGTACACAGAATCCCCTCCTTTACATAAATAGCTACCCCACCCTTCTCTTTTTCCCCATCTCTTCTGTGCAGCCTGTACCCTGGGATCGCCAGGTCCCAGTCCTGGTATTTGGTGGCCCTTGTTTTTGTGATAGCAGGTATGTCTGCCTCCCCCTCTGCCAACAGAGCCTGCATCTCAACTGCCATATTCCCTAGGCTCCTCACATTCAAACAGACTACCCTCCAATATATGCCCCTTCCTTTCTTCCTTCCCCTTCAGATCACTCTTACCGACAACCCTATTCTAATACTCCCCTGATCCTTTCATGCTGTTATGGTGGGGTAGGCCCATTGAGCTCCCCAGCCTGGAGACCTTGCTTGACTTCCTCCGACTTGCATCCCCCACACCTAGTTTAAATTCACTCTGGTCTCTATGTACTCCCTAGCTTTTGTTTTAAGACCCCCAAGCCCTCCCTACTTAAGTGTAACCTTTCTGGGTTTACAGGGTTTTGTTATCCCACATTCTATCCCATCCCCCCACCACCCCATACCCTTTGGTCTGACACCAAGGCACCAGCCATGCGTTAAACTCCACTATCCTCTGCTTCCTTGCAGCACTTGATCTCAGTACTGGGAGAACTTCTGAAAAAGTAACCAAACTCCCTGCTTCCTCACATAGCTTCCCCAGAAACATAGAAACATCGAAACATAGAATTTGACAGCAGATAAGGACTGCTTGGCCCACCCAGTCTGCCCATTTCCCTACCTAATGGATAAGCTGCAAATCCTAGTTAACCAGCAACCTACTTCTTTCTATCCTCACCCCCTAGAATTGCCTTATGACTGTCCCATGCATGCTTGAATTCAACCACTGTTTTTGACTCCACAACCTAGTGCGGAAGGCCATTCCATGCATCCACAACCCTCTCTGTGAAAAAATACTTCCTTACATTACCTCTGAGGAGCCCCCCCCATCTTCAAATTGTGCCCCTTGTTCTTGCACACCTCTTTTTTTGAACGATGCTACCCTCTTGGACTTTGTTGATTCCCTTGAGGTACTTCAAAGTTTGTATCATGTCCCCCTTCTCCCTCCTTTCCTCGAGGCTATACATATTAAGCTCCTTTAGTCTCTCTTCATATGTCTTCCAGTGCAGACCCTGCACCATTTTAGTTGCCCTCCTCTGGACAGCTTCCATCTTGTCTATGTCCTTGTGGAGATTGGGTCTCCAGAACTGCACACAGTACTCCAGATGGGGTCTCACCAGCTGTCTGTAAAGAGGGATAACAACTTCCTGTTCTCTACTGGTGAGGCCTCTCCCTATGCATCCCAGTATCCCCCCAGCCCCCCAGCCCTCCTTACTGCACTCTCACATTGCTTGCCCATCTTTAAGTCATCTGATATGACTACCCCCAGGTCCCTTTCCATTTTTGTTGTTCTTAGTATCTCACCCGCCATTGTGTACTCTTCCCCTGGGTTTTTGTTTCCCAGGTGCATTACCTTGCACTTCTTAGCATTGAATCTAAGCTGCCATACATTTGGCCATTCATCTAACCTTGCCAAGTCCCTTCTCATCCTTTCCACCCCACCTTGTGCATCAACCCTGTTGCAGATCTTTGTGTCATCTGCAAAGAGACATACTTTTCCTTCCAGTTCCTCTGCAATGTCACTTATAAAGACATTGAAGAGAACCGGTCCTAATACTGAACCCTGCAGTACCCCACTAGTAACCCCCCTTTCTTCAGAGTGGACTCTATTTACTATTACACTCTGTGTCCTATTCTCCAGCCAATTCTTTGACCAGCTATCATCTTGGGACCCACTTCCAGGCTGGCTAACTTGTATATTAATCATTAGTGTGGGACTGAGTCAAATGCCTTGCTAAAGTCTAGGT
Organism: Neoceratodus forsteri; assembly: GCA_016271365.2. Classification (NCBI taxonomy): domain Eukaryota; kingdom Metazoa; phylum Chordata; order Ceratodontiformes; family Ceratodontidae; genus Neoceratodus; species Neoceratodus forsteri. The sequence continues at coordinate 59,868,422 of CM057454.1, forward strand.
AGGCCATGTCCACAGCCCCTCCCTGATTTACTACTTTGGTCACCCAGTCAAAGAAATCTATTAGATTCATCTGGCATGAACTTCCCACTGTGAATCCATGCTGCCTTGGGTCCTGTGCCCCTCTGGCTTCTAGGTACTCAACAAGTCTTTCCTTCAGAAGTGATTACATCATTTCCCTATCACTGAGCTTAAACTAACAGGTCTGTAGTTTCCTGCTTCTGCCCTGCTCCCACTTTTGTGAAGGGGAATCACATCTGCCCTTCTCCAGTCCTCAGGTACCATCCCATCCTCCGATGATTTTTTAAAGAGTGTAGTCAGTGGTGTCACTAGTTCTACCCTTAGCTCTTTTAGAATTCTTGGATGAATCCCATAAGGCCCCATTGCTTTGTCCACCTTCAGTTTTAAGAGTTCTTTCAGAACCCTTTCTTCTGTAAATGGGCTGGTATCAACTTCTGTATCCAGAGCATTTCTAGTATCTCTGCCTTTTCATCATCACCCTCTGCCCACCCCCCTACCCTTTATTAAGCCTCGCTATCCCTCCCTTAGTCTTCCTTCGCTCCCTGATGTACCTAAAAAAGGTTTTATCCCCCTTCTTAACTGAGTTGGCTATCTTTTCCTCGGTTTGGGCCTTTGCTGTTCTGACTGCCTTCCCAGCTTCCTTTTGCTTTAACTGATACAATTCTCTGTCCTGCTCCTTCTGTGATTCCTTGTACTTTCTGAATGCTTTTCTTCTCTTGAACCTTCACTGCCACCTCCTTTGAGAACCATAGTGGTTTTTACATCGTTTTGTTTTGTTTATTTGCTTCACACAAAGGCTTGTTACCTCTGTTATGGCAGTTTTATTATTCCCCATTGTTCTTCCACCCCTCCTTCCTGCTCATTTGCTAGTGCATTCCTTAGGCACTCAACCATTTTGACAAAGTCTGCCCTCCTGAAGTCCAGTACTTTTGCCTTTTATGGCTTGAGCCTATTGCTGTGTTTATTGTGAACCATACTGTTCGATGGTTGCTAGTTCCCAGATGGCTACCCACTTCTACATCTGTGATCCTCTCTCCATCTCCATTTGAGAGAACCAGGTCTAAGATTGCTCCCTCTTGAGTGGGTTCCAATACTAGTTGTCTAAGGTATGCCTCCTGTAGGGCATCTAGAATAATCCCACCATTAGGAGTGGCTGCTGCAACTGCACTCCAGTTAACATCTGGCATATTTAGATCACCCATCAGCAATATCTCCCCTTTATCTGCCATTCTAAGTATACTTTCTATCATTTCCTTGTCCATTTCCTCCCCCTGAGAGGGAGGTCTGTATACAACCCCTGTGCGGATTGTGGTGCCATTGCCTGCCTTCAAATTGACCCACAGTGCTTCTTATCCTCCCTGTTTACCCTTTTGTTCTGTTGCTTTGATTCCTTTCCTTATGTAGAGAGCTCCTCTTTTACCCTCCCTGTCCCTCCTGTGGATAGTGTATCCTTGTATGTTTACGTCCCAGTCATGGTTCTGTGTGTACCATGTTTCTGTGACTGCCACAATATCCAGATGTTTCTCCTCCATCAAGGTCACTAATTCAGGAAGCTTGTTACCCAGACTACGGGCATTGGTACTGATTGCTCTCCATTTTTTGATGGCTCCAAGAATCTCTCCTGCACTCCCTGACTATGTTCCCTGCCATGTCATTCATGCCCAGGTGTACCACAATATGAGGTTTCTCCATTTCTCTCCATGCACACTTAAGGATAGACTGCCCCACCCTTACTGCTGTCATCCTTGGCATACATTACATCCAAATGCAACTATGCTTTATATCCTTACTTCCCCATCTGACCCTTTTTAGTATTGAGGAACCCAGAATTAAGACCCTACCTTCTTTATCCTACTCTAACCCCCACTTCCTCCTATTATTCTGCTCACAGTTCTGAACAGTGATTTCATTTAGCATGTCCCTGAATCCTTCTGCCCCACCAGCCTCCTTCCTTTCCCCTTCCCCTATCCTGTCCCTCACCTCCCTAAATCCACTACCTGGATCAAGATCTTCCCTCCCTATTCCACTACTTGGATCAGCACCCTCTATCACTTCCCCCCTACATCCCTGCTCCACCTCCCCCTCCTTGGTTTCAGTCCCCCCACCAACCCTCTTTGCCTTCACTCCCCTACCATTATCCTCCAGTGCTCTGACCCTGCTCCCTGGCAACCTACTACCCCTTGTGTTGCCAGTGCTCCCCCTTCCCCCTGCTCACCCACGTGCTCCTCTCCTTCCTGCTCATCCTCATTAGCCAGCACTGAGAGCCTGTTGTTCAATGCCCCTACCACACCCAGAGCTTCCCCTAGCATTCTGTACTGTGACTTCCACTTTCTCTCTGCTCCAGGTCCATTTCTGCCCTATTCTTGGTCCTAATATGCTCCACTGAAACTCTACTCATAGGCTTCTGTAGCAGCAGCAATTTTGGTCTATTTAACCCTCCACATTGCTCTCCCTTTAGCATTCCAACTCTGCCAACTGAATGGGCACCCCTATGGCTCCTAGGTCCTGGATGGTCTCTCTAGTCCATCCCACCCTAACTTCTCAGCTCCATTTTTAGCCAGCTAATCTCTTCACTGAGCAGCTTAAGTTGCCTGCACGTTAAGCAGCCCCTAGCCCTCCATGCTATCCCTAAGAAGATAGCTTCCCCAGATGCTGTATCCAACCCTTCTTCCCACATTCACCCAGTATCCATATCAAATATCCACTCCACCCTTACTCCCCCACCTGAAGTCTACCTGCCCCATTCCTTGGAACCCTCCCACTTTTTAAGTATCTGCATTACTTCCTTCTTGCAATACACACCCTTTACCAAGTCAACTTCCAAAATCAAACTTTTTTTTTTTAAACACAGGAAGTTGTTATCCCTCTGTACAGACAGTTGGTGAGACCCCATCATGAGTACTGTGTCCAATTCTGGAGACCCCATCTCTGCAAGGATATAGACAGGATAGAGGTAGTCCAGAGCAGGGCAACTAAAATGGTGCAGGGTCTGCAAGAGAAGTCGTATGAGGAGAGACTAAAGGAGCTTAATATGTATACCCTCGAGGAAAGAAGGGAGAGGGGGGACATGATAGAAACTTTTAAGTACCTCAGTGGAATCAACAAAGTCCAAGAAGGTAGCATCTTTCAGAAAAGAGACGTGCAAGAACAAGGGGACACAATTTAAAGATAGAAGGGGGTTCAGGGCAATGTGAGGAAGTATTATTTCACAGAGAGGGTAGTGAATGCATGGAACAACCTTTCTGAGGAGGTTGTGGGGTCTAAAACTGTGGGAGAATTCAAGAATGCATGGGACAGACATAAGGCAATTCTTGTGGAGGGGTAGGAAGAAATAAGCTGTTGGTTAACTAAGATCTGCGGCCTATCCTGTAGGTAGGGAAATGGGCAGACTAGATGGGCCAAGCGGTCCTTATCTGCTGTCAAAGTCTATGTTTCTATGTTTCTATGTTTCTAATGGGCTGGCTCTGAAAATGCCATTTATCTTAATGAGATGTGGATGGACTATAATGCATGAGTGGTAGAGCCAAAAGTGAGTTATGTAAATCTTACCCACTCACAAGTGATGATAACATTTATATTCTTAGTACGTTCATTGTGTATAATTTTTATACAATGTATTTGAAACTGTAACTCTTTCAAATTACTTCTTTTTTCTAAAGATTTAACCATTTCTGTTACATTTCACCATTCTGTTTAGAGTGCAGCAGAGAACACTGTAATGACATCAGGAATTTTGCAAGTCAGTCTGCCATTAGTAAAGGGTTGTTTTTAGAATATTTGGCCAGAAAAGTCACATTGCAGCAGTTCATTTCCAAGTGTGACCCAGGAGCACAAAGCGGTAAAGTGACTTGCTTAACACCAGAAAGTATGCAAGTGGAGATTGTGGGGTTTCAAACTTGGCTCTGCTGGTTCTTCAGGTCCACAGCATGATGCTTTATCCTTTAGTCTATATTTCCAAATGGATTAAAGTGTACAAATAAGAGACAAATGCTAATGACACCCACAATTAAGAACAGTTTTATTTAGAATTAATTCCCCATTGCTTAAATAAATCATTGATCTGTATGGTTTGACTCTCAGTTCCCAGGTAATACACTCTCACCTAATAGGGGCAAAAATACTCCAAAGCTGTGGCATCACCATTGGGCCCTTAGTGGGGTCTTCTTGTGGGGGGGTAGGAAGAAATAGGCTGTTGGTTAACTAGGCTCTGCAGCTTATCCAGTAGTTAGGGAAATGGGCAGACTAGATGGGCCAAGAGGTTGTTATCTGCCTTCAAAGTCTATGTCTCTTTGTTTCTAGATTTAGCTCCCTCCCATTCTGTCACAGTTTGATTTGCATCATCAATCATAAATCTTTTGGAGCTTTAGAAAAATATAACTAATGTATGGTTAACTTATACAATGCTTAAAAATACTACAAATCACAGCCCCACCTTGCTGGAACATATAGATAACATTGGCAACCATACCATGCATGGTTCAAAGATTCATAATATCTCTAATTTCTTTCATATGATTTCTGCAACTGCAGCTTCAACATGAAACACTCTTCAGAGAACTCTGAAGAAAATAATGATGCACAAAACAATATATGCCTGGAAAATGTAACATCAACTTGTCTGATAAGTAATTTATAAAGTCAAATTAAATCTTATTTTTAGAATGTGCTCTATATCGTGAAACACTGTCACACTCTGTTGATGATAAATGATTTAAAAACCATATGCTATTGTATCAAATAGGTAGATAATACAACTTTTGCTGATATTTTTGTATGTAAGGAAGATAGTAAAATGCAACAAGATCTAGGAAAAAAATAGAAAATGGCCCAAGGCAAATTTCATGCAAATAAATCTTGAAAAAAAGGAAATTTAATTAGAAAAAAAAAACAAGTGGGGTGCCTTTCTTGTTTGGGGAGTGGAAGCTGAAGTCATAAACCAAGTAAAACTTTTTGGTTTGATAATCCAGAGTGACTTTTAATGGAGGAGCAAGTAAACAGTATGAATAAGAACGCCAGTACAAGATTACAGTAAATTCCCTGACACTGTTAAGAAGAGCTAGTGTAAGTCATCAAGATTTATTACTATATTACAGTGATAATGCCAGTGCTTAAATATCAATCCCCTGTATGTCATTGTGGGTTAAATATTAAAGAACAAAATGATCTGGAACGTATCCAGAAAAGGGCACTTAGAATTAGTTTGGGAAGGGAAATGAGGTATGAAGATGCTTTGAGGGTGTGTAGAGTTGCATCATTAAATGAAAGGAAGAAAAGTAAAAACTTGTTTTTGCAGATATCCTGAAGGGTACACATCACTACAAGATCTATACAGCTTTGGACTGGTTAGAACCAGATGAAAAAATAAAGTATAACTGGTTATCATGGAGTTACAAGGTAACAAGATCTAAAGCTCAGCATCCACTAAGTCACTCAGTCAAAACAGAGATTCCTGAAGAAAACAAACTCTGGCAAGAGCCAATAGGGCTGCAGGTGAGGAATGTAGGGTACAAATATTGAAAATTACCAAAGTTATGAGCCTGCATTAGCAAAATGGGTTCCGTGTGTTAACACTGTGGGACGTATCATCACAGACCAAAGTATCACAGCCAGTACATTGCAAACAATAACAAAACCCAGTAATAGCATCACTGGACAGAGCTGTGTAGGCACAAGCCCTGTGGTGTGCCTGTCCATGACCCCTGAATGGGTGCGATGCACAGGGGCAGTCCATGCATGACACCCTGTCGCCCTCTGCATCCTGCTTGCAGTCCATCACATTGGCGAGGTGGGTGACCCCTGTGTTGCCCTGTTTGTAAGTGGGGTGTGGTGCTCCCTTACTCAACATGGACATTCCCCTGTACCTCTGCCCCTGCCTGCTGCACCCATCTATTGCTGAGCACTGTTGCATTCCCTCTCCTATGGGATGCTTACACCGTCTTTGGTCTCCTGGGTACTCCCTCTACCTCTGGCCCAACCCACACATGCTGCACGCTGCCACCCTCCGGCATCTGCTGCATGGGACATTGGCCACACACACACTATGTGCTCTGCCAATGTGGAGTTTCGCCTGGTGACATTTGTCTGTTTGACCGTGACGTGTTGCCCACGATGTTCATTACCGCTTTGTTTTACTGGTGACATTAACACACAGAACCAGCAAAATGTAACATGGACTCATAAATTTGTTGTTTTGTAATATTTTTACACCAAATTTTCAACATAGCCTTGTTATGGCCCTGCCTCATGAAGAAAGGCAAAGCAAATGTTCAACTCCTACCAGAAAGGCAATCTCATGCAGGGACTGAGAAATCAACTTCAGGGAAGCAAAAACACATTTTGGGCAGGAGCTGGAAAATTACAGCTGTCACATTCATGAGGCGCAATAAAGAAATGGCTATGTTGAAAATTTTGGGTAAAAACATTGTATTTGTAAAATTTCAACCTAGGCTCATAACTTTGTTTTTGTTTAGTATTTCTACACTAAATTTTCAACATAGCCTTCTTATGACTCCACCTCATGAACAAGGGCACAGAAAATGTCAACTCCTGCCTTAAAGGTGATTTCATGCAGGAACCACAAAATAACCTTTCACAATTTAAAAACATTTTAGCCAGGATTTGGAAAATGACAGCTGTCATATTCATGAGGTGCTGTAAAGATATGGCTATGTTGTAAATTTGAGGTAAAATATTTAAAAATTACCAAATTTATGAGCCTGTATTCAGAAAACTCAAGGCAGGCTCATAACTTCATCTATATTATAAATATATATATATATATATATATATATATATATATAATATTTATTTACACAAAATTTCAACATATCCTTCTTATGACCCCACTTCACAAACAACGCAGAGAAAACGTTGAACTCCTGCCTGAAACGTGATGTTATGCAGGGACTGCAAAATCAACTTTTGGGACAGAGCTGCCTAATGACAGTGCAAATTTTCATGAGGTGGAGTCCCAAAGAAGGCATGTTGAAAATCTGGGCCAAAAATATAAACAAATGGCCAAATCATGCCACTATCTTCAAAATCTCATTGAAATACATTGAACTGCATACCTATTTCTTCAGTTAGAGGGGCTTTTGTGGAACCCAGTTTGTCAGTCCACAAGTATTATGTTTTCAAAAACAGGTTTTCAATGTCCCCACTCCTCACTGCCATAGGAACTTTTACCTTTTCCCATGAAGCCAAAAGTCCCCCATTTCATGTACACAAGCAGCTACAGCATTGCCCATCACTTCATGTTGGATATCTTAGAAATGCTCTCCTATAGATTTGTTTTTTCATCTTGCCTAGGTACAGTGCCCTACAATTACTTATGGCTTAATGTACAACAGGGTCTGTATTACAGTTAAAACTGTCTCTAACTTGGAAAGCATGCATGTTCACTGGTTTACAATTACAAACTAGTTACATTTCAAAATAACATTGCAATAAACATTCTGGGGCTGATTGTAGAAGAAGGGGACACGTCGCCGCCAAAGGTGACTTACACCAAACTCAGTTGTGGCAAGGACTCTGTGCATGATTCTAGATGGGGCAGGGTCCCAGTGGCTAAGTCCTGTGACTTGCAATGTCCAGTCAGGTATGCCAAACAGAGGGGTGTACCTCACAAGTTTGTTGCAAGCTGCAACCACTGTCCGGCAGGGCGCAAGCGCCCCCCCATGCCCTGATCCCCCAGAAAGAGCAGACAGAGCCCCACAGGGCTAGTGAACCCCAACCCCCACCAATGCCCCAAACCCCTGAACACATACCCTATGCTCATCAGGGCCAGCACCCCTCCTGGCCCACCACACCTGTTCCCTGCAGCACAGGTTAAAGCCCCACAGAGCTAGCACCTCCACTCAGTGATCCCCGGAATTGTGTAATGCCACAAATAATAGATGAGAAAGCCCCCAATCTCCCTGATAGTCTAGTGACCCCCACCCAGCAGTGCCAGTCCACCCCACAACCCCCATCCATTCTTAGCTAGCAATTGGCACAGCCCACCTCTCACCACCATAGCCAGCCACTGACTGAGCTCCGTATGAGCGCATACTACTGTAAATAGTACACCCTCAATGAATGAGCTGTCATTCATGGAGCATGTACTATTTACAGTAGTACGCACTCATATGGAGCTCAGTAGGCAGCTGGCCATTGTGATGAGAAGTGGGCTGTGCCAGTTGCTGGCTGAGGACAGGTGGGAAGGTGAGGGGTGGACTGGAACTGCCGGGTGGGGGGCTACTAGACTACCAGGAAGATCGGGGGCTTTCTAATACATTATGTGAATCCAACATTTAAATAAATAAATATAGAACTAATATATATTTGTGGCATATTGCAAGTCTGGGGATTGGCGGGGCATATCTGTGCATAGTATCGCGGGATGGGGGGCAGGGGGTCCCACAGCCCTGCAGGGCTTATATCACACAGTATTCAGGGGATCAGAGGCAGGGGGCAGGATAGCCCTGTGGGGCTGTTTCTACAGGAATGGGTATCGGGGCTGGTGGCACATTAGTGCAACCCTTGGTGGATGCAAAGTACACTTGCACCCGCTATTTGCTGGTGTAACTGTACTTTGACAGATGTCCTCTGGGGGGTTGTGTCAGAATATCACTTTTGGGGATTTGGAGGCTGCCCTTCCAGAATAGGGCACAACTAATTCAGTAACCCCCCCGCGCCATGTCGCAGGGGGTTTATGGCATAACTGGTGGAGTAAGTCCACTTTGGTGCAAGCAGCCTGTGACATGTCGCAGGCTACTTTGCAGAATACCGTATGTCACAGCTGCTGGTGTAACTTGCTACTTATGCCATTTTTTGGGGCGCAAGTCAAGTTACACCAGATGTTACCCTTTGAGAATCGAGCCCACTAACTGCAAGTGAAATTACCCTTAGAAAGAGGAGCAATCAGTCTCTATCAGAGCCAGTATACCTTATTAACATTATTTTTTAAAGAATATTGCCTTGTTATAGAACAGCAAAAAAAGCATCACAGGGCAGGGCACAGCCTTCTGATGTGGCATCTTAATGTATGAAATTACTCCCTGAGGTATGGCACAGTTATACAAAGGCAAAATTGAACAGACATGGATGGGATTGGTATCAAATCAAATCATTCTTTATTTCTAAAAAGCACTTTTTCAAAACCAAAGTGCTTGCACATAAAAGCCATATAAATAAGAATTTTAAAACAATCAATTTTCAGCCAGAACAAATATAAGTAAATAGTGAAATAAAATCATACACCAAAAGTAAGATCATGTACCACAGTCCGAGAACTCCTGGCTAAATAAGTGTGTTTTTAATGCTGTTTATAAAACTTTTGATGGTCAGGCACTCTCAAACCTGACGAGGTAGAGAATTCCATGGCGTAGAGGCTGCAAAAGCAAAAGACCAAGCCCCAGATGTCTTTAAATGCACCCTGGGAATCTCCAGCAATCTCTCATCAGTGGAGCGAAGTGGGCAGAGGGGGCAGTAAGGGCAAAGGAGATCTTGCAGGTAGTGGGGTCCCTGTTCATGTAGAACTTTATAGGTCAGTATCCTGACCTTGAAGGTGATCTGCCACTGTACTGGCAGCCAGTGCAGTCCACACAGCACAGGCGTAATATGACTGGTCCTGGAAGTATCAGTCAAAAGCCTGGCTGCAGCATTCTGCACCAGCTGCAAGTGACGGATATCAACCCTCGGTGGCCCTAGGTAAAGGACATTGCAGTAGTCAAGGCAGAAGATAATGAAGGCATGGACCAATGTTGGAAGATCATCAGGAAGAACCAGATACTTCTCATGGGCGATATTCCTCAGATAGAAAAATTAGGTCTTAACAATCGGCAGCACCTGAGATCTAAGGGTCAGGCTGCTATCAAAAATAATGCCCAGGTTCCGCACCCGGTCTGAGGTAGTCAGCTGAACACCCTCGAGCCAAAGTCCAGAGGACTGCCCTGCCAAAAAAAAAAAAACCTTCCGACAACCTGAGTCCACAACCAACACCTCAGTCTTAGCCGGGTTCAACTGCAGTCAGCTGGCACTCATCCAGTCCTGGATCTCAGAAAGCCAGTTGTTAAAAGCCAAGAGGAAACCATCTTGCCCAGGCACAAAGGACATGTACAGCTGAGTATCATCTTCATAGCAGTTAAAACTCAGCCTGTACCACCTAATGATATCTCCCAGTGGCAGCATGTACACTGCAAACAACATTGGTGGCAAAATGGAGCCCTGTGGTACTCCGCTGGATAGGAGAAGAGGGGCTGAAGAATAAATGCCAGACACCACTCTCTGAGCCCTACCCCCAAAGAAAGATCAAAACCATCTGAGGACTGTACCAGACAGTCCATAGATGAACTGCAGGTGCTTCAGTAGCACATCATGGTCCATAGTGTCAAAAGCTGCAGAGAGATCAAGGACAACCAAGATGGAACGAGTCCTCCGATGTCTCACTATAAGGGTTCCATGTAGAGGGGCCCCAACTCAATGAGGTAATGGATTGTATGAAAATGACATATAGCTATGGTACAAACCATACAGCATAAAAGCCATGGCTGAAGAGAGTTGTGTAGGGGCCCCAACATGCCTGCCGCCCCTACAAAAACCTAAAAATATTACAAGCTGTACTGAAAATGAAAGATGTATATGACATGAAGTAGTGAATAACACTATAGGTAAAGAACATGGCCAAAGTGAGTTGGGTAGGGATCCCCTCAACTTACAGTATGTAGAAAAATAATGGGCAGACGTGGTGGGCCAAGTGGCACTTATCTGTCATCAGATGCTATGTTTCTGTTTCTCTCTGGGACCCCCAAAACCTTAAAGTTGGGTCCGCCTTGCGTGAGGGCACATTGCAGCTTTCTTTCGGTCTGCTGTGGGGATGGTGTTTTTTGCTGCTATTAGTACAGTGTTGTGACAAGGTGTGTGGCGTGGAGTTCCATGGACTGACATGTGTAAGAGGGTGGTTATACATTATCACGTTCTGGATCAAAGTTCAGAAGGAGCCCTGCTGTTGACAGACTGATACTGATTCTAAGTGAGCTAGTGAGCTGTGTCCACTGAGCGGTGCCCTCCTGCCTCGCTCTGTAACAGGTGAAATGGTTATTATTATTAATATTATTATTATTACTGAAGTGACTCCATGAGACACATGCATACGGGGAACAAGGAGCACATTTCCAAGTCCATTATTGGAAAAAGCTTTGGACTCATAACCCTACTTATAATACTTGTGATTTGGAAGGAAGGATCTTGTGTGACTGCTATACCAAAACCCAGTAAATAACATTACTTCTAAGTGCACCTTGTGTGTCAGGCACAGGAGTTATTGTCTTGTCTCCTACCTCAGCCTCAAAATATTCACCATCTTGTTGACAGCCATGACACCTTTGACAGTCCCCTGGCTCAGCAGCTTTTGCTCAAGGCTTGCTGTTCAGTGCACTGTGCAGCCCTTAAGATTGGAAGGTGTTTTGTGTCCTTGGTCAACTGACTGACTTGATATTCAGGGTTGTGTTCACAAGGAAAGCTTCTTCTGTCATTTCAACATTGTTAGCATCCCAGAATCTGACAGGTGAGCTGTGCTATTTGTTTCTAGTCTGTTAGGTTATGCAGGCAGGTGAAGGTGACAGTCACCGATGGCAGCTGTGCTTACAGGGCTACTTAACTGTATTATGCCACCCATCCTGTCTTAGGTTATTATATCAAGAATGTAATTCCAGTGTCTGGTGAAACTTCCATGCTAGCCCTCTGAGAATATCCACAGATGGGGAAACATTAAAAATATGGAGTGAGGGAGAGGGGGACTATAAACTGTTACGGCTGTCAGATATCTTGTTGAATGAGGTTTCAAGTGTGTTACCAACTAGTTACCCACTGCGACTGTGAGCAAAACTGCAATTAATAACAAACATACTGCATCTGTGGCACTCAGTCTCCATCGGTCTCTGGCTCCGTGTTGAAGAATCTGTTGATAGATGTTGAATTAATGGGAACCAGGCCACCCAGCTTAAAAAAAAATAAGTTTCTCTTTCAGAACAGCTGCAAAGTACAGGAACAGCATTCTGGTTGCAGAAAAAGTACAGGAACAATGTTCCTGTACATTCCATCCCACTTTCATTACTGAATAATTTAAAAATAAAGAACCCCGCATGTGCGGTAGTGGGAGGGGGGTGTCACTCTAAACAAAACAAAAAATTGGGGGATTCCTCATTGAGACACTGGGGGATTGGACACTCCTGGTGTCACTGTAATGTTTCTGGGGGTGTGGTACAGTGGTAAGTGCTGAGAAAATAAATGACTGCCAAAAATAAAGAAAAATAAAATGGACCCGCCAACCTCCGAAAAGGTTTTCCTACAGGTTAAGTAGTGCAAGCACGGAGTGGGCCGTGGTGCACAGATGCGGAGGTGACTTTTGTCACCTCATGAAGGTGTTCATTCATAAGCTGATTTCCTACTAGTCCTTGCAAGAGTACTGCAGGGCCCACACAGCCCTACAAATGGGTATTAGAGGCTGTTGTCAGCAGATTGGTGAGGATTTGGTGACATGTCTTCTGGGATGGGAGGGTTTCAACAGATAGGAGTATAGGGATGTACTTACTTTTGTTGGACATATTTTTGTCTAAGGACCTGCATGGGTGTACACTATGTGTGAGTGACAGTGAGCCTATCTGTCTGTAGATAAATGATTACTGCATGTATCTAAAGGTGTATGAGGGTGAATGAATACTCATGCCTGCCTATCACAAGGTGATTGATCACACCAGTGAACAGTGAGTTAGACATGGGCGAGGCAGCTGTAAGCCAGTTCAGATTCCAGCCCAGATATCTAAGAATTTGACCAGTATGATCATGGCCAATTTGAGTCAGTCCATCTCACAGAAGGTACATATCTGAATCAGAGCCATGCCACATGTCAGAGTATAGGCAACCCCCTCAGCTGCCTGTCTTGGATTCAGAAACATATTAACTTGCAACTTGTAGAACTGGACTCAGATGATCCAAACCAATCTGGTGCTCTCTGCCCGAGGGGCGAGGGTGGGTGGGAGGGTCTGCATCTGAATCCAAACTGGTTCACCTACACCTGGATAGAATCTCAGAAATTGAGATGTAATCATAACATGATGCCTTGATTATTATGTGCAGGTAACAAAGTACTGAACTGTACCAGTGCCTTGGCTTAGCTTACCCACAACCTGAGCTAGGATTCATACTCATACTAGGATTGAGTAGGAGCAAGAGAGCCAAAAAGGCCCATAATATGTTCCTATTTCTAATAATAACTAAGAATATTACTTGAAATAATATAGTTGTCTAAACGCCTTTTGTATGTTAGTTTAGAATCACTAATAATTACATCAATTGGTAAGGAGTTCCATATCTTAATTATTCTTACAGTATAAAAGAACTTCCATGGAAGAATATTAAACTTCTTTAATTGTAACTGCAAGGGATGTCCCCAAATATTATAAGTTAGATCCTTAAACAGAAAACCCAAATTAGTTATTAAATATGGATCATTTATGATATTGTACATGAGAAGGAGGTCTCCCCTCAAATGTCTGGTAGATAAAGACAACAGATTAAGTAATTTTAGTCTTTGTTCATAAGATACTTCCCTCAAATCATGCACCATTTTAGTGTACCTTCTTTGTACTCCTTCTAATGGCGCAATGTCTTGTATCCTATAGGGACACCAGAGTTGAGAGGAATAATCCTAAAGTGGAATAACATAGGCTCTAAAGGCATCAGAACTTTAGCATCTCTGGATATAATATTATGTTTAATAGACCAGATAACTTGGTTTGCCTTAAGAATAATTTCATTTAAATGAGAAATTGGGAGAAAGCCATTTGAAATAAACACAGCCAAATCCTTTTCCCTTGATGAGCTAGTCAACCCCAAGTTATCCAAGATATATGTGTGCCTAGGATTTTTTTTACCCCAAAATGCATAACTCTGCATTTGGAGTGATTTAATTTCATTCCCCATGTAGCTGTCCATTTAGACAGTTTATCTAAATCATTTTGAATAGCAATAACTTGGGTTAGATTCTCAACAGGCCCACCAATCTTAATATCATCTGCATATTTAACTGAATTGGAACAATTTTGTTACATAACATCAGCTGTAAAAAATTGGAACAAACAGGGTCCCAGGACAGACCTCTGAGGAACACCACTAGTAACATGCCCCTTACAAGAAAGTTGCCCATTTACAAGAACATGTTGTGAACGATTGAACAACCAGCTGGCTATCCAAACTATTAAATTTGGATTAATGTTTGAAAAGGAAAGCTTATGTATAAGTGCCCAGTGTGGTAAATAATCAAAGGCTTTACTGAAATCCATATAAACTACATCATAAGGATGTCTGTTATCTAGCTGATTACTTAAGTCTTCATAAAAACACAACACATTAATTAAGCAGCTCCTTCCATTTTTAAATCCATGTTGTTCAGTATTGGAACTGATAAACGATGAAGTAATCATTTCCTTAATTAAACTTTCCAGAATTTTGCTCACAGATGAAGTAAGACTTATCAGTCTATAGTTTTCCCATTTACTTTTAGAGCTTTTTTTTGTGAATAGGAACTACAAAGGCAATTTTCTGTAGTTCAGGAACATAGTTATGATTAAGACAGTACTCAAATAATAATTTTAAGGGGGATATTGTGCAATCTTCTAGTAAATACAAAAGATGACCAGGAATGTTATCGGGGGAAACACTTATTTTATCCATAAGATTGATTAATTTAGTTTGGATATCAGACTCGGATAATGAAAATGGAGTACCGTAAGGCAGGTTTATTTGGCACTTATGTTGATTCTTTTGAAATACATTACAAAATTGACTATTAAGATAATTGGCCATATCCAAAGGATCACAAATCAATTTTTCATTTATTTGAAGGGGCCCAACTTTACGACTTGTTGTTTTCATAGAGTTGATATAAGAAAAAAAAAGATCTGCTATTATCTTTTCTGGCATTTTTATCCGGATTCAGCTCAAACCTTCTCTTCACCTTGCGTATAGTGTATTTACATTTCTTTTGAATACATAGAAAGTAATTCCAATTAGAGGGAGTGCAATGCTTTAAATATGTTGCATAACTTTTATCCTTTTTCTTTAGTAATCTAACTATTTCCCTGGACAACCATTTAGGCTTAGGTTTATTTGAATCATTTTTATTTCTAAATGGAACATATTTGTTCCTTAAGTCAATAATCTTATTTACAAGTATATTGAAAAATTCTTCTATGCTGACACTGTTGTAAATAGTTAACCAGTCAACATTATTTAGATTATTTTGTATATTACTAGTATCAGCCTTGTTATATAGATATATTTTAGTGGTAGAAGAAGGAGATATGTGTATATGTGGTAGTGTGAAACTGATAGCACTGTGATCACTGTTTCCTATTGGTGGTAAAATAAAAAAAATTTGATAATAGATCTGATTTACTAAAGAAAACAAGATCCAATAAGTTAGTACCCCTAGTGGGTAATCTAACCCCTTGAATAAGATCACACTGTTCACACATGTTAATTAGTTTATTACCAACATTATTGAAGCCATCATATTCTCCCAATCAATATTTGGTAAATTAAAGTCACTAGTAAGAATGACATCACCAAGTGAACTGGCCATTTCAACCTCCTGTATAATAGTGTCCAAATAATCAGCAGAAGTACCGGGGGGCGATAAACACCCAAGCTCTGTGTAGATCTCAAAATGGGGCACAACCTGGAGTGAAAAACAGCATAACAGACATTAAGACACTGATGAATGTTTAATTATGGTGCAGTCGTCGTAGTCCTGGGCTGCACTGTTAATCTTGAGGTGATGTTGAGTGTTATTAAACACCCAAGAAGTGCAATTACTGGACCATAATTGCATATCCAGGAATGTTTTATTACACATGTAAAATATGTCCCTATTTTTGGCCCTCCAACACACACATAACATACACACACACACACCTCTCTCCAAAAACCGTATCAAACAGAAGAATGCTCCTAACTTGACAAACAACAGTATGCGCATTCATCCTGATGTAGTCAAAGCAAATCAATAAAAAACCATTGTGCACCATTTCTGTCTATTTTCATTGCTACCACCTAATTCTGAACCTAACAGGAGTGTTTTACCCCACTACTAGTGTTTGTTATAGTTGTGTTATTGTTCTCAGTTTTATTCATTTTCCTCCCTTCCCCTTCCCCTCCCAGGACACAATCTGGAAACAAGCTATTACCAGCTCAGTATGACTTTCTTGGGGAAACTTTTGAAATAAATAAATAATACAATTCTATATGTAAAAATATTTTGTTTTTAAATGTGTGATGTTAGTACAAATAGGGAGTCAATGCCTTATTACTTCACATGTGTTTGTACCATTGGTGAAAAATTAAGCAAATGTTATCACACACACACACACACACACACGCACATTATTTTATATCTTAAAATACATAAAGCAACTGATGGTGTTGCTGATAAGAGTCTCAATAGTTCTTACCCAGTTCCACAGACCCACTTACTGACCAGCAACCCCCCCCCATGGGAACGGTTTGGGGCTCCAGCAAATTTCTAAGGTGTTTGTCCCCTGACTGGGGATGGGGGGGGTGATATTGTTACAAGACTAGCAACATGGGTCATTCTTGTAAAGTGCCAAGAACTCATAAAGATGGCATTAAATATTTGACAGAACAGGTGGATGTCATTTATTTTTTTCTAAGACCAATTAAGAGAAGGAAGAATTTTTAATTACAAATTTTAAGACTTTTGGCACTGGATTGCCGGATAAGTTTATTGGATCAGGAAAATATGATCAGGCAAAATTATCTAACACCCAGCCATGCTGAATAGTGGAAAATATATGTATAAGGTATACAACTTTTTTGCATTATCCAATGGTATCCGCTCTTGACAGACACTACCCAAGCAACACTGGTTCCCATGATGGCTTGATACAGTCCCCCTAATCACGTCATTGATGTATTTCCCTGCTCACCTGCCATTGTCCTTCTAATAACTTATTGTAGTCCTGCAATGACTTGACCCAGCCCCCCTGATAACCAGATGCAGTTCTCCAATCACCTGATGTAATCCTCAATGATCCAAAGCACATGTCCAGATGTGGTCCCCTAATGACCAAATGCAGTTCCCCAATGACACAATGAATTCCCCAAACATCTGATGCTGGCCCCTGATCTCATAGCACCACTTCCTATAACCTGATGCAGTCCATGATCAACCAACCTAGTCCTGATTACATGATGAAATCCACCAACGATTTAGTGCAGCCTACTTCTATAACTGAATTCAATCCCCCAGCCCCCAGTTAAAGTCCCTCCAGTTACCAATGCTAACACTGTTATTTCTGCAGTCCCCAATATTAACAATAACCTACTGTTTATTAATTACATTTTTTTTTCTCCATAATTTGTGGGCACCAAGAAAGGGCTTGCAACCCTGCTTGAATGGAAAACTAACAGTACAGCTTTGACCAAACC
The DNA here is from genome assembly GCA_016271365.2 of Neoceratodus forsteri. NCBI lineage: Eukaryota > Metazoa > Chordata > Ceratodontiformes > Ceratodontidae > Neoceratodus > Neoceratodus forsteri. Next base: position 59,885,927 of record CM057454.1, read on the forward strand.
TGCTGTGTTAAAAAAATAACAACAACAACACTGGTTCTAAAGCACAAAAAGCTAGTGACTGCAAACTGGGGCAACCAGATTGTAAGTATAGTCACACTTCTTGTTTTTCACAAATAAAAAAAAACAGATTAAAACAAGCCATCCCCCCTTCCCATTATAGATACTGTGTGTTTTTTTCTTCCTGTTCACAAATGCTTTAATGCACACCTCGAGGTGTATTACTACACTTATAAAACAGATTTGGGGTCTGCCTGATGGCCTGGCAGAAGTGCTATACACTTCTGCACCATGACCAGGATTTGGAAGCAAACTCGGGAGTCAGATCATGCAGAAGGAATAGCACTGCCACTCGGCAGTGCTCTCAGCCAGGGAAGGGTGACGGTCTGGTTCCCTGCTGCAATTACCCCTGTGGTGGGTCGAGGGAGCTCATCTCCCCCACAGGGTGTTGCTATGTACATACAAGTGTCCATGCATGTGGATACATTGCTTGTGCCAGAGGAGGAGAAGAAGAAAACATAAAAACCTATATCTCCTTGCCAGCAAGTATGACAACTGCTGGTGCTCTGGGGTCCCACACCATATGGATCCCAACTGGCTTGGCAGTAGCTGAAGTGGCAGTCAGGACTGGGGGTGACCAGGCAAGGGGCCCAAAGAAATGCAGAGGTGGTGTAAAAAATCTGTGGCAATAAATAAGCACAATAGATTTGGTGTTAAAAAACAGATTTACGGGGGCATCAAAAGGAGATTGAAGAACTAACTGTACATTTATTGTTATTTAGAAAGTAGGCATCAGAAATCCATCAGTTTGACTGACTACCAGTACTCTAAGTACTGACAGTGCCCACATGAAAACAAATTTCAGTGCCAACTGGCACATAACAAATTAGTACCACTGTGCCACTTTGATAATTTTCAGTTTTAAACTGGTAGCCATTTTTCCCCATTAGCGAGCCCCCCAAACCTTAGTCATGGTTATTATATAATTAAAAAAACTGCCATTACTTAAGCTAACCTCCCTCGCTACACACAAAGCATCTTTTTTGTATACTCATGCTGCCAACACAGACATGCTCCCCATCACTTCCTCCCTCTCACTGCTCGGCTCTTGCGTCTCCTCATTGGGTACTGAAGCAGCACCTAACTGACCTTTACTCTGCCGCTGGCACTCACAACACTCTGAATGGCTGTAGTCACTGACTTTCCCAACCTCGCTGTCAGAGCCATTCCTGTCCTTATTTAGTCTGCCAACCATGCTCACAGCCAGACTCCTCTCACTAAAAGTAAAAACAAGTTATGGCACTAAGTTTAAAACTCCATTGAAATACATTGTACCGCATACCTGCTTCCTCAGTTTGCAGTCTGGCTTTGAAGGGTGAAGGTGTGTCTGGAGTTCACAGAAGATTATGGCGCTTGACCTCCCAGTGGGTAAGGGCTTTGGGGGGGGGGTGACGCGTGGGATGGTTGGGTGTGGGTGAGGGAGATAATGACACAACAGACAAGGATGAATGATTTTCCTGTTTTCAGGGTTTAAGAACAAAAACAAAATAAAGACAAAGGATTCCCATTCACAACACTGGGGAATTGAGCACCCCCAGTGTCAGCGAGTTCACAACTCTGGGGAATTAAGCACCTCCTGTGTCAGCGAGTTCACAACACTGGGGGATTGAGCATCCTCTGTGTCAGCGAGTTCAACCTCCGGATCTCTGCTCTGTCCCCCTTCCTTCCTCTTAAGTCCTGAGCAACTCCCCAATCCCTTGAAGCTGGACCATACTCACCCACTGACAGCAACACCAATGGGAGTCCTCTGACAAGCAGAAAAGACACAACTAAGAAAAGTTGTCTATCTGTGAACCTGGGCTTCAGCATATGTGAGACAGGGAGGAGAGTGGACAGGTTGCTCCATTCATCAGAATGAGCTGCACAAAGGAGCAGAATAAGGCCAGATTCAGGAAATTTGCAGGGAAACCTTGGCACCATGAACTCAGTCCTGCTCTCAGCTGGCTGATACACAAGGGCTGCTCTTCAAAGGGAAGCTGCAGCATCAGCCGCTGCTGCATCAGGTACAGGAAACGTGTCCCTTGAAGCTGGACCATACTCATCCACTGACACCAACACCGATGGGAGTCCTCTGACAAGCAGAAAAGGTGATAATGAAGAGTGCTGGATGCACCAGCAATTTGCACGTAACAATTTGCTCATATTATGGCCATCCTGACTAGCTACTATCCTACAGCTCCACTAAGGGTGTGACCGTCACTCTTCAGTATCGCCAGTACTTCAAGGATTAAACTTGTGATTTACTGCCTTCTGATGTTAGTGGAGCCATAGGATAGTATCTAGTCAGGGCAAAAGTTTCTCTTTCAGGCTGGCTGCAAAGTGCAGGAATGGCATTCCAGCTGCAGAAAAAGTACTAGAACACCATTCCTGTGGGTTCCAACCCACTTTCATCACTTTTAAAAAGAGAAAAGAATAAATAAACACACATGCATGATAGTGGGGGGGGGGGGCAATGAAAGCAATAACAAAAATTAAAAAAGAGGATTCTTCATCGAGACACTGGAGGATTGGACACCCCTGGTGTTACTGAAATGTTTCTGGGGAAGGGGTAGGGTAGTAAGTGCTGAGAAAATAATCCACAGACCCACTGACTGCTGACAAAGTTTTCCTGTAGGTTAAGTAGTGCTAGGGTGGAAGGGGCCATGGTACACAAACACTGAGGGGACTTTTGCCACCTCATTAGGTTGTTCATTCACAAGCTGCTTTTCTACTAGTCCTCCCAAGAGGACTACAGGGCTCCTCCCACACAGCCCTAAAAGATATACTCTAAGATGCAGCAGCTTGAATTTACCTGCTTTGAGGATATATAATAGATTTGAGGAGGCCACTTTACAAATGAGTATGGCAAAGATTTTGGAATGTGTTACCTAATGATTTGTTGGGTATGTTGTAACACAGACTGTAAAAATGGTGCTACTGTACATAAAACAAAATTTCTTTTTTCATTTCCTAAATGACAAAAGGTAATTCTGGGAAACAAATATATGTTTACAATATGTAAAAGAGAGATACATTTGGTTGATGTCCTTAATTAGCTTCAGACATTGAAAATACTGTAGTGTACATATATACATATGAACATATGAATAAACCAGCAGAAGAAGGCCAATTGGTCTATCAAGCCTGCTCATATCGCAGGGTCCACAACTTGAGCTAATGTCCCTGCCCTCCCTTCCCACTCCTCCCATCCTCCCCACCCATGATCCTTACCTTCTCCCTATGCCTGTCCCAGCCTATCGTAAAGCTGTCCATTGTCTTCAACGTGATGACCTCTTCTGTCAGCGCATTTCAAGTGTCCACCACCCTCTCTGTGAAGAAGTTCTTCCTGTTCAGGATTTTTTAAGCTTAAAAACATAGACTATAGAAACATAGAAATATAGACTTTGATGGCAGATAAGGACGGCTTGGCCCACCTAGTCTGCCCAGTTCCCTACCTATTGGATAAGCTGTAGATCCTAGTTAACTAACAGCCTACTTCTTCCTATCCCCCACCAGAATTGCCTTATGTCTATCCCGTGCATTCTTGAATTCCCCCACTATTTTTGACCCCACAACCTCCTCAGGAAGACTGTTCCATGCGTCCACCACCCTCTCTGTGAAAAATACTTCTTCACATTGCCCCTGAGCCATCCCCCCTCCATTTTCAAACTGTGCTCTCCAGTTCTTGCACATCTCTTTTTCTGAAAGATGCTACCCTCTTAGACTTTGTTGATTCCCCTGAGGTACTTGAAAGTTTCTATCATGCTCCTACTTTCCTCGAGTGTATACATTCTAAGCTTCTTTGGTCTCTCTTCATATGGCTTCTGTTGCAGACCCTGCACCATTTTAGTTGCCCTCCTCTGAACTGCCTCCATCCTTTCTATGTCCTTGCAGAGATAGGGTCTCTAGAACAGCACGCAGTAATCCAAATGGGGTCTCACCAACTGTCTGTACAGTGGGATAACAACTTTCTATTTTCTACTGGTGATGTCTCTCCCTATAAACCCCAGTATCCCCCATCCCTCCTCACTGCCTTCTCACATTTCTTGCTTACCTTTATGTCATCTGATATGACTACCCTCAGGTTCCTTTCCATTTTTATTGTTGTTAATACCTCCCCTCCATTGCGTACTCTTCCCCTGGGTTTTTGATTCCCAGGTGCATTACTTTGCACTTCTTTGCATTGAATCTAAGCTGCCATACTTTTGACCATTCCTCCAACCTTGCCAAGTCCCTTCTCATCCTTTCCACTCCCACTTGTGTATTAACCCTGTTGCAGATCTTTGTGTCATCTGCAAAGAGGCATATTTTTCCTTCCAGTCCTTCGGCAATGTCACTTATAAAGACATTAAAAAGGACAGGACCCAGTGCTGAACCCTGCGATACCCCGTTAGTAACCCCCCTTCTTCAGAGTTTACTATTACCCTCTGTGTCCTGTTGTCCAGGCATTTTTTTACCCAGGCTACCACCCTGGGACCCACTCCCAGGATGGCTAATTTGTTTATTAATCTTTTGTGTGGGACAGTGTCAAATGCATTGCTAAAGTCTAGGAAGGCCATGTCCATAGCCCCTCCCTGGTCTACTACTTTGGCCACCCAGTCTAAGAAATCTATTAGATTTAACTGATATGGCCTTCCAGCTGTGAATCCATGCTGCCTTGGATCCTGTGCCCCTCTGACCTCTAGGTACTCAACAATTCTTTCTTTCAGAAGTGGTTCCATCATTTTCCCTGTCACTGAGGTCAAGCTAACAGGTCTGTAGTTTTCTGCCTCTGGTTTGCTCCCAGTTTTGTGAAGAGGAATCACATCCATCCTCCTCCAGTCCTTAGGTACCACACCATCCTCCCATGATTTGTTAAAAAGGGTATTCAGTGGTGTAACTAGTTCTTCCCTTAGTTCTTTTAGAATTCTGGGGTGAATCCTATCAGGCCCCATTGCTTTGTCCACCTTCAGTTTTAGGAGTTCTTTCAGAACCCTTTCTTCTGTGAAAGGACTGGTATCAAACCCCCCATACAGAGTGCTTCTATTGATTGGATTAGCTACCTCCCCCTACTCTTCTTTTGCGAATACTGAGCAGAAGCATTCGTTCAGTGTCCCTGTATTTTCTCTGTCACTCTCTGCCCGCCCACCTCCCTTTATAAAGCCTCACTATCCCTCCCTTGGTCTTTCTTTGCTCCCTAATGTACATACAAAAGGTTTTATCCCCCTTCTTAACTGAGTTGGCTATCTTTTCCTTTGTTTGCACCTTTGCTACTCTGACTGCCTTCCTCATTTCCTTCTGCTTTAACTAGTACAATTCTCTGTCCTGCTGCTTCTGTGTTTCCTTATACTTCCTGAATGCTATATTTTTCTCCCTAACCTTCCCCACCACCTCTTTTGAGAACCATAGTGTTTTTTTCTTTCATTTAGATTTATTTATTTGCTTCACACAAAGGCTTGTTGCCTCTGTGATGGCAGTTTTGATGTTTCCCCATTGTTCCTCCACCCCTCCTTCTTGCCTGTTTGCTAGTGTTTTTATGATGCACTCTCCCATTTTGACAAAGTCAGCCCTCCTAAAGTCCAGTACCCTCACTTTTGTATGGCTTGACTCTGCAGCTGTGTTTATCGTGAACCACACTGTTTGGTGGTCACTTGTTCCCAGATGTCTACCCACTTCTCGATCTGAGATCCTTTCTCCATCCCTATTTGATAGTACCAGGTCTAAGATTGCTCCCTCCCGAGTGGGTTCCAACACTAGCTGTCTGAGGCATGCCCCCTGTAGGCCATTGAGAATGACCCTGCTCTTGGATGTGGCTGCAGCAAAGGTGCTCCAGCTAACATCTGGCATTCAACAATATCTCCCCTTTTTCTGCCATCCTAAGGATGCCTTCTATCATTTCCTTGTCCATTTCCACCCCCTGAGATGGGGGTCTGTATACATTCCCCGTGCAGATTGTGTTGCCATTTCTGGTCTCCAGGATGACCCACAGTGCCTCCTCTCCTCTCTGTTTACCCTTTAGTTACATAGCTTTGATCCTTTCCCTATGTAGAGAGCTACTATTCCTCCTCCTCCTTTTCTACACTCCCTGTCCCTCCTATAGTTTGTGTACCCTGGTATGTTGACATTCCAGTCATGGTTCTCTGTGTACCATGTTTCTGTGACTGCCACAATGTCCAGGCATCCCACTTCCATCAAGACCACCAGTTCAGGGAGCTTGTTACCCAGACAACGGGTGTTGTTACTCATTGCCCTCCATTCTTTGATGGCCTACACCTTTTAGCCCCATCCCTATCCTCACTGCCATTGCCTTTTTCTCCATTTACCCCTGCCCTTCTCCCTATTCACTTCTCTATCTTGGTGTTTACCTCACAAACTACCCTGATTTTGATGACAGAAAAAGACCCATGGTCCATTTAGTCTGCCCAACTTCCCTAATTCCCTGGAATCATTCTTGGAACCTAATGCTCCCCCAGGGTACTTACCCTCTGGGACCTTTCTCCAATTTCTTCCCCGGTCCTGTCAGCCCAGGTGCCCACTATTCCTTTCATTCTATCTCAGAACTGTTTGAACCTCCTTACTGTGCTTGCTCCCACCACCTCAGCTGGCAGACAGTTCCATAGTTCCACCACCCTTTCCATAAAGAAGTACTTCCTCACGTCTCTCCTGAAACTCCCACCTGCCAACTTCCATTCATGACCTCATGACTGTGAGTTGATACTCAGGCTAAATAATTCCCGGCAGTTCACTTTACTTTTTCCTTTGAAGAATTTATCATTTATTTATTTATTTTTATACTGGAATGTGTGTGAGCAATACTGCCCATTTTCATAAGCATCCAGTGCAGCAAGATCACCGATGGAGGTGGAGACAGAAGAAATTAGCAACACTACTGTAAAGCATTTATACAGCAATTTAGAGAGCATAGAGAGTAGAATTATCGGAACAAGAGTACAATTTTTTGTACAAAAGAATAGGAATAAATTAATAGATAGGGTATATACAATTATGTACAAAGGAGTGGGTTAGGAGCAGTTGCATTGGGATTTGTTGAGCAGAAATTTAGTAAGATTACTTTTGAATGTAGTGACAGTCATGCAATGGGTAAGGTGAAGGGGAGAGTGTTGAATACACTTGGGACCCTGTAGGCAAGTGAGCATTGGCCCAGTAGAGTGAGAAAGAGTGGGACTGTGAAGGAACAGTTGGCATGGTGTCTGGGGGAACAGGGTTAAAAGGGCAATGAAAAAAGGGAGGAGGTACTCTCAGGGAGAAGGCCCCTGAGGACTTTGAAGAGGAAAGTGCAGGTTCTGCTAGTGAGATTGTCCTCAATGGAGATGCTGTCTGCTTCCCTGCATGGGGTGCAGTGATGTGTTAACCTTAAAAGACTGGAGGCAAACCTTATGATGCTGTGGTAGGTGAATCTCAGTCTGTCAAATTGTTTTGAGGAGGGAGGGGGAGAGTATACTAGAGAGCCATAGTCAAAGAAGGGAAGGAGGAAGGAGTTAGCTAGCCGAGCTCTAGCATTGGAGGTGAAGAATTGCTTAAACCAGTACGGCATACCAAGTCTTGGTGCATTTTAGCAATTAGGGAGATTTATGTGGTTGTCAGAATTGAGGTGGCTGTCAAGGAGGATCCTGAGGTATTTGAATTCTATGACCCTTTCAGTCTGCTTGTCACCATTGTCAAAGAGGTTGAAATCAAAGTTGGTGTTTTTCCTGGTAACAGAGAAAACCTTGGATTTTTTATTTTTGGTGTTGAGGTCCAACCCTTATTTGGAGAACCAGGTGTGGAGTATACTGAAATTGGATTGGAGTTTGTGCCTGGGATAGGAATGAAGGGTCTTTGTCACAGCAGAAAAGGACTGTATGGTCACCACAGAGGATGAGTTTTGTGGTTGTGCAGATGATGCGGGGGGGAGGGGGGTTACAAAGAGGGTAAAGAGTAGTAAGTTTTCAATCATATCTCCCGTCTCCCTTCTGGTTTCCAGTGAGTACAAATTTAGTGCCCTAAGGCGCTCCTCATAGGACTTATCCATTTGTCCCTGAATCATTTTGCTCACTCTGCATTGCACTGTCTCTAACTGATCTTCATCTTTTCTGAGGTAAGGACTCCAGAACTGGGCTCAGTACTCCAGGTGAGGCCTCACCAGTGCTCTGTAGAGGGGTAGTATTACCTCTTTTCTCCTATTAGCAAGTCTCCTCCCAGTGCATCCCAGTTGGTCTTACTATAGGCCTTGTTGCACTGACTGGTTTGTTTAAGGGTGTTACTGATGGTAACTCCTAGATCCTGTTGTTCCTTTGCAGTGCTAAGTCTTTCCCCTCCCATCCAGTCCTCCGTCATGTGGTTCTTTTTCCCTAGGTGCATTACCTTGCATTTCTTTGCAATTAATTTTAACTGCCAGAGCTTTGACCACCCCTCTAATTTAAGCAGGTCCTTCTGCATATTCCATATCCATCTTTACTGTCCATCCTCCCACATAGTTTTGTATCATCCACAAATAAACATAACCTGCCCTGGATTCCTTCATCAATGTCGCTGATGAACATGTTGAAGAGGACCGGACCCGGGACCAATCCCTGAGGAACCCCATTCTTTAGAAATATGTGGAATATAAAATTCCACCCATGGAATGCCTGGGGATTTACCATTCTGATTGAGTGGAGTTTTACAGAATTTGCATGACAGTTTGGTGGAATTTTGCAACATTTTAAATATTGGTTATTTTGCTTTACTTTCAAAACTGCCCATCACATTAACACCACATTTGGAATGTTGACAGTAAGTGATGGCTTGCATAAGTGTACCAAACATCAGAGTCATAAGTTTAAAGGGGACAGAGCTATCAGTGGTCAAACATTTAATCAAAATGTAATTTTCAGTTATTATGATCTAAGTTTTAAATTTTCTTATCCAAACTTCTACACAGTTTCAGGATTTAGCAAATGCACAACATGGGTATGTTCACCACACTTTAAGTCTCAAGCTTTAAAGGGGACTGAGTTATAGGTAGCCAAACATTTTGCCAAAATTTAGGTTTCTATTACTTTAATATAGTTTTGATATTATTCATTGAAATGTTATAAAAGTTTACAGGTATGCAGGTTATCACTTCATTTATATATGTACATCATTTCAGATTTCTAGCTTCAAATGGGACTAAGTTTTGGCTGGCCAAACATGTTGTGAAATTTTAAATTTCAGTTATTTCCCTCTAATTTTAAAACAACATATCCAAATTTAACCAGATTTGAAACATTTAAACTACTATACCACATGGTCATTTCTAACAAATTTCATATTTACACCTTTAAATGGGACTGAATAAAAAGTATTTAAATTTGTCAGGTTCTTAGATCTTACAAGGAGACTGTGTGTGTCAATTATATTAATGGCTTGCTGCCAAAAATTGCAAAATAACATCTGTACTTAAAGTTAAATTCGATGAGACTTTGTGAAAAATTTAGAATTTCATGAAAATTACATAACATTGGAATTTGCTAATTTAGCTCAACTTTATCTGGGGGATTCAAATTAAAGGATGGGTATGAGAGGCAGGTAATGCAGGGAGTCACCAGATTCAGGGGTTAGATGTATAGTTTCACTAAGAAATGGACAGCTGAGCTGGGTAGCACATCAGTGGTAGACCCCCCCCAGTTGGAGCAAGGAAGCACACATTGTCAACAATTCCAACCTAAATGCAGGATATACTGTATAAGGATCACACCCAGTAAAGTGATGATCAAGGGAGCCTGATGTATGTGCAAGTCTTAGACTTAGGGGTACAGAAAAAAGATGTAGTGGGAGAAGACAATGTCTGGGGCACCAAGAAGGAAGAATTCTGGATATTCCAACAGAATAGGTTGATAGGAAAAGAGTAGGTGACTCATTCTCAGGGATTATGCCACTGTAAAGAACAAAGAGGTTATCAGGGGAACAGTAGTTCTACAGGGTCAATCTGGCTACACTAAGAGAGAAGAAGGGGAAAAATAATTACCCAGAGAGGAGCAGCATGACTGCAAAAAGCTCAGCCCAGCTAATCAAATGAAATAGTGAAATGTGCATTGTGAATGTTAAGTTCTGCAAAAATAATTCTGGATGTTTCATCTATATGCTTCCATAAATATTTGAGAAAATGTTACCAATATTTTTTCCCCAGAAATTTAAAACTACTAAGCCAATTTATTCAGTTGTGTTAGACACCAAGCTACACTGACATTGGATTTGCATTCCAATGTGAAGTCTATGCCTGCAAGAGCAGAGAAGTTACAAACATCCACATTTTTGCAAATATTTACATAGCAAAACTTTGAACCCCTGTAAACTAACAATCTCTAATCCAATTCTCTCCATATTTAGAAGATTCTATAATGATTACAAAAGGGTTACTCGTGCTAATTTACACATGTCTAGCTCCAAAGGTGCCTGAGTTATATGCAAATAACATTTTTCATGACATTTCCCGCAAAAAATAAAATGACAGGCTATGAGCACAAATTATTTTTCAAAGATGCAGCCTAATGTCATGAACTCTGGCACATTTTTAGAACACCTGTCATTGAGTAAACATTCCAAATTTTAGAACTCTGGGCCAATAGACAGCTGTGGAACGTGCAGATAAATCTTTTCATGACATTTCCCACAAAAAATAAAATGACAGATTTTGAGCACATATAATTTTTGACACAATCCATCCTAATGTTTAAATGCTTCATTGGCAAGCTTTTAAACTAGTCAAAGGGGAGGCACTGATAAGCAGCAGGAAAATCCCAGCCTCACCCTGCAAAACAGGGTACTAAATGAGAAAAAGACCAAGGTAGAAAGGTGAGTGGGGGATGCTGCTATAAAAGGTAAAGCCATCAAAAAATGGAGAGCAATGAGTATCAATGCCTGTAGTCTGGGTAACAAGCTTCCTGAATTAGTGACCTTGATGGAGGAGGAACATCTGGATATCGTGGCAGTCACAGAAATATGGTACACACAGAACCATGACTGGGACGTAAACATACCAGGATACACTATCAACAGGAGGGACAGGGAGGGTAAAAGAGGAGGAAGAGTAGCTCTCTACATAAGAGATGGAATCAAAGCAACAGAACAAAAGGGTAAACAGGGAGGAGAAGAAGCACTGTGGGTCAATTTGGAGGCAGGCAATGGCACCACAATCCGCACAGGGGTTGTATACAGACCCCCCTCTCAGGGGGAGGAAATGGACAAGGAAATGATAGAAAGTATATTTAGAATGGCAGATAAAGGGGAGATATTGCTGATGGGTGATCTGAATACGCCAGATGTTAACTGGAGTGCAGTTGCAGCAGCCACTTCTAAGAGTTGGGTTATTCTAGAAGCCCTACAGGGGGCATACCTTAGACAACTAGTACTGGAACCCACTCAAGAGGGAGCAATCTTAGACCTGGTCCTCTCAAATGGAGATGGAGAGAGGATCACAGATGTAGAAGTGGGTAGCCATCTGGGAACTAGCGACCATCGAACAGTATGGTTCACAATAAACACAGCAATAGAGTCAAGCCATACAAAGGCAAAAGTACTGGACTTCAGGAGGGCTGACTTTGCCAAAGTGGGTGAGTGCCTAAGGAATGCACTAGCAAATGGGCAGGAAGGAGGGGTGGAAGAACAATGAGGAATAACAAAAACTGCCATCACAGAGGTAACAAGCCTTTGTGTGAAGCAAATAAACAAAACAAAATGATGTAAGAAACCACTATGGTTCTCAAAGGAAGTGGCAGTGAAGGTTCAAGAGAAAAAGAAAGCATTCAGAAAGTACAAGGAATCACTGAAGGAACAGGACAGAGAATTGTATCAGTTAAAGCAAAAGGAAGCTGGGAAGGCAGTCAGAACAGCAAAGGCCAGAACTGAGGAAAAGATAGCCAACTCAGTTAAGAAGGGGGATAAAACCTTTTTTAGGTACATCAGGGAGCGAAGGAAGACTAAGGGAGGGATAGTGAGGCTTAATAAAGGGGAGGAGGGTAGGCAGAGGGTGACTGTGAAAAGGCAGAGATACCAAACAAATATTTTTGCTCAGTATTTACAAATGAAGAGGGGGAGGTACCTAAAACAAACAATAGAAACACTCTGGATACAGAAGTTGATACCAGCCCATTTACAGAAGAAAGGGTTCTGAAAGAACTCTTAAAACTGAAGGTGGACAAAGCAATGGGGCCTGATGGGATTCATCCAAGAATTCTAAAAGAACTAAGGGTAGAACTAGTGACACCACTGACTACCCTCTTTAACAAATTATGGGAGGATGGGGTGGTACCTGAGGACTGGAGGAGGGCAGATGTGATTCCCCTTCACAAAGGTGGGAGCAGGGCAAAAGCGGGAAACTACAGACCAGTTCGTTTAACCTCAGTGATAGGGAAAATTATGGAATCACTTCTGAAGGAAAGAATTGTTGATTACCTAGAGGCCAGAGGGGCACAGGACCCAAGGCAGCATGGATTCATAGCAGGAAGGTCATGTCAGACGAATCTAATAGATTTCTTTGACTGGGTGACCAAAGTAGTAGATCAGGGAGGGGCTGTGGACATGGCCTACCTAGACTTTAGCAAAAGGCATTTGACTCAGTCCCACACAAAAGATTAATATACAAGTTAGCCAGCCTGGGAGTGGGTCCTGAGATGATAGCCTGGGTAAAGAATTGGCTGGAGAATAGGACACAGAAGGTAATAGTAAATGGAGTCCACTCTGAAGAAAGGGGGGTTACTAGTGGAGTGCCGCAGGGTTCAGTATTAGGACCGGTCCTCTTCAATGTCTTTGTAAGCGACATTGCAGAGGGACTGGAAGGAAAAATATGTCTCTTTGCAGATGACACAAAGATCTGCAACAGAGTTGATGCACAAGGTGGGGTGGAAAGGATGAGAAGGGACTTGGCAAGGTTAGAGGAATGGTCAAATGTATGGCAGCTTAGATTTAATGCTAAGAAGTGCAAGGTAATGCACCTGGGAAACAAAAACCCAGGGAAAGAGTACACAATGGGGGGTGAGATACTAACAACAACAAAAATGGAAAGGGTCCTGGGGTAGTCATATCAGATGACTTAAAGGTGGGCAAGCAATGTGATAGGGCAGTAATGAGGGCTTGGGGGATACTGGGATGCATAGGGAGAGGCATCACCAGTAGAAAACAGGAAGTTGTTATCCTCTTTACAGACAGCTGGTGAGACCCCATCTGGAGTACTGTGTAAAGTTCTGGAGACCCAATCTCCACAAGGACATAGACAAGATGGAAGCTGTCCAGAGGAGGGCAACTAAAATGATGCAGGGTCTGCACTGGAAGACTTATGAAGAGAGACTAAAGGAGCTTAGTATGTATAGCCTTGCAGAAAGGAGGGAGAGGGGGGACATGATCGAAATGTTCAAGTACCTCAAGGGAATCAACAAAGTCCAAGAGGGTAGCATCTTTCAAAAAAAGAGATGTGCAAGAACAAGAGGGCACAATTTGAAGATAGAGGGGGGCGGCTCAGAGGTAATGTAAGGAAGTATTTTTTCACAGAGAGGGTTGTAGATGCATGGAACAGCCTTCCGGAGGAGGCTGTGGAGTCAAAAACAGTGGTTGAATTCAAGCATGCATGGGACAGCCATAAGGCAATTCTAGGGGGTGGGAGTAGAAAGAAGTAGGCTGCCAGTTAACTAGGATCTGGAGCTTATCCATTAGGTAGGGAAATGGGCGGACTGGGTGGGCCAAGCAGTCCTTATCTGCCATCAAATTTTGTTTCTATGTCATGCAATTTGGCACATTTGGCACATTGTTAGAACACCTTTGATCAAGTAAGACTGCCAAATTTAAGCTCTCTGGCTCAATAGATGGCTGAGGCATATGCAGATAAAAATATTCATGAAATTTCCCACAATAAATAAAATGACAGATGTTGAACACCTATACTTTTGAGACAATCCATCCTAATTTCATAATATTTGGCATGTCATTAGAACACAGCCCAGAAACAATTCATGCTGCATTTCAGAGATCTAGCTCAATAGACAGCCTAGTTATGACCATATTAATACATTTTTAAAAATTCCATGAAATTCTGATGAATTTTGCATGATTCATGAAATGTCATCGAAATTCAGCAAATTCAGAATGTTCTCATTCTGCACTGCTGTACCGCTTATTATCTCTTTCTCTTTGAATTTAGCCCCATTGACCACCACCCTCTGTCACCTTCCTGCTAGCCAGTTTCCCATTCAACTCACTAGAGTTTTAGCTGCACGCAGGTACTCCATTTTCTTCAGCAATCTCTTGTGTGGTACCAAATCAAAGGCCTTATGAAAGTCAAAGTACAACAAGCCCACTGCATTGCCCTTGTCTATCTCCTTTGTCACCCAGTCAAAGAAGACTATCAAGTTGATCTGACAAGACCTTCCTGCAACAAAACCGTGTTGTTTATCATCCTGGAGTCCATTGCTCTCCAGGTATACTATAAGGTCCCCTTTAATCATGGATTCCATCAACTTCCCCATGATGGAGGTCAGGCTAACAGGACAATAATTCCCTGGCTGCTCCATTCCCCCCCTAATGTAGTGGCACTACGTCTCCTAATTTCCCAATCTGCTGGGACTTCCCCTTTCCTGAGTGTGCTGTTGAACAGCTCTGCCAGTGGATCACCCAGTTCAGTTGCTAACTCGCTCAATATCCTCAGGTGCAGCCCATCTGGACCAGGGGCTTTTTGAATCTTGAGTGCTACCAGCCCCTTCAGAACTCTTTCCCTAGTAAAAACTGGCAGACTCATTTCTGGGATTCCCTTTGATGCTGCTATCAGGCAGGGGACCACTGTCCTTCTTGGTGAAGGCTGAGCAAAAATAGTCATTGAGAATGGGGGCCTTTTGCCCATCCTCTTCTATCATCCTATCCCCCTCCACCAGCCATGTGATTCCCCCCTGTTTATGTTTTTTGCTTATATATCTAAAAAACTGTTTTTTTCTGTTCTTCACCCCCTCCTCGATGCACAGTTCTGTATGTGCTTGCATATCCCTGATGGTCCTTTTGTCCACCCTGGTTTTCTGAAGATATTCTTCCCATTCTGTCTTTCTTTGCTTGATCTTGTATTTATAAAAGACCCTCTTCTTGGCACCGACTACTTCCCTGGCTCTAGATGAGAACCGTAACAGTTTCTTTTACCTATTTTAATTTATCACTGATTTTATGCATGTCTTTAATGTCCCAAGAATAGCTCCCTTGATTGCCTTCCATTTTCTTCAACCCTGTCTATGCTCCTCACCCCTACTAACTTTTCTCTGATCAGTTCCCTCATCTTATTAAAGTCTGCTCTTCTAAAGTCAAAGACTTTGGTTTTCGAGTGCAGCTTACTAGCCCCTAGGGCCAGTAAGTTCAAACCACACAGAGTTGTGTTCACTATTCCCCAGTGGTTCCCCCACTGTCATGGCACCCACTAACTCTGTGTTGGTGAGTACCACATCCAGGACTGTGGACCGCCAGGTGGCTTCCTAAACTAGTTGTACCAGGAGGCAGTCCTGAAAGGTGTCCAGCAGTGACTGACTCCTGGTGCTCTTATCCACTGGGATCTCTCAATCAATATCTGGCAAGTTTAGGTATACCACCACTGCCACCTCCCCCTTTGCTACCCCTCTTTTAAGTTCCTCCCCAAGTTCTCTGTCCCTTTCCTCCCCTTAGCCCAGGGTCTACAGACTACTCCTGACCTTATCATCCTCCCTGAGGCCACTGTGAATTGCACCTATATAGACTCAGTTTCCCCATCTTTACCTCTAATGCCCCAATCTTCAGTCACTTCAATGCCCTCCCTGACATAGAGGGTGATCCCCCCACTTGTTCTGCGATCTCTCCTGAATAATGTATATCCAGGGACCGTTATCTCCCAGTCATTATCATCTGTGGCCCATGTTTCTGTGATGGCCACAAGGTCCGCCTCAGTGAGTGTCAACATTGCTTGGAGCTCACTAAGTTTGTTCCCCAGGCTCCTGGTGTTAATGCATACTCCCTTCCACTTGACCCCTTCTCTGCCTCTGCTACTGTTCATCTGCCTGCTATGTTTTCTCCCCTCTCCCTTAGTGTCTGTGCCTGTAGTTTTTCTCTCACAACTGCCCCCTTATTCTCATAACCCCTACAGTGTTCCCTGTACCCAGTATTCTGCTACCTTTCCCTCGGTGTGGGGTAGTACTAATTTGAATCCCCTTCTGTTCACCCTCCATTTTGGATCCTGTAGACCTTGACTCCCCCACAATCAGTTTAAATGCCTGATATAGACATCAGACATCTGCCCCAGTGTACTGGCCTCCTTTCTTTTCAGGTGAAGCCCGTCACCTTTGAAGAGTCTTTTGTCCCAGAAATCCCCCAATCTGCTAAAAAGTGGTACCCCATGTTCCAACACCACCCCGTGAGCCAACTATTAAATTTTGATATCTTGGTACCCCTAATCCTGTCCTGCCTTCCTGCCCAGCCCCACATAGGGAGGACTTTGGAGAAGGCCAGGGAAGCCGAGTGTATTGCCAATCCACAGTCTATGGAAGCTGGTTCTGTGTCACAATAGTGAACACATTACCATGATCACCATTATGGTGATTGTATGTCACCAAAAAGCAATTCGCTGATATACACTTGCAGGTGACTGGGCACACACAATAAATTAAGTGTGTTTGTCGGGGGGACTTTGCCCCCCTCACCCTCCTGATTATGGATTGTCAACTCCAGGGGGGTGCATGTTGGGAAGGGTGCACAGCCTAGTTTAAAAAATGAAATATTAGTCTTCCAGCTGCGAGAACAAAAAACTCTTCTCGGCCCCAGCCCTAAACCCAGGACCTGCTCCATCGGAGACAGCCTCCCTACCCACAACATCACATGGTTGGCTGAGTGGAGCAGGCATGCTAGAGGGTAATAACCTTATTTCCTAACCCTACCCTTCCCCTCACTATTTTCCTTTTCCTCTCACCCTTCCCTCTCCTTGCAGTCACAGTCCTCACTACTCTGGCAGGTTGCCCATGATAATAGCACCAGAATATCTGTCACCATTTTGACAGCCGCCCATATGTGATTGCTATTATCACTGGATACCATGGAGGCTGTCCTTCATTGCCTCTACCAACTGGTTGGCCTGCTCATTGGTACCTAGGTGCACAAGCACCCCCAGCTCTCCCCCTGCTTTCTTCACCATCCTCCCTATTCTATGAAAGTCCCGGTTGATGGATGCTTCAAGCAGGCATCGAACCAACACTCCTCTATCTGCTTCCCCAGCACCCTGTCTGTATCTCTAACCATTGAGTCCCCAATCACTAGGACCTTCTTTACAGTCTTACCCTCTTTGGGTGCCAATGTGATGTCTGATTCATCACCTGAGACTGTTTTGGAGTTCTTCTTCATGGAGTAAGGAGCTTGAACCTCCTCCAGGGGTGCAAAGTGATTCACCGTTTGGATGTAACTGGGCTGGACAACTTCTTTGAGGCTGCCTTTCCTCTCCCTCCTGCACCCCACGGCTCTCCCACCTCCTGGACCAGTGGGTCTCTGGGGGAGTGTGGGTGAGGGGAGTAAGCCCCTGTGGAGCTGAGTGCACAACTGGGTAATTTCTATCCTGGCTGCTACCAGCTGAGCACAGAATACCACTATTGTCTTGCAGAAGGGGCAATGCCCTGTGCTCCAGAGAACTTCCCTGGAGAAGAGTGCCCCACAGTCCCCACAACTAAGAGTCTTACCCCTGAACCACACCTTACAATGAACTGTATTGGTGAGAGAAACATTTAAATAGTATCAACTAAGATTAGAATGTACTTCCCACCCAGGTGGGAGAGTCTAGTAACACTGGCTAATTCAGCTGCATGATGATAGTAATTATGTAGGTGAACAAGTATGTCCCATTAGGTTGTTAGGTGCCTAGACTAAACCCCAGATGCAGAAAAGAGACCATTAACCCTGCAGAATCCCTTCATACCAAGAGTCAGCCTCCTAAACAATAGAGGGAAGAAGTATGAGTACCACTATACTGCAGTTCTAGGAGTTTGCCCCGCACTACCGTACAAGCAGTAAAAATATTAACAAAAAAAAAAAAAAACAACCCTAGAGATGTCCCACTGAACTTAGACAGGTAATTGCAGTATCCCCCACCACTGTGCAACCTTGCAAACAGTTTTAGTAGTTTATTCATAAGATTCCCTTCCCATCACAAATCAATCTCCCAAACAGCAGATGGATGTATTTCAAGCAACACAATACTGTAACTTTAAGATTGTGTCCCCCCTAAAAAACAAACTTTGAAAACAACCACCTAACCTTTGGAAATGCCACAACTAGACTCAAACAGATCACTTGTACTAACCCTCTTCCTTCGCTGTGCAACTTTGCAACACTTAGCAATTGCTTCTTACCACAGTGCAACCTCTATAGTCGATAGTTTGCATCAGTTCCCCACCACAGAGTATCTTCACATTGCAGGTACTGTATACCTGGGGTCTGAGTAGTGTGGGGTCCACCTGGTCTTCTTGGGTCAGCTGAGGTGCAGAATGTCAGGCTGCCGGTTGCCTCATTGGGCTGACTCCGGTGGGCAGACTCCGATGTCCTTTTCACGTTGGTCCATCATGCAGGAGGCTGCTTGATAGCCTAATCCCTATTTAGGCCCCTACTACTTCCTTTTTTCATAGGCAACCCACATGATTGGCTGCTGAACAGGGAGGGAGGCACAGCTGATCTTTGATCGGCTCCTTGTCCCGAACCTTCTAGTTCTGCTCCCTTGCTGGTGCCACATTGAGTGGAGGTGACTTCCCATTGCTACAGGGGCTGATCCTTGCCCTATACCAGTGCAGAAGTCAGTGGAGTTCCTGATCATTTGCAAGGGCTACTTAATTCCCTTCCACTTTCTGATATCCTCTGGCAGCCTGTCTGATTGACTGCCAAACAGGGAGGGAGGAGGGAGTCTGGGCTGAGCTCTGACCAACTCCTTGCCCCGAACCTTCTAGCTCTGCTCCCTTGCTGGTCCCTTGTTGAATGGAGGTGGCTTCCAACTGCTGGAAGGGCCAATCCTTGCCCCATCCTGCCAGAGAAGTCAGTCAATCCTACTTGTTTATTTCAGCTTTAACACGCTGGCTACTGTGAAATATGTACTGTAATTAGAATGATAGTCTCAGCCTGTGGTGGTAGCTGAGCTACACTGCAATATATCTTTCTGACAGCAAAGTTTTAGGGAAAGTAAGGGGCTCTCCAGTTATGACTATTAAGTGCCTTAGCCCATCTGAAATGGAGTTCTGCCAAAATTCTAGGAATGGCCAAAGTTCAAAGGGAATATATGGACTCAAATGGAGTATATTGGCTCAAATGTTTTGTAATGTAGCACATGTGCTTTGTAGGTAAATTCATAAACAATACTAAAAGATGCCAGATACTGGATTTTCAGATAATCCGCTGTGTTGGAATTTTCTTCATTTAAAGGACACATTTACCCTTATTTTTCATTGCGACCCTTTAAACACCAAGTACTTTGGATTTTTTTAACAAATCAATTGATATAAATACTAAGCTTAAACCATGAAAGCATCCATTAGTGCCCTTAGTACATTCTATCACTAAACTATAAAATGGAACTCAGCAGAAACAAAACTGACTGTTGAATCCTTCTTGTATAAAGCTTTTAGTCCAAATGTCCTTTTCCTATTAAATTAATGGAGTTTTGGCACCACATTGTGAAAAACATGCATTGTAAGTACTGTATGCCAAAGACTCTCTCTGCAACTGACAAAATGGACCCCACATAACCAAAGAAAAAATGCATGTAATTTGGTAATGTTTGTGCTGGCTGGCTGAGAAAAGAGGCATGGTACTTTATATTTGAGTCAACTACTATACTATACTAAACAAATAGCACTTTCAAACATCTGATATTATCCTAAAAAATACTCGGAGGCTCTCTAAAAGCTATTGTATAAACCATTCCTATAGACAGATACTGTACTGGAGAGCGAAGCCATGCACTGACTCAGAGGCATTCCTACCCGACTCTGTAGTAGTTATTCATACTTGCAGAGCATTGCTGTGGAATCTGTTGGGGTTGAAGAATGGGCATTTTCTGGGTGCACTAAAATCTCTAACTACCATATATATCTCATCTGATAGATCCACTTGTATATTGTTTATTAAGCTAACTCAAAACAATATCTCAGCACATTCTTAGAAAATGCCATTTTTTTATTAGTATTTTATCTCCTGTTCTTCTGTTTGGCCCCCATCCTATGGGGCCCACATCCTGTCCCGCCACCCCAGTCCCACCACCTGGTTTCTCTAGGACTTACCAACATGCTCCAGTGTTGTCTGCCACAGGACCTTCGGAGGAGCCCAGTCATTGGTGTGGAGCCTATGGGAGATCAGGCAGTCATCTAGCAGCAGTTGTTTTTTTCCACCCATTTACCCAGTGGGCACCAACATGTGCAATGATGCTTTGAGTGTATGTCACCTCCACAGAGATGCTCCCTGTTGTCTTCTGTTGGAAGTCCTTTCCCTTTTCATCCCTCTGTGCTGCCACGAAGTTTCCGCTAGGAGGCAGCTGGTGAGCAGGACATGTACACCCCCTCCCTGAGGGAAAAGAGCAGTCCTAGGGACTCTCAATCATCCCTCCCCTGCTCAGCCCCTGAGCAATCCATGTATATTTCTGATTCCAGCATGGCAGGAGGTGAGGTGTCCAGTGCCTCAGCCCTCCATGGGATGGGGCTGGCAGGAAGAAAATGGCAATTATATTTAAATTGCAGTTTGCAATGAGGATTGTAATATAGCAACATTGGGGGGTTATGTGATGCAGCTGATGCATGAGGTGGCTGCCTGAAAGAGCTCCAATCCAGCCCCCACAAATTAACTTTTTAAAACATTAATGATGCTTGGTGCACAAAAACAGCTCCAGGGAAGGCAAATGATGAATGAGACACAGGAAGATGACTTTGACAACTTTAGCTGTCCTGAATCAGTGAAACAACCCCAAAACATAGAAACAGAGAAATTGTCAGCAGATAAAGACCTCTTGGCCTACCTAGTGTGCCCAGTTATCCTTGTCTATTGTGCCACCACAGATCCCGCTCAATCTCTAGTTATCTCCTCCCCTTGCATTACTACCAAGGTGCCCTTGCATCTGTCCCATGCATGCTTGAATCCCATCACTGTTTTGGTACCCATCACCTCCACTGGAAGGCTGTTCCAGGCATCCACCACCCTCTCTGTGAAGAAATATTTTTCTGAGCTTCCCCCCCTCTAACTTCATAGCATGACCCCATGTTCTCAAGTTTCTTTTTATATGGAAATGCTATCTTCCTGTACCCTATTAATACATGTTAGATATTTAAATTTTTCTATTATAGCCCCCCTTTCCCTCCTCTCCTCCAGGGAGTACATATTCAGTTCCTTGAGTCTCTCCTCATAGGGCTTTTTATGCAGGCACTGCACCATTTTGGTAGCCCTCTTTTGTACCACCTCCATCTTATCAATGTTCTTCTAGAGGTGGGACCTCTAGAACTAGACAAAGTACTCAAGGTGGGGTCTTACCAGTGATCTGTACAGGGGAAATATTACCTCCTACTTCCTTATGGTAATAACCCTCCCTATGCACCTGAGCATCCTGCTAGCCTTCTTCATTGCCTTATCACACTGCTTGGCTACCTTCAGATCATTGGAAATGATTACCCTCAGGTCCCTTTCCTGTTTGGTGGTTGCCAGTACTTCCTCTCCAACAGCTACTTAGCCCTTGGGTTTCTGTGCCCCAAGTGCATGATTTTGCTCTTTTTTGCATTGAAACCCAGCTGCCAAACCCTTGACAGTTCTTCCAACTTTTTCAAACCATCCCTCATCCCTCCCCCATGTGCCTACTCTGTAGCAGATTTTTGTGTCATCAGTGAACAGGCATACTTTCCCTTCTAGCCCTTCCACTATATTGCTATCAAATATCACATGGTGGCAGTTTCTAGCATAGTCTATCATTGAGAGAGTCGAAGAACAGTCTTGTGGTGCACATCAGAGCAAAAAAAAAAAAAACTTTAAAAACTGTCTTTTTGGGAGCCAGTCACTCCCAAAATAGTCAGTTTGTACTAGTGCTTCTAGGGATCATTTTTTTTTGTTTAGATCTTTGTATAATTTTTAGTTTAAATAGTGGTTTCAGTTTTGTCTGTCTCTGTGAAGGAGTTGAGTGGGGGAGGGTAGGTGTTTACATGCAGGGCGGGTGAGTTCTTAATCTTTTAATCATTAGGCTGTCAACAGAATAAGAATGTATAGGAATTCTGGACTGATATATCAGTCTGTAGCTCTGCAAGGGTTAAAACAGATTTCTCACAAATTGTTAGTGGGTTACTGTAATTTTTTTAAAAGTCTTTGCCAGTGATTTTTCATTTTTATTTTAGTGGTTTTGGTGTAATTATTAAGTGATGTGTTTCACTGTATTTCTTTATTTGTATTATTTTTCTTCTATACATTGACATCTTTTTTGCTATTTTATCTTAAAACTTACTCCTCCAGAGTCCTGTTACCCTTGTTGGTATATCATTCCTATTCTTCTGTTTAAAAACCAAAAGTGCTGATTCCCGATTTTTGTTGGTTCATGGTCATTTCTATCTGCTGTTGACTTGTGTCACTTTTACCCATACTGTGTTATTCCAGTTGTTTATTAATTTTTCTGTGAAAAGAAATTATATATATTTTTTGTATTGTAACTACTATTAGAGTAGTTGTCCAGAGACACTGCTATACTGATTCCTGAATTTCTTTTACTGGGGGAGGTTTTCTCTGCAGTGCGTTGTGCCTGTGATTCAGTTTAATTTGTTTACCCTTGCCATGTTACAACATTATTGACTCCCCATTCTATATAAAAAAAGTACATTTTAATAGTGTAGTTGCCCAGAGACTGCTGATCCTGTCCAGATTGAGGGAGGCATTATCTTGGTTTGTTCAAGGAAGAGGAGGACATCAGCAGCGGTGCTGATGACGTCAAACATGTTGGATCCCCTATGAGAGCCAGAGGGGAAAAAATACTAGGGTGATACAGTCCATTCAGATGATGAGGGTCATAGTATTAGAATGTCTCCAAGCACTCAAGTCACTCTCCCTCCTAGTATTATGGAAGCAATGAAAGCAGCACACAAAGCACACATTTCCAAGCCTTCTGCTTAGCTCTCCCAGTCCCAGCACCATATGAAGTCCAGAGGTGTGAAGTCCCTAGTTTGGGACTTTCATGGGCTTGATCCAGCTGATGAGGCCATCACAATATGTAAGTTGCATCAGGCACGTGTTAGTCGGGGTAAAAAGGGCAGCCACCTAGGTAACATTGGCCAACACACACACACACACACACACACGAAGAACAGGCACCTGTTGCACTGGAAGCAACACCAGAAAGAAGCCATAGCAGGGGGTACCAGTTCCCTCTGCAAGTTAACTGTTACTCTCAGCAGTGCAACAGAGCAGGAGGAGGGAGGGCTGAGTGGGTGGGGGAGGAGAAGGAGGAGCAATCCTTTGCTCTATCGAGCAGTGGGCATACTAGCAGTGGTAATGCCAATCCCTAGAGTCAGAAAAGTGCAACACCACAGCAAAAAAAAAAAAAATTACTGGTTTCATCTAAGCTGCACATCCCCAAGAGTCAACTAGTACCCCAGCAAGAGCAACAATATTGCCACAAGTAGAGCAGTTTAGTCGACCAACCCAAAAGATGCAGCACACACTAAAGAGCATCTCTGAGCAGCACTCAAAGTATCTCCCAATCATGCCACTGTATGTGAGTTAAATACAGCCACTGCTGAAATGCAGACCATTGGTCTATTGCTGTTTTCTTTGATGGAGAATGCTGGATTCTGCAGGTTGATGGCCCGTGCCTGTCCCAAATGCCAACCTATTTTTCTAAATGTGCCATACCAGATCTTTATGGGACAGTGTCACAGTCCATAATACATGCCCTGAAGCATTCTTCATCAGAATATATTCTATATGGACCAGTGGCCAAACAGCTTCAAGCTCATATTTACGCATCACAGAACACTGGGCACAGGTACCTGGGGTGTTGGTTGATTTGGGGCATTGCAAAACTGGCACAAAGCAAAATTGTGGTGGTAGCAACACACCAGGGATTCGGCAGCATTCCACACTCAGTATGAAATGTATAACCGGCTCTCACATGGGTGATAAAATGCTTCATGTGCTGATCAACAAGATTGATGAGTGTCTTCACACCCACTTAAAGCAGGGTTTATTGTGAGTGATAATGACTCCAATGTATCTAAGTGCTTTAGTGATGGGTTTTTTTCAGGGTGACCTGCCTGGCACACTGCATTAATCTGTTTGTGCAGCATTTTCTCAACCATGCAGAAATTAAGGAGTGTTGACTGTTGTTCATCACATCTGTGTGCAATTCGCCCATTCTGCAAAGACCTGTGACCAGCTACAGGAGCTCCAGCTCACAAACCATCTGCTTCAGCAGCGTATGAAGCTGGATGTTGTGACAAGGTGGAACTCCATGCTGTATATAATACAGCAACTTTATGATAAGTATAAGGCAGTTTCAGACCACCTGTTTCTCCACACCACCCTGGACAGTGCTGGAGTGTCCATGGCTCTAACAACAGATCAGTGGTGCCAAATGGATGGCCTAATAATCATTCTCCATCCATTTGAGCATGGAACACAGGCAGTGAATGGGGACACTGCCTGTATAAGTCGATCAACACCCCCTTGTATATGTGCTGAGGCAGGCACTGGTAAATGTCCATCAAGGGATGGAGACAAGTGGGGATGGTAGAAGTTGTGATCTAATGGCTTACATGATCCACGTGCTGGACAGCAATACCCATATTTCTGGCATTCTAAAGTCAGATGAATTTGTAGTTTCTACCATACTGGACCCAAGCTACAAATGTGGCCTGCCATCAATAATTGAAGGAGGTCGTGAGCAGGTGCAAAAGTTGACCGAGTACCTAATTAGATGGGTATATGGTGCACAGAGGCAAAAGTCACAGAAGGCACAAGCTGCACAGAGACAGGGTATTGCTACCACAAGCAGCTCACGAGAAAACCATCTGAGAAACCCTGCAAGTTATAGCAGAAAACGTCAAGTAATCCCATTTGGGATGTTCTGTATCAGGTGGGAGTGGAAGCCATGGAAGAAAAGGAAGAGACTGATGAGGTAGCTGGACTGAGGACAACGCAAACGAATGGTAGAGGCCTATATAGTGAACACAAGGCACTTTGGCATTACTGATGAACCCTTGCTGTACTGTAGCAGCAAAGTGAATGATTGATCAGCACTGGCATCAGTTGCTGTTAAATACCTGAGCTGCCCATCATCCAGTGTAAGTGTGGACCAAGTGGTTAGTTCAGCTGGGGCTATTGTCCGTGACAGGATGACCAATTTGTCTCCCATGAATGTTTCCATGCTAACATTCATAAAAATGAATTTGGGGCACATTCCACATATCACAGTAATGTTGATGGGGTTGCCATACAAACTTGGTCTAGGTGATGATGATGATGATGAAGATATCGGCACTGCCAAGGCTTCTACCAGCAGTGAAGTGGATAAAGCAGCAATGCGAAGAGTATTCCCACCTGGTGCAAATCTAGTGTGGAAGACTGTGAGGGCTGCTTCTTGGATGATGTGGCAGTGGAACAAGGCTGAAGGAGGATAAGTTCCCCTTCCTTCCTTTTCCCCTTAGTATATTCTTTTAATTTATTGTTATACAACGTTTGCTGAGCCATGATTTTGTTTTATTGGGTGTCTGTGGGAGGAGGTGTTATCTGCTTTTATTCAGTTTAATTTGTTTAAACTTGCCTTGGCTGTTCCTCTGTTGTTTAGTTCCCATTCTATAGTAACAAAGTACAGTCGACACTATGACAGTAGTTGTCCAAACACACTGCTGATCACTAGTGGGGAAGGTGTTCTCTGCTGTTGTTGTTCAATTTAATTTTGCTTACCCCTCCCCTATTACCCCATTGTTTAATCCCCATTCTATATACAGAAAGGGACATTTTAACTACTACTACTAGAGTAGTTGTCCAGAGAAACTGCTGACCCCTACCAGGGAGGTGTTCTCTGTTGTTGTTCATTTCAATATTCCTCATTCTTGCTCTGCTACCTCAGATGTCAAGACACAATGCCTCACTCCAGCTAGAAGCAGTAAACATCATCACCACCATTTCCTCCTCTACCTCCTCCCTGCCTGTGTGTCCACTAAGCCATTCAATGTAACAGCTTCATCCACCACACTGATACAAATAGTACTGCCAAACCATGACAGTACACTACCAAGTACCAACCGGTCCACAACCATTACTAGGTGAATCATCATGCTTGCTCTAGCCAGGAATACATTTCACCACCACCTTCTCCTTTTCCTTGTCCTCCACTCTGTCTATGCCAGACAGTGTAACAGCGCGGACCTTCACTGTCATAGTGCTGAAAAATTACAATAAAAACTAACTAGGCATATCAGATGATGCTTGCTCTGCAATAAACAACAGTCACATCATGTTGCCTCCACCTCCTCCTCCTCTCCCTCTAGTGTACCTATAACCCCTCAGCCATGACAACAGCACATCTTGATCCAGGACCTCCAGAACATTGATGTAGCCATTTGCTACCAGCCAGCCCTCTTGTTTTGCTAGCCCTCCAGCTGACCCTACAGCCATCTGGCTCATCAAGGCATAAAGATGTCTTCTCCAACTCCATGGCCTGCATTTGTCTGCAGCGATGGTAAATCACTTTCAGTTTTTTTCATAGTACTTTTCCCTCAATTCCAGTCCCTGGTCTGAGCAGGCAGAGGATGAAATGCCACCAAAGTATGCAGAAATTACTTCAAAATGAGTAATATATTTCCTTTTGTCTCCCGGCAGGTTTCACCATCAGCACACCATCTGAGGCCAGGAACCTGGATACATGGCACTGCTGGCGACAACATAACACACATCACTACTGTTTAGGTGTTGTCACAATTTAGTTTTCTAAATTGTTATAATTTTTCTTCTTCTCCCTTTTTGCAGATAAACATGGGTCCAGCACCAGCAGTGGACACATTTGGAGACAACCTAATTTAGTAATTTTTACTTCCATGCATACAGATGTACAGTAGCTGCATACATGGTACGGAGATTTCCTCACTGCACAGATCACAGTGGTAAAATGTAGGCAGATTCGTTGCTCTGTTTTATCTCAGGCCAGAGGATGCAGCTGAGAAAAGGAAAGTTTGACTTTATTCTTTTTGATCACAGGTGACACAGCTGAGAAAAGGAAAGTTCTTCTTTAATACTTTTCATCACAGGTCAGGAACCACAGCTCAGTCACAAAAGGACAAATTTGCCATTTGGATACTGATGACACTGTGTGGAGCAGCAGAGCAAAGGCCTTCCTCCTTATTTCAGAATGATATCACAGTGTTAGTTCTTTCCTTTTGTCTCCCTGCAGTTTTCATCATAAGCTCACCAATCACCATTTCAGACCATGAAAACTGGCCATGGCAAGCATCACTACGGTACAGGTAAGTACCAGTACGATTTACTGTTTTTAAATGTTATAATACTTTTTCTTCTCCATTTTCACAGGTAAACATGGTTCCAGCACCAGCAGTGGTCAGTGGGACAATTTGTAGACAAAGGAATTAATTGTTTCTATTTGCAGGTGAAAGCAATTAATCGTTTCTATTTGCAGACGACAGCGTTATACAGTTAGGGAAGCAGCTGAGTGTGGAGAACAGTTAGGCTAGAGGTTACAATGTCTTCTGTGCAGACTTGGACCAAAATAATTTATCTGAGTTTTTCACAGTGGTTACAGGCACTGCGGTATTCTAAGATGAGGACTTCACCACAGACACACCCCATGTGCAAACAATCCAAGGTCACATTTTACACTAAATAGTTTGAATACTCTTTTTCTTCGCAGGTCTCCTATGTTGCTGTATCATTCCTGAACCCTGACCTCAGTGCAGCTCCAGCAACTGTCCATTGCCATGATGATCCATCGCCCACACACCTGCTCCTTCCTGACCTGGAGGCAGTCATGACACCAGCAGCACAGCTAAAGACACACAAGGAAAATTACAGGAACAATGACAGAAAACATTTACTCAGCCATCTGCAAAACTTGTAGCAGTGAATTACAGGCCAAAACCAAAACAGAAAAAAGAAAAAGAATATTTACCTTCTATGGTTAGTTTAGATGTCTAAGTGGCTAAAAAATTTAAAAGCTGGACCCATGCAGTGCAGTGGCAGCAGGCAACATGATTCTCAGTACTGAATACCTGAAAATCAGAGAAAATTAGGAATGAATGGTAAGAAGTGATAAAAGTGTTAACCCCCCCTCATCAAAAATACAAAACAAAAATTCTTCCCTCATGGACTCATTCTCAAAGTGAAAAATTCCACCCCAAAATAAAGGCCACAAGGTCACCAAATGTTTGTGTTCACAGCAGCAGCAAGAGACAGATGCTGAAAAGTACCTGAAAGTGGACCAACACAAACAGAAAACAATTACTGTCACAGTCACACATCTTTACTGACTTAACCCCGCCCTTGAAAAAAATAACCCTATACTTACTACCGCTGTGCAAATACCTTTTTTCAAATATTTGGCCGAATATTTGGTATTCGGAGCCCAAACAGCTGAATAGTAGTCAGAATATTTGTAGTCGGCAGTTATTTAACTCCCCCTACCCCAACCCTCAGATAGCACCCAAACCCCAAGCTCCCCAACCAGTTTTACAATTAAAAAAAAGCCAGCAATTTCTTTTGGGGCGACTGGCACAACTCAACCCACCTCCATGGCTGGCCTCCCACCATGTTTCATACATTCATTACAGTAACTTAAAAGTTCAAATAGTCCTCCTGTGGTCCATCCTCATCCCCCTCCCAGTAGCCCGGTAGTCAGCAGCAGCCCCACCTCCCCCTGAACCCTGCCTGCACCCAAAGA
This sequence comes from Neoceratodus forsteri, assembly GCA_016271365.2. Lineage (NCBI taxonomy): Eukaryota > Metazoa > Chordata > Ceratodontiformes > Ceratodontidae > Neoceratodus > Neoceratodus forsteri. Next base: position 59,914,833 of record CM057454.1, read on the forward strand.
AAAGTAAGCAAATGTCAGAAAAATGCAGCTGGCACATCCCGCTCTCCTGCATGGCCGGCTGCCTTTTTGTGAATAAAACTGCACTTGCTTACTCTTATATAGAGAAGAGCTGATCATGTGACATGATCAGCTCATTCTCTATACAAGAGCAAGCAAGCACGGTTTCATTCACAAGAAGGCAGATGGCCATGGAGGAGGGCGGGATGTGCCGGTTGCCTTTTGCTTATATTTCTTATTTTTCTTTTGGTCCAGGCAGGGTTCTGGGGGAGGCGGGGCTGCAGCTGGCTACAGGGGGGGAGGAGGAAGAGAACAGACCACAGGAGGACTATTTGAACTTTTAAATTACTGTAATGAATGTTTGAAACCTGGCAGGCGGCCAGCCATGGAGGTGGGTGGAGTTATGCCAGTCGCCCTGAAATAAATTGTTGACTTATTTTTAACTGTAAAACTGGTTGGGGAGATTGTGGGGGAGGAGGAGTTTTTGGGTGCTATCTGAGGGTGAGGGGAAGGGGGTTATATTGTTCCCCAAATACCGCATGAATAGTGAGCTATTCGTTATTCGTATTCTGAATATGAATAGCTCATTATTCATGGTATTCAGGAAATAATATTCAGTATTCACACAGCCCTAATACTTACCTTTGTGGTTACTTGGAAAATGTGATGAATTTGAACATCCACTTTGTAGCTTGTGGGTGAGTGGTGAGCACTAGGACAATGGTGCTTCTCTCAGAAATCAGTGTACTTTGTAGGCAAGAGAGAGAGAGAGCACTCACCATTCAAAACAAACTCTGGTCAGAGCCGATACAGCTGAGGAGAGCTTTTAGGAGTGGCAAGAGCATTGAAAAAATATGCAGTGCTCTCGCTCCACCAGAGTCAGCCATAAGTAATACTGCAGTGATTACAGTACTGTACATGCGTGATACTCGCACATGTGCAGCTTGCGCAGAGTCAGCCATGCGCAACATGGTGGTGCTGACATAACTATGTGTGCATGGTAGTGATGCATGTGTAGTTTAAGTCCATGTCATCATGTTGCACACTGTGACCGTCACTTCTGTAGTTGAAGAAAAGGAAAATTAGTGCACTGTGAAGTGGGTATGTTTATGCAGCCCATGGACAGGAAGGGCTGCATAAGCAGAATCACTGGAAAGTATTCTGGAGCACTGTGGCAGCACATCAGACAGTGGTCTGGTTATGTCCTTCCACAGTGCTCTTATCCAAATCTGATGATGACATAACATCAGTGGACTTTGTCCATGCAGCCATAAAAATCAGACTCAGGAGGAATCTATTAACAAACTAGAGATCTGATCTGGGATTTGTTCATCATCACAGTCACTTTCTCATTCTTTTCTAAGCAGTAATTTCTGGTAAATGTGCCTTAACCATATTGATCTCAGTACTGGTAGACTACTTCTGGTTTTCGACTGAGAGGTAAAGTCTGGACCAAAGCCTTTTTTGTCAAAAAATGCAAAAATAAACCATGTTTCAGTTCCAAAAATGTTTCTTTTATTATTTAAAATTAGCCCTGATGTTTCACTTCATTATTGAAGCTTCTTCAAAGGGCCTTTGAATTATTTTCTCTGAAATGTAAACAAACATATAGTCATTTCACTTAGTTTTCAAAATGTAGTCATGTACAAAATTACTTTCTTGAATAACTTGAATTTACCACATTAGCGCTTGCAGTAGAAACTTTTTCTTGAAAAGAAAGCTGCATATTCATCTGGTAACCAAATCTGCATAAAGCAGTTTCCTAAAAATGTATGTATACAATTTTTAAGTTTAAATCAAAACATAAATTAACCACAAACACAAAATACATTTCATACTGCCTCCTAGTGGCCTGAACTCCCCATTACAAATGAGCACTAAGCCGCACTGTACATTGCCTATTAGCGTTTTACTTCCAACTATGTAACTATTGTTAATTCTAGTACAACAGTTTTACTATCAGCTCAAACCCACTCCTCATATTATCTGGTATATGCACATTAAACACTGATGAATTCAAAAAACATTTTATCTTGAGCTCACAACACAAACTTTCATTATAATTTGTCAATCTGTTACAGGTAATTGGCTTCACCTGTTTGAAATAACTCAGACAAATCAATTCTGGTCCAAGTTGGACTACGTTTAATCACTTAACTCTGTACTGCAAAGATAAAACAGTTGCAATTTTTAAATTCAGCATTGTGATTTTTAAGTTTAGTATTTAGTGTTTAAAGCTATGCTAGCACCTCATTCACCCTTTTGTGTTTGCACCCTTGCACTCAAATCTCACCTCTGCCTGCTTGTCCTGTATAGGTACTTCTGCTTTTGTATGCCTATATTATACCTGAAAGAACATTACAATGTATTTAATAAAGATGTTTCATGTATTGCTTTTTTAGTAAGCCTGTGCATTTAAACCTTCACCTCACCAGAACCATGTGTGCCTAGTCAGTGAAATACAAAAATCTCACAAAATGTTTACTTTTGTGTTTGCAGAGGCTCTTTCTAGTTAGCTGGCCAAAAGCTGTAAACAGATTAGGACAGGTACTGTGTTAAAACACAGAATAAGCACTTTTCTTTAGGTTGTAAAGCTTACTTTATGGCTTACCTTTTGCTTGTTCCCATAAAAGGTGTGGCATTTGAAAATGGAACTTCTGGCAAATGCAAGTGAGAGGAGCACTTTGCTTCCTTTTAGATCTGCTCATCAAAATCTCGTACTGAAATCCCATGAGATCTTGGTAGCAAGGCTGGGTGTTGCCTAGCTACCTGACATGGCTAGTGATGGAATTAAAGCAGTGTTGAGATGGGCAGATCTATGATGTCTGCCTGTGTGTGTTGAACTTAGAAAAGAGTGTGTATGTAGCATATATTAAAGAAATTAAAACTTAAAAGTATTTTTTTTTTATTTTGTAAGTGTCATATCTTCCATATGCCTGTGGACAGGTTTTATTTCAAACACATAAAGTATATACTTAATGATGCATGCACTTTTTTTCCATTTCAATTGGGGGCTAAGACCCCCACGCAGTACAGATGGGTTCCTACCACAGCATGCATGCCTTAAGTGATTTTGTATGAAATTTAAGTTAGGGCTTGGCTTTAACTAGTGTTTTAAGTGCTATACAAAAACTAAAGACGTATATGCCTAACTGGCTTTTTGGAAATAAAATATCACATTATAGGATAATAAAATAGGTTTAGGCTGGGGGGAGGGGAGGGAGTGGACATCCAGTCAAGCAGCTCATCCCTGAAGTGATGAGATGGAGAGAGGCAAGATGGTCTGATGAATACTTTGTTTTGTGCCTTAATGAAATATGTTAAAAAATGTCATATCTGCCATGTGACCTCTTATGCAGGATGGACACCTGTTATAACCTATGCTATGTATTAGTTTCAACTGCAAGCTGACCAATTGGTATCTGTGTTGATACCTATGTTCCTGTTTAATGTCTGTAAGATAAAAATCCATCGCATTTCTGCTCGATCTAACAATTGCTTGAAATTACCCCCCTGTCCAGGGGTTTAACTTGTTCTAAGCCCCAAAATCTGAGTGATGCCCCTGTGTGACCTGCTTCCATGAAGTGTGTGGCAACTTGGGATGTTTCTTCCCTATGTCAAATGTACCCCTTGTGTTCTTGAATGCAAATTTTTAAAGACCTTGATGTTTGGCCCACATATAGTTTGTCACAAGGACATTGTATGACATAAATTACACCTTCTGTAACACAATATATATGTTGTTGTATGTTGATGTCTTGATTTATGTGCGGGTGATGAAATATACTCTTTTTTGAAGTACGATTGCATACTGAACATCGCAAACATGGTACTATCCCTGGTTGTAATGGGTCCAGTAGTAACTCTATGACTTTGGGTTTGGGAGCCTGGAATTGTGACCTCACTATTTTATATTAAATGGTAGATACTTATTTGGCTGCTATGATGGGGAGAGGGGAGGGCTTTGAAAAGTCAGCTTATTACTGTCCAAACCTACTAGGTGCCAGTGTTTGTTAATAAGTTGTCAAATCTTTGGGAACTTGTCATTATAGTTTGTTGAAAAAAACTTTCTCTGTAGCTGGGGTTTTGGTCCCTGCGGTGTCAGGAGCTCTGTCCTATCCAACCTGTCTGCCTTGTTGGTTGCTTCTTGTATGATATGTTTCTTATAACCTCGTGTGAGAAATCTATTAGCCATTTCATCTCTATTTTTAATGTATTCTTTTCTCAGTGTTACAGTTCCTCCAAACCCTGACAAGCAGTGAAAATGGAATGCTCTGCTTGAGTTTTGGAGCATGGTAACTAGATTAGTGTAACAATGTATTTCTATTGGTTTCTTTTCTGAATAACGTGGTTTGAATTTGTGTGCCTTCTTTAATGATTTCTATATCTAAATAGGCCATCTTGTGCTGACTGTAATTCATTACAAATTTCAAGTTATTATCTCTAGGGTTTGTATATTGACGAAATTCATGTAATTCATGTAACTGTTGTTCACTTCCTTTCCAAATAAATCATATATCATCAATATAACAGTACCATGCATGTATGGCATTGTAATATAGATTAGAGTCTTGATTCAGTATATGGTCTTTTTCAAATTTAAGCATGTATGCTGTGGTGTAAGCAGGCGCCATGGTGCTGCCCATGGCTGTCCCCCTAATTTGTAGAAAAAACTGTTGGTCAAACTCAGAATAGTTTTCAGTCAGAACTGTGTCAGCCGTTCCTGTAGAACTATAGTTTTTGGTTTAGTGTCAGGTGATCTGGTGTCTAAGATGGAGCCTGTGGGTTCCAAGCCTTCCAAATGGCGAATAGAAGTATATATGCCAGCTATATCTATGAAGTCAGATTCTGTGATGCCAGTATTTTGTATGCTCTCAAATTTATAAATTATGTCCATGGTGTCACTGACATAAGTATTTGTTTGCGTTATTAATGGCTGTAAATGGAAATTAACATACTGTGATAAAGGTTCCAGGGCCGAGATCAATGGCAGAAACTATGGGATATCCAGGTGGTGTAGTCTAATTTTTGTGTACTTTAGGAATTAAATAAAAGGGTGGAATTCTAGGATAGTTATTAACTAACAAGTCACCTTCCCACTTTTGAATCCACCCATTACTTTCAAATTGTTCTACAGTATTCTAAATTTTTAGTTTTACTTGCTGGGTGGGGTCTCCTTCCAGCGGATGGTAGTTAGTTTCATTTTGCAATAAGTCCATGCACATATGTCTATACTTATTTCTATCCATGATTACTATCCCACTCCCCTTATCTCAGGTGTTTTTTTTTTAGTTGTTTAACCAGGAGTAGCACAGTAAGCTGAAAGCTTTTTTACAGGAGTGACCTGGGAGCACAGGGAAGTTAAGTGACTTGCTCAGGGTCACACAGTATGCAAGTGGAAGCAGTGGGATTCAAACCCAAGTCTGGTCTGCTGAATGTCACCAGATTTGCAGCTCAGAGCCTTAAACCACTGCACTACACTGCCTCCCAGTTTTATTACTGTTGACTGGTCCTGGGCCAAGTTATTTAGGACTTCTCTTTGCTTTTTTAGTAATGTTAGAATAATTTGGTTTATTGAGATTTTGTGTTTTAAAAAGCTGCATGATTTCCTTTTCTACTAGAGAACAAAAGCTTTCAATTCCATGACTGTGCCCTGGTGGTGGATTATAAATTGACCTATAAGCCATGTTCTGACAGAGTTCTTGCTGATGTGAGGTGTTTTTTACATTATCCTAGAACATATGGTTTAAACGAATAGATCTAAATAATCTTTGCATATCTGCCTCTAACTCAAAAATATTAGTTTGCTTGGTTACAGAAAAAGACAGGCTCAGACTTGAAACTTCCCCCTCAGCTGGTGTCAATATTTTTTAACTTAAATTTAATATGGTTTTCCCCTGATTGTATTAGGCATGGGTAATAGCAGTCTTGAAGTGGTAGCTGCTGGTGGTGGCATGCTCTGAAAAAAGGTGGTCCCCATACTCTACTACACATTTTAGAAATGACCCTTTTCCTTGTTTATGCTGTAAAAAACTGACCCCTTTAACACAAAAACAAGGAGTCAATTGTGGCCTCCACCCCTCTTTTGCTTCAAGTGAGGAATGTGATTATAAGTTTGCATCAGAGGTACAGTGGCAGCCATACAGTAGATGTACAACATTCTTAAACAGTAATCAACTGTGGCCCAGATATTGAGAGCAGTTGCACATGGCGCAACTCAGTTGCACCGGCGCAAGTGCAAACTTGTGCCAAGGAGCCATATTCTGTGCGCGTCATTGCACAGCACAAAATCCATTGCACCAATGTGCAGCTATAATGAATGCAGGTGCAAGTGCAGGGGATGTTCCCATGAATATCCAGCACAGTGGTATATTCAACTGTGAAACCATGGCGCAAGTGTGGAGCAAATTGAAGTTGCTCTGAGCAGACTTGTTCCTATAGATACAGGGCACAAACACACAGACAACACTTGCACCAGGGGTGAGAGCAAGAGGGAGTGAGAGAGACAGACAGACAGAGAGAGACAGACAGACAGACAGACCAAGGCAGACACAGAGGGAGAGGGACAGAGATGGCTTTGGAGAGGGAGAGAGGGGCAGAGAGAGTGAGTGAGAGAGAGAGAGAGAGAGAACACACACTGACAGGCAGTGCACCAGGGTGGCACACAGCTAGAAGCAACCAATTGCCCAGGGGGACATTGGACAGCAAGGGCCATGGACAGTGTGCCCTTCATGATGGAGACTGTAATGAGCATGTTTGGGTGTAGGAGGAACAGTGACATGGCTGAGGAAGGGCCCATCGGTGGTATGCCCGACACAGATGGTACCATGCTCACATCACATTTGAGAATTACAGTGACACGGAGATTGTGGGCCAGTACCACCTCAACAGGGCCATTCTGAGGCAGTTCTGTGAGCTGTGCAGTGAGGAGATGCAGGCACCCACCAGATGGAGCCATGCCATGTCTGTGGAGACAAAGGTGACAGCTGCCATGTGCCTGCTCACCACGGGCACCTTCCAGAGACCAACATGGGACACCACAGGCATAACCAGGTTGGCCATGTACTGTCTACTCACACAGTTCCTCAATGATCTGCTGCCACATGTTTCAGAATTCATCCATTTCCCCAGCACACAAGTGGAGCATACAGCAACCATGCAGGACTTCCACAGGGTTACACATATGCCTGGTGTGATTGGGGCCATTGACTGCACCCATGTGGCCATCCACATACCACCTGGCCCCAAGGGTGTCGCATACATTAACCGGAAGGGGAGCCACACCATAAACTGCCAGGTGGTGTGCGATGCAATGGGTTCACATCACCAATGTCTGCGTCATTCACCCTGGGAGTGCACATGATGCATTCATCTGGCACAGCTCTGCGCTGTGCCACAGGTTTGAACATGGGGATATCCCCAGAGCCCACCTAGTGGGTGAGTATGGCATGGGCAAGGGGAGATGGGCAGAGCAGACCTATGGATGGGGGAGGGCAGGGTGTACATGTTGGCATGGGCACCAAGAACAGGCAAGGGGGTCAGCATAGAATAGCAGAGGGCTAACCATGTCATTATCCACACAGGACACAGTGCATATCCACTGAGGCCCTGGCTGCTCACCCCCATTGCCATGCATGCCCCTGCATGTGTGCTGTACCTGTTTGTGTGGCCCATGTATGTGTATCGCACCACCTATCTTTGTGCACCATAGTTCTCCTGTGCAATGGTGTCCCGGTGGTGTCCCCAGCAGTGGAACACTATAATGAGGCACACACCAGTATGAGCAACATCATCAAGTGTTTCTTTGGCATGCTGAAACCATGTTTCTGTTGCCTAGACAGCTCAGGCAGTGCCCTACAGTACAGCCCCTCGAAAGCCTGTGGCCTATTCCTGGCCTGCTGCATACTGCACAACATGGCCATTGACCATGGGATAGCTGTCGAGACTGATGAGGGTGACAGTACTGGAGACGATGGAGGCAATGGGACGGAGAGTGGTGGACAGCCATCCCCTGGGAGGAGGGATCCCCAGCTGCTACAGCATACACAACACCACCGGGACACCATTGCACAGGAGAACTGTGGTGCACAAAGATAGGTGGTGTGATACACATGCATGGGCCACACAAACAGGTACAGCACACATGCAGGGGCATGCATGGTAGTGGACATGCACACACAGAGGTGTGATGCAGAGGTAGGGGGTTCAGTCACACACAACCACACACAGCAAAACACAAACACACACACACACACACCCACCCACATACCCAGGCATTGGTGTGTAGCATGGATCAGATGCATTGCACCGGTGCACAGGCTCAGCCGGTGCTAAACTGCCCTCATCATGCCCATGCCACATGGTCCAGCGGTTGGGCAAGCATGCACAGAGGCAGCATGCAATGTGACACACAGGTGCCACACCAGTGGTAGGCACACACTCACTGCCCATGTGCGCACAGGGCAGCAGCAGCAGACTGCAGTCAGGATGGCCCACACATCAGGTCCACTGCATGGAACCATGGGCACCACAGCCATGGAGGCAGCCACGCCAGAGACGATTGGCAGCCATAGGCCATGCATCAGCCATGGGGTGGTTTGCAACAGTCCCCCATGGGCTGAAGTGTGGAATTGCAACCATTTCCACATGGGAGTGTGCAAGCGCCCCAACAGGCCAGCCTCAGGCATGCCTGGGATGCCTACATCAGAGCCCAGTGTTGACTGTGATGGGGTCGCCTGATGCTGGGATTGTGGGGTCGACAGCACACTGTGGGGGGGGTCATCTGTGCATGGCCATGCCTTGTGGCAGCCAGCAGTGCAATGCTATCCATGATTGCAGTAGCAATGTGATCCAGGGATGCAGTCATGCCCTCCAGCATGCACTGCATCCCTGCCAGGATCTGCACAGTGCCCCTTTCCTGCTGCTCAGCTAACTGGTGCACCTCTGCACGTAGTGTACACACCCCAGTGGCAAGCAGCACCTGTTGCTGAATGGACACCCTCAGCAGACGGGTGTGCTCAACCAGCCAGTAAGTGTCCTGGGGCTCCCAGGTGGGACACTGATCCTCATGAGGTCACCAGCCATGCTGCACAGCCCCCCTCTCTGGTAGATGCTGCATATTGAGGTCTGCGGGGGGAATGGACATAGCAGGAGCATCGGTGGTGGACACTGTATCTGGCTTCCCGGTGGCACCCGCAGCCTGCTGCCATCACCTGTCTGGCCACTGTATGCTGCCCAGTACCTGTGCAGCTGCACCACCACAGCCACAGGACACAGCTGTGGCAGTGCACACCACTACACTACAGTGGTGGCATGCAGCTGTTCAGCCGCCGGCAGAGCAATGGGTGTGGTGCCTGTGTCAGCTGCCAGCAGGGGTAACTCACCCACAACATTGCCCATGTCATCTAGGAGCTTTGTATAGTCCTCATTGGAGTCAGACCCCACCTTGATCTGTGTCTCCATAAACAGGACACCAAGGCTGACATCCTGGAGGATCACATCCAGGGCCTCGTCCGACCCCAGGGCCAGGACATCTGCCTACACCATGGTGCTGAGCTGCAGCCAGTTGGGGTGCCAGATCCTGGTGGAGGTGGACGGCTGGTCTTCTGGGGCAGTACCAGCATCCACAGATGCTGACAGAGCCCCATCATCTGCATGGAGTGTGCTGGTGCTGTAAGAAAAAAAAGGCATGTCAGTGATAGAATGCCCACATGTGCCCCCCTGCACTGCCACTGCATGTGTCCTGCAGCATAGCATGCACATGGGTGTGCACACAAACAAATGATATGCATGCTGGCTGCATGCATGCAAGCATGCCAGAGTGCACGCCCTCCTTGCCACCAACTGTGCGTGGCTGACATATGTACCATGTAGTGATGGGCTTCCACCCATCTGGAATCCACCTCCAGGCACACCCCCCACCATGGTGCAGCACATGGTAGCTGCCACAAATGCCTCCTTAGGCATTATCGTTGGTGTATCCACGGGCCCCCCTCCAGTGGCAGTCTGGGCTGTATGGATGGCTGCCACCTTCTCTTTAATGCACCTCTTGTCCATCCCTACCTTCTTCCTGCACTCCTGCGCTGACTGCTGTGGCTGCCATGTTGGTTGATGTATGCTGCCACCTCCTCCCATGTGCCAACACTAGCCTGTGGTGTGCCCGTGGCACCACTCAACAGGGGCTCCCTGTTCAGGTAGGCCATAAACAGGGCATCTGTCTTGGCCTTTGTGAAATTGGGCCTGCGTGTCTGTGCAGGCCCACGCTCCTCACCCTCCTCATGATCTGACATGTCACTGCCTGTGGACATGGACAGCACAATGTGTCAGTGGCAGCATCTCCCTGGTCTGTTCCACCCTGCAGTGCTGTCTGCTCCCAGTGAGCTGCAGCAGCATGCACAACTTACCTCAAAAAGATGCAATACCAGTCCATGGCCTGTGCTGTTCCATGGTGCTTATAAGGCTCAACACATGCAAATGAGGTTTGGTGCAACAGTAATGACATGCTAATGCACCCAATGTGCCACGCATTGGCTAATGAGCTCATTAGCATGTGGTGTCTGAATATCACGATACTGCACCCTGTGCAATGGGACTGCGCCGGAGCAAGTCATGGAGCAATGCACACACACGCATGTACGGTGAGCAGGCCTTCAGTGTCCATGTGTATCATGGTAATATGGTGTCAATCACTCACTGTGCACCAACAGTGCAATGCAGTGGTATGCTGTATGAAGCACCTGGCCTGCTACATGCATGATCCTGCATGGTGTACCGTGCCCTATCATGCACATGTGCACTGTGCAACAGTAGGTGACTCCTGACCCCTGGAGCAGATCTCTGACCCCTGGGTAACACCTCAGACCCTGTGACCCCACTTAGCCATGCCAACTCTGCGCATCTCCCGCACTGCGTGATGAGCGGGCACTGCGCATGTTCTCCTGCATCGTGCATCAGGTGCATGTTGTGGACATGTGCGTCTCCTGCTGCCATTTTCATCCCCGAGATCATGGTAGATAACATGGTGCAGGGACAAGTATAGCATGCCCTACACCCCCAACCCTTTGTGCAGGTGCTCTTGTAGCAGGCCAGGGTCACTGTTTGGCAGAGGATTGCTGCCAGGCTGCAGCAGAGGACTGGGGTAGCCATGACAGGGGAGCAATGTAGCCACTGGTATGAGGACCTCATGTGGTGGTACCTAGAGCACCTGAGGAGGCTACAGGCACGGGTCAGGTGAGTGGCTGTGCCACAGTCAGGTAAGTCATCCCATGTTGCATGTGTGCCCTGGTGCTGTACTGTTGTGATGTCTAGACTGCCTTGCATACCCTGCAGAGGGGTACACTGTCATCGTGTGCATCACAAAGTGGCATTGCCAGCTGCCCCTTGTGTTGTGATGCAGCTGTGCAGGATGTGTTGGGCAGGGCACACCCTGTGCACAGGGGTGGGGATGGGGGTGGTGGGTGGCTGCTGTGGTTGATTCCTGATGTGCACCTGTCTTCTTTCCATTCCCAGTGACTGAGGATCATCGCTGGGCACTGGCAGAAGCTGTACAACAGGCTGTGGAGGGCCAAGGTGGAGCAGGACCAGCACCGGTGGGGCTGCAGAGGGAAGGTAGTCTCTGTCATGGTCCTTTGCACTGTACATGGGGGGGTGGTAGGGGAGTAGGTGTGGGTATGGCTGCCTGAGCCATGTGTCATGGCAGCTGCATGTAGTGCATGCCACTGTGATGCATCCATTGGACATGTGTGCCAGCTCTTGGTGGGGTGGGTGTGGGCCTGGCTGACACTGTTGTTGCTGTGGCGCTGCCAGTACACCGTGCCATGTGACTGTCATTGTGCAGTCAGGTGGCCATTGTGTGGTGGGGGCCACCTCTGTGCAATATCGTGGTGTACTGAGTTGTTGGCAGGCATTGGACTACCCCCCATGGGTGGCCGGTACAGGCCCTTTATGGGTGTGTGTTTCCACTGTCCATTGCACACTGTGGGTGGGCATGGTTCCTTAGGACATTGCAGTAATCACCTGTCCTGTCCCATGTTATAGGTGTTCAGTGACAGAGACCTACGTGAACATTATACGGATGACTGCTCCGGCAGATAATCCTCATCATCTCCACAATGATGGAGGCGGTGTTCGAGGTTATGGGCCTGCTGTTGGCGGAGAGGAGGCGGAGACTACACCAGTGGGTGGCAGGACATGGCCACCATTAGTTTGCCCCAAGTTTTCCCCTGTTTTCCCTGCTGTACCTCCCCCTAGAGTAAACCTTTCCACTGTACAGACCCTGTCCCTGTCCCCTTCCCTCACTTTACCTACCCTTTCCCAGCCCCTTGTTTTTGTAAATGGTTTTGTTCATTAATATATATTTTTTGACTTACCTGCCTGTGTCAGTGTCTGCTTTGCAGGTGGCATGAGGAGTCATGCTGCAGTGGCCTAGTGTCTGTCCATGTGGTGTGCATGTGTAGGGGTTAATGTTGTGCTTCTGTGGTTCACTGCTGTGTGCTGTGGTGTGTCCCACTGTGGTGGTGTCCTTCTCCTCTGTCACTGGCTGTGACTTGAGTTGCCCATGGGCAGCTGTTAGGGGTGTGTGGCAGGTGTGTGCATGGCAGTGGCACACAGCCATGATCATTGGTTGGGTACAGGTCGCACACTGTGTTGGGGCCCCTGCTTGGCATTGTGCAGCCTGTCCCATGTGGTCTGCACATTACCTGCCTCCCGGCATGTTCAGTGCTTACTGTGTAGGTTTCCTGTGTGGCATGTGTGTGCTTGGTTATATGGTCCTGGGTGTGGCCTGCTATGGTCTGGGGGGGCACAGCCATCAGCCTGTGGGGGACTCTCTTTGTGGTCCTCCATTGGTCACTGGCACCTCCTGTTGCCTGCCATCTGTGCCACTCTTGTGTTCTGGGGATGAGTGTCTGGGTGTCTGTGTGTGCCCTGCTGTGCCCTGCTGGTGGAAGCATCCTGTGGCCTGTCACTGTGCTTCACTGGGTCTGTCCCTGGATCTGCTCTCTGTGCCCTGCCCCCCTCTGTTGCTTTGCTGCTCTGCTCCCACAGTTGCACTGGAGCATCTGTTTCTGCACCATGGCCAAGTCTGGTTTGTACCATGGCGAGCTGGTTTCGCGTTCATGAAAACTGTGCCATATCTGTGCCAGGCTGAACTGGTGCAGTTCAGCCTGTGCAACCTCAGAATATGGCTTCTGTTGCACCATGGTGCATTGACTTTGTGCTGTGCCAGCCTTTGGTGCATTTCTGAATATCTGGGCCTGTATGTAAAAGCTTGTTTTTTTTTCAATGTGTGCTTTCTTAATGTTGTCAAGGCACTCCACCCATTTGTACTTTGCCCTTGGATTTCTGTGCCCCAAGTGCATTTACTTACATTTTTGTGTTCAGGACAAAAAGGCCTTTCAAATGAAGGCAGTCAATAATTTAAATTGTTTATATTTTTTTATGTTTCCTTGTGCCTGCACAAGAAACATCTTGTGGTAGAATGGCATTTCAGATATGTGTCAGGGATGAGTCCAATGGCCCTTGAGCCTGCCTTAATACAACAGAACAGCTAAAATGAGTCTCCTTAATCCCTACAGATAGAAGACTGCTGCACAGATGATTGCTACAGCCAGTCAGGCACTGCCGGGGATTTAAAACAAGAGCTGGACTATGGGAGGCAGCCTGCCATCCGCCTCCTCCTCTTTCTCCTACACTGACTGGTTACAACATTTACCCAGCTCGGCCTCTGCTACCAGTGGCCACCAACGGTCAGTAGTGTTGGTGGGTGGCCGCTGCTGGAATGGTCAAGTGAGTTCCTTGACTTGTTACTACCTCCCACAACCGATACTCTCTTTTGACTTCCTTCTGTGTCTGGTTGCATTTGCCTGTTTCTAAACACCCAATAAACTTTTTTTCTAGTATCTACTTAGATAGAGAATATTAAATATATCAAAATAAACTTTTTTTCTAGTGTCTACTTAGATACAGAATATTAAATAAAATAAAATGTAATTGCTTTGAAGAAGACAAAAGCCTTTACTATGGCTCGGCTTCAATGTATGGTTGGAGAACACTGAAATCTAATTTTGATTGTTTTACTTCCTTATTGCTATTTTGTATTTTCAGGTTAAATCAAATATAATAAAACATTTTTTTTTTGAGAAGACAGAAGCTTTTATTATGGCTTTTTTTTGGTTTGATCTATGATCACTGAAGCATTGAAGCAGTGAGATCATCACAATTTCGGCAGCCTTGCACCTTTCCTCTAATCCTAAAAATATTTACACAATGGTTGTATAATTGTAGGTCTATATTCATAACAAATGTACCTTTTTGTCAATATCCTTTCAAATGTCTTTAATTCATTATAATTATACACTAAGAAGAATGGTCCTAATGAGTTCATTTCAATTTTAATAATTTTGCATTTTGCAATATTAATGACCTTCCAATCTTGGAGTCATCAATTTGTTTTATCTAAACATTTCTTTGCTCAGTTCATCAATAGTCCAATAAGATTTAGAATAAAATAACTTTATAACAAAACTGTATAAATGTTGGATTTGATTTTGCACAAATATTAACTTCTCTCTGAGTTGAAAATACATAGGAGATTAGTTGTGCATACTTTTGTATTTCTCCACACTTTTACTTTGGACATTTGTAAAAAAATATGAAAAAAATAACACTCAACAGTCCAATAAAATTTAGAATAAAATAACTTTAGAACAAAACTGTGTAAACTTTGGGTCTGATTTTGCACAAATAGTATCTTCTCTCTAAGTTGAAAATGCATAGGAGATTAGTTGTACATACTTTTGTATTTCTCCACACTTTTACTTTGGAAATTTGTAAAAAAATAACACTTGACCTTTTGCACAGGTCTTGGCCTCCTGTAAAGGGAATGGCTTAAAACTTATTTGGGAGGTATTCAAGAGTTTTCCCAAGGTTAAGATTTAGTAAATTATACATTTACTGCACTTTAATAATAGAAGTTGCCAAAGAGGACATAATAAAAGAAAAATCAGTGCTTCAGCATAGATGCCTAAAAGTTTCACAGACAGCCTTGTTTGTGCACCAGGTCTTCCTTCTGTGTGTGAGCATTGTTTTCTTCTCTGTCTTACTTCTTCTCCCTATCTGGACGGTGTCAGTTTCTCATATACAGTAGATCTCATATGATATTGCTGACCAATAATTACTAAAATTAATCTGCTGCTTTTTCCTGAAAAGATATAACATGGTCCCTTCCAAAAAAGGTCTAATGTGACCCCAAGAAGCAGATCATTTTGTTTTAAGCTGTTTTTATTATCTTCATGTTAAGCACTAAAGAATTCCATTAACATGCTGGTAGGTACAGTGCTGTTGTAACTAGAATAATGGTCAGGTTCTGCTGTTAACTAACAGGCAGCTCTGCATGTCTCATCATCATCATCATCTCATTATTTGACCAATGGTAAGGCAGAATCGCAGGCAGCTTCTTCAAGCATAGAAACATAGAAAATGCCTCCTCCCCCTCCCTCCTGAAACAGACCCGAAAACCTGCCCCTCACTCAACTCTTCCTTTCTTTATTTCCAGAGCCAGCACCCTCCATCACTGTCAACCTGTTCTGGTTTTGTGAACAAGAGGCCATAGTGTGAACCTCAGCACAGTTGATTGAACACTATTTAGACAGCCATTCAAAAAAACATTTTTTTACATTATTCTTTTTGGCTTTCTAAATACAAGGGTACTAGTTAGAAATCAATTAGCCTATTTCTGGGGAAGGTAAATGCAGGGACCAATCAAACAAAGGGCAATTGTGCAGTTAGCAAAAAAAAAAAAGGGGATACAGAAACACTTGAAAACAACATAATTTATAAAAATGTTATTTTGCTCAATCTTGGGTAATCAGTAGGGTTAGTTGTGCAAACTTTTGCATTTCTCCACACTTTTACTATGGAAATTTGTTAAAAAAAATATGAAAAAGACACTTGATCTTTTGCACAGGTCTTGACCTCCCCTACAGGGAATAGCTTAAAACGTATTTGGGAGACTTTCAAGAGTTATCCCAATGTCAAGATTCAGTAAACTATATATTTTATGCATTTTAATAACAGAAGTTGCCAAAGAGGACATAATAAAAGAAAAATCAGATACTGCAGCATAGATGCCTAAAAGTTTCATAGACAGCTTTGTTTGTGCACCAGGTCTTCCTTCTGTGTGTGAGCATTGTTTTCTTCTCTGTCTTTCTTCTTCCCCCTAACTGGTCAGCATCAGGATCTGCTGTTAAATTAGGTATGACAAGAAATAAACAAGGTGGTCTAGTATTTCACATAACTGGTGGAGTGGTTTGCAAAAATGAGGCTTTTTAGAAATGCAATAGGAGTTATGCCAAACAAATGTACATATCTCTGAAAGTATACAAGTTACCCATAAACAACCAGCATGAAAGTTGTTCATGACAACATTGCTTTTCAAATGAGCCTATCCATTAAGCTGCACTAATTATATTTTTTAAACTATGGCCATCTGATTACCTGAATTTTCATTTTTCTTTGCAATTTTCACCTTTTGGATGGCTATATTTAAAAAAATCTAATGAATTCAGATTAGTGACTACCCTCATTTGAAAGGTGGTTTTGTCCTGGACAATTTTTGTGTTAGTCGTGTATTGGTAACTTGTATACTTTCTGAGATATTTACATTTGTTTTGCATGACTCCTACTGCATTCACCCAGAGAGAAAAAGGAGGTTGTTTGGAAGACCATAATTTACAAAATATAAAGAATTCAGATTAGTGACCACCCTCATGTGAAAGATAATTTTTGTCCTGAACAAATTTCATGTGGTTGTTTTTGTGTACCTGGAATAGTTTGAAAGATGTTTAGATTTGTTTGGAATGTATGCACATTTGCTCTTAGAGAAAAGCAGCTTGAAGTTCTGTGTCCAACATTCTAAAAAGAAAGAAGGGGATATTTCTTTAACTGCCATAGTGATTTGCACTTATGGAAGGATGCACTGAAAAGTCCAAAAATGTGTTCCACAGTATGCCATTTTTCTAGCTAAAGTAAGATGGCTGTATGCTCCACCCACAGCCATAAAAAGGAGCAATTCAGTCAGAAATTTTAAACAAGCAGGTTATTGTTTATTCCAAATCCATATCCATATGGTCACAAAATAATTGCAGGACAGTGCTTACATCTCACCCTGGTAACAGGGTTTCTTCTGGGCTAATTACATCTTTCAAAATATGTACTTTTTAACTGTTTTAAGATCAGTCACGTGGTTGCATTTCACCAATCACACCATTATGCATCATTGTTAAACAAAACACCCACCTAAAACTAGTGTCATGGAATATCAAAGGGATCTTTTCTCCTCATGCATTCATCTTGGGGTTAGAGGATGGCTTATACAGTGAAACCCATCAGGATGAAGCCCAACTCTGCAGCATTCTGAGGAAGAGTTACTGCAGAAAACAATGCAATTTCAATAGGAGTAAATCCCTTTTGTCATGCAGGAAACTTGTGACACTTAAAGATGCAGCAAAATTTAATTTTGCTGTGCAAAACATTTTGCAAAATTGGGCCCTTAAGGCATCCGTCAAAATTTTGCCATCAATTTCATCTTTTGCTGGCACATTTCACTGTATGTTTGTATCAGGCAAAATTGGGAAAAAATGATTGTCACATGACTTACTCTCTCTAGCAGACTGCTGATCACATGGGTGACTGCACTTAGGCAGGAAGTCAGACTAAATCTACTTCCTTTACAGCTTTTGCTGACTAGTAGGCTGTAGGAGAGAGGACACAGTAGCAGGAGCTGGAGATTAGAGATCTTTGTTTTCCAAAAAAAACAACAGTTAGTGTTTGTGTGTGTGTGTAGTGTGTTTTTTTAAATCTGTTACCCACTTTATTTTAGAAAATAAATATTTTCTGTTAAGGCATTTTCTTTAGTGTTATTTGTTATCTTTATAGTGTGTGTGTGTGTGTGTGTGTGTGTGTGTGTGTATGTATGTGTATGTTTGTGCATTTGACTCCACATCCCCCAGTCCCTCCCTATATCTTTCTCTCTTTATTTTTAATTTATCTCCTTTAGTTTTATATTAAGAAAAGTTGTGTTCATGATGGAGCAGGAGACTGGGAGTGTGCCACCAGCAGCAGGAGGATCTGCAGTCTTCCTTAATGGGTAGGCATTTTCCAAGTACCCCACCACGAGAAGCATGTGCCCGTGGCCCTACCAGCAGCAGCAGGTCCTCTACCCCACTGCCAGCAGCAGCAGCAGGAGCACCTTGCATGCACACCCAGCAGCATGTGCCCCCCAGACAGCAAGGGCAGCAGTAGCCCTTTACACCCCCCCAGGAGCATGTACAGCCCATGCCAGCACCTCCAGCAAGAGCTGCAGCAGCAGGTCTTAGTCTCAGATGAGGCGGCCACCACAGAGAGATCAGCTGATGAGCCACCACACAAGGTCTCTCCAGTTTAATGTTGTTTTCCACAAATGTTGAAGATGACAGTATTGTCTTCTGCAACTTTTGTGGTGAAGATGTCAGGCATGGAAAACAAGGGTCCCACTTTGGGATGGGCAGACAGAGGAGTCGCCTGTGGCCCCACCATGTTGCAGAGTGGCTCTCCAAGCAACAAGAAGCTGTAGCAAGAGGTAACGATGGGGCCAAGCCTGAGAAGGGCATCCAGTGGCCAAGGAGGCACCACAGGAGCAACAGCAGGAGGAGTGATACACCCCACAACCACTGGCACATCCATGCTGCAAGTTCAACATTACTGTGTAATGGGATAGTAAAACCATCACCTTCCCAGGTACTTACTGGAATTGCACTAAAGTGAAGAAATGACAGACAAATGGTGTCCAACACAAAAAGTGATTTATTTCTGGCATATAAAGCAGGCTTATGACCAAACAGTGTGATCACTGGGAGAATACCTCCAATCTTTCCTTATCTCTAGGTAGCAGTACATCTCTTCTCAGACAGCAGGTGTTATGCAAAGGGTCTTATACCCCTGATAATAACCATGACAATGGCTAAAAAGATATATAAAAACATTGCAATTGGTTAGTAGCAAGTAACCTGACTTCTCACTATCCTGGGAAAGTGTGCTGAGCTAGCAGAAAGACAAGATAACTAAACAATGGATCTTGTATATGTGAAGGACACTTGCAGTTACATATGCAGTGGGAGTTCTGCACTAGCACTAAAAATGGCAGTATTGCCTAAATAATCATTATACAATGGTATAAATAGAAGTATCTCCCAAGTGTTGCAATCATAATAATAGCAAATGCATCATGATTCTCAGTAAAAATATATAAAAGTACAGTAGAACTCAGATCCTGACACTTATGCTTATACAATAAGTGCCTATGCCCTAAGGTTAGTACATATATGTATATGTAGTACTGTGTGTGAAGTAGGGGCCAATCAGGGGTGCTGGTCCATGGATAACATTTTCCCCCCTTGTTGCCTCAAAAGGGGCAACAATCCCAAGTTAGCTGGTAGAGATGGAGCTAAAAGTCGTTTACAGGCCCAAAGTATGAGCCTTATAAAGGAATTTGAGTTGTTCTCGATGTTGTCTTAGGGTACGTCGCAGGCAGCACAGACTGAATATAAGAAAGACAATCAAAAATGCTTGAACCACTACAAAAACTTTAAAAGTCAGTTCTAGCCAAGTGCTGCCTATGGCAAGACTCAAATCACCAACATGGATAAGGTCATTAAGTGCATTAGTAGCTTTGGTAATATTATTACTAATATAGATCAAATGAGCATCTTTCTTGCTAAAAGAGATTGTAAAGAGAGTGTCAAGGGATCAATGTGTATGTTAAAAACAGGTAAGTATTGAGACAGGGCTAGCAAGTATTGGGGAGCAGTATCAATGACATCTGGTTCAGGGAGAGGACAGGCGTGATCACAGTGTGACCAATAACAGTTTTCTGCTGTGGAGTAAAACAAAAGTTAGGGTTAGTAACTTGACATGTCTTAGAGCCATAAGAAAAACTGGGATAATTTGTGACCAGACAGTACTGGCCAACATAAGTATAGGTAATTCTTACAGAAGGCACCCGCCAGAGATGCAAACATACTGGACAAGAGAAGGACTGGTTGGTGAGCCACGTAGTGAAGCGATGTACCTCTTCAAGATGGTGCTGTTTTGGCATCTTGTGATAAAGATGCAGCAGGAGGGATGTCACCATCTGGATCAACATCAGTAAGATTGGACGGCAAATCTTCTCCCAACATCAGTGCCCAGTCAAGGTGTTCAGGTGCATATCCACATACAGCTTTGACGATATTGAAAATGTCACAGCGACACAGGAAGTAGTAGCCTTTCTTTGCACAACAGTTCCTATAAGGTGCAACCCAAGTCTGGAGGATTTGATGGTAAACCAGCATGGAGAGTAATTCAGTTTTTCATGAAAAAATTTAATTTTCAAGATGGTCTATGTAATGAATGCTGTCCAATTTATCAAAGACAGCTGTAGCAGGATCAAAACGTGGTAAAGACACAGTAGAGATAATGAACATATTTTCCTTAATAACACAGGATTTAGTGAAATTGCACGGTGATTAGTTAGAAAACCTAGAAACATAACCAATATTTCTGATAGTAGCCATAGAGATGCTTAGAGTATTCTTTAAACATACAGTAATGCAATCAGTGGTTTTACAATGTGGGCAATACCATTTACCTGATCTGAGATCATGTATGATATCTGAAATTTTGCCTCATTCCAAATCCCTGAAGAGAACATTAACAGTGGATATAACATAGCAGCCATAAGCAGAACATAACATTTCACACCCAATATATTGCTTGTCCACCTCACGGTTATTCGAAAAATGAGATCATGAAGTTTACATTTGGTATTACTAAACCCTTGAGCAATCTCCTGCATGTTGTACACGGTATAACGTTCTTCATTAATGAGAGAATTTCCACTTTGTAAACTAGGGGCATTACATCATTATTAATAGTCTGCTGAAAGTTAAGAATATGAGCTTTAATGGAAGCAACATCTGCTCTATTCCAAATGGACATACCTGAGCCAAAGAGGCCAGTTATTGTACCGGCTGCTCCAGTTATGCCAGAGACAGAGCCGGCAGCACCAGCTACGTCAGTCGCATCCCACTTGGTGCGTGTACGTGATTTAGGTTTAACATAGTCTTTAGAGGTAGGTCTAAAGATGCCAACATGTTCAGTTGTGTGTGGTCCACCTATGGGATCATTTGTGCATGTTTGATAAGCAGCAACATCAGTAAGCATCATACTGTAAAATTTGGAGGTATTGGTTGTATTACAGAAACTGAATTCAGCCATATTACAATGTGTGAGATGTAAAATAACTGGGACATGCATAAATTGTACATTATTAATCAGGGATTCTGGTAGTGATGTGGTGGTCAAACCACTAGGATGGCCATCCTCCTCTGGCCAGTATGTATAGGAGTGGCCTGTCTGATAGAGAGAGTACCATTTTTAGAAATATCAATATTAGGCCAGCCGTGGAATGTACCCTTGGACAGGAGAGCTGCAGGGACTGTGTAGCCCACCGCATCAGTTTGTCATTTATAGAGAGTGAAGATTTGTCTGGGGCAACTACTACAGCATCAAGAAAGGCATCTGAGGCTTGAGTAACTTTAATCATTTTGTTGGGAACATTAATCTGTACATCAATAGGGGCTGAATGTTCAAGTTTATCAAGGGAGTATTGGGGCTTTATGTGAGGGTGTCATCACGGTCACAGTCAGTAGTCCCACCAGTAAGAGAAAGAGGTGCAAGATAGCCATCTTGCTGCTTTCTTTAAGAAAACAAAAAGGATTGGTTAAGTGTGGGTACTAGTCTGCTGAAAGGGGTTAGGAAAAGTAAATTTAGTCACCTTTATACAATTTAAGTTGGTTAGCATGGAACCGCTTGTCAGTGGTCTTTTTCTGCTGTTGTACTGACCTGATACACTGCAGGACTGAGTTTGTTGACAATGGGATAGGGTCCTTCCCGTTTACTGGCAAATTAACGTGTGGGTTGTCTGTACTGGAGAAGCATAACTTGGTCTCCAACTTGCCAGCCAACTTGTTTGACATGCTTGTCAAAATGAGCTTCAGCTTGTTGTTGCGCTTTGCCCATCCATTTGGCAGCGAGCAGGTGTGTCTTCATAATGTCATCATGAAGTTTTTCAATGTATTTGTCTACAGATACTCTATCTGCAGTAGGGATGTGGAGATCAATCAGAAGGTGCTCAGGTAGTCTCATAGCTCTACCTGTCATAATCTCATAAGGTGTGCAATGAGTAGTGGCTGCAGGTGTACCCCTAATTGCCACTAGTAACAGTAACAAGAGGGCATCCCAGTCCTTGGGATTATCATCGATGAATTTATGTAGCACCTGTCTGATGCATCTGTTAGCTCTTTCTATCTGGCCTGAGGATTGAGGGTGGTAGGGAGTGTGGAATTTATTATCAGTTCCAAGAAGTTGGAGTGTCTGTTGCATCAGATTGGCATTAAAGCTGGTTCCCTGGTCCGAGTGTACTTTTAAGGGTAGGCCCCACCTGGAGAACAATTGATCTACCAGTATTTTGACAGTTGTTTTTGTCGTGTTGTTCTTAGTGGAATATGCTTCTACCCACTTGGAGAACAAATCTGTGACAACAAGTGCATACTTGTTGTTCTTACTGGAATTGGTAAGAGGGACAATGAAATCGATCTGTATCGCATTCCATGGTCCAGATTGCCTTTGGGGCAAAAATTTGGCATTTCTTTTTACTGATATTGGATTATTCTGAGCACACACTATGCAGTTGTCCACATAGTGTTCTACATCTTTGGCCATTCTAGGTCACCAGATGACTGTTTTGAGTCTCTGGAGGGTGTTTTCCGTCCACTGGTGTCCACCAGTGGAAGTGTCATGAACCATTTAGATAAATTCGGTCCACAGAGATTGTGGTGCAACCCACAATTTATCACCTGTACTGTATCTTGTTTGTGATACCAAATGAGTTTCTGATCACCGAACAAGTGTATATTGTCTCAATACATCTTATATGGACTGCCAATAGGCAGTGGCTGTTCAGTACTTTTGTTTAGGAATTTGAACACATATCTTATTTCGGGGTCTGTTTTTTGTGAAGTAGAAAGGTCCAGTGGAGGTTCTGGTACCAGCTTCCTGCTAGTAACTATGATGGATGCCATGAAAGCTGCTATACCTAGTGGGTGAGTCATTGTCCATTTCTCCCCCCTTGAGTGCCTGCTTTGGCAAGTGAGTCTGCTCAATCATTGAACTCATGGTAAGGGTCAGACTTACAGTGATCCCTTACCTTGTGAATGTACAGCTTATGAGTGAACATTTGTGTCAGTGTGTGTATATATATATATACAAACAGTTCCCTGTATTTGACAGGAGTACCATCAGAGGATGTAAAATTGTTCTTCTGCCCGAATGGAAAGAACTCCATGAGGGATGAGCAAACCCAGTTGGAGTCTGTGAAAATGATGGCATCCCTGTTACCATGGGGCATGATCTCTAATGCACAGGCCACAGCTGCTAGTTCTGCATACTGTGAGGAGATAACAGTGCAGTTCCTAGAAATGCACTAGAAATCACCTTCCTGGTCCCAAGTGAGCACTCCAAATCCTGCTACTTGCTCTCCATCCACAAAGGAGGCAGAGCCATCTGTAAAGATGTGAAACATAGTGTATATTCCTGGACCTCAAGTGTAGCTGGTAGAAATGGTCCTGGATTGGGTAGGTCTGGTGGTTGGACTGCACAGTCATGGGGCTTACCTGTATAGAGTAGTCCATGGGCCAAGATCGAGGGCATTTTAGCAGGCAGTACCTTGATGTCCCTGGAGGGACCATGCTTGGAATAGTATTCTGAGAGATGAGCAAGGCAGTCACAGTAGAACCCCCACCAAGGCAACATGCTAATGTTCAGTGGGCTCTAAGAGCCTTTTTTTATGTCAGGTGGTTGTTTTCCTTTGCAATGGCTTTAGTGCATTCCTGCTCTGAATTGGTACCTGCAAAGCCTTATGGAACAAGCAGCAGAAGTTGGTCTTTGTTTTTGCGGCTTAAAAGTCTCTCTGTAGAGAAGACGATATATTGACATGCTTCCTGCAGTTTAAAATTTTTTGGAGTGGGTTCACAGGAGTAAGGACAATGCAGCTGCTGTTAATTGGATCAAAGGATGTCTGAATGGGACAGTGAGTAAAACTGCAGACGTCTTTGCCAAACTGGTGCTTTATTATTGTCTTTGCTATTATCTCAGAGCTCAAATATTAATGTCTATATTTTTGCTGTACTGTCTGAGATGCAAAGGGGTAAGGAATTGCAGCTGCAGTAAATCTAAGGGATGGAGTGACGGAGGTCTGAAAAGGAGCATTGAGTAGCTCTGAAGACGCTGGGTATAATGGCTTTTGTTAACAAATTCTCTGTTTAAATTTGTTCAGTGTTATTACTACTTCTTCTATAAGCTAAGGTTCCTAAACTGTGAAAACAGTGTGGACCTATGTCTACAAATGGAGCAGGGAATGTGAATGCTGAAATGTAATATTTTTTCCCTCTTGAATGGAAAATAGGAACTGCTGCATCTTAAACTGCCAATAACTTAAAAGTCTGTTTTACAGAGAAGTTGCTGTACTGGCATGCTTTCTGTACTTTAAAATGTCCTTGAGTCAGCGTTGGTTAATTTAATCAATAGAGGCTTGAATGGAAACAGTGTGTAAATCAGAAGACACCCTTGTCAAAGCCTGTGCTGTATGACCCTTATTGCTATTATTTCAAGGTTCAAAATTATTTTTTTATTCTATTTTCTTTTTTTCCCAGGCGCCACTAGCCGGCAGGTATTTTCAACCCAGTCATGGAGCCACAGACATCCACCCCTCATATCAGCCACAATCCCTCCAAAGCCCCATGGCTTCCTCCTACAGTGGGGCTGCAGTGCTCTCCCTACATGCCGCAGACTTTGGGATATGTTGGAGGGCTTAGACTGAGGGGCTAATGAAGCCACAGTGGGCTTCATGGGGGGTGGCTGGCAGCTGTCCTGTTTCCGATTTTCTGGGAGGTGGGGCCATACAATGACATCCAGCGTCCAACCCACCTCCTGTACATGTTTTAGTGCCAGTAACTGTGTGACTACCGGCCTCCACCAGAGGTCCCTCACATGCCAGGCACTTCCCCACCCTCCCCCTGGAGAAGGAGAGCAGTCCATGGGACACTCTGTCCTTCTCCCCCGGCCGGCCCTCTAGTGACCCTGGTCCATTCCCAAACCCAGGTTGCCGGTGTTGCAAGTGGAAATCCAACTGCTGCTCCAACGGGCTGGCTGCAAAGTTCAAAATTTAATGGCTATACTTCTGCTGATTTGTTTGAGATGCAAAGGGATAAGGAATTGCAGTTGATTTAAGTGATGACCTGATGGAGATTTGCAATGGAGTTTTGAGTTGTCTCGAAGACATTGCGTTTAATAGTTCTCGACAACAATCTCTCCATTTAGGTTTTTCAAGATTGTTTCTACTTCTTTCTCCTACACTATAGTAAATGCTCACATAAAAAAGGAAATAAAGTATAAAATTGTGAAAACAGTGTTGGCCTACATTTGCTAACGGAGTAGTAAATGTGGATGTTGAACTGCACTAATTGTGTCCTCCTGAATGGGGAAAATGAACTATGAACTGCTGTAATTTAAAGTGCCAGAACTGTTTGTAGAGCTGAAGACACTGTTTTCCTTTCTTTTTATGGTTACTGGATAAAACACTGGTTGGACAACAGGACACAGTGGGTAATAGTAAATGGAGTTGACAGTGAAGAAAGGAGGGGTTACTAGTGGGGTACCGCAGGGTTCAGTACTGAGGCCGGTCCTTTTTAATGTCTTCATAAGTGACATTACAGACAGACTGGAAGGGAAAGTATGTGTCTTTGCAGATGACACAAAGATCTGCAACAGGTTGATACACAAGGTGGGGTGGAAAGGATGAAAAGGGACTTTGCAAGATTGGAGGAATGGTCAAATGTATGGCAGCTTAGATTCAATGCAAAGTAGTGCAAAGTAATGCACCTGGGAAACAAAAACCCAGGGGAAGAGTACACAATGGGGGGTGAGATACTGACAACAACAAAAATGGAAAGGGACCTGGGGTAGTCATATCAGATGACCTAAAGGTGGGCCAACAATGTGAGATGGCAGTAAGGAGGGCTGGGGGGATACTGGGATGCATAGGGAGAGGCATCAATAGTAGAAAACAGGAAGTTGTTGGCCTTCTGTACAGACAGTTGGTAAGACCACATCTGGAGTACTGTGTACAGTTCTGGAGACCCCATCTCCACAAAGACATAGACAGGGTAGAGGCTGTCCAGAGGAAGGCAACCAAAATAATGCAGGGTCTGCATCAGAACACATATGAAGAAAGACTAAAAGAACTAAAGATGTATAGCCTTGAGGAAAGGAGGGAGAGGAGGGACATGATAGAAACTTTCAAATATCTCAAGGGAATCAACAAAGTCCATGAGGGTAGCATCTTTCAGAAAAAGAGATGTGCAAAAACAAGGGGGGCACAATTTGAAGATGGAGGGACATCTTAGAGGTAATGTGAGGAAGTATTTCTTCACAGAGAGGGTTGTGGATACATGGAACAGCCTTCCTGAGGAGGTCATATACTCAAAAACAGTGGGAGAATTCAAGAATGCATGGGACAGACATAAGGCAATTCTGGGGGTAGGAGGAAGTAGGCTGTTGGTTAACTAGGATCTGCAGCTTATCCATTAGGTAGGGAAATGGGCAGACTAGGTGGGCCAAGCAGTCCTTATCTGCCATCAAATTCTATGTTTCTATGTTACTGTCAGCTTTTTTTCCCTTTAATATTTTAGCTTTGCTACTAACTTCTTTTCCCTCACTATAGCCAAATGTTCACATAAAAGAAGTTTGAAACTGTGAAAATAGTGTGGGAGTATGTTCTGCTGAAAGAACAATGAAGATGAATGCTGCATCCTATTAATCTAGTACGTCTAAATGAAAGGGAATATGAACTCTGAAACTTTGTAAATTAAAAACTGCTAACAACTTTTAACTACCCTGAAGAGGTTGTGTATAGTGATTGTTGACTTATCCTTCTATCAGGTTTTCCTGAAAGGGAAAAAATATTTAAAAAAAAGGGGATAAATTTCAGCCTGGTCCTAATGACACAGTTCTCTGGATTATAATTTAAAGGAGCTTTGACTAGTTAATAAAGTGTATTTATAATTTGATATGTCTACGAGAAGGGAAAGAAGGGGAAAAAGTTCAGTACACTTTTCTGAAAGAAAACAAGATAAAACACACAGAGAAGCCAAAATTAAAGGGACATTACAACCTAAACTACCCCCTGAACAGGACCTTTTGAACTTCTTTGGTAATTTACTCACCTTAAATATTATTAATCCTCTAAACCCAAATACATCCCCTTTTGAGACTCAAAACTTAACAAAAGATACAATGGATGGGGGGAAGTTATTGAAAGCTCTATGTTATATTCTCAGAGTAAGACTCTACTGAAAAAAGGGAAAGAACTGGAATTGTGGGCCATGGCCTCAAATAGTCAAGGAAATGTTTACCTTTCAGCAGAATCAGATGTGGATTATATGAATGAGGAGGATGGGGAACTTTCAACATCAAATTAAATAAATAAGACAATAATTCAGAAGGGAAATGGACTTCAAAAAAAAAAAACAACATCAAGAATCACAGGAAGTAGGAGGAAAGGAACCCATTCCTTTCTGGGTTACCTCATTGATGGGAAATATTAATGAGATAAAAGAAGATATGAGTTTTCTTAAAGTCAAAGCTGAAAATATGGATGAATTAATATCAGAAATGGAAGGGATCAGGTCTACATTACAGCAGTTAGAGGTCTCTGTAGCAACCATTAATAATAAAATGCCACAAATTGAAAAGAGAATTTCTGAAACTGAAGATAAACACTTATTAGTGGAGTGGCAATTAAGTAATCATGAGAGACAATTAACAGATTTGGTAACAAAGATGACAGACATGGAATTAAGATCAAGGAGGAACAATTTGTGGCTAATTGGTATCCCTGGAACCTGGGAACAGTCACAAACATTAAAGGAAATTGTCTTGAAAATATTTGCTAATTGTTTGAATATTTAGTACCTGTGGAGGATTGCAAAATTCAAATTGACAGAATACATCATTCTTTAAAGACAAGACCAGAAGATGGTTTACCACCATGTTCAGTTATTGTTAAATTATTTAGATCTGAAGATCTGAAGATAAAAAGATAAAACATGAATATGGTATATCAAAAAAAAGGTTATGATTGAAGATGTTAATGTAGCTATTTATCAAGACTTGCCCTATGATATTATAGAAGAAAGAAAAAAAAATTCTCTGTTAAGAAAAGTTTTATGGCAGAAAGGGTATAAAACAGAATTGTTAATACCAGCAAAATTAAGAGAAATCATTGATTATAAACCTTATTTTTTCACCTCAAGTACTCAACCTAGTGAAGAGTTACCTAAACTTATACCTGATCTCTTCACTTGAAGCTAGATGGAAGGTGATGTGTTGGGAGGGGGAACTGACTGCTCTCAGATAAAAGTGAATGCTAGATATCCGTAGGGGAATGGATACCAGATTTTTGTGATTTATTTACGAAAATGGGATATGGGTATATCACAAGAAGGTGTGGTTTTCTCCAGTTTGGGTTAACAGGAAAATAAGGATATAGATATGTCTTATGATCATGTAGATATGAGGATTGCTTCCTTAAATGGTAATGGCTTAAATAAATATAATAAGAAGAATAAATTCTACAATATGCAAAAATGCATGATATAAAGATTTTTTGCCTACAAGAAACCTACGTATCAGACAGTAGAATCAATAGATTGAAACAGTCTTGGGTGGGTCAAGTTTTTCACTCTGCTGGTACAAATAATAGTAGAGGAGTGGCAATCTTTATATCTAAAGATGTGTTTTTTAAGAGTACTCAAGTAATTAAGGATGTAGAAGGCTGTTATATATTACTTAAAAGTAAGCTTTTGGGGATAGAGGTTGTTGTTGGTTAAATTTATGGACTGTTCCTCAATTATGGGGGTTTCTTACAAGAACTATAACAGAGTTTAATAACCCTTGATTGTCAGGATACTACTCTGGTAGGGGACTGGAAAGCTTTATGAAACCCAAATCTTGATAAAACTACTAGACCTCTGAATAATGATGTGTAAAACTCCAAAGTACTAAATGAGTTTATTAAAAGAAATGATTTGGATGATATTTGGAGAGAGAGGAATTCATCAGAATTAGAATTCACTTATAAATCTATTCCATTAAAGATGTATAGTAAATCAGACTGTTTTTTGGTAAATCAGAGTTTAGTAAGCAGAATTAAATCTGTTTATATTTATAGTATTCTGGTCCCCGATCATGCTATGATTTCTATACAGTATATTCTGACCTATAATATGGTTTTTGTTCCTCAATGGAGATTTGATAATGATTTATGAAATAATTCTGTATTTGTGGTTTATATAGTTTTATTTAGAGGAATATTGGAGGACAAATAATAATATGGAAGTTACGATGGCGGTTAAGTGGGATGCATGGAAAGTAGTGATAAGAGGTTATATTATATCATTTGAAATTAAAAATAAAAAGACTCGAAGGACTCAACTTCAGAAGTGAGAAGAAAAAATAAAAAAGACAGAAAAGAGAGTAAGAGGAACAAATCTTGCAGAAGATCTTACTACACTTAATGAATGTAAGTATAAAAAGAATTAATTAATACTTCTTCAGTTAATTTGTTTGTTAGTTTTAAACATACAACAGCAACCATTTGTTATAATGTGAAACAACAGGCATAAACATTCCATATATGATGTACAGGAGTTAAGTAACCAAGTATATTCATTGTGTCAGACATTAAATAGGTCAGATCTATACTTACATGGATATTTAAAAGGGGGAAACAAAAAAAAAAACATAATAAACAACTTACCTATTTGGAAGAGGTAATCGGATAAAACTACCTTGACACAGAAGGGGGACCTGCGGGAATTAGATCAGACCAGTAGGAGGTACCTCTGCTAATATGTAGCCACGGCATTAGAAGTTCAGAAAGCTGTACCTTCCAATGGTTATCAGGGAAGTGTCTGTGAGGAAAAGGAAAAATCTTCACAAAGCAACAAAGATAAAGTAACAGTTACAAACTTATGACATATATGCCTGACACATCAAGTCTAGCAGAGCAGTTGCTACAGATATCTATAACTAGAACCATAACAACAAGTAACAGAGAGAGAAAAAAACAACAAAAACAACAAAAAAAAGAAACTTCATTAAGACAAGGAAGTGCACATTTTCTTATCTATCTGGTACAAATCTGTATTAACTAAGGGGGTCATTAAACATTGTCATTTCAGTAAGGGTGTATCCTTGATGACAAACCTTCATATCCAGCCTATGCCAGCCTGCAGGTCAATGTATGCCATATATGGGGCCCAGCATTGGTGAAATTGAAACCCGTGTCCAAGAGCTATATATGACCATCTATCCATCTCATGCACTGAGGTGAAGCAAGAAAGGATATCCATGATAGAGAAAACAGAGGTGGTCCTCCATTTACTAAGAATTAAGTGCTTTGCCTGCATACATAGTATCATTAGCCATCTAAAGTGTGACTTCCTAAGGGTTGGGGTGTCATCTTTCATACCTAGGAGCATCAATGGGGCTTAGAGAATGATGAGGCACTGTAAAATCTTACTGGCCTCTTGTGATACCCCCCACCAGACTGGTGTTATGAGAGGGCAGTGCCACAGAACGTGAACCAGATCACCCCCAGGTTGTTGGCATCTCCAGCTGTTATCGATAGGTAAAGCCTTGGCCTTGTGGAGTATTGAAGGGGTCCTGTACCAGAAATACATGATTTTGTTCTGGATCAGTCTACTCCTAGTATCCTTGTAAGTGGTATGGCTGAGATGCCAGCATTGTTTCGATTGAATATCCGATATTTTAATCTGCAATGCAAGTTCCCATTTGACCTTTAAATGGGGTGAGGAGTTCAGTAGGGAGTCTCTTACTAGGTAATATATCACCCCCGCAGTCCCCTTTGTCATTTGGAGCCATTTTGTAACGTGTGATGGGTGTACAGGGAGATAAGGGTTTTGGGGTAGTAGGGGTTTGACTGCATCTCTTATTTGTAAATATTTCCAAAAATCAGAGGTGGGTAGAGACCACCGCATTTGTATATTTTGGAAAGTATCTACTACCCCAATACTAGGATTGAGCAAGTTGTTAAGAAAGTAGATACCTTTTTCAATCCAAGTGAAACAGCAGACATGGCTACCTCCAATGCAAATAAGGGGATTACAACAAAGGGCTGTGTGAGACAATGAGATCAGCTGGGCAGGTATTCTTTTGCACAACACACCACAAAAGGGAAGCTAATACAGGGGTGGAGCCTGCATTTTGTTCTAACACAAGCCATTTGGGGGGAGCTTGTGGTAGCGGGCTGAAACCACTTTAAGGTCTGAGAGAAATAATAGACTAATTTATACCGCTCCATCCAAGGGAGCCCCCAACCTCCTTGGTTCCAATGAGCCCAGAGTTTGTTCCTACTATAACATGGTCAAGTGGAACCCCACAGAAAGGAACTAACCATTTTATCTATCCTCTGGTACCAATGAGGAGGGAGAAACAGGGGGATATGTGAAAAAATTAAAAAAAATTCAGGTGCCAATGCCATTTTAAAGATAGCAATTTTACCTGCCATGGAAAAATGTAATTTGGACCAACGGTCTAGCTCACCTTTACATTCGGTTAGCAAGGGTCCCAGGTTATAGTCCCACCATTTATCCAGGTTGATGCCCACTTTAACACCTAAATAAGTGATGGTGTCCTTGGACCACTTCAGGGCCATTGGGGGGAGATTGCTGGATATACATGCTGCATTTAGAGAAGTAGTTCAGTTTTAGTTTGGTTAATTTTTAGGCCTGAAATCTGTGAAAAGTGATTTAGAAGGGACATTGGGGGGAGGAATAGAGGAACTGGTATCCTGTAGAAGAACTAGGAGGTCATCAGCATATAGTAGAGTCGAGAAATGGGTTGCATTTTGCTGAATCCCTTAGATGTTGGTGTTTTCCTGAATTGCAGATACCAGGGGTTCAATTGCCAGGAATTAATATTTCTTTAAATGGAAAAAGATATTTGGAAAGTGAAAAATAATTTGTATTTTCAAGGTGACAAAACAGGTAAATTATAAGCATATGCACGTAAAAAGCAAAGAGAGTGTAATGTTATTCTAAGCATAGACAATGGGCAAGAAGGAGTGCACACAGATAAATTAATAATGGAAGAATTTGTATCTTATTTCTCTAGGGTATATACTAAAGGTTATGATGTTAATTTAGAAGAAATGAGGACATATGCAAAGAGTTCATTAGACATCAGATTTAATATATGTGATAAGACCTTTTTTTAAGTGAAATAGATATAGCTATAAGACAACAAAAAAAGGGCTCATCACCTGGGCCAGATGGCTATACCACTGAATTTTACTCTATGTTTAAGGAGCAATTAAAGCCTTGGCTTAAAATATTGATTGATGAGATTAGTGTATCAGATAATATGGCATCCTTTTTAAATGAATGTACAATAATATTATTATTAAAGGATAATACAGATCCAAAGAAGTGGGTAGTTATGATCCAATTTTGTTATTGAATTTGGATTATAAAATTATTATGAAGTTAATAGTTAATCAATTAGAAGATCAAATTGGCATACTCATTGGAGAAGAACAAAGGGGATTTATTAAAGGAAGGAATATTTTTCAAGGACTTGAATAAATTCAGACATTAATATCTATGGAAACTAAAAATAAAAAGGTAGAGGTAGAAGAATAAAGTGATGATTGCTTTGGACTCAACTAAAGCATTTGACTTAATTTCTAGAGAATATATGTTTGTAATTTTGAAGGAATGGGGTTTCCCTGACTTAATTATCCAGTGGCTGCATAAACTTTATGCCAAGGCCACTGCTAGACTAAAGATTAACTCTTCCCTTTCTGAATCAATTAGGATCTCAAATGGGGTCAGTCAAGGATGCCCTCTCTCACTTATTTTGTTGATATTATGTTTGGAACCCTTATTAAATGGTATTAGGGTCAATAAAAGAATTAAAAGTATTGACAGTAAGAAAGGCAGAGTTAAAATGAATGTCTATGCTGATGATATGTTATTTATTTTTTCTAATCCAGTTGTTTCATGGCCAAATGCACTCAAGGAAATTTAGAAATTTGCAATGCACTCTGGATATGAATTGAATCAGGAGAAATCTTTAGCTGTTTCTATAACAGCACTAAGTGAAAAGACTAAACAGTGTTAGTTCCCTATTAATATTCTAAACAATATGAAATATCTGGGTATAAGTCTCACAAATAACATAGAGGATATGATTAAAATTAACACTAATAATACATATTGTAAAATTAAGACATTACTTGGAAATTGGGAAATTTGGCTTTTTCACTCTGTGGGACAATTTAAAAGATAATTGGTGGTTATATTCTTTACTGAAATCACAATTTATGGGGTTAAAAAAGAATTTGGATTCTGCTTATAATACTGATTTATATTTAAATTATGGATTTAATAAACAATATAGCATTATTGGCCAAATATATAGATCCTTTTTTGATTTGGAAAATAGGATGGGTATCAAAGAATAATATTGAGACAAGAAAAATGGCAATTAGATCTGAAACAAACCTTTTCCTACAGAGAGTGGATTAAGATTAGAATGGATGTCAACAAAATATATACATATGCCAAGAATAAGAGCATTCAGTACAAAATAATAGAAAGGGCATATTTCACACCATTAAGGATCTCTGCTATCCAGGGAAGGGAATTTGACTCTTGTTGGTGTTTATGTGGGGGCATTGGCAATCATGGACACTTGTTTTGGTTTTGCCCCAGAATGTTAAAATGGTGGCAACAGCTACATCTGGAATTGGAAGTCATACTTTACAAAAAATTGTTGTTTGCCCCAGATTTCTATATATTAACTAGGTATGATCTATATATTCTATCTAGGGAAGAGATCAGGCTATGTGCCCTGGCTGCTATGGTACTTAAAAGACAGATTCTAGAGAAATGAAACTGGACAGAAGTAGGGGACTGGAATTATAACCAATGGATCTATAAATTTAGAGAGAATTTAAGACTGGAGAAAATAAGTCTTGAAATTAAAGAAGTGGAAAACAATTCAGAGGAATGCTATATTAATTGGGCTGAAATTATTCATATCCTTCTGCCTGTTTTAAGAATAGAAAGATGAATTTGGAATATTCATATTTGAATTAATGTTCTAGTATAACTGGAGAGAAATGTTCATGTGGGTAAAAATGTATGTAGTCTGTATATGTTTGATCACTTTTCTTGTTTGTATATAAGGTTTTTTCATATACATTAGAAAATAAAGAAATTTTGTATAAAAAAAAGGCAGTAACTTGATGTCCCTGTCCTGCAAAAGCAAGGACCAGTGGGTCAGTCTGGTGTTAGAGACTGATCCATCTTTTACTTTGTCTGAAAACAAAAGGTTAGTTGGGGTGTGGCAGGTATGCAAGATAATAGAGACATACCCAATGATGTACAGAAAGTGCTTGATAGCCCAAAATGTCACCAAGAGTATCCTTTCACAAAGGCTATACTTTCTATCTATGGGGGATAGCATCTGTAATGCATAAGCAATAGGTCTGTGATACCAATTGTACTTCTGTGTCAGCACTGCAGACATGGCCACATCAGAGGTGGCAGTTTCCAAATGGAAAGGTAATCTTGGGTTAGGGTTTATCAGTGCTGGGGCTGAGGCCAAGGCCTGCTTAAGCTGTGTAACAGCTTCAGTGTGCGTGTGGCCCCATGTCTATGGGACATCCTTTTTCAGCAGTTCGTATAGGGGAGCAGCCTTCAAGGCAAACTCAGGGATGAAGTCCCAGGAGTAGTTTACCATTCCTAGGAAGCATCTGAGTGTTGCCATGCTTGTAGGAAGTGACAGATCTTAGAAGCCCTGAATCTTCTTGACAGCTGGGCTTCTCTCTTGGTCTGGGATATAAAGGCCAAAGAAAATTACCTCTTTTTCACACAATTGGGCTTTGGAGGGATTACTCATGAGGCCTGCTCTCCTGAGGAGGGTCAGTAGTTCATTTAGAATGGCCAGATGTTCTTCTTTTGTAGTGGTAGCTAACAGCAAGTCATCCACATACTGCAGGAGACACTGGGGAGTAGAGAATCCCTGCAGGGCATCCATCATATGGAGATGAAAGAGAGAAGGGCTGTTATGGAAGCCCTGGGGCAGACAGATCCAGGTATACTGACGCCCATCAAAGGTATAGGGAAATCTGTATTGGCTTTTTCCGGGCTAATGGGAGTGATCAAAACCGATTAGAGATGTCAAGAGCTGAGAACCACTTTTTGTCAGGTGTCAGTAACTTAAGCACATCAGGGGCTGATGCCACAGTTGGGGCACAGCTGGGGGTAACTTGGCTTTTTCACAGGCCAAATGGGCGAATTGACAGTAGAGACATAAGTCCTAATCACCCCTTATTGTTGCAGTGACTGGATGGTCTCCCTCAATGAGGGCATATTCAGCAGGAAATGGGTACTGCTTCTGTGTTGCAGGGCTGGGCCCTGGAATTTCAATGGTGGTGTGCATCCTACCACAATCATGCTTGTTGGTAGCAAACACATTAAGGTGTTCCTGTAACAAAGGTTAAAGTTCAGAAAACAGGTCATGACTTTTGAAAATAGCTATGACGTCATACTCCTTGTTGTTATGGGAGATAGCTGCCTCTGCATGTGTCTGGTATGGTGACAGCATGGCATTGTCCCTTGATCTGTAGCAATAACCTGTTAGCTAGGTCCACAACACAGCCATGCTGTGCAAGAAAATCAATTCCTGGTATGCTGGGGTGATGATGTAATACCATGAGGTCAAAGACAAAATTAGTCTTGAGATAGTCTACCTGCACAGGTAGAGATACAGATTGATAGGTGTGTAGTTGAGTACCATCTACACCCTGTGTACTGGTCTTCCAGCTGGTAGACCAGTAAGATGTGGCTGGGTTCTCATCATGGAGAATAGATATGGCTGCTCCTGTATCCAGAAGCATGTCTAGTTGGTGGCCCCTGACCATGGCCCTTACCCAAGACTGTCTGTTTGTGTCAACAAGCAAGTCACTTACAATCCAGACTGGGGTTTGTAATTGTCAATCGGTGTAGTTCTCGGATTCTTATTCTTCATCCTGTCCCTGTGACCTAAGGCCTACGGAAACTCATTGGACCTCCTCTAGGCACTTCACAGGACATGAATACTGTACCTGTGATGTCAAAGCCATAATCTCAGACTGTTCAATAGGTGATTCCTGAATTGCCGCATTGGCCTGGCCAGTGTCCAATGCCATGAAGGAGTTCTTCCCTCAGCTGCTTGATTGTTCAGTAGCCAAAAGCCAGAAAGGGTTGGTGTTACTAGCCAGTGCCAGGGCTGCCATGGAACATGTGGATGAGGCCTCTTTCTTGGCACAGGACTCCTCCAGTTGTTTCCTGAGGGTCTTGTTCTCGTCTTTTAAGTCCCG
The DNA here is from genome assembly GCA_016271365.2 of Neoceratodus forsteri. Taxonomy (NCBI): domain Eukaryota; kingdom Metazoa; phylum Chordata; order Ceratodontiformes; family Ceratodontidae; genus Neoceratodus; species Neoceratodus forsteri. The sequence continues at coordinate 59,951,413 of CM057454.1, forward strand.
ATAGCTAGGCCCATTATGGTACTTGCAATCAGAATTAGAAATTTTCCAATTCTTGTTATTGTTGTTGTAGTTCTGATTGTTTTTATAGTTCCAGCCCCCCCCCCTTGTGTGACTGCTTGTCATCAGAAGAGGCTTCCCATTTATCATTGTTACTCTGCACTATATAGTGGGTGGGGGTAGGGTTCACCAAGGCAGCTTGGGCTGTGGCTCCCTTGGCCATTGGATTTTGGATGGTGGCAGCCTTGCTGGTGTTCTTACCAGAAGCTAGGTTATGGAAGTAAATTTGGAAGGCACACTCCGTTTTGGTGAGGATCTCATCAAAGGTGTCAGTCTGCTGGTAAACATTGAGTTCAACCTTTTTCCAGAGGGCCAGAGCTATGTTTCAGATGTACAAATCTTGTACTCAATTTGATCTTTGTTGGTGTTCTCACCTGCTAGGCCCTTGCTGACCTCGTAGGTAAGCCACAGCTGTTGATGGTAAGCCACTTGTCTTTCCTTCACATTTTGCTTAACCTTGTAGGCCAAGCAGGCTCCAACGAAACCTGGGGCATTGGCAGCAAGAAGTGCCTGGGAGATATCATTGTAATCAAGCATTTTGCAGTTGCAGACAGCCTCTGGGAGTTTGGCCCAGAGGGTAGACTCGATGGTCTGCCTCAGGACTTGACCTGGTATTCATGTTGGAGAGAAAGCTTCTCACATAGGGAACGCACCTTCTCCAAATGACAACTAAGGTTGTTGGTGTGGCCCATCTGTTCAATGCCTTGAGCAATTTATTGAACAGAGTGAGCGACCTGTAGGGGATTGGACGTGGGTGTATGGGGAGTGATGGTCAGTTCTGCATGACCCAAAGCACCATGAAGGGCAGCTTCTGCCACTGCATCAGTGACTGCTTTGAACGCATGCTTCTGGGTGACAGCATTTTCAAACATGCGTTCAATATGCTATTGCATGGACAACTGTCTGTCCATTGTTCCTAGTCTGGTTAAGACATCTTGTACAATGCCCCACACCTCCATATTGTCATCCCTGGATAGGGGTGCCAATGGAAGCAGCCTCCTACTCGGAGATGGTAGGCCTCCCATATCATGGGGGCCGCCATGTTTGTGTGGATGTGGCAGCATAGAAGGCATGCTGACATGGCCAGTAAGTGGGCCAATGTGGCCACCATCTTGAGAATAGCTGGTGAAGACCACCGTCTTGTGGGGTGGGAGTTTGGACATGATGAGGCAGCCTATGTCCTCATAATCAGAATCGTCATCACCCGATTATATAATGTCAATGGGTGTGTACTGAAAACCATTCATAGCATTAACATGGCCAGCAAGAACTTCTTGCTGATGGCGCATTCTCGCCATCTTTTCTCTACATGTCTTGTGACAAACTTTTGCAGTGCTCTTCTCAACACCCTTCTCAACCTCATGCTGCAATACTCGGTATGCAGCACCCAATGCAATGTTTTTCCTAAGCTCTTTGTCTAGCTCATGCATCAATCTCACATTTTTTCCTTGAGTTCAGCATTATTTTCTCTCAAACTTTTATTCATATAACTTAAAAATTCATTTAGATAAGATAGCTGTTTATCACATTTTAACCTTTCATTGTCATCTCTCAACATACACAATTCACGCTCAGAGTCTTGAGCAGTATAGTGCAACAGTCTGCTATTGTGGTCACGGAGCCATTGTGTCTCCTCCATGAGTTTCTGTTTCCTTTTCAGTAACTCTGATGCCTGCAAGCCCATCTCTTTTTTTTTAGAGAAGCATTTTGCAGCTCAAGGGAGGCACATCATGCTAACAAACTTTCTACAGCTGTATGTAAAGCTGCAACCAAGAGATCTTTGGTGTGATATTTCTTGGCTTTTTGATTAGACTGTAGATATTGATCAGAGATCATAAGCAAGGGGTCTTCTGCCAATTTTGTGTCCAGTGTGAAATCAGTCCAACCTCCATGGGAGGTAAGATAGTTTAAGACATTGATTCTCAGTTCTGTGCACAACTCAGGCATGCCAAACAAAGGGGTAGACACACAAATAAAGAAAGCAGTCGAAAGACTGGACTTAAATCCTTGGCGACGTCACCCAATAGCTTTCCGGTCCCCCCGTGGGCAAATGGTGGAGCCAAGGTGGTATGCTGCTACTCACAAAGGGAGTATACCAGTGGTTCAGTGTGGATCTGCCATGCCAAAACTAAGACAGAATGAGTCTGAAAAAGAACAACCACTGTAAGTACGAGTAGGTCCAAGTAGGCAAAAATGTACTACACTACTCAACATTCAGTTCAATGAATTCAAATGGAATCTTCACTTTGTACATTACAACCTGCACACAGTCACCAAATGTAACAGGATGGTAAAGCCATCACCTTCTTAGATTCTTGTTGGAACTGCACTAAAGTGAAGAAATGACAGACAAATGGTGTCCAGCAGAAAAAAGTTATTTATTTCTGGTATATAAAGCAGGCTTACAACCAAACAGTGTGATCACTGGGAGAATACCTCCAATCTTTCTTACCTATAGGTAGCAGTACGTCTCGTCTCAGAGAACAGGTGCTATGCAAAGGGTCTTATACCCCCTGATAATAACCATGACAACAGCTAAAAAGATATATAAAAACATTGCAATTGGTCAGTGGCAAATAACCTGACTTCTCACTAGCCTGTGAAAGCATGCTGAGCTGGCAGAAAGACAAGAGAACTAAACAATGGATCTTGTATATGTGAAGGATACTTGCGGTTGCATATGCAGTGGGAGTTCTGCACTAGCACTAAAGATGGCAGTATTGCCTAACTAATCATTATGCAGTTGTGTAAATAAAAGAATCTCCCAAGTGTTACAATCAGAATAATAGCAAATACATCATGATTCTCAGTAAAAATATATAAAAGTACAGTAGAATTCAGATCCGGACACTTATTCTTATACGATAAGTGCTTATGCCCAAAAGTTAGTACATATGTAGTACTGTCTACAAGGTAGGGGGCCAATCAGGGGTGCTGGTCCATGGATAACAACAGCCTGCAGCAGCTCCCCAGCAGGTCACATCAGGATGGAACACCTTGTGGCCATGTGCCAAGATGTGGTGGCAGTGCACATGGAGGTGCAAGGACTCTGGTAGCAGGTGGACCAGTTCTGGTAGGAGTTTAGGAGAGAACTTGATAAAATCATGGAGGACCAAAAGAATGTCTTGGACATCCTGGTGGAGCTGTGTCGTGGGGGTGATGGAGGTGGTGGCATTGTTGGTGGCAGTGGCACTGGTGCAACTGATTAGTGCTTTCTATGCACACATTTTTATTTCCTTCTTTTATCTTTTGCAAGTCTTGCTCTTTTTCCTCTGCACCCCCTACAAATAAGAAAAACACCAAGAAAAAAAGTAAAAAAAAAACAAACATTATTTTCTTTCCTCTTTCTCTTCTATATCCTCTTTGTTCGTGTTCATGTCCAGTGGTTTTCTATCTGACATGTTATGTTTTATGGAATGTTTATGCTCCCTCCATTTCCCCTGTCTAATATGATTGAATACCCTTACCCTGACTGAATCTGACCCTGCATGTCCCCCCAAGTACTATGCCCATAAACTGTGTACCTTTTTGCTTGTTTTATGTTACTCCTTCTTTAAGTGTCTCCTTCTATCCACAAATGTCAAGTATTGTAATTTGTTCATATGAACAAACATTTTTTCCCAAAGCTATATGATGTTGTTGTCTCTTGTGTGTGCTAAGGGCCGGTGGCATTTGCTTTGGCTGTGTGCAGCATCAGTCCAAATATGTACATAACAATTATAGAAATAGTTACATAAGCACTTTTATTGCGAAGTTAAACGTGAATATGTTTTGTTCTGCTGAACAACACATGCCCCCCTGACCTTGCCACCTTCACAAATGTTAGCTCTCTGTCCTTCCCCTCCTCCAGTCATCATGATAATGTTTTATTAGTACCTCACCACCACTACACGGTCATGCCCTGGGTGGCCCCATCCAAAATGTGTACTTTGGCCTCAGTTTAATACAGCCTCTTGCCACCATTCCATAATGGTAAAAGGAGAAATTTGACAGGAGAAACGTTTGATAAAATTGAGACAGAAATATGGTCTGAGTTAGGATGAGACGTGGTGCCCCCTTCCCCACAACCACCCAGACATTAAATTGCTGTTTTGGGCCATGTTTAGCAAATATTTCAGCCAGAATCTCAGTGCTGCTTGTGCCAAACAGGGCCTACAAGTCCAGAAATGTTTCCCCAAAAATGTGACAGTAAATTCAGACAGAAATCAGGTCTTTTCCATGTTGTTATATGGCACGCAAGCCACCACCCAAACCAAAACATGGTCTTTGGCCCACTGTTTACAAGTCATCTCATGCTGAATCTCTGTTCTGCAAGCGCATGACAGGCTGTATAGTTCTGGAAATGTGACAGGAGAAATGGTGCATAAACTTGAGACAGAAATGTGGTCTGAGTCAGGATGTGATGTGGTGCCCCCACCCCAACACCCAGACATTAAATTGCTTTTTGGGGGCCATGTTTAGCAATGATTTCAGTCAGAATCTCAGTGCTGCTTGTGCCAAACAGGGCCTACAAGTCCAGAAATGTTTCCCTGAAAATGTTACAGTAAATTCAGACAGAAATCAGGTCTCAGCCATGTTGTTATATGGCGCCCAAGCCACCACCAGAACCAAAACATGGTCTTTGGTCCAATCTTTACAAGTCATCTCATGCTGAATCTCAGTTCTGTGAGTACATGGCAGGCTGTATAGTTCCAGAAATGTGACAGGAGAAATGGTACATAAACTTGAGACAGAAATATGATCTGAGTTAGGATGTGATGTGGTTCCTCTCCCAACCCCACCACCACACAAACATGAAATTGCTGTTTTGGGCCATGTTTAGAAAATATTTCAGTCAGAATCTCAGTGCTGCTTGTGACAAACAGGGCTTACAAGTCCAGAAATGTTTCCCAAAAAATGTGACAGTAAATTCAGACAGAAATCAGGTCTCTGCCATGTTGTTATATGGCACCCAAGCCACCACCTGAACCAAAACATGGTCTTTGGTCCACTGTTTACGTCATCTCATGCTGAATCTCTGTTCTGCAAGCACAGGACAGGCTGTACATGTCCAGAAATGTTTCCCCAAAAATGTGACATCAAATTGAAACTGAAATCTGGTGCCAGTTCTGGTATTCAATGCTGCGCCACCACCTCATGGACCTGAAAAGGGGTGCTGCGCAGAGAAAATTAATTTGTTCTGCAAAATGCTTCTGCTACTGGCAGTTGTTTCCTCCTTCTGCTGCTTTTTCAACTGATTGAGATAGACATGTAGAGTGTTTTCCCTATACTGTTGTCCTGATTGGCTGTGTTGACAGACTCTGTGGTTGTAACTTGCCTGGCGGTGGGGAGTGAATGACATTTTGGGGCAGTGTAGCTTGCTGCCTGCTGCTGTCTCTGACTACTACTTGCTAAGCTGCCAGAAGAAGTACTGTTTAATTGGATGGCTGATGGTGGATCATCTTCACAGAGTCCATACTGCTGCTGCTGCACATGTAAGTATCTGTCTGTTTTTTTTTCCTGTGCAACATAAGGGTGTTGGTGGGTTGATATTGTGGCATCTTGGGTTCTCATATGTTTGTACTACTTTTATATTATTTTTCAGTGTGCACTGGATGACATCATCATGCCAAGTCAGGATTAGGATAGCGGGATGTTGGAACGCATCACATATCCAATCCCAAAGCAGACGGTAAGTATTTAATTTTTCATTACTAGTGGGGTACTTCTATTGCTGCCATCCGGATGTCTGAGTTTGATAGTAATTATGTTCTTTTTTGCTTTTGTCAACATCAGTAATTCCAGCTTAGTTAAGTCTCGCTCCTGCTGCCCCTGCTGCTGCTGCTCAACCAGATCTGAGGGATTTATTTAATTGTGCAATGGTTCCACTTTCACAGTCCCTGAGGTAAGTATTTTTGTTTTAATGGTTTTCTGTGGGGTGGGGTGGGGCGGGAGGATGTTAGTGGGTGGGTTTGAACTTTTTACAATGTTCAAAAGTTGTTCTTCTTTTTATCTTATTTCCAGGTACACAGTACTGTTACGGGAAGGGGAATGCCTGCCACTGTGCTTTATCATGGTCTGGAATAATACTGCCCAGAATGTGCCTTCTGGGGGTGATTTCTGCAGTTTAATGACATTACGGCATATGGTAAGTATACATTTTATTTTCAATGGTCTTTCTAATTTGCTTGCTAAAACCGGGTATGCAGATTGATGAGTATTCATCATTTTTTCTTATCTTTGGTCTTGCTTATGTCATTTTCCTCTGTTGAGGTTTCATCCTATCTTCGTGTGATGGCTATACTCATCCAGGCCCTGCAGGAGCTGTATTGCAATTTGTGTGCAAGACAGAGGGTGTTGCTTGAACTGCGACGTTGGCCACTGGTGTCCATACCATTAACGAGTAAACAGCACCCACATCCAGAGAGGAACTATATGTGGAAATGGATGGTTGAGATGGTGTTTAGTAAATAATTTGGTGGAGGGGGCTAATGTATTGTCTAATCATTTGAGGTGGCAGAGCTGCAGTAATTATAAAAGTTTGGAATCCAAACTGAGGGCAGCATATACCTCCCCCTGCCCTCCCCAAACCCCTCCTAGGAACCATCACAGTTTTCATACAAGATCTTTAACCTGGTAGTATAGCATGAGTAACCTTTTTGGGGCAATTGGATGTTGTAAGTTGTTAAGCCTTTTCATGATTACTTTTGTAATTAATCACTAGAATCATTAAAGATGGCCGCCATTCACTGTGTTAGATTCATATGCTACTTGTACTAGAAGCCAGGGTTCTTCAACATGTCATGGATAGTAAGTGGTAGAAAATATTTTTTGGGTCACATGGAGTGCATGGGTGTGTCAGGTGATGGAAAGGAGAAGGGAACTGGTGTGGCATGTGCCATCATGGGCACTTGAAGGACATCAAGACAACATATCTTGCTGTGAGATGGGGTTAATAGTCAAAATGAAAAGTGACATGTATCTTGATATTTTTGGCAGTGAAACATTATGACTGTAATCATGTAAAATCTTTATGGTTTATGGTTAAGTATTGCTGCTGCTTTATATAGACTGGGGACTCAGACACAAACAACGTTTTATGGCAAAGGGTGATCAAATGAAAGTGAGTCACACTGCAGCAGACAACACATAATCATAACCAACCCAATGATACATAGCTAAAAATAAGAGATAATACAGTACTGAGCTGAAAGTGTTTAGGGGTGGGGGTGGCCTATGAGTAAACTCAGCCTTTATCCACTTCCACATCATCCAAGAAGCACCACTCACAGTTTTCAAGACTGCAGTTGTCTCTAGGTGGGAATTCTTTCACCATTGCTGCTTCATCCACCTCTCTGCTGGTGGATGCCTTACTTAAGGGATTGTCATCATCCTCATGACAAAGGCACAGTTCCTGTGGCAATACCACTGACATCACTGTGTTGTGTGGAATGCGCCTTTCATTCATTTTGATGAATGTTATTATGGCTACATTCTTGGGTGACAAATTGATCCTACGGTCACTCACAATGGTCCCAGTTGCACTAAACACTGATTCCACACTGACACTGGATAGTGGGCAGCTCAGGTATTTCACAGCAACCGATGTCAGTGCTGGTCAGTCAGTTATTTTGCTGCTCCAGTACAGCAGTGGCTCGTCAGTAATGGCAAGGTGCTTTGGGTTCCCTATGTAGGCCTCCACCATTCGTTCTGCTGCTCAGAGTCCATTTGCCTCATCTGTCTCCTTCTCCTTTTCCTCCATATCTTCCACTCCCACCTGAAAGAGAACATTCCAAATTGGATTGCTTGCTCTTTTCAGTATCCTGTAATAACAGCGACAACAAAATAGCGCTGTACAGAATAGCGATGAAATAAATAATGCCAAAAACTGCAACAGCAACCAGCACATTTTAGTGACTGACATTAATGGTGATGATTACCATGTCAAAATAGCGAAGCACCTAACAGCACTCATTTCCCTCGCACATGTTCTCTTTAGAATGCTGTAATGCCGAATGTCTCTAATTTTATTTCCAACCTATTTCCCAAAGCTCAGCCAACTTCTTGTGTTTCAGCTGTACCTGCCAGCTGCATTAGGAATCAACCAATGACAAAAACACACAAAATAGTGATGCACTGTAGGCTGCGTTTTAAACTTGTAAAATGAAGAGCAGAGTGATCCTATAGATGACGCCCCCCCATGTTTTCATTGTCATGGCAACTGTGTATTTAATCAATCTAATTCAACCCATGTTGCTTGGTTACTGATCAAGAACGAGAACAATGCTGACTGATTGATGACTGATTGCGCTATGTCGCTGGAGTTTGTAATGAACCAGAAAGGTAAGCCCATGTTGTTGTATGCTGGCTACGTTTACAGAAAGGACAAGGAGAGAGGAGATAAGAACCACTGGAGTTGTGCTAACTGTCACAGATATAATTGTCTGGTGAGACTCCACACTGTGGCAGATCATGTTGTTGCTTAGCTAAAAAAGCACAGTCATGTCCGTGATGTGGGGGAGGTTGGAGCTAAATGGGTTATGGCAGACATACGTTGTTGTGCACGTTCCATTGTTGAAAGCACATCCCACGTAGTGGTAGAGTGTACTACTGCAGCCCCTGAATCCTTAACTGGTAGGCTTCCAGGATTAAACCTCATTAAAAGAACGGTTCAGTGTATACGACAGACTGAGAGGGGGTGTCCAGCTACACCTGCTTCTGTGGAGGAGTGTTCAATACCACCAGAATTCTCCATACTTAGTTCAGGTAACCGTTTCCTTATGTTTGGTAGTGGAAAGGAACCTGACATAATTATAGTGTTTGCCCCAGAGGGAAACCTACTGTTCTTGCAGGACTGTGAAGACTGGATGCTTGATGGCACATTTAAGTCTTGCCCCCTTTATTTAACCAGTTATATAGCATGTATGGACTGTGGTCTGGAATAGTTATAAATGCAGTATATGTTCTGATGTGTTCCAGGAAGTCTACGTTATATTCCCATGTGTTTTCTGAGTTAAGGAAACTGGTATCAGATATGTCACCATCAAATGCGATTATGAACTTGGAAAAGGCATCATGGAAATCTTTTGCCACTGTTTTCCCAGACACACAGCTGCAAGGGTGTTATTTTCATTTTGTGCAAGTGGTCTGGTGGCAGATTCAAAAGTCCCATGATGTTGAGGCCAGATACCGTACTGACCCTGACTTCACACTGCATCTAAGGATGCTGTTATCCTTAGCCTTTGTTCCCCTAAAGATGTTGTGGGAGCTTTCGAGGAGCTGAAAGAGATGGATTTTTTTGCTTCTCATGAAGAAATATTGCAGCCAATCACAGACTGCTTTGAAGATGCTTGTGTTGGCAGACCGAAAGGTTGGTCTCACAGAAGACAAACCTGTTTCCCAGTAGAGCAGTGGAACTGTCACACTGCCACACAGATGGGGTTAGCGGGAACCAATAATGCCGGAGGGATGGCACAGGGGTTTTAACTCCCGTCTTGGAGCATGCCACCCCAGCATTTGAAAATGTATCGATTGTGTGCCAGATGAGCAACATCTGACAGACATGAAGATGGAGCAGCTGGTATCAGGAGCTAGCAATACAGGGAAAAAAGGAAATACAAAGACCTAGATCAGCACATTGCATTTATTGTGTCTGAGTGTGAAACGCACACTACCTATGAATACTTGAGGGGTCTGCCTTCAATTTTCAGTTCCATGTCTGAGCATTCTAGTACCTGTCTGAAGTTTGATGTTTGAAGTGCCTCGAAGTACTGAAGTATCTTTTGAAGTTTGAAGTTCAAAAATCTGAAATAAAGGATCGCTACCGGGCTTCTGCTAGTTTTTTTTTTTAAACACCAAATGTCACCATTTTGACTTTAGCATTAATTAGATAGCACTGGTACCTAGAGAAAGCCCGGGCTGACATCTGGTATCGGGTATTCGGCATCACAGCAGTGGTATTTTGTGTGTCTATTTGGACCCAGATTTTAAAACTTAGCAGTAATTACATAGAGTGGATGCCTAGAGAGAGCTAGGGCTGGCATCTGGTATTGTGTAGTCAGCATCACAACAGTGCTATTTTGTGTGTATATTTTGGACCAAGATTTAAATAATTACATAGAGCGGGTGCCTATGGGGAGAGCTGTAATATATCTCAGTCTGATCTTCATGGTCGATCCCTAATGCAGATGTTTTGAGGTACTGAGCATTTCCAAATGTTTTCACTATTACCTAGAGAGGGTACAGCATGTTTGTGTTATATGTGCATATAGAGATTCGACATTAAGGAATTTTCAAAAGATTTGTGCTAGGCAGAGCTATTTTTTGTTTCGACTTTATATCCTGTTGCTCATTAAGCGATCACCATTATACATTCGCTATAATGATGATCACTATTTTATTGTCACTATTATTACATGGAACCTCTGTTTTCTTCTCTGCTTTGCCCATTTTCTCTGATTGGGTTGCCTGTGAGCTGCTGATGGTGGTAGCAACACCTGTTTTCACTCTAGTGCATGCCTTTTTCATGTGTGCAGCATAGACCATTCTAATGAGGTTCTCTGTCAACTTTTGTACTCATTGACAACCTCCTTCAATTACAGAAAGCAGTCCATGTTTGTAGCTTGGATCCAGCATGGTGGTGATTGCAAAGTCAACCAACTGTAAAATTCCAGATACATGGGTATTTGTGTCCAGCATTTGGAGCATGTGATCCATTACATCACAACTGTGTTGATCCCCACTTGCCTTCATCTGGTGTCGCACATTAACTAGTGTCTGCCTCAGCACACATATGAGTGGAATGGATTGACTTATACAAGTAGTGACCTCACTTACTGCCTGTGTAGCATGCTTGAATGGACAGTGAATGCATATTAGCCCATCTATTTGGCACCACTAGTCTGTTGTTAGAGTGATGGGCACTCCAGCACTGTCATGGGTGCTGTGCACCAGCAGGTATTATGACACAGCCTTATACTGTTCATACAGCTGCTCAAGCATGTACAGTGTGGAGATCCACTTAGTCACAACATCAAGCTTCATCCAGTGCTGAGGCAAATGGTTATTGCGCTGTAGCTCACTTAGATGGTCATGGACCTTTGCAGAATGTGCAAAGTGGACACAGATGCGACGTGCGACAGTAACTGTTTCCATAATGTCAGCATGGTTGAGAAACTGCTGTATAACAAGATTAAGACAGTGTGCCAGGCAGGACAGCCTGGAAAAAACCACCATCACTAATGCACTTCACTACATTGGTGCCATTATCACTTGAGATGAATCGTGCTATTTCCCTCGGCACATGTTCTCTTTAGAATGCTGTAATGCCGAATGTCTCTAATTTTATTTCCCAGCCACCCATCCATCTCTAACAACAGAACATTAAGCATTTTCTCAGCTGTGTGAGAACCAGTAACACTTGTCATATTCAGGGTTGCATGCTGTCGAATACCAGGTGTGTTGCTACTACCACAATTTTAATCTCTGCAGGTTTTGCGAGGCCCCAAATCAAGTACCACCCCAGGCACTGTGCCCAGTGTGCTGTTATGCATATATACGAGCTTGCTGCTGTCTGTCCACTGGTCCACATATCCATGCTGAGATGGATATATTCTGATTCACTATACTTCAATGCATGTCTAATGGAATCAGTCACTCTACTGTTCAGCTTTGGCATGGCACGCTTAGAAAAACAGATTCACGATTGAACCTGTGATTTGGGACAGGCACGGGCCATTTACATGTGGAAACCAGCATTCTCCATGAACGACAATGGCAACAGATCGATGGCCAGCATTTCAGCAGTGGCAGCATTTAACTGTCATGCAGCAGCATTATTGGGGGGTACTTTGTGTGCTGCTCAAGGATGGTCTTCAGAGTGGGCTGTATCTTTGGGGGTGTTCAACAAGAATGCTGTACTTGTGGCAGCAATGATGTTCTTTTAGGGGTAACACTTGACTCTTGGGGCTGTGTAGACTGCATGAAACCAATTATTTTGGTTGCTTGGGTGTGGTGGTGTAATTTGTAGATTCAAGGGACTGGAAATGGCACCTCCACTGCAGTGTCCACTACTCGAGAGATCAAAAGATTGTTCACCCTCCTTCTCCACCATCAACCAGTCTTCCTTCCCCTTCTCCTGCTCTTGCTCTACTACAGTTAACTTGCCAAGGGAGATGCCACCAACAGCTCTGGCATCCTTCTTGTGTTGCTGCCATTTCAGTGGGTGCTTGTTTTTCAGGTGGGCGTGTTGGGCATCGGTGCCTATGTGGCTTCCCTTTTTCCCCCAACTAACACGTGCTTGCAAAGTTGGCATATTGCTATGGTCTCATCAGCAGGATCAAGCACATAAAAGTCCCAAACTTGGGATTTTTGATCTCCAGACTTCAGATGCTTCTGGGACTGGGATAATTCAGAAACAGGTGTGGAAGTGTATGTTTTGGGACTGCTCTCATCACTTCCATAAGAATACTTTTGGGAGGGGGAGCTACTTTACTGCTTGGAGGTTTGCTTATAGACTTGGTGACAGACTGACCCATGGGCTGTTTATATAAATGGCCTACATCACCCTTAACCTTTTTTAACTCAGGCTCCCATGTGGGATCATCCCAGTCATCATCATCACCACCAATAATGATGATGTCCTTATCCTCCTCCTTTCTATCACCATCTTCTTGCAGCACGGCACCTTTTTCTTTCTCTACAACAATCTCAGAGGGCTGACTATCCCTGTCTCCAGGATTATCAGACTCTGGTTGAACACTGTCATTGCCAACTCCTGCAAGAACAGAGACAGTCACACCGACAGACATATCTCACTCCTTCTGGACCACTGTTCCTGTGCTGGTGTCAGTGCCTCGCAATCCCTTCTTCTTACTGTCATCATCCCCCACCAGCATGGATGCAATAGTTTGAGCATTAAAAAAGTAAGACACAGGTATGCCAGTATTTCCAACAACTTCTTTGCTGGTACCTGCCCCACCACCAGAGCCCACAGTAGAAGACATTGATGCAGACATATGTGCGCTTTCACTGCTATGATGAGAGGGATCTGGAACTGAATTTGTACTCTTTTAAGCAGAGTTCTTAGCTCCCTCATCCCCCCTGCCACATTTCCCCATGTTCTGGGCCATCTCTTAGCAGGCATTTTTGCTGGCTATTGCTTCAAAGCTTTGCCTTTCTCTGGGAGTATATCAAGAAAGGATGTATTACTAACTGTCAGTAACACCTCACACATCACATCTACAGTATTGGCTTCCTTACAAGTCCAAACACTATCAGGACAGGTAGCAGCACTTACAGTACAACTAAAACCATATGTGGTAGGTAGCCTAGTCTAGTAAAAACATAAAGGTAACTTTTCTTTCCCCAAACGGGAATTAAAGCAACACATACAGGGGAAAAGGGCACACGTGACTGACTTTAAATACAGATCACCTGAGTCTGGACAACTAAAGTACTGTAATGTGTTATTACTTAGTTAATACCACAATATTTTTTTATTATATAAGGGCAGAGACAACCATAAAACACAGACAAAGGTGAGTACTACAGTATCGTAGTGGTCTGGATGGGAGGGATCAGCAAGCAATCTCTTGAAAACTAACTACTATATAAATACTTTTTTACACTGCATGTGTCAGGTATTAAACAAACAATGCTGCAACAGAGAAAGGGTAAGGTAAGTCAGCTAAAACTGGAACACCACGCAATGTGCAGAGGCAAACTCCAGCAGTAAAATACAAGGGAGCAATTCAACAAAGCAGTGAAACTGTAAATGGACAAGTTCAAATGATCAAGTAAAAGTATTTAAGTTTCCATGCAAAAAAAAAAAATAGAACAGTTGATTTTTACAGTTTAAGTGACACAAGTTAACATTCCAGCAAACAGAACTAACCACAAACAAATAAAAATAAAATAATGGATCAGCTCTGTGTGTTTAAAACTTTAGAATTCACAATAAAAACTAAAAGTGGAAGAATGGTATATATATAGCACAAGCTAACAGTAGCAGGAACTCTCAGACAGGACGGAGTAACTTTACAGAGAAAAAGAGTCAAGCTATAACAAAATTAATAAGAAATAACAATAAAAAATACTTCAAAATTTGTGAGTAATCTGTTTGTAAAAGGCTTAAAAATAGCCTGCAATGGTTTACACTCCTACCCTACCGCACCCCACTCAGCTCCTTCAAAGACACAGGCAAAAATGAAACCTAATTAAACTAAGTATTATGCAAAAATCCACAAAATTAGAATATGTTCCCTAGCAGTACAAGGAAAAAACTGCATATTTTGGAGCAATTCGCTCTCAAAAGCAAGTTTTAAAGAGGTTTTAAAAGGCTTTATTGTCTCTGATGCACCACAACAGACTACTGTCTGATTCAACATGCAGCAGAATGAGCTGTAAACACGCTGCATATGATGTTTGACCTATTTAGCCACAATGCATTGCAAATTTCGCTTTTGGAACAAAATTTTGCAGTGAAATCAAAAGTTACGCCATCGAAATTGCGCCACAAGGCAAAATGTTAAGCAATAATGGGCAAAATTGGCAGACCAAAGCATTTTATGTGAAATTGTGCCATTACGTGAAATCAGAAAACTATTGCAAAATTTTGTTTCACCTAGGTGAAAAATTTTTCGGAATTGCAGAAATACATGAAATATTTCGCCAGGTGAAATATTTCAATTTCGCACAACACTAGTGACAATGCACTTCATCCTGGTGGGCTTCACTGTACAAAATCTTCAATTGTCCTTGATCAGAAACCAATATAGTACCAGAAGATCATCAAGACAAAGAGTTTATTTATTTATTTATTTATTTAGGAAATCAGAATTACAACCCTTTGAGTCATAGACTCATTTCCAAAGGCTACACATCAGAATGAAACATAGACATTCATACAGTACATACATAGAATAAATGTGGGTGAGCAAAATCATAGAGTATAAGTACAATGAGCACTGGTTAATGCCTATACATTTGGTAGCTAAAACAGGGCAGAGCTATTGACATATTTACCTAATGAGTGGTTAAGACCTATACAATTGGCTGCTAAAGCAATGCATGATATGAGTTGTTAGTAAGCTACCTCATTGAGGCCTTGTCTTATACATAATACAATGCATTCATAGTCCAGTGCAACTATATGGTAACCGAGGGAGGTGAGGAGCCTGTAGGCTAGAAATAGTGAGACCCTAGGCACCTTCCACATAGTTTTTGGGGCAGCCCATGTGGATGCTGAGATGGTGGCTGTCTGAAGAGAAGCCATGACACCTATTTGGTTAAACCCTGGTGGATTTTTTTTGGTGAAGTGAAAAGTCTGGTATAATAGTCTTTCCTCAAGAGATAGGATATTAGTGAGCATGTATAGGGTGTAGGGATGTGTATTTCTGTCGACATCAGAGAGGAGAAAGCAGGCCTTATTGATGACTACTTGTATTTGATGAAGTGCCGTAGGGTCGGTGGTAGCATAGATTGTGAGGCCATAGTCCACCAGTGATAAGACTGAGGAGGTAATGGCTAGGTGAAGTGATTCAGGTGGTAGGCAGTCTTTATGTCTGTAAAAGAGACCAATGCTGGTGTTGGTGGCAGAGGTGTGGATTTTTATATGTTCATGGAATGAGAAGGAAGAGTCAAATGTAATACCTAGATACTTATACTTTTGGACCTGTTCCAGTGGGATGAGAGAGGTGGAGAGTATTTCCCAGAGGGAAATCCTTTGATCTGTTTTGGCAGTGGGCATAGAGGATTGTCTTAGTTTTTTTAACATTGACCACCAATCTGTTTTCAGAAAACCAGTGTTCAATCTGAGAGAAGGAATTTTATAAGGTATGCTGGTGAGAGAGGATCAGGATGTGCTGCATGAAGAACAGCATTGTGCACGTAGAGGAGAAGGTTGTTGGGGGAGGATTTAGGCAGGGCATTGAGGTAGATGCTGAATTGCAGGGGACCCAAGACAGATCCCTGGGGAACTCTTGAGTGCACAGGCAGCATAGTAGATATGGTATTATTAATTTTAACACATTGGGTTCTAGATGAAAGATAGCTGGAGAACCAGGAGAGTGGACAATAAGAGACCCCAATTTGTTGTAATGTGTTAAGAAGGAGGGGGTGAGAAACCATGTTGCGTTCCTTTGAGAGGTCAATAAACACAGCCCCTGTGAGGTGCGTCTTGTCAAGTGTGGAATGCAGGGAGTTAGCGAATTCTGTGAGGGCGGTCGTAGTGCTCTGACCAGCTTTGAAGCCATGCCTCACCCTACATAAGAGGTTGTGTGCGAGGAGATAGTCAGTGGGCTGATTGGCCATGATCTTTTCAACGGCTTTAGACAGTGGTGGGTGGACCTGCCTGCTGGCGCAGTGGTTGGATTTCCACTTACGATAACAGTGACCCGGGTTCAGGAACAGACCTGGGGAACTGGAGGACCGGCCGGGAAAGAAGGATCGAGCGCCTCAGGGCTGCTCTCTTTCTTCGGGGGGGAGGGCTGGTGAGAATGTCCGGTGTGCGAGGACTTCTAGAAAATGTTGGGAGAAATCACTAGCACCAGCATCTGACAGAAGTAGAGGGGCAGGACAGACACAGGTTGTCATTGTACGTCTCCACCTCTCTGGGGAGAAAATAAGAAAAATACAGCTCATGCCTGCCTCTATGAAGCCTGCCCCTGCCCTAATCAGCTTTCAGGGCCAGCTCCACAATTCTAGTCCCACAATTCAGGGCACTGATAACCTTAGGTGTCATGACCCCACCCTGAGGAGGTAAGCCGAGGGTGTCTGGAGTCAAGGCCTAATGAAAGTGGGGGTATAAGGGATCCGTGACCAGGCAGATCCTTGGCGGACGTGAGCAGCAAAAAAAAAGAAAAGGGTGGTGGGAGAATCGAGATGGGCCAGTAGTTGTTTGGGAGGGAGCTGTTGCCAAATTTCAATAATGGTGTTATCACTGCCATTTTCCATGAGGTTGGGAACTGGCCCAGGTGCAGTGGCAGATTTAGAAGGTCTGTGAGTGGGGAGATAACTGAGTCTAGCGCAAGGTATAGGATACGTATGTCGAAGGTGTCTTTGCAGTAACTGGAGCTCTGGAGGGCTTTGGACAGGTAGGCTTTTGCTTCTGTAGGGGTAATGACTATGAGTTTGAAGGGGGATGGAGGAGCTCAGGCGTTGGGGAAGGATGAATTGGATTGAAAAAGTTGCTAGGGAGGACTGAGCTGAGGTCTGAGAAGGTGGAGTTGAGGCAGTTAGCTATGTGAAGTGCATCTGTGGTGGTAGTACAGTTAACACTAAGTCATAGGGGGGAGAGCGGGATTTACCATTAAGCTCCTTAACGTTATCCCAGAACATTCTTGTGCTACCCCAGGAGGTGGCTAGGGCAGTTCTGTAGTGCTTCACCTTGGCCTTGCGGATTGCCCAGGTACACTTATTGTGGGCAGCATTATACGCCTGCCTATCACTTAGCAAACTGGAGACAGTGGCACGATGCCAGAGGTTGTCACACATTTTGAACTGTTGTAGAAGTTCTGGGGTGATCCAGGGGGCAATACATTTCTTAGTGGTCACTTTGATGGTCTGTGCATAAGCATCACAGGTAGTATTAAAGGTGGTGGTGAAGTAGTGCAATGCATCATCTATGTGCTGGGCTTGGGAAATAGGGGACCAGTCCCAGTTAGTTAGATATTGTTTGAGTTTGGCTATGACTCCTAGGCATAGTCGATGATGAAAGGTGATATCTGGTGGTGGTTTAGGTAGCTGACAGGATCAGCTGAAGATGATTGGGGAGTGGTCACTTAAGGAGTTGGGTAGGACACCCAGGCTGGTAATATGGTGGGGACGATTAGTGAGCAGGATATATAGTAGAGTGTGGGTTCCATTAGTGAGGTTGGCTCTGGTAGGCTGGGATACCAGTTGGGCCATATCTAACACAGCAAAGGTATCTTTGGCATGTGTTGATGAGCTCACCAGATAGTTCATGTTGAGATCCCAAATTAGGATTTGTTCCATTTTGAGGGGGTTGCTGGATAGGTAGTCAGATAGTTCTTTACAGGCAGGGGATTGGCTGTGGGGGGGATGTAGGCGATGGTGAGAGTGAGAGGAGCACAGTTTGGGTCAGGGGGCAGTTTATTGAGAGGGCTTGGGCACCATGGTCTAGGGAGGGTGCAGACAGGGCTTGGTAATGCAGTGAGTCATTTACATAGAAGGCGCAGCCACTGCCTCTCTTGCCATTATGATCAAGCCTAATGAGAGAGTAGCCAGGAATAGAGACAAATGAGTCTGGGGTCGTGGCTGACAGCCAGGTTTCTGTTAAAGCCAGAATGTCTGGTTGGTGCTGTGCCATCCAGCATTGCAGGGGTGTGGTTATTTTAGGCTGGCTGCAGATATTCATAGTGGCTATTCAAAGCCCTGTGGGTGACCACAGTTAGGGGGGGGGCTGCTGGGCCAGGATTGGGGTGAACATTGCCAGATAGTAGAAGAAGCAAGTAGAAGATCCTGACAAGGGCCATAAATTGGTGACATTTTGCTGGGTAGCGACAGCTGGCAAGCTTAGAAGGTGATGAGCAGGGAATGGGCAGCTGCGTGAGGGCTGGTGTTGCCAGGTGGAGGAACAGACATGGAGGGCTCAAGGCACAGAGAGATGGGGAAGGGGTAGAGGGGATGGGTGTGGGGGGTTATGGGGGGAGACAGTGTGATGGAGAGGCTATGAAGGGTGAGGTGCTCCCCCAGCAGCAAAGGTGTGTACATAACAGAGGCAACCGGGGGTTTGTTGCCGAGCAGGTTAAAGGTGGTTAGCAATTGTAGTATGGTAAGTTTGTGTGGCTGGGTGTTGTGAGGGAGTACAGTGGTGGTAGATGTGACCATAGGCAGGTATAAGTGGGTCTTGTTGACACCTAGCATTGTGGCAGACACAGTGGTGCAGTGGATGCAGTGGTAGGGTTGTTGCCTTTGGAGCGAAAGGTACCTGGTTTGAACCCTGGTTGGGATGCCATGTTGTAAGCCTAGTGATAGCCTGGGAGACTGTGCAAGGAACACTACAGAGAGGGGCAATAGGCAGACAATTTAGGTATGAATGACACAGGACAGAAGTGTTATGGAGGAGCAGTGGGAGGAGGATTGCAAACCTACATGTCTTGTTGCCCTCTAGTGGCTTTACAGTATAATCTGCAAATGGAAAAGTAGGCAGTGAGCTAGGTGCCAGCTGGGTCTGCAGAGTGAAGAAATAAAAGACACTGAAATGGGGTGGGGAGGGCTGGAGAAATTAACTGAAAGTGACTTTTCACAGAAATACCCAATGTGGTAACAGAGACGCAGCACAGAATTAGGAATACAGTCTAGCCCTCTAAACTTCCAAGTTCAAACACATACAAGTACAGTTAAAAGACACTTTAAACTGAAGAAATTCAGCAATGAGTATTAAAACAGACCAGATATCAGAGACAATACTGGATTAGGGGAAAACAAGGTTAAATAAACTGGCCGATGGTAGTGACATAGTCCAGTCAGGAGGAATTTGGAAATGCCTGGCAGGATGAGGAACCAAACAAGGAGCTCCTGTTCCATGGACAGCCAATAAAAGCTGACCCAAGATAAAGGCAATTGTCCTTAGAAAATTTACAGAGACAGCCAGCAAGCCTTGAGTTCACAGAACACTGTCCAGGCTGTACCTGCTAGCAAGGGCTCAGGGAGTGTGGCAGCAGGATCTTCTCACCGTGGAGGCATGTAGACCCCCCTCTGAGGCGCTGTTTGATAGATTGATGTACAGTAGCTGAAATAACATCATCAAGTTTTTACATCCTCAAACTCTGGTCAAATGAACTTATGTTGATATTTTTACAAGACTGATTCCGTTTTACATGTACTATGGATTTGCCTTACTGTATACAGATGATGTGACATGTGTCTGGAAGGGTGGTCGCTTGAAGGCCCTGAAGATTCTTCATTGGCTCAATACTAACAACTCAAACTTAAGATCTGCCTAAATTATGAATGAGAAGGAAATCACTTTCCTCAATTTCACTTTGATGTCCAGCCCAGGTGAAAAAATAAAAACCTCCAGCTATGAATCTGCTTTTACAAGATGATAATGTGCACTCATGTTTTTTTTTTTAATTCAATAAGTTTTTATTGATATTCTTGACAAAACACAGATTTTACAGTGTTGCACAATTATACATTGCAAATTAAGTGTGCCACAGACATATTAGCATTCTTGCTAGTCACATGTTAATAATTTCTACAGAACTAACTAAGGATATAGCAAATTAGCCAGCCTATTATTTTTCTCCCTCCTCTACCCACCCCCCCTACCTTCCATAGCATCCACACACTAATTGAGGTAACCCTAGGATTCTGTGTAACAGAGGAGTCAACAGGATCACAGTTCATCTAGTTGCGGGGCAGCGTCTATTATTAGGTAATTTTGCTTTGCCAAGTTGATAAAACGGTTCTCAACATTCCTCATATGGAGTCATATAAATGAGCTCTGTTAATCATTTTGGCAATATGTAGTTCCACTTGTAAGGCAAGCATCACCTCTCTGTACCATTCTATAATTGGTGGCACTCATGGTTTTTGAAGAGATCCATGCGCTATGGAAAATTCCTCAGGATTAATAGGAATTTTAGTGAGCAAAGAAATTTTAAACAAACAGCTGATGAACTGGCATCTAGGTTCCAGGAGAGGGGCTCTAATATCAATCTGCTTAAGAATTCTAGACAAAAAGTGACAATTCTGAGCAGTAAGGATTTGTTAAAAAATAGGTTCAGAATGTAGATATTCCTATTATCCTCACCATTGAACAGAATGAGGTGACTGGACATATAGGTGACTGGACATAAACACTGGTTGACCCTAGAGGCAGAGCCCATTGTGGGTGACAGTGTAGACCCTAAACCCTGTATCACCTTTAGACTACTTCCCAACCTGAGAAACAAACTTGTATACAGCAGAATGCATACAATATTGAGTTATAGGTTGAAACCCTGATATGGTAACCAACTAGACCTCATGGTTTGTTTACCTATGGTTATTGTAATGTTTGATATTACGGCAGGCAATGTAAACAGTTCAAACATCACACAAACAAAGAAATACATGAAATCATAAAGTTAATAAGCTGCGTATCCTCCTCTGTTGTATAATGTATAGTTTGCCCCTGTTACAAACTGTATATCAGTTAGACCATACAAACTTTAAAAGAGCAAATTCAAGAGCATATTTACAGTATCATTTGGCCAGAAGAAGATAGCCTCTTGGGGTGACATTTCAAACAGTTCTATGGATGCTGTTCAAGGAATTTATTGTTTGTAGGCCAGGAATACACAAAAGAACATCCTATGGGAGATAACTGACTAAGAACACTCTTGCAGTGTGATATTTACTTGGTTGTCTAGTTGAAAAGTTTGAAACCAGTAGGGCATAACCACAATTTTCACCCTAAACCATTTTTGTGATTATCCAGTTGAGAGTATACAGCATTGCTGTCTATGCAAACTGCTCCTAAGATAGCAGAATCACTGTTCTCTGTCTCTTTTCTCCACATGCCCTAATGCATTCATTTCAGTCTTAGAGGACAGCTTATACAGAATCTTTAGCTGTCCTTGGTCAGAAACAAATACTGTACCAGAAGACCGTCAAGGCAGGGAGGTAAGCATATTGATATAACAGACACATCAACTACAAGCTTGTACAACCTCAGTTGTGGTCAAATAAGCTTATTCTGGAATGTTGGTATTCACATGAGATGGGCTGATTCTGTTTGACAGGTACTATGGACTTCGATTTTTGCATTCCCATGTGGGGGACTTAAACCAGCAGCAACTGTCACTTTACTTGGCTGCCATACAGTTTCAAGTTCAAATAATTGTTATTCATTTCTTGAGGGCTCACCCAGTAAAAAAGGGTTGTTATGTCAAGATCTTTCTAAGTGTGATTAAAAAGTACATTTTGTATCAGTTTTTGGATTATGTTAGCACCTAGATAATAAGCACTTTATAGCACTATTACAATTGTGCACTTCATATTCTGACACTTTATTTGTTTCTTCTACTTGCAATGTGCTCCAGGAAATCCTTAGCTCGAGCAAGTCCTGTGATATAACTCACAACAACAACCATTTGGTTCACAATTGATCACATGTGGGAATTACCCACTGTGCCGGGCATGCTTATGGAAGGAGCTTAACATTCTGCCACACCCACTGATAAACCTCCACTGTGCAAAGCACCAGGGCAGGTCAGTTTGGCAGCTAATTCTGAGGCTTAATTTTTGAATTATTAAATACTGCACTGTTTAGCAATTTTTCGTAATTCATCCAGCTGGGTGATTTCACACAGCACAAATTAAGCAGGCACAGTCAGCAGTGACTGTGCCTGTTTGCAATATCTGGTATTAATCTGTGACCTGACTTAGTGCCTGTAAGTTGAAGCCAGGTGAACTTTTTACTTGGCCCCCAGGGTGAGAGCCAGAGGAGCAATCATGAAACACTTGAACTGTTTGTTACATTCCTGGGTCATCCCATAGTTTTGCTGCAGTTGGAGTTTCTTCCTGGGTAAGAGCCAGGTGGTTAATTAAGTATGTTGAACAATTACATCAGTTTTACACTTTGCTCAGAGTTAACCTCTGAGTGCAATTTTCAAAATTTTATTATTGGCACTTGTGTATCTTATACTGTCCTGAATCATCCTACTCTGCATTCGGCTTGCAGTAATTTTGTTTATCAGATTTTGCAGATACCATTTGTGTTATTGTTTGGTCTGCATTTTTATACAAACAGCTTTTTAGACAGGTTGCTACTATTTCAGATTTTTACCCATCTTGGAATAGCTTCATGGGTTCAAGTTTTTACTTCTCTGTCTTATTTTGCATCAAAAGTTCTTATTAATTATATTTTTTTGTATTGTGGCATTTTACTTAGTTTTCACTTAGCATCTCACACACATGCACGCTTTTAAGTTACAACATAATGAGGATGAGCAGGCCATCTCTTTTCCACCACCTCGGTCAGATATAACCTACATGGATCACTCTAACCATCTTATTTATAGGGGGATTAGATACTGCTCTTTCAGAGCTGTCGCAAAAAGTCCTAGGTGGTTGTGTTTCAGAAAAAAGGCTTGAAATACCCTTGGCTCGATTTTGAAAGCCCCCAATTGCTGCATGCTCTGGGTAGCTGAAGATATGGTGCATGGAGCTTGCAGCAATCACCCAGCCAATGATCAAGATTTTAGGTCCCATGTGCCAGATTCCACACGTTAGAGCAACTTTTACTGGTCTAGCTTGCAGCAAGCCGAGGGGTCATTTTTACATAGCTTGCACCAGATATTTGCTGCAAGCTACCTTAAAATATGGAAACTGTTGCAACAGCACCCACGATTGGAAAATCAGGCATGGTTGCAGCAAAGGTGTTTGGTGTACTGCCAGAACCAAGTGTCATGGTGCAGGGTGTTTTTTTTTTATTATTTGTAATTGGTTTATTCTTTTATCCTATTGGTGGCTGGTGACATTGAATACAACCTTGGTCTCTTACTGCAAGAATTTAGCTTTTTCCATTCAAATGTTCAAAGATTTCTCCCTAAAAGAGACAGGGTCCTCCAGTCTTGCTTTATCTGAAACATGGCTGTATTCAAATACAGTATTCAGATTCAGATGTTGACTTCCCAGACTATACTGTTTTTAGATCCAGCTGGAACAGACACTGAGGCAGCACAGCTTTGTTTATTCGTGCTTCTATTCCTTGTTCACTTATCCATTGAGACACCACTGAAGGTCTGATCAATTCCATTTTTGTTTCTTTAAAATTAGCAGGGAGGGAAATATGAGCTGACAGCCTATGCTGCCCCCACACAAATTTAAAGCAGTTAAGTTTTTCCAGATTTACTCATTAATTTAGGCACTGAGCAACTTCTATCACTCAATATTAATATGTGATTTTAATACAACTTGGTCCTCTAGTAGAGGCCTTAGACTGAAAAATTATACTGTCCCCACTCCCCTCTTCTCCTTGGCCTGAACCAGTTAATCATAGAGTTTACTTGATCTAATTCAACTTGCATGGTTTCTGCTGTTTTAGACCTGATTTTTTATTTCCCTTTGTCAGGAGGTCTAAACCTCACTTTCAGGTTCTTGGCACTATTGGGAATGCAAGTAATCGCAGACACATTGCATAAGAGTAATAAACTTATTTATTACTACCAAAAAGGATAAAATCACAGTTGTCCTTAGCAGTTCTTACCAATATGAACTGTGAGCCAGTGCTAAGCATTCCCTATACCTCGAGGTTTCTTTGTGTCTCTTGGGCTCTCCAAGGTACAAGACTTGTGTATCACATTATATACCTATGATAATTACTATGGTTACTGTAAGACAGAAACATTTCTAGTTACAAAGATGAGCCCTATTGGATAAATTAGAGGAGGCTCCACGGTCCAAGATAGCATTATACAATTTTGTAGTAGTCATCAGTTTGTGAAACAAAAGAGTTCTTATACAGAGTCTTACATAACTCAGTGTAGTAGTACAAATCATCAAAAGGTGGCAATGCCGACATACATATCATCATTATTTCAAGGACACAGGTGTCCTGGCATCTTACAAGTAAGAAATACACAGAAAATACACAGAAGAATATATATGTATTTGCAAGCAAAGTGTATCACAACAATATGCGTACATATCCTGACATCTACTCTTATACAGTAGATGCCCTTAGCCCTATATGTTAGTATAACATATACCTTAGCACTAGCTGTCTACAGTGTACCTCTGAGGGTACTAAAAAGGGTGCAATGACCTCGTGTAACATTCCCCCACTTGTTGCCTCCAAGGGCAACACAGGCAAATCTAGGGAAAGGTCAGGGAGCAGTGGTAGTTCACAAACCTGATGCACGAGCTTTGTAAAGGAACTCGAGCTGCTCATGGTGTTAGCGCAGTCTGAGCCGTAGGCAGCATAGCATGATAATTAAGACAAATTAAAAAAAAATGCTTGTATAATAACAAACCCTTTAAAAGTAATCTCTAACCAGGTGTTAGTTAATGCATCATTCATGTCACCATCATTAATCAATGAAAGGATAGCTTCATTGGCCTTGGTTATATTATTGCTGATGTGGATGAGGTGCGTGTCCTTCCTGTCTAAAAGTGATTTTAATGTAAGTGTGAGTGGGTCTATGTGTACATTAAAATATGGTAAATGTTCAGAAAGGGTGAGCAGATAATCAGGGTTACCATCAATGATGTCTGCATCCATAAGGGGGATGGGAGTTATAAGGGTATGTCCAATGGCAGTCTTCTGCTGGGGGACAAAACAAAAATTGGGGCTATCAGTAACACATTTCACAGATCCATAAGTATAGCTTTTAAAGTTAGTTACCACACGGTACTCCCCATCAGAATTATACTGAGAGCAAACAATGGGGAGTCTCCACTTTTGCAACTGTACTGGGCAGGTGTAGGCTATCTTCAAAATCCATGTTGACAGGCGATGAACCTCCTCATGATAGGATTGATAGAGTTTATCTGGAGTCAAAGTAGAATCCAAGAAATCCGTGCCATTAGTGGTGATGTCATCGTCCATGGCAAAAGTCCCAATCAATGCTATCTGGAGAATAAACACAAACAGGCTGAATAACATCAAATACATCACATCAGCATAAGTAAATGTATTGCTTCTTCGCACAGCAGTCCATGTGCGGAGCCACCCAGGCATCCAGGAGAGGATGGAAAACCAGTAGAGGTGGAAGATCTAGGTGTTCTTTGTAGATGTCTTCATCCAAGTGCCCAATAGAATGTACCAGTGCAAGCTTGTTGAACAAGGCTGTAGTGGGATCAAAACGTGGTAAAGAGACAGTAAAAGAAACAAACATTGTATCTCTTATGGAACATTTCTTAGTAGTGAAACAAGGACCAGTGTTAGGGTGTCTGGTCACAAACCCCAGGTTCCTGGCTGTGGAAAGAGGAATTGTTAGAGATTGTTGCATACACATAGCAATACAGCTAGGGGTTTTACATCGTGCACAATACCATTTGGAAATGCGTCAATGGAAATGCATCGATCATGTATGATATCAGGGATTCTTCCAGATTCTAGATCATGGAAGAGATTGTTGATGGTAGTGATAATGTATGAGACATAGGCAGAGCAGAGGATTTCTCTAGCAATGTATTGTTTATCTGTTTCCTTGTTGTTCTGTGCAATGAGTGCATTAATCTTGTCTTTAGAGTCTGTAAATGCCTTAGCAATGTCGTGCATGTTATATACAGTGTATCTTTCTTCCTGACTAAGGCCATCCACACCACACAGTAATGAGGGTAGTATATTATTAACCAAACCAGTCGAAGTTTGGCAGTATGAGATTTGATAGCATCAATGTCTGCTTTATTCCAAATAGACATAGCCGTACCAAAAAGGCCTGTGACAGTACCTGTTGCACCTGTGACATCAGAACTGTCAACTTCACTTGTGTTACGTTTATGACTTTGATCATCAGGATTGGGTTTTCTCCTGAAGTTGCCTCTATGTTCAATAGTATGGACCTCGGCAATAGGGTCTTAAGTACAAATCTGAAATGCAGCTAAACTGTCAAGCAATAACGTACTATAAAATGCTGATGTATTAATATTATGACACATACCAAATTCTTTCATATTCCAGTAAGTAAGATTAAACAAAACAGGTATATACAAAAATTGTAAGTTATTAATCAATGAACCAGGGAGGGCAGTGGATGTTAGACCACTACGGGGACCAGGGGTGTGCTTTGCACATTACAAAAGCTGTTTATCAGTGGGTGGTAATACAGAGAGATACATGGCAGCAGAAGCCATGTGGTGTACAGCACAAAAGTTTCGAGCAGAATC
This sequence comes from Neoceratodus forsteri, assembly GCA_016271365.2. NCBI lineage: Eukaryota > Metazoa > Chordata > Ceratodontiformes > Ceratodontidae > Neoceratodus > Neoceratodus forsteri. Next base: position 59,978,293 of record CM057454.1, read on the forward strand.
CTTAGACAAAAAATTACAGTACGAAGGATCAATTAAGGCAGTAATGTTGTACAAACCAGAATGTCTAAGAGCAGCCTGCAACAAGGACAGAGAACCATTTGGGGATAATTTAGCATTGGGCCAACCCTGGAAAGTGCCTTTGGAGAGTTTGGTCACAGTGAGAATTTGTCCTTGCGATGCAGTCTGCCACTCAATTTGTAAGGTAGATTTATCAGAAGCAACAACCGAGACAGTGAGGTAAGCATCGGAACCTTCCTGGACAGTAATCAGACTATCAGGTATATTGATGGATTCTCCCTCTGAAAGAGATGCTGGATGATCAAGGTGTGGTAGGAGGTTCGATACCTTGGATGCAGGGGATAACTCCTGAGATGAGGAGATAATGGAACAAGATAGCCATCTTGTCAGTGTATCCGAAAAGCAAAATCAAACATTAGTAAGTCAGTACTATTCTGCCCAATGGGATGAGGAAAAGTAATTAAGCTCCTTTATACAGTTTCAGTTGGTTTGCATGTAACCATTTGTCAGTCAGTTTATTGTTATGCAGGAGTCTATCTTGATAGACTGCCGGACTGAGCTTGTTGACAATGGGGTATGGTCCTTCCCATATATTGGAAAAGGAATAGGTGGGATGTGCAAATCGGAGTACTATTACCTGATCTCCAACCTTCCAATCCACTTCTTGTGTGTGCTTGTCAAACTGTATTTTGGATTGTTGCTGGGCCTTGCCCATGCAGTTGGCAGCATACAAATGTATGTGTATGAGATCTTTTCTGAGTTTTTCCACATACTGATCTACAGACACACGGTCTGCAGTAGGGGTGTGAAGGTCAAACAACAGGTGTTCGGGTAATCTCATCTGTCTTCCAGTCATCACTTCAGAGGGTGTGAGCTGGGTGGTGGCTGAGGGTGTGCCCCTAATTGCCATAAGGAGTAACGGCAGAAGGGAATCCTAGGTTTTGGGATTGTCCTCAATGAATTTGGAAAGCATTTGCTTAATCCGTCTGTTGGCTCTCTCTACTTTGACCTGAAGATTGGGCGTGGTATGGTATGTGGAACTTTTGTTGAACTACAAGGAGTTTGGGAGATTCATTCATTTACTCACCTGTAAAATTGGTTCCTTTGTCAGAGTCTACCTTAAGAGGTAGGCCCCACCTGGAGAAAATCTGTTCCACCAGGATTTTGGCAGTGGTTTTAGCAGTGCATGTCTTAGTGGGGAAAGCTTCAACCCACTTAGAGAAGAGGTCAGTTACCACAAGAGCATACTTGTTATTTCTGCTGGTATTGGTCAGGGGCCAATAAAATCAATCTGTATGGCATGCCAAGAGCCAGAGTGTTGTTGTGGTAAGAGTTTGGCATTTTGCTTGGTAGAGATGGGGTTGTTTTGCGCACAAATGAGGCAATTGTCTATGTACTGATTAACATCTTTGGTGACACCAAGCCACCAGGTGATGGTCTTAAGCCTTTGGAGGGTGTTTTCAACTCCCTGGTGCCCACCAGTGGGTGTATCATACACTTGGTGCAAAAATTCAGACCTGAGGTGTCTGGGGACCACCCACAACTTAGTGGTGGAATCATCTGGCTGATACCAGATGAGCTTGTCATTTGGTGACTAATGTAACTTACCTTCATGCCACTGGTATTGGTTATGTGTGGGAAGTTTCTCGTCGGTACTCTTGTCAAGGAATCTGAACACTTCTTTGAGTTCAGTATCAACATGTTGGGCTGCTGAGAGGTCCAAGGGGGAAAAGGGCTCAGGTTTTTTCCTGAGTGCTGCAATATGTATGGCCGCATTGGCCTCTGGATGGTCCATCATCCATGTGTCCCCCACTCGGGACCCTTCCTTGGCAAGGGAGTCTGCTGTGTCATTAATGACATGATAGGGATCATGAAGGGAATGAGCTTTGACTTTGTGTACATAGAATTTGTGTGCACATTTTTGTGCCAGTGAATGTATGTATATTACCAATTCCTTGTACTTCACTGGGCTGCCATCAGAGGGGAGGAAGGAGTTCTTACACCAGAAAGGAAGGAATTCTGTAAGAGAGCAACAAACCCAATTAGAGTCTATAAAAATGATGGTATCCTCGGTCCCATGCTGGATGAACTCGAGGGCACAGGCCACCGCTGCCATCTCTGCATACTGTGATGATGCCACACTGCAATGTTTAGATATTTTAATGGTGTTCCCATAAGGGTAAATCACTAGAATACCCATCCCTGCAATTTGTTCTCCCTGATAGTAGGATGCTGAACCATCAGTAAAGACGTGACACAAAGAAGTGTTATCAAGTATTTGTGGTGTGCCAGGGAGGAAAGGACCTGGATCTGGAAGATCAGGTGATTGCAGTGTACAATCATGGGGTGCTCCTTGGAAAAGGAGTCCATGAGTCAGCATAGATGGAATTTTGGTTGGGTGTACCTGTATGTCTCTGTCCTGGAGAAGAAGTGACCAGCGTGTCAGTCTGGTGTTAGAGGCTGACCCATTCTTCACTCTATCTGAGAGCAGAAAGGTAGTTGTGGTGTGGTTGGTGTTGATAATCAGTGGAGAGTACCCAATGATATACAGAAAGTGCTTGACAGCCCAGTAGGTGGCCAGAAGGTTCCTTTCACAAAGGCTGTACTTCTGTTCCACTGGGGTTTAGAGCTGTGATGCATATGCAATAGGACTCAAGGAGCCATGAACCTTCTGGGCCAGTACTGCTGACATGGCAATGTCAGAGGTAGCACATTCCAGATGGAATAGTAGTGCTGGATTGGGGTTGACCAGTGCTGGGGCAGAGGCCAAGGCCTGCTTCAGTGATGTCACAGCCTGGGTATGTATAGGGCCCCAAGTCCATGGTATGGCCTTTGTCAGTAGCTCATACAGAGGAGCAGCTTTCTGAGCAAAATCACAAACAAAATCTCTCGAATAGTTTACCATACCTAGAAACCATCGAAGAGTTGCCACACTGGTAGGCAATGGCAAGTCTTGCAATCCTTGTATCATCTTCCAGGTAGGGCTTCGACCTTGTTCAGTTATTTTTAGACCCAGAAAGAGTACTTCTTTCTGACATAGTTGTGCTTTTGCTGGATTGCATTTTTGGCCTGCTCTCTGAATGAGAGTCAGGAGTTCATCCAAGAGATCTAGGTGTTGTTCCTGTGTGGCAGTAGCCAGCAACAGGTCATCCACATACTGCAAGAGACATTGGGGAGTAGAGAAATCCTCAAGGGCATCCATCATATGCAGATGGAACAGAGACAGGCTATTATGGAATCCCTGTGGTAAGCAAGTCCACTTGTACTGTCTTCCTTCAAAGGTGAAGGCAAACTTATATTGACTTTTGAGGGCCAATGATAATGACAAAAAACCATTGGAGATGTCCAGGGCACTGAACCACTTCAGGTCAGGGGTCAAAAGTCATAGCACATCGGGTGCTGATGCCACAGTTGGGGAACAACTGGGGGCGATCTGATTCAGTTTTCTGTAGTCAATAGTAAGTCTCCAGGTGCCTGTGGTTATTTTCATGGGCCCCACTGGGGAGTTAGCAGTAGAAACACATGTTCTGATTACTCCTTGCTTGAGAAGTGACTTGATCATTTCTCTGAGAGAAGGCAAGGCCTCAGTTGTAAAAGGGTACTGCCTTTGCCTCTCATGTGCTGGGCCTGGCACTTCGATGACAATGTGCATTCTGCCACAGTCATGTTTGTTGATTGCAAACACTTCCAGATGTCACTGCAAATTGGGGAAAAGCTTTGGAAAAAGCTCATGATCTTTGTACAAATCTATGACGTCATACTATTTGTTGTTAGCAGAAATTGTTGCCACAACGTGTGAATCAGGGATCAAAATGGTGTGGCACTGACCCTGAATCTATATCAGTAGCATGTTAGCTAGATCTACCACACAGCCGTGTGGTGCAAGGAAATCAACTCCTATGATACTAGGATGATCATGCATTATCATCAGTTGAAAAGTGTGTGAGGCCTTTAAATGGCCTAACTCCACCAGCAAGGGTAGAGACCGTTATGCAGGTAACGTAGTACCATCTACTACTGACATGTTGGTCCTCCATCCGGTGGACCAAGGAGATGTGTCTGGGTGTTCATCATGTAATACAGACACAGCTGCACCTATATCTAGCAAGACTACAAGTAGGCGGCCCCCGACCTTGGCCTCAATGCAGGGCCTTCTGTTTGTATCCAAGACCAGCTTGTTTATAATTCGGACTGGGGCATGTAATTGTCAATCTGTGCTGCTGGGAGCATGGAGAGGTTGGGCCTGGCTTCTTTGAATCACTTCACCATGCTGCACCGATGCTATATAGGGAAGAGCTTCCGGGTTCAGGCCTGTATGGACCTGAAAGCCTGTACTTCCGGTGTCACCATGGCCCATTGGGGTCTGGGTCGCTGGTTGTACAGCCATAAGGGCCTGAGCAGGAACAGCATCCACCACAGAGTGCACTTGCCCCAGAAGCTCTGGGAATTTCTGATTTTCTTCTGCTATCTCCCTATATGAAGGGCCCTTTCTTTGTTGTTGTGGTTTACCCTTATTCTTGTGCTTTTTATTCTTATCCCAATTTCAGTTCCCACCCCATTGCTGCTGCTGCTGTTGTGGTTGTTGTTGTTGGTGTTGGGCCTGTTGGGGGTGTTGGTTATCAGCTGGAAGGGCCTGTTGATGTTGGGCCTGTTGGTGTTGGGCCTGCCCTTCTACAGTGTAGTGCGTCGTGGCCTCTGAAATAGGCTCCACAGCGGCTACTTTCTTGGAACTGGAGCCCAGATCTTGGATGTAAAGTTGGTAAACTCTTTCGGTCTTCCGAAGGATATCAGCAAACCTGTCCATGTTGGGGTAGGTGGTTGGCTCTACCTTTTCTCTTACTGCAGGAATCATGTTCCTAAGGAACAAGGTTTTATACTCAATAAGATCTACATCTGCAGCTTATTGTGCCAGGTGCTTTCCTGCTCGGTAGGCCATCCAAAGTCTCTGGTGGTAAGTCGCTGGACTTTCTTTTGCATTCTGTTTTAAAGGGTATACAAGCATCACTCCTACTACACCTGGGCTGTGAGCAGAAATGAGCTTAGCTGCAACCTCATCAAAGGTGGTGTTCCCATCCTGGCAGATGGCATCGGGGAGTTTGGCCCACAAACTAGGATCAATGGTTTGGCGTAGTATCTGGACCTGATATTCTGCAGTGAGGCTAAGCATCTTGCATTTAGAATGCACCTTTTCTAAGTGACAGCTGAGATTGTCGGATGTGTTCATCCGACCAATACTGTCAGTGATTTGCTGAACAGAGTAGGCCATTTGTAGGGGATTATTGGGTCGATCAGGCTGGGGTTGGTTGTCTCGGGCACCGTCTAGGGTGGCCCAAGCTGCAACCTTGGCTTCAGTACAAACAATACCATTCTGAGTGCTAGCATCTTGTAGAAGCTGCCTAATTTGGGTTTTAATGGCCTGTTTACTCCTCTCAGGAAGAGGTACATTACCTATTGCAGTTTCAATCATCGTTTCTATCTCTTGCCTGTCTTTCACATTAATAACAGCTATCAGTGGTGCCGTCGGGACCAGGCCTGGGCCTGGTCCCCCCCTATCATGGGGGCTGCCATGTTGGCATCTTCCATGATGGGCGTCACAACGTCGACGATGTATGACATGGTGTGGGTGGAGTGGGGACCCACCATGTTGTGGATGGCTGGGTGGGGTTTCTGGACCATAGTAGGGGTGTGACTGGGCATTGTACTGAGAGATGTCGTCATCTGATACCTCCCCTTCAGATGACATGTGTGAGGCAGGAGCTGCACCTCCCATCGCCTTAACATGTCCAGCCAGAACCTCCTGCTGATGGTGCAGTTTCACCATCTTACTTTTACATTCAGTGTGACTCACAGTTGCAACATCCATATCAACCTCATCCTGCATTTGCTTCTGCAACACTCTATATGTGGTGCTCAGTTCACAATTGTCCCCAGTAGCCACTTCTAAGTCATTACATACCAAGTTCATCTCGTCCTGTACCTCTCCCATCTCCTCACTCAATTGTGCATTCACTGTACTTAACAAGGTTTTCATATGCAATGCCTGCCCCTTATCCTGTCTCAAACTTTCACACTCCTACTTCAACATACAAAGTTCCTGTTCTCCATCTTGAGCTGAATGATGCAAAAGTGAATCCTTTTCATTTCGCAGAGTCTGAAGTTCAGACTCCAAATTCTGCTGCAGTCTAACACATTCCATTTCCTGCAAACCCGTCTGTTGCTTAAGAGATGAAATTTGCAGATCAAGGGTTCTAAACCTTGCTTCAGAGGCTTCCAGTGCAGCGTAGAGAGTTGTGACCATCAGCCCTTTAGCTTGACACCTATTGGTTGATTGTCTCATCTCTGTGTACTGGATTGAAATCCCCAGTATAGGGTTTTCGGATTGACTTACATCCCGTGTGAAGTCAGCCCATCCTCCATGGGAGGCAAGGAAGTTTGAGACATCGAGTCTCAGTTCTGCACAGATATTTGATATGGTGGCCATTGTGTGGGAGGGAACAAAAAATCAAACTGTGAAAAAGGCGCCATGCTATGTATCGATCGACAGCATTAGCACTTCATACACAGTTGGGCTACTGTAAGATTTGTAGGCTTACAATTCAAAGCTGTAATGGAGTGAGTCGAGTCGGCATCGACCACACCCGAAAAGAAAACAGCCAGAATTTGTAAGTGACTACAAACTGGTTTTAAAATGGGAGAGGTGATATGGGAATGTACACCTACTGTCCCCTTGGGAAAGGGAAAAGTTATAGCAACAAGTGAAAACTTACAAACACCAAATATCGCCTGCAGATGGTCGCCAACTGTCAGGAGGTCTAAACCTCACTTTCAGGCTCTTGGCAATATTGGGAATGCAAGTAATCACAGACACATTGCATAAGAGTAATAAACTTGTTTATTACTACCAAAAAGGATAAAATCACAGTTGTACTAAGCAGTTCTTACCGATACGAACCGGGAGCCAGTGCTAAGCATTCCCTATACCTCAAGGTTTCTTTGTGTCTCTTGGGATCTCCGAGGTACAAGACTTGTGTATCACATTATATTCCTATGATAATTACTATGGTTACTGTATGATAGAAACATTTCTAGTTACAGAGATGAGTCCTATTGGCTAAATTAGAGGAGGCTCCACGGTCCAAGATAACATTATACAATTTTGTAGTAGTCATTTTGTGAAACAAAAGAGTTCTTATACAGAGTCTTACATAACTCAGTGTAGTAGTACAAATCACCAAAAGGTGGCAATGCCGATTTACATATCATCATTATTTCAAGGACACAGGTGTCCTGGCATCTTACAAGTAAGAAATACACAGAAAATACATAGAAGAATATATATGTATTAGCAAGCAAAGTGTATCACAACAATATGCGTACAAATACTGACATCTACTATTATATGATAGATGCCCTTAGCCCTATATGTTAGTATAACATATAGCTAAGCATTAGCTGTCTATGGTGTGCCTCTGAGGATACCAATAAGGGTGCAGGGACCTCGTGTAACACCCTGAACTTCCAATTTGTGCTTATGGTTGCTAGGAGAACTTATTTAGTGATCACACCATTATATTTTGCTCACTTAATCTTTCTTCTCCCAATTTAACCCTAATACTATTAAGTTTCATTGTAAAAGAAATTTTTACTTGAAAGCTTTTCATCATGGTTTGATCAAGCTCAGTTGAGGGAAGCTGTTTTGTTCTCTAATATTTATATAGCATGGGAATGCTTCTTTAAACAATTTAACTTGCTTTGTGACCATCATGTCCTTTTCTAGGAAAAAGAGTTAAATCTAAACATGCCCCTTGGGATACCTTCTTTATTATTACCCAACTAAAGATATGGCACAAATTATACCAAAAGGCCAAACAATTGTATACACCTGAGTTTTGACAATTGTTTTACAAATTTTCACAATTACTGCATTTTTGTTATAAGGAAATGTAAATCCTTTTTTAAAGCAAATTTAGCTAATGCTAGAAGTAATCCCACAAAATGCTGGTGTATGATAGACTCCGTTTGGAAGATCCTTTCAGTGTCCTCCACTACAAATGTGTCTTATGGTGGTTCTACATCTTACTCTAAAGAGTGTTTCTGTGCTACTGCACATTTGACCAATGCAAGAAATAATCCTAAGGCATTTTGGCACTTGGTTGACTTTGTCTGAAAGGTATCTTCTGTATCCTCCACTGCAAACCAATCTTATGCTGGGCTCTGTGTGATAAATGCAAAACTAAACCAGTGAGTAACTTATCAGTGACACAAAAATTCCAAATCCTAATATCGTACACCATTAAGAGCGGGCATCAAAATAGTGATGCGGACGGCTTTGCCTACCGCACCCCCCATGAGAGCTGCTCTCCCCTGCACCACCCCTCACTAAATATAACTAGCTCTGAGACTGCACATTACTTCCAGCACCCCATCACACTTTGCCCCAGCAAACTTGCTAGCAACTTCACTCTTTTGGCAGTATCGCTGTTATGATACTGTCGCTCTTGTTGCAGATGCTCAGATTGAGTCACTGTTGTTGGCTCACTCAATTTGAGTCACCAATATAATGGGATACCCTTATGCTGGGGCCACAGCATATTCTAAAGAGGGCATTTCTGGTATGTTTAACACTTTCTTTTCCATTACCTTCCTGTACCTTATTAATACCTGTTAGGTATTTGAATGTTTCTATTATATCCATCTTTTCAATCCTTTCCTCCAGAGATTTCATATTCAGTTCCTTGAGTCTCTCCTCATAGCACTTCTGATGCAGACACTGTATCATTTTGGTAGCCATCTTTTGTACCATCTCCACCTTATCAATGTCCCTCCAGAGGTGAGGCCTCCATAACTGTAAACAGTACTCGAGGTGGAGTCATACCAGTGATCTGTACAGGGGTAATATTACCTCCTTCCTCCTACTAGTGATACCCTTCCCTATGCAGCCAAGCATCCTACTAGCCTTCCCCACAGCCTTATCACATTGCTTTGCTACCTTCAGGTCATCAGAAATGATTACCCCCAAGTCCCTTTCCTGTTTAGTGTTTGCCAGTATTTTCCCTCCAAATTGGTACATAGCCCTGTTTCTGTGCCCCAAGTACAACATTTTGTACTTTTTTTGCACTGAAATCCAGCTTCCAAACCCTTGACCATTCTTCCTACATTTTCAAATCATCCCTTCATTTTTTCCACTCCCACTGATGTGTCTACTCGGTTACAGATTTTAGTGTCATCTGCGAGCAGGCATAGTTTTCCTTCTAGCCCTTCCACAATTTTGCTAATAAAAACATCGATGAGGATCGGGCCTAGTACTGAACCCTGAGGCACCCCGCTGGCCACATTGCCTTCTCCTGAGTGGACTCCGTTTACCACCACCATCTGACTCCTGTAGCTTAACCAACTTCTTACCCAGTTTACAATATTTGATCCACTCCCAGACAAGCCAGCTTGTTCACCAGTCTTCTATGTGGAACAGTGTTGAAGGCCTTATTGAAATCCAGATAGGCCACAACTACCACTCCTTCCTGATCCAATACCCTGGTCACTCAGTCAAAAAACTCAATCAGGTTTGTCTGGAAAGACCTCCCCCCATGAAGCCATGTTGCCTTTGATCCTGTAATCCACTGGTTACAAGGTATTCTACTATCCTTTCCTTCAGTAATGTTTCCATTACTTTGCCCACTACTGAAGTCCAGCTGACAGGTCTATAATTTTCTTGCCTTCTCCCTGTTCCCATTTTTCTGAAGTGGGACCATATATACCCTCCTTCAGTCCCTTGGAACCTCCCCTGTTTCTAATGATATGTTGAATAGAGTTGTCAGAGGTACAGCCAGCACCTCTCTGAACTCCTTCAGTATCCTGGGGCACACCACATCAGGTCCCATTGTCTTGTATACTTTTAACTGTGCTAGTACCCTGAGGACTTTCTCCTCTGTAAAAAGACTGGTGTCCACCTCCCTACCATTTATGCCCTTGTTCCTTATCTTTAGCTTGTCACCTACCCTTTCATCCATAAATAGTGAACAAAATCATTTGTTCAATATGTCTGCCTTCTTTTGGTCCTTCTCCTTGCAAACCCCTTCTTACCCTTTAATCCTTACTATTTCCCATTTGAGCTTCCTCTTCTTGCTTATATATCTAAATAAAGTTTTATCCCCTTCTTTTACTAGTTTGGAAATATTCTCCTGTGGTTGTGCATTTGCACATCTAACTGCCTTCCCTGCCTCCCTTTGCCTATCGTGGCAGTTTTCCTTATCCTCTTCCTTCTGTGTTTTTTGTACTTTCTAAATGCTAGTTCTTTTGCTCTTATTCACAGAGAGATTTATACTTGTTCAATGCCCCCCTTTATTTTTACCTGTAGTTCCTTGATTCCCCCCAGATCCTCTATCATGCCGGGGCATCACTGAGGCATTCTGCCATTTTCCTAAAATTGGCTGTCCTGAAGTCCAGGACCCTTGTCTTAGTGCAGCTTAGTTATGACCCTGTCCTAATATTGAACCACACTGTACGGTGATTGCTAGATACCAGGTTGCCATCCACCATGATGTTAGCAACACTGTCCCTGTTTGTCAGTATCAGGTCCATGACCCTCAAAGCTAGACTGTCAGGGTGACAGTCTAACTTTCAGGGTCATGGCACACAGTTTATAATCAGGGTTGCAGCATCCAAGTTAGTAAACCTTTAACCACAAAAACAAAACAGTACTTACAATTTCTTTGGAACAGGTCAACCGTTACTGCCCAAGGTTCAGGAACAGCGAAGGCTGAGACCAGGTACAGATTGGGGTAACTCATGAGTCAGGTAGCAGGGAAGCTCAGCTATGCAATTCTTAATTGGGCAGACACCTCTCCTTCGCTATGACAAATGAACCTGTCAAGTTGTCAGCATGGGGATTCAGCTTGACCAGCTGTACTAGTTCCTGGCATGCCCACAGTGTTCTATATTGTCAACCAACTTTTGCTTATTGAAGGACAAATTTGATGTTTTGCTCTCCTCTGTCTTTCTCACTGCGTGCCAGACACATTCCTCAAGTAGACTCTTCAGTGAGTCCAGGGGTAGGCACAGCATGTCATCAGGGACCCTCAATGAGAGAAGAGTCAGGTAGGTTTCAGCGAGAGTTGTGACAAATTCAGGTTCATTCTGCAAGTACATCTTGCATTGTGCTGTAAAGTGAAGCTGCATTTTGGTATCTTCCTGCTGGAGAAAATGATGAATCTCTAATCATTTCCACCATATTACCATTGTTTGATGTGTGGAATGGTAATCAAGATATAGCCTAGCATATCCATAAACTACCTCTTCCTTGCCCCATGCTGCCTGCAAGATCTTCATTTTGGTTTGGTAGTTTAGAAATGTTATCATGGAGTTCCAAATCCTCAAGCTTTTCATACACTTCATGGTCCCATTTGAAGAGATGTTGTAGTGCTGTGTTATGATGATCAGTCTGGGCCATAGTTTCTGTGAAGCCATTCTTCAGCTTGTCAGTGCAGTCTTTGAGTTCTTTCATCATTAGCTTTGTATCCCCCACTGGGCTTTACAGGTGATTTAATGAGGACCCCAAGTTTTGCAGCTCCTGGAACAACTTTTTCAACATGATAGTAAATTGTTGCTCTTCTTCTTACCCCAGCTCAGAGAAATCCACATGGCACATTTATGAGGTACAAGACTATGAGGCTGGGTGGCCACGGCTATATTCTGATTTCTTCACTGTGGAGGGACCCACCATATGGCATCATCCTCCAGTTCTGTCCCCACCATATCAACAGCATTGGGAGACACACTTGAAGTACCGGATCATTTTAAATACCTTGGCATATGGGTTGATCAGCATATGTCCTTTACTACCCACATAGACATCATCTTTAAAAAACTTAAGATTTAGGTTAGGGTTTTGCTATAGAAATAAGAATAGCTTCCCAGTAAATGTTAGGAAGCCATTGGTGCAAGCAACTTTCCTCCCCTTACTGGACTATGCTAACGGGGTTTATAGTCGGTGCCCCCTCACACATCTAAGCAATCTAGACATACTATATCACAAGGCCCTTTGATTTATCACAAACTCTCCACCCAGAACTCACCATTGTACTCTTTATGGTTTCCAGGATGGACTTCATCTGCCACAAGGAGACTCAAAATTCTGTATATGCAGGCTTATAAAACATTAGCTAATAGGCTACCACATTATATCTCAGAGATAATTACCCACTCCAGTAGCACTGACACATTGAGAAGAAACTCCTGTATCCTACTTGAAACACCAAGATTCTGCCCCCTTTATGGAAAAACAGCTATTAGTAATAGACTCCCTTGGGCATTGAATAAATTACAAGATACACTTAAGCTCACCAATATATTAAGTACAAGTGTTTTCAAATCATTCTTGGAAAATGTTTGTAATGAATCATGCTCCTGCAGTTACCAACAAGATCGGGTCAGAGCCAATACAGCTGTGGAGAGCTTTAAGGAGTGGCAAGAATGGTGAAAAGAATATGCGGTGCTCTCACTGCACCAGAGTCAGCCATAATACTGCAGCGATTACAGTACTGTGCATGCATGGTTCTCACACATGCGCAGTTTGCCCCAGAGTCAGCCTTGCACAACATGGTGGTGCTGACATGACTACAGTACAAGTCACATTAAACTGTTCCCTCAACTCACTGGTGTAGCATTGTTCAATGTGTTTCCTAATCTGTGCAGTGCTTAATTCAATGAATTAGTAAAAAGTTAGTATTGGTTTGCAACTAGCTGTTATGCACTATAAGCTTTATTTTCAGCTGAGTGCTTATGAGTTTCATCTCAGAAGGCAGACTAAACAACTCTTAAGGAATGCTGTGATATTTATAAACAATGCCATGAAAATGCATTGCATAAACTCTGCAAAACAGCTACTGTCATTTCACTAAACAGGTACAAGTGAGCTGAATAGGCAGAGAAGGATAGTTGGAAAACAGTTAATAGCTTCAACAGTTTGAGCTGCCAATGCAGTAGCATCACAAAAAAAAATGCTACACTAGTGAGTTGATGGAACAGTTTAATGTGACTTGTACTGTACGTGTAACAACCCAGTCCCCTTGGGTTACTAGAATCACATTAGTACTAGTTTTAGGCAGGTAGGAAAAGCCAGCTGGGAGGGAGCTCATTAGGGGCTTTCTACATAATGACATCATTGTTTACTCAGCTTGCCTGAGAGAAGGATGATTATGTCATTTAGAACTCTCACAGCAGCATAACCATTTTAGAGTCAGCTGCTCTCGGGGAGCTTAACATGCTCATCAGTAAGTTCAAGTGTGGCAGTCAGAGTGGTAGGAGGTCTGCCATTGGGGCTCCATCAAAGGGAGCCCTGATATTTCTCACCCTAATTTGGTAAAATCTTTAATTTGCCTGCAGGACTCTTTAGTTTTACTCCAGGGGGAGTGAGAGGGAAGGCAATTATTGTGGATCCAAGGGGCAATCCCCTGAAGTTCCTGAAGTTCACAGCTACCTTAAGGAATAAAAATGAGTAGAATCTGACAGGTAACAGAGAAAGAAAGGTGACTTTTGTGCTTTCCATGACTGAGAGGAAGGAATAACTAATCTGTGAGTACAGAATTTGAGACTGTTCTCTGAGGGAGTTGTCTGAGGTGTGTGTGCCCTAGATAAGGCTAGATCACACCGGTCAGGACCCCTTTCACCACAACTGTGCTGTATTTAAAGTTAAAGTTGGGAGTCTTTAGCAATTCATTGGGGATTGGAGACTCATTTGATTTAATCCTGAAGGAATGGCAAAGGGTGTTTGGGGCAAAGGGTGGTAGGAATGCCATTTGGAGTTTCAGGCAGGGCTAAGTGGTTCATGGATGGGCACCATTGTTCCTTAGGCAAAGACCATGCACCAGGAGGATTTTAAAGTGTGTGGCACATCCCACAGATGCACACTTTGAAAATGGAAATGTATGGAAAATGTTTAAAGTGTGTGGCACATTCCACAGATATACACTTTGGAAGAGAGCTAGAGATGTTTTTTGTAGAAAACAGTACTGCCTAGCAAAGTGTCCTGCAAAAGTGAATGTGCCTGTATTGCAATTACAAACCTTTTGGGGGACCACCCTTGCTTTAAGTAACATCTGGAAATAAAGCCATACTGAAAAATCATTGTTATTGCTTTGGACATTCCACTTGTTGCTTTTGTGTGAATGTTATTGGGGCCCCTCAGTAGTTAGATCTATGATATGTCTAGCATCCTATCCCCTTTACCTGGTTGTAAATAAAAAGGTTCATTTTAGTATCTACCCCCCCATCCTGTAGATAATGAGCCTTGTGTACACTCTAATGCTAGGGGGTGGTACCATGAGTGTAGTTCTGCCAAAAGAAAATTGTATGCCATGTAGTTGGCAGTAGTTCTTTTAAGGGTGGGTGCCAGCTAGCCAAAGGTGGCATGCGGGTTACATATGTATGCATGATATTCGTGCATGCACACTTAAAGTTAGTGCCACCATGTTGAACATGGTGGCTGTCTCTTCCACAATTGCAGAAAGGAAAAGTAGTGCACCTGGAATGGGATATGTTTATGTAGCCCACAAAGGGGAAGGGCTGCATAAACAGAAGCACAGAACACTATGCTGGAGCACTGTGGCAGAACATCAGAAAGTGGCCCAGTTACATGTTCTACAGTGCTCTTATACAAATCTGATGATGGCATAACATCTGTGGAGCTTGACTCACACAGCTGTAAAAATCAGACTCAGGAGGAGACTATTAACAAACTAGAGATCTGGTCTGGGATCTGCTCATCATCACAGTCACTTTCTCTTTTTTTTCTAAGCAGTAATTTATGGTAAATGTGGCTTAACCATATTGATCTCAGTGCTGGTAGGCTACTTCAGGTTTTCCCCTAATTGTATAAGGTGTGGGTAGCAGCAGTCTTGAAGTGGTAGCTGCCAGTGGTGGCATGCTCTGAAAAAAAAAAGGTCCCCATGCTTGTCTGCACATTTTAAAAATGACCCCCTTTCTTGTTTTTGCTGTAAAAAAAAAAGATCCTTTAACACACAAACAAGGAGTCAGTTATGGCCTCCACTCCCACCCCTTTTAGCTTCAAGTGTGGAACGTGATTATGGGTTTGCATCAGATGTACTGTGGCAGCCATAGATGTATAATATTGTTAAACAGTAATCAACTGTATGTAAAAGTTTTTTTTTGAATATGTGCTTTTTTAATGTTGTCAATACCACACCACCCATTTTGTATGCTACCCCTGAATTTCTGTGCCCCAAGTGCATTACCTGTATTTTACAATTTTGTGTTCAGGACAAAAAGGCTTTTCAAAGGAGGGTTGTCATTAATCTAAATTCGTTATAGTTTTTTTTAATTACCATCAGAAATGTGAATTTTGAAAAAAACAAATATGGCAATACAGGTAATAAGAGGTCCATATTTTACAAAATATAAGAAATTCAAATTAGTGACTACCCTCATTTGAAGGGTCTTTTTGTCCTGAACAACTTTCAGATGGTTATCTTTGTGCACCTGGAATAGTTTTGAAGCTGTTTAGATTTGTTTGGAATGTGTGTACATTTGCTAAGAATTCTGCACAATGCCTTAGGAAGATTCTCAATGACAAGCAGTTTGGTGTTCTGTCTCCAACATTCTAAATACAAAATGGGTCTGAATTAGTTAAAGTGGACAGGAATTGATTACTTATGTGCAGATGTTTGAAATGTCTCTATTTTCATAAATTATATTCTTACCATTAAAGGATTCCTATTTAATTGTGCCTGAATAAAAGCTTAAGTTGTCAGTTGTGTTTTGTTTTGGTTTTAGATTTATAGAACTGTTATTTAATACACCAGCAAATTAGGTACATATGGACACATGCTGATACATGGACATACTAGGATAACAGTATTTTAATTACAAGGGGGTCTGTGTTAGGTTTGGGTTTTGAGTATACACATACACTAGTCACTTGTTACAGAATTGCAGATATATCATGTTTAAGACAGTATAAGTTTGACTATTCATGAGTAACATGGATTGATTGTACACAGAGTTTAAGAAAAATGCATCTGAACAATACACTCTGTAAAATTTGATTGACACCACTGTGTGAAACAGCTGGTGAATGCTTAATTTACACTAGGGCAGGTTGTCTTCTTAATGATTTTTTACTTAACACATATATATTTTCATATGTATGAGACTTTTAACAGTATTTACTATGTATTGCTGAAAGAGCATTGATGCCTACTGATGCCTGAAAGAAAACTTTGAAAAACATAATAAGTAAGTAAAATTATGCTTGTATTCCATATGTATTCTAGATTTTTCCTCCCCAATATTTATTACTGAGGAAATAGGCATGAATACATGATTTGTATCCCTTACAGTTACTTCAAAGTTAATCTGCCTCTATAGCTTACTCCCTACTTCAAGTCATAATGCTCTGTTGTGACATCACAATTTGTTGCCATAAGAGTAGCTGTGATGTTTCAAGCAGTGCATTATGAACTCAGGTAGGGAGACAGCAACAGAAATAGATGAACTCTTCAGGAGTAAAATCCTGTTTTCATGCACTTGACTTCAGCAAAAAAAAAAAATAATTGGGAGGAGGAATAAAGAACTAATGTGAAATACAAGCTGAACTTTATCTAAATATTATGTTATGTTAAAGTTCTCCTGAAGTTGTCAGCTGCTCTTTAAGCTTATTTTTGTTGTTGTTTTTAATCATTGTCATTTACTAATGCTTGCATAGACACACACAGAGGGTTTTACAATGAAGTTTCATTTGGTTTATAGCTTTTCTCAGGGAGTGAACTTTCAGGTCAATGTCATTTGATCATGGAATAGCTTTCTTTTGATGGAATGCTTGCTGTCTTTATATGGTATGGGTTTGGGTTTTTTTTGAGTGCAGTTTTAACCAATGGGGTCCTTAATAACTTTTCATCTTGTTTTGTATGATCTGGGTTTTGAGAAAGTATGTTGTTCTAAAACAACTGCCAGTGTTTTTTGATGAAGGAGACTGTATAATCCAAAAGCTAAAAGCACCTGTGTTCTTTTGTAACAACTCTGTTGGGCTAATAAAAGGTATCAGATAATGTATTTCTGTGGATCTTGTGTTACAAGGACCAATACGGAAACACGTTTTTCTGTGGCTTCACAGTTTCAGAAATCTTAGCAGGAACATATCAGTACAGTGCCCACAGTTCTGAAACCATGAAGTGACATAGTCAAAACTCCAAATTCTTGGTTCCATGAAAAGAACTGCACAGAATGTTGTCCATACAAAGAAAACAACACAAAACACAATGGACAGCTTCAGTTTTTATTCAGGCACAGTTAAATAGGAATCCTTTTGAGGTATAAATACAATTTATGAAACTAGAGACATTTCAAGTAGCTGCACATAAGCAATCAATTCCTGTCCACTTTAAATTAGGCATGACATTTCTGCCAGCCTGGTGGCACTGAGGGTTGAGGTGCTGGATGCCACTCCTCATGCCACGCTGGTGACCGGGGTTCAGGAGTAAGCGTGGGTTACTGGGGGGTCAGCAGGAAAGGGATGAGATTGAGTGTCCAATGGACTGCTCTCTCATCCCAGGGAGGGTTTTGGGGAAGAGTCCATTCACTAGCATCCTCTGATGGTAGCTGGGAGCTGTGAACACAATGACACGGCATATGCCTTGGGGGCAGAGTCATGGCACTGCATTGACTTGCCAGCCATGCTCTGCAGGGGACAGAACCACACAAGAAAAAGCAGTAAAAAACCCTGCCTCACTTGTGGAGATGAAGGGGTGCCGGGGACACACCCCACATCCCAACTACCAGCCCTGTGCCTGTAGGATTCTATGGCTGACCAACCACCCAAGGTATGACCTCCTTAATTTCAGATAGGCCGTCATTGGAGGACAGACCCAACCTGGGGGGTGAGCCAGGGAGTTAGGTCTGCCAGGGTGGTTGGGGGAGTTCCTCCACTACCTAGGGTTTAGGCAAGGGAGTAGAGGCTGGTGTCGAGTGCACACCCCAGAAGGATGCCCGGGTGAGGAAGGAACATAAATAAAGTTAAAATAAAATAAAAAATTAAGCATGACAAGAGATGAACAAGGTGGTCTGGTTTAGAATTTCACTTGAGTGGCACAGTTATTTGCAAAACTAAGGATGTTTAGAAATACAATAGGAGTTATGCTAAACAAATGTAAATATTTCTAAAAGTTTACAAGTTATAGATAAAAAATCAGTATGAAAATTGTTCAGGATAAAAAGCCCATTCAAATAACCCTATTCATTAAGCTGTACTAATTAAATATTTTAAACTATGGCCATCTGATTACCTGAATTTTCATTGTTTATAGGAGTTATGCCAAACAAATGTAAATATTTCTAAAAGTGTACGCATTACACATAAACCATCAGCATGAAAGTTGTTCAGGGCAAAAATAACTTTCCAATGAGCCTATTCATTAATCTACACTAATTACATTTTTTAAAGTATGGTCATCTGATTACCTGAATTTTCATTTTTCTTCAAAATTTGCACCTTTCGGATGGCTATATTTAAAAAAATCTAATGAATTTAGTTTAGTGACTACCCCATTTGAAAGGTCATTTTGTCCTGAACAATGTTCATGTTGGTTGTATATTGGTCACTTGTATACTTTCCAAGATATTTACATTTGTTGGCATGACTTAAATTGTGTTCACTCAGAGAGAAAAAAAATGAGGTTGTTTGGAAGATCATATTTTACAAAATGTAAAGAATTCAGATTGGTGACTACCCTCATGTGAAAGGTCTTTTTGCCCTGAACAAATTTCACACTGTTTTGTGTGCACCTTGAATAGTTTTAAAGATATTTAGATTTATTTGGAAGGTGTGCACATTTGCTATCAAAGAAAAGCAGCTTGGAGTTCTGTGTCCATCATTCTAAATAGAAATAAGGGAGTATTTTTTAACTGCCATAGGGATTTGCAGTGTTATGGAAGGATACACCGAAAACTAGTAAAAAATGTGTTCCACGGAAACCCCTTTTCAAGCTAAAGCTATATGGCTGTAGGCTCTGCCCACAACCATAAAAAGCATAAACTATAACTTATTGTAGAATGTATACAATATGATTACATAAATATTTGTATATGTGTAGTATAGCTCTGAAATATCCTACTTCTCACGACTTGTCATGTATTATATAAGAGCCTAGTACTGAATTGTCTTTTTCTTTTCATTGATTTATTAGTTATTGCTCTTCACAGAATTATTACTTTTTGTTCTTTTTTAACTATGGTACTGAAGGGTTCTTCCTATTATTATACTGCTATTGACTATAGACTAACCTAAGGGCTCTATTTATTTTCATCAATTACTGTATTGCAATTGTACCTCTATTCTTTATTATTCTATTGTATATATTTTTATCCACTTTTTTTACACCATATGCTGTCCTACCCAGAACCTCCTTGTAAATGAGCTTGCTCAATGGAGCCTCTTCCCGGTAAAATAAATTAAACTAAATTCTCTTAACTTCTGTTTTGTAGCCATGCCTATGGCTTTAATCTTCCATTTTTATGACTGTTTTCAGGTGGATGAGCTACATTTTAAAGAAGTTTATCAGCGACTGAGGGGGAACACTGAAAGACTGCATCTACATTGGTTGATGATGCAACCAGAAGTCTGTAGCTGAAAATATTTTAGATCCATGTGGTTAAGAAAATGAACCCCATGGCATTGTACAGTACTTCCTCTGGCAATCAGGATGCAGCACTATCTGATATCAGTACATCTCAAAGCTTTTTTAAAATCTTTGTGGCAGCCATATTTGCATGGTCTATAATGGATACACAACAGGGGCCTGTGGAATACAGTAAATTATTTATTTTCACAAGAGCTGTTTGACCTTGAGTAGCTCGATGAGCAGTGTAAGCCATGAGTTATGTGCCCAAGGTCAGACAGCTCAAGCTAAAATAAATAATTCATTCCAAAAGGTTCCTGTTCCATAATTGATCTATGCAATAGTCTACTTCCTTGTGAGATCATTGTTTTTTTATTATCCTTTCATATCTATATATCTGTAGATATGTATATATACAGAATATATATAAATATTCATTGCAAGAAAACTTTGTTAATGCACTAGTTAGGGTTAAACTGACAAAAGTAGGGAAATGTGGCATTAGGGTTTCCAACCCTAACACCCCACCCCTACCCTGCAGGTGGCAATAAGCGTGGGGTGTGCCTTGGGGATGTCAACCCTAACGATCACCCCACTCCATGGCTAAACAAGCTGAGATGGGTACCGTATATGAGAATAGGGTGAGTGTTATAATTGACAACCCCAAGGCACACCCAACACCTGTTGCTGCCTGCTGGGTAGGGGTGGGGTGTTACGGTTGAAAACCCTAATGCCACATTTCCTACTTATGGCACTTTAACCCTAACTAGTTCATTAATGAAGTTTCTTGCAATGAATTTCCCTTACTTTTTGAGATAGTATAATCACATCCTCATTTGTCTGTGGGCATGCAGGTCCCTGATCTCCTATCCTTCTGTAGATGTGTGTATATACACTATGCTACTGTGGAAGCCCTCTGGGCCCAGTGCTTCCAATTTTGCCAAAACCACAACCAAATTGTCACCATAGCCTTCTTATTAACCCATCTCATGAACCTCATACTGAAAATTTGAAAAACCCCAACAAAATGTGATTCAGCACCATTGCAGTGTCACTCCATGCCACATGTGTGAAAAGACAGTTTGGCAAGGATTTGAAAAATGACAGCTGTTATGTTAATGAGATGTTGTAAAAATATGGCTATGTTGAATATTTGGTTCAAAATATTGAAAATAACCAGAGTTATGAGCAAGCGAAGCAAAATTTAAATGATTTCACATAATTTTCCATTTTTTACATATTTTAGCCCCAAATTTTCATCATAGTCTTCTTATGACCCCACATCATGAACAAAGGTAGTGAAAATTTTTAAATCCAACCTGAAAGGTGATTTCGTCAAGCGATCATGAAATCACCTTGCCAACTGGATTTGCATAATTCCACTGACATTGTTCATGAGGTGGGGTCCCAAAAAGGCCATGCTGAAAATTTGGAGACAAAATATGAAAAAATGGGTAAGTTATTCATCAAGGTTGAAAACCCTTTAAAATAAACTGAACTGCATTTACCTTAGTTTCTCATATTGCAGTCAACAGTTTCAGTAGCAAGACATGTCTTCCATTGGAGGGATGCTAGGGGTGCGGGTGGTGGGTGCTTTGTGGGAGGTGAGGGGGGCCAGATAGCCAAGGAACTGTTTTCTTTTTTACAGGTTAATAACAAAACATTGAGAGACCATTTTTTTCCAGGTCAGGATAGCAATCATAGGATGAGGGGTGCCACTAGACATTAGGGAAAGAGAAAGAAATTGATGATGATGGTGGTCAGAGGGTGGGGGTTGCTGCTATACACCAGGGAAAGTAACAATTTATGGGGACAGCAAATGGAGGGTGGGTGATGCCACTAGACACCAGGGAAAATAATAATTTACATAGACAGTGATTGGAGGATGGGGCAGTGCCACTAGACACCAAGGAAAGTAACAATTTATTGGGATGGTGATTGGAGGGTGGGGGAGCCACTAGACACTAGGGAAACAGTACCATTTTTATGGGGACTGTGATTGGATGGTGGGAGGGGTGCCAATCAACACCAGAGAAACTAACAATCTACAGAGATGGTGATTGGATAGTGGGGGGGGTGCCACTAGACAGCAGAGAACATTAGCAATTTATGGGGACTGTGACATGAGGGTGGGGGATGCCACTAGGCACCAGGGAAACAGTAACAATTTATGGGACAGCAATCGGATTATGGTGGGTGCCACTAGACACCAGGGATACAGTAACAGTTTATGGAGACAGCAATCGGAGTGTGGGGGGTGCCATTAGACAACAGGGAAAACATGCCTGGAAACAGAAAAGTATTTTCCTCTCACAAAAAAGGTTCTTTTTTTGTGAGTTATGATATGAAAAAGCATGTTTTTTCTATCATGAGTCATGAAAAAGAACTGTTAATCTTGAAAAAAAAATTCCCAGGGAATTTCTCCAAAAATTAAGTGCAGAATCCAGCTAATGGGGTCATGATAAGTAAGCTGCATGTGTTGGTTGCTCTCCTGAATGTCATCTTTGTGGTTTTCAAAATGTGCATGTTGAGGGGAAAATGGAAAAGAAGATGGCAGAAAATAAAAAAGGATTTTCCCCTCACAAAAAAGGATGATGTCAAGCTCAATAAAGGAATGAGCGCACATGAAAAAGGATGATGAGACCTCAAAAGAGATTTCTTTCTTGCATGACACATCTATCCAACAGTGCTACTATGTATGCTCAGAACTGAATTTTTAAAGTTTTATATCTCTGGAATGGATTCATATTTTTCACCAAACCAGCAAAGGGCACATCTGTGAGTCAAATTCTATGTACCCTAAACATTTCAGACCACAGTTCCAAACCATTTTGGAGATACAGGTGGACAGTGAAACAGCAAAACACAGGTAAACTATGCCATTTTTCACACTTTGCAGCTCTGTAGCTGCACAACTGTTTGGAAGAAAATTTGCCACATCAGAAGATCTTAGGTCTCTGACAGCATATGCAAACTTTCATACAAACCTGTTGAATGGTTGCAAAGTTATTAAAGTGCAAAATAGAGGTTTAGCATTAAACTGCCTATTCAACCTTAACTATACTGGTGCTACTGCACCAGTATAATATATTTATATCTATAGTGTAATAAATCAACTATGTTGGACTTTTTGGTTAAGTAGTGTTGTCCATTTTTCTCCTGTGCTGTTGCTATGGGCATTGCTATAGACTCTCTGTCATAACATCAGTGCTGATATTTTGACATCTTAGTTGACAGGTAAAGGCAGTGAAAGATAAAACATTTCTGTCCAAGATGGAGGCACTGCTTGGTGAGGGTACAGTGTGGAGTAAAAAACATTCTGTGGCAAGGTCCTGTAGGGTGGTGCTTAAAGGCTGTAAGGGGATTATATTTTTTATTATTATTATTTTCCTTTGTGATACAGCAAGTAAAGTCAATGTGAGCTTGACCACTTCTTGTGTGAGGTGCAGTTTGGTTTGGAGAGTAGGAGCAGTGAGCCATGAAATGTGTTCAAAAATGAAAACCTTTTTTATTTCTCTCTCCTCTTCCCCAGTTCAGAAAGTAACAACACAGCACACTTGGGCATTTTTTATAGTAGAGTCAAGACTGGGAGTGTATCAAGGAGAAACATGCTTGAGTGTGGACTTCATTTAGCAAGTTCCAAGGAGTGGATGTCAGTGTGCATGGAAGGAGTAGCAAGTGGCGAACTTTCAGCAGTTGTGGTGGAGAAGTGGATCAAAAAAAAAAGTACTGTTTTATTTCTGTTGAAAGGTGATAGTGCAGCAGAATAAAAGACTGGATGAGAAATCAAGAGGTCCAGTGGGGGAGCTGGGTGAGGTAAGAAACAAATAGCAGTTCTGTCATTGTGCAGTTTAAGTTAAAAAAGAAAATAATGATTGTTCTTACACTCTGTGAGTTTGTGTTGGCAGCTATAATAAAAGTGAATTGGGGATTTATCTGTTGGATTGGTGATGGATAAAAAGTATTGCAGTGTTATATGGCTAAATGAAAGTTTAGGAAGAAGTGATTTGGAAAGGACTGGGTGGTGGTGAAAAGTAAAACTGTTTGAAAGTAGTGCAGCTGAGCTGATTAACAGGTTGTGTTTATCACACAAGTGTGATAAATTTGGGGTTTTAAAATGCATCACACATGTGTGTTGTTTTTATCACATGGATTTTGTGTCCACACCTATTGCATAAATATGACTACCACTACTATTTGTCAAAGTTTAAAACTAATGTTTTTAATCAGCAATCAGATAAGTGGTAGTGCTGGCATGCATGATGCCAGCTGGAGTTTGGGAATTAACTCATGTCTTCAGGGGCCACATAGGGGAAGGGGGATTTAGTGTCCCAGAGGATGCTATCCTTCTCCAGGGTGGGAAGACATCTATACTGCCAGTTGGGTGACCACAGGTGGCAGTGCAGTCATTTCCAGTAGTGAGCAGAAGAACTATGGCTGGTGGTGCATTCCCCATGCTTGCTTGCATTCTTGTTTGTGCACCAAAACTGATGATACTGTAGGGGGTACCAAGACAGAAGCTGGAAAATTCCCCTACCGGCAGGATGACACTGGACACTCACAGACCCCACACCTGGTTATCCTAAGCACCAGCTACAGACCAGACCCATTCTTTGGCAGAGGTTGGGGAGCCCCACTGCACCTGCCTAAAGGGGAAGCTCTGGGAAACATGGAGGTGAGGTAAGTCCAAGTAGTAGGGGGCCAGTTGTAGAGAAGGGGGAAAACCAGGTAAGCAAAAAATAATGTTTTTGTATCACATTATCATGAAAAATCACAGTCCTCCTATTCACCACATCTTAACTTATTGGGGAGAAAACTTTCAGATCATCACCACATGTAGTCTTTTGTTTGTTTACTTTCATTTACAGGCCCTGAATCCTGCACTCTTGATTTCACCATGAATCCCCAGCTGCACCAACCACTTTTTGTGGCACTGCACAACTGCTCCCACTGTTGCTGTGACTGTAAGCACCCCCACCAAATTGCAAACTGTATGTCACCCAGCCTCTCACAATCATGATCATATTGTGTACTCCAGTTACTAGCACCAAAAATGATACTGTTCCTGCTCCTCCAGCATCTAGCTGATATTCTTCCTGCCATGGTCCACACAGTCTGGCTGTGGTTAGTCACAAAACATGTTGTTCCCAAATGGCAGGGACTAGTGCCAAAAGCAAAAATAGTATACTCAAAATCTCTTAGGGGCTTGGCTCCATGATCTCCACTTGAACGAAGCAAGCACACAAAGTTGTGTCCAGGATAATCACTTTAGTGTTAAAACAGCAGCAACAGATGAATGGAATGCTCCCTCCATCAGCTAAACATTTTCATGCTTCATCAAGCGCTTTCTCAAAGCCAAGTGATTTCTCAAAGCTTACGTGGTACATTGGCATTGTGCATTGGGCTCAATATGATTAGGAGTTTCTTACTTAGGATGTGTGTATAATTGACTTTTATATAATGTATTATTATGTTTTGTTTAATTGTACAGCACACTGTTTGCTGGTATATATTAAAGCTTAAGTATTTTTTATTTACTATGTCATTATGTGAATTGAGCTGTGAGCAACATCCATCTTCAAACCATGTGTCCCTAGGTCCTTTGGGGGTGCCTGAAAGGGGGTAAGTGGGCAGCATGGGCAACTGGCACTCACACCAATTCCTGCATTGTCATCTGCCTCCACAACCTGAGATATGAGATACTAAGACAGTAGAGACATCCGCTCCTCCCCTCCTTCTCCAATTTGTCCTCCTTTTCTCTGTGAAGCAGCTGGAAGCAGCCCTACCAGTTAAAAGGGGCCTGGATGGAGTGAATGCAGCTGGAGAGAAGGGGAGGGAATAAGCAGCATGCAAGACCTAATCCTAGTCTGATAAAAAAAATCATATTAATTTGTTTAATTAGTTACCTATTTTATAAGTGCAATAAATTACTCCAGAGAGCAGGGTTCTTTTCCTGAACCAAACTTCCAGGTCGTTGAAGACATCATGTCTAACAGCACACTTGGGCGGAAGGAGCTGGAGGGGTGGAGGGGGCTGAAAAAATGGCTTGGCCCTCTCCTCCTTCTTCCCAGGTATACTCTTTGATGGCTCTGGCACAGCAGACAGTTCAGTGTCTGACATTACAGACTTTACTCAACACCCAACTAGCCAGAATGCTGGAGGTGAGACTTAACTTACTTCCAGTCACTGTCAATCACTGGGGCAAGTCAAAAGAAAAGCTAGGGTGGTAGCAGAGAAGTCAGACACCGAGACATGGAGAGTTTGCAAAAAACTTCAGTCAGATTTTGATATCCTGCAACACTGGTTATTAAAATCAAGATGATTCTCAGTAAAAAGAAAACCAAGATAATGTTGTTTAATCCTAAAGGCAAAAAAAGTCATAACCAAATGTAATACAAACACTAGATGGACAGATTCTGGAGCAAGTTTTGGTTTATAAGTACTTAGGGGTACACATAGATAACAGTCTCACCTTTTTTGAGCATATAACCAGTGTTGTTGGCAAGGTCAATATTAGACTGGGTGTGCTTAGAAGAAGAACCTTAATTCTTCCTAGAGAAACTAGAAACAGCATGACTTTACAGCTACTCTTACCGATTTTGGAATATGGAAGTGAAATATATAAATTTGCCGAAAGGACCTTATTAAATAAGTTAGACAAGACACATTATAGAATGGCAAGATATGTCTTGAGATGCCCCTACTTCACCCATCATTGTAGTCTTCTACAAAGGTTAAGCTGGGACTCCCTAGAAAATCATAGGAAAAAACAAGCCGGACATAAAGCATAAGTTGAATATGGTGGAAACACCAATATTGAAAATACAATTAACCACTCTTATGTCCCCTTCTCCTCTAAGTACAACTTAAGGGATCTAAAACATAGATGTCTGAAAATCCCTTCGGAGGTTAATACCTACAGTAGAATGCAAAGATGTTTCTACTTATCAAAATTATGGCATGAAATAGCTCCAGAAATTAGAAACATGGAAAACATTGGAAATTTTAAACAATGTTTAGATCTAGTCTGGAGAGATGAATGTAAATGTTATGCCTCTTCTGTGTAAATCTTGCTGTTGGATTGTGTTCTAGTGGTGGTATATTCTCCTTGGTAGGACCTATTTTATGGTTTGTGGGTAGATAAGTGTGTATTGTAAGTTCATCTTGACATGCAATGTTTCTGATTTACATTTCTGCTGTTAAATATTAGCTGGGCCCTGTTTCCTTCCTTCCCTTCATCCTTGTAAAAACATATGGGCCCAGATATTCAAACTGCGCCAGGCTGTGGCGCAAGCCTGGGTGCAGCTCAACTTTGTTGTGCAGGGGTGTGGCCTGGGCGATAGTAAACGGAGCTGCGCTATGGTGCAGCAGCTTTGAATATCACACCCTGGCCACCCCCACTGTGCATGGCGCAGTGGCACTGCGCCAGCGCAAGTGGCCAGAGTGGAGCATGGAGATGCGCTAGTGCAAGTTCCATTACGCCATGCACAGCACCTCAGCGATATTCAAAGGGACATGCAAATGGGGCCATAATTTATGCAAGGCGCACAGGGGTAATTTGCATCTCATTATGGCCCCATTTGCTCTCATGCTGTCTGGAGTGCACGGATGCCTGAACAACTTCGCCTGGTGCCCTGCCAGGCAGCAGCCGTCAGGGACCGACGCCCCCTGCAGCCCGATCATGGGCATTCATGTAAAAGAACTCCCCCTGTCCAATATCCCTGGTGGTCCAGTGGACCGCTATGTGCCTGATTGCAGGCATTTGTCTTGAAGATTAAGCCCCCATCCTATATCCCTGGTGGTCCAGTGGACCGCACTCAGCCCGATTGCGGGCATCAGTAATATACCCCCCGTCCAATATCCCTGGTGGTCCAGTGGACCGATCACTGCCCAATCACGGGCATCTGTAACTCATAAAATACCCCTACTACACTGGTGGTCTAGTGTACCCCCCCTCCCCACCTGCCCACTGAGCCCCAAACGCCCTGCTCCCCCATCAGCTGGTGGGCGGCAGCACCCCACCCACCTGCCACCCCGCCGCCCGCTGACTGACAGCTCAGTAGGGCTGCACGCCCTGATGGTTCTGGCGTGAGCCAATGGGAGTAACCCATACTACTACTCAGCCCAGATATGTGAATGAATTCATTCACATATCTGATAATAACCAATGGTATGCAGCCCTACTGAGCTGTCAGTCAGCGGCAGCGGGTGGCAGGCGGGTGGGTGCTGCCGCCGCTGGCTGATGGTGGGGGAAGCGGGCGGTGGGGCCTGGTGGGCAGTGGGGAGGGGGGTACACGAAATCACCAGGGTAGTAGGGTATTTTACGAGTTACAGATGCCCGTGATCGGGCAGCGATCAGTCCACTGGACCACCAGAGATATTGGATGTGGGGGGGGTTATATTACTGATGCCCGTGATTAGGTTG
Organism: Neoceratodus forsteri; assembly: GCA_016271365.2. Classification (NCBI taxonomy): domain Eukaryota; kingdom Metazoa; phylum Chordata; order Ceratodontiformes; family Ceratodontidae; genus Neoceratodus; species Neoceratodus forsteri. The sequence continues at coordinate 60,006,361 of CM057454.1, forward strand.
AGTGTGGTCCACTGGACCACCAGGGATATAGGACAGGGGCTTAATCTTCAAGACAAATGCCCGCTATCAGGAACATAGTGATCCACTGGACCACCAGGGATATAGGAGGGGGAATTTTGCTACATGGATGACCACAATGGGGCATGGGGGGGCGCCACCAGGTGCAGCAGAAACTCAGGTGGTCACCCACAGGTGGTAGCTGCCGTGTTGCACCCTGCAATGCGGCAGCTCACCTGTGGGTGGCCATCACTTTTTCATTTTTTTTTGGCTTAACTTTGTGCAGGTGCAGGTAGGGGTTGCGCATGCATGACTCTGCACATCCCGGGCTGAATATCGGGCTGTGCAGATTATGCATGGGCACGCCCCTCCCCACCTGTGCCTGCATACATTACTGATGGCTCTGGCGCATCAGGATTTATCTTGACGCACTTTTTCCCTTTGAATATTGTGCGGGGCACATCAATTGGGTTTTGCATGGCGCAACACTGTTGTGCCATGCGCAATCCTTTTGAATATCTGGGCCATGGTTATTAATGCGTACAATTTAAGGGTATATTCTTAGAGTGCATATCCTATTGCATATTCCCTGGGGTATATTTCATAGAGAGTTTGCTTCTCCATGTTTTAGTGTATAATATTTTTGTGTGTATTTTTCTCCTAGCCTATCTTGTGCAGTTAAAACTCATAGTTGAGTATTTTTATGTATTACCTATCGCTAATGGTCCAAATGTATCTGTAGGTACCCAATGTATTTCTTGTGTGTTATCACTTCTAAATGTTTTTGTACTATTGTATCACAAGCTATTCATATTTTGTAAAACCATAATCTTTACAGGACAACTTTGATAAACAGGGCTTTACCATCCTAAAAGTTATAGTCCTGTCAAAAAATAGAATCTTATCTATCTATCCGTCTATCTATCTATCTATCTATCTATCTATCTATCTGTCTGTCTGTCTGCATTCTATCTGTCTCTTTCACTGCAGCAGCCTTTACAGCAAGAAGCCTTCCCACATGCCAGTTCGACAATGTATTTGCTGTTGGACTTACCTTGTTGTTAAACCAAATTGGGATGGACATTGTTTACACATAGGGCTATTAAAACATGGAATTCCTATTCACAGATGGTAACTAACAGTCAGTTTTGGGTCAATTAAGAGTGGTCTTAGAGAGTATTTGAATGATTACAAAACTTACAACTGTTTTAAAAGATTACTATATTGATTATTGATAACTGTGTTTAGTCTTATTGTATAAATCTGACATGGTATTCTATACTGTAAGTGTGTTGATTATTGATAGCTGGGCTTTGTTTTATTGTTTAATTTTACAGGTGTTCTACACTGTATCAAATACTCCAATAAGATGGCTCAATACTAGCGAATGGAGCTACCGCATGTTACAAACAAAAGCACAAAAAGCAGAGCAACTGTATGTAACACATGGAAGTATACAAAACACTCTCCAACACCTTGGAGTCTTTTAAACAGTTTATTACAGGAAAAAAAGGATAACAGTAGCACTTCCTCTACCTGTGCCTGATGTTTCGCATCACTTCTTCAGTCTTTTTCAAAGACGCCCAAGTACAAAGTAGTGACATGAAACGTCAGGTGCCGGTAGAGGGAGTTCTACTTTTATCCTTTTTTCCTATAATAAACTGTTTAACAGATTCCAAGGAGTTAGAGAATGTTTTGCATACTTCTGGATGTTGATAGCTCTGCTTTTTGTGTGTTTCATTCTGTACTTTGTTTTCTGTATTGATTGTATAATGTATGACTGTGACATCTTTTTAAATAAGCACCTGTTACCTAAAAGTTATTTCCCTAATAAACTAAACTAAACATATCCTACCTTCAAGCATGGGAGGGAGGTGTCCTGTTTGGTGAGGGAGAGTGTGGGACCAGTCGGGAATAGAGGTGATCTTACAGATGACCGTGGGATAGCATTTGGGTCACAGCCCATGTAACTTTTGCTCTCAGGCTACGTTGATGCACTGAAGGACCATGGGATGACATTTAGGATGTTTCCAAGCAGCAATGGCCTCAGTTTGTGATGAGACATGGTAAAGAATGCATGGTTCACATTGCAGTCTTTGTGTTTCCTTGGATCCTGGTTCACTTCACGGCAACGGTTCTGGTTTGTGCATCTCAATGTTTCCAACTGCCAAGCCTCCACTGACATCAGAAGATAAGGAATTTAGGGGATAATATGATTAGGGGTTTATTAGCTAGGGTGTATGTGTAACTGACTTATAGAATGTGGCTTGATCATACTGTGTATGGAATTCAGCCAGTTCAAAAACCTTGTTGTGCACATTTTAAAGATGACGTTATGCACATTCCATGATTAACTCAGCTGTGTTCCCTCTCACCTCACTCCCACCTTTTCAATTTCTCCACTCAGTCGCACAACATTGTCTCCCTTTGTGTGCACTCCTGCAGCTTCCACTTTCACTTACACAGCAGCGCTCAGCTAAAGTTACACAAAGGTAATGAACTAAGAAAAAAATGCCTGAAATTACATATAATAACAATAGAATTTGGGTGATCATACAAAATTCACTCTGATATAACAGCATGGACCTCTCAAGCTTTGTTCTCAAGTTCCATGTGCTGCTATATCAACTCCTCAGTGGAAACACAGGCTCATTATGTATGGTCGCCCATACAGTATTCCTGATGTATATACTGTAAAGCATCATGTTTTGTTGAACTGTTTGCCTTTTGCTGTAGATATGGAAGCTTAAGTATTTTTTTACTACTGTATGTCACTATGTGACGAAATCTGTGGGCAACATCCATCTTCAGACCATGTGTTCCTTGTGGTCATTGGGTGATGGGTGCCTTTTAGGGGTGAGGCAGGCAGACATAGATAGTTGATGCTCACACAAAGTGCTGCTTTGACAGCAATCCCACCCCTGTGAAATGGGACACTGGGAGAGCAGAGGTATCCACTCCTCCCACCTTTTCTTCAGGTTTGTCTATGTGTCCTGTGAAGCAGCTAGCTGGGAGCAGCCCTACAAGTTAAGGAGGGCTTGGCTGGAGACAGCGAGAGGGGATGAGAAACATGCAAGGTCTCACATATCTGACAATTGGCAGCTAATATTTTTCTTACTAACATTTTTAATTTCTCCAAAATTAACAAGGTAAAAGGGGGTCGAACAACATACTGTATATGTATTCTTGACGTGTGGGTGTATGCATCAAATGCCACAGAAGGGCCATTGTTAGTAAAATAATCACTAAGCAGAATTCTGTTGAATGGTTGCAGTATGACCATGTCTTTAACCTACTTCCATTAGATGTAGCAAAAACAAAAGATTTTCAGAAATGTAAAGGATCATTGATGATTGAGATTCTTTTAGGATACTCTGTAGAGACACCTTTTCTAAACAAAAAGTATTGATTTAAGGTAATCAAGACTGTTGTTGTCATTGTTTGTTATTTTTTGCTAAACAGGTAAAGCCCACTAGGCACAAGTGCCTGGTTTCAGGGGCGAACTGAGAGCACTGGGGTGGTTAAGTGACTTGGTCAGACTCACTCAGGATGCAAGTGGATGTTGTGGGAATCAAACCCAGGTCTTCTGGATGTACTAAGCTCATTCACAGATCCTTACTCTAACCTCTAACCTCTAGGCTGTACTGCCAGTCCCATTTAGTACAAGGTGAACCACCATGCATCAGGAATTAAAGAAACCGCTGTGCTGGGTCTCATTATTCTGTGTGCACACTGCCACTCTCTGTTGGGAATATGGATAAATAGCACTCATGCCAAGCTCCACACTGTTGGCAGCCCTCACACCCAGATATGAAGAACTGGGAGAGAGGAGGTATCCACTCCTCCCTCCCTTTTCTGAAATGTTCCCTCCTCTCCTCCATGAAGAAGCAGGAAGCAGCTGTACCTGAGTATGGAGGGCCTCACTCAACTGCGTGCTTCAGAAGAGGGGTAGGGGAGAGGGCAGTTTGCTGGGCCTTCAAAAGAAAGCTATATTTTTGGTCTGGCAGGAGCTGGAATGCTAATGAGGATGACAAAGTGGCTCATTTCTCTCCTTCTCATATGCAGTCTTAAATGGCTCTAGCACAGCAAGAGGTTAAGCGTCTGAAGTCACAGGCTCTGCTCAAAATCCCAATAGCCAGAATGATAGGAGTGGGACACAATTTTCCCTCTGACACTGTCAATCAGTGAAGCCAGCCAATGGCAAAGCTTGCGGGCATAGCCTGCAGTAAAGACTGATTCCATGTTTGGGAGATGTTTTCTTCCAATATCAGCATCTGCAGCACTAAAGAACAGCTCAAGGAGGCTGCTATCGAGTACAAAGCATTGCCAGTGGCAGGTAATACTAAGACTGTACAAAACAATAAATGCAGGCTATACACTCTCCACACTAATAATTGCAAAAACTTTGCCTAGTTTATTAAATTTGACTATTGTTATAATATTAAAGTAGCAGTCACCCTACTAACTTGCTGACATTTCATGCCAGAATGAGAGCTTTCTCATGGCATGAGGGATCACTGGCTGACAATCTAACTTACGTAAACTGTCAGTACATTTTTAGTGCAACACTGCAGTGTGCTAACATACTGTATATATTTTGTGTAGAATGATAGCATTATGCAGTAATACAAAGTGGCCCAACTTCTGCATCCCCACGTACTAATTCATACTGTATAATGAATATACAAAATAGATAGAAAAAGGCCACAGAGGGAAACAGAGAAAAAAGGGAGAAATAAACCTGAGTATTGCAGAAACAACACATTACCACTGGAGGAAGCTCTTGTTCACTGCAGCAGCCTTTACAGCAAGAAGCTCCCCAATATACCCACCCTACATTGATGGATGGGAGGTGGGAGACTTGTCTAGATAGGGAGAATGTAGGACTAGTTGCGAATAGAGGCAGGCTTACAGATGACCGCAAAAATTACATTTTTGCCGTGGCCAGGGTGGCTTTTGGCTTTGGACTGCATCAAGGAATTCAATGACCACAGAATGACATTTGGGTCATTCCTAAGCTGCACTTGTCTCAGTTTGCTTCAAGGCATGGTAAAGGATTCCTGGTTTTCGCATAAGTGGTCTAGCCATTTTCTGCAGCTCTGGTTCACATCAGGGGAATGATTCTGGTTTGTGGCACCTCTGCACTACCAAATTGCACTTCTCCACTCACAGGAAGGTGGCAGTTTGGGAATTTGGTGGATAATTTGATTGGTGGTTGTATGCTACATAGGATATGTATACAGTATAATTGACTTATACAGTATATAATGTATCATTATGCATTGTTGAAGTGTATGTTATGCAAGACAGCATGCTGACCATTAAAGATTGCTTTTTATGTTTGATTGAATGTATGCACAAGAAAATCTTGGGACAGTATGACTTTTTTGGAGGTGTTTGATTGTCCTGCCAAATGCAGTTCTTGGTGTAGCAGGTGTGTCCCTTATGCACCAATGGATGGGCGAGCTGTCTATGACAGCAGTTTGGCAGCAGTGGTCTTCACTTGAAAGAAAGCCTCTGCTGCAATCAGAGATCCTAACGTGTCGCTATTTAACATATTTACATCACCCTTTTCTCTGTCCCTCCTCCATGTCTGTTGTTAACATATTAACATCCCCCTTCTCTCTGGCCATCCTCCACATCTATGATATTAAAACAAATGCTTTGCTTTGCCTCTTGTAAGCAGACAAAACATAACCTTTTTTCCACAGTCCCCATGAAGGCTGATGTCAGGGGTGCCCAATCCCCCTGTTGGCATTCCCCCTCCCCAGTTAATTTGCAGACAGGGGAGCCCAATCCCCATTGGCATAATGTGCCTCCCATTAGTAGTGTGCTGAGGGGGGTGCCCAATCCCCCTCAGCTCATGTGCCCCCCCAAAGACAGACACATTTTATATGCCAACGGGGTACCCAATCCTTGTTGGCTCCAGCCCCCCCCCAGCAAACACCCAGGTGACACACTGGGAGTCCACCCCAGTGTGCCAGTTGTCCCTGTAAAGGAAAAAAAACATCCTGTGATGTATTTTGTTTTGTTTTTTCCCTGTGAAAACAGAAAACAGTCCCTCTTCACCTCCGGTGCTCCTTACCCCAACCTGCACCCACTGTCTGCACACCCTACCTTCCAAACCCCCCCCCTTACCCCATACTTACCTAGGGAGCCCAGCACAATGATATTCGGTGGAGCGAGAACACGTCTGCACTCTTCAAAGCCAACTGCAAACTGAAGAAATGCCAGTAATCTGTATAATGGCATAAATGGGTTTTTTCCAACTTTGGTGGATATCTTGGCCATTTTGCAACTTTTGGCACCAAATTTTTAACATGGGGTTCTTGGGCCCCCACCTCATGAATTCAGTCACTGTCATGTGGTTACGGTATTTGGTCCTGAAAGGTGATTTCACGGTCACTGCATGGAATCACCTTTTGGGTGCAATTAACAAAACAACAGTGTCACTGTTCATGAGGTGGCCTCCCAAAAAGCTTATGTTGCACATTTGGTGAAAAAATTCCAAAAAATGACTGTTATGAGCGTGTGTTGTGCAGTTTCCATGCACACTCATATCTTTGAGAATTTGTAATATTTTCACTCCAGATTTTCAATATTGTCATTTTTGTACACCTCCTTATGAACAGTATAGCAGTCATTTTTCATATCCTGCCCAAAATGTGTTTTCGCACATCTGGCACACAATGGCACGGTCGCTGTGAGAAATCAACGTTCAGGACAGATTAAGAAAATTACAGTGACACTGTTCATGAACAGAGGTCACAAAATGCCTATGTTGAAAATCTGGTGAAAGAATTCCACAAAATGACTGTGTTATGAGCATGCATTGCACAGTTTCCATGTACGCTCATAAGTTCAAGAATTTTTAATATTTGCTCTCCACATTTTCAACATTGCCATCTCTTCACACCTCCCTATGAATGGTACAGCTGTCATTTTTCACATCTAGCCCAAACTGATTTTTTGAACATCTGGTGCAGAATGGCATGGTCACTGTGGGAAATCAATGTTTGGGACAGATTAATAAAATCACAGTGCCACTGTTCATGAGCAGATATCCCAAATGCTTTCATGAGATGGGGGTCACAAAAAAAACATGTTGAGAATTTGTAGTGCAAATACCAACAAACACCCAGGCTTTAGGATTTCTGACCATAATGTCCCACCCTGTACAGACTGACATGCATGTCCATCTCTGCAGGGTGGGAGTGGGGTTGGCATCACTTCAGTACTTCACTGCCATTCCTATTCTGCATCTGTCTAACTCATGCACTTCCATTGCTAATACCAGTGAGCAAACATTCGGCATTGACAAATGCTTGTTGCATTGTGTTACTATATGACTATAGATGTGGGCAACTTTCAGCTTCAATCCTTGTGTTCCTAGTGGTCATTGGAGAGTGGCTGCATTAAATGGTGGAAGTAGGCAGAAAATGTTTATGAGCACCCAGTCTACCAAATTCAATTGCTTACAATCCTTTAGAATGGCTGTCATGTCTACTCTCCTATTTAAAGAACTATTGAAAAAACAGATTTTCAGTGTAAAGGAAAAATGAAAAGGGCCGTCACAAAAAATTCTTAATTTTCTCTAGAGTAAACATGTTGAATGACTGGCTGATAATTAACAATTGTAGTGTGCAAGCTGTCTGTCTGACTTGTTTTAAAGTTGAAGTTAGAAGATAGATAGACATCTTTTTGCAACGTTGTCCCATGGGGAGCAATGCTAGAGAAATGGATGCAAACACCATTTATCCAATGACAGTTAATCACTCCTGTTAGGAAGACAGAAAATGTATGTTGCACAGAATGCTTCAGTCAGGAGATAAATCCCAAAGCATTGCTTGTCTCTAAGCCATTCCATAATGCTGCACTTATTTATGGATGTCTGTAAGTGGAAAGTTAAAAGTATTCAAATTATGAGTGTTACTCATGTCTCACAGCATGCCAGTGCCAGATTTGAATGCAAAAAAAATGAGCAATAAATGCAATTTTCTTATTGTCAGTTACTTGATTAGCGTGGATTTGTTGAGCTACTAATGCTGCTATTACAGTGATGAATAATAGAGCACATTAACATTTCTGTACTTACAACAGCATGTTTGTTTAGCTTTTTTTATTTTCATTTCATTTCATTTTTATTTTTATACTGACAAATCTGTGGGTTATTAGTCCATTTTCATAGATGTCCAGTGTTTATTCTCTTTGCAAAATGTCCCTTTCATCTTCTGGCCTGGTGATCTACCAAACACAATTATCCCTCCCTTGTCCTGTAGCCATATATAGCTTCTTATATGAAATTGTTTTGAGAAAGCATTTGTTCCTCCTGGGAAGAATCTGAAGTGGGGGCATGGCATTATCATGGAGTCTGGGAGTGCTGGTAGCCACCATTTTTTCCCCTATAGTGAACCTTGGCCCTTTCCACCCTCCCATCTCTCCTAACCTCATTTCCACACCTCTCCATAGGCTCTTGTGCATACACCTGTATAGAAGAGTAGTCCCTGCCATTGTTTTGTGATTTATAAATAAGGGTCCAGAGTTAAAAATTGTGAAAAAGTGCTGCCTTCATAAAGCCTTCCCCAAGGTGATGGCTAGTCCATATAGGAAGCATTGTTTCAGTTTCGGGACTGCTTCCTGAACAAAAAAAGCAAAACTCATACACATCTTTTCTTTATCTTTTTAACTGAGTAGCTTCTGTCCTTTCTGTCTATATGTCTTACTGCCTGTCTTGGACTTATCACCCAGGCCTTGGCTCTTCTTTCTCTGCTCCCCCCCCCCAGTTATGGTAGTGAAGCCATGTCTTTGTTCCTGTTTTGTTATTTGGGCATCTCTTCGCCACCCTGGTGTTAGAAGCAAAAACACCTATAGAAACTCATATACATATTACACTGGCTCTATTGGGGTAGCACTGGCCCAGGAACAAGAAAGCCCAGGGCTCAGGACTTGCTTCAGCTGAGGTAGATACCCCCCAAAAGAAAAATGCTAACAGCAAGTGAGAATCTATAATGTCCCTGAGAAGACTTGTGTAATAAATATAAACAGATAAAAACAATGCAGGACAGGTGCCCTGTTTTAACTGGAGAAATAATCAGTCTAAGCACAGTTATTAAGGTTGTGTATTTAACAGACAGCCGTTGAAGATAGAGCAAACACAAGTTTCATCTTGTTTGCTTCTGATTACTACCGTTTAACTATTAAACAAAAGTTGACGTAAAGGGCAGCTTTTCAGCATAACCAGTGTTTTCATTAACTTACCCCAGCAGAGACTTCCAGCAGCCAGTTAAATGTTGTTTAACTATAGGGCTGGTTGCATCTAGAATTGCTGGCTTTATAGAACATAGGATGAGAGTAGTGATAGATAAGGGGGAGGTTCCCAGGAATTATGGGAAATATATTAAAAACTCTTTTGTAAACTGAAGATGAATCATGTGTTTATTGAATATATACAGTATTGTGTTTTTCTGTTGTGGTGAGTGTTTTATTCCTGTTTCTTTTGTGATTGTGATACACTGAATGTTAGTGATGTAAAATTTGAATTTAACTGACAGATCATGTGATTCTCTAATCTATACAAAGGCTCTCACAGCAGCTTACTATTTTGCATCTGTTAGATTGTCTAAAGACTTCCAAAAGCTAATAATTATGCCACCCTGTAGGACTTTTACTTAAATTCTTACCTGCTGTATCCTTCATTATCAACCACGCTTCCACACCCCTAGAAAAGGAACAAGCTCCCTGGCACAAATCAGTGGGAGGCTGTAGCAAAGGAATGTGGTGCCCTTCCACCTCAGGCTGGGATAACCCACCAAGGGCATCACTTCCCCAGCCGCGGCTGCTCCATTTGCTAGTGACCCAGGTCCACTCCTGAACTCAGGTCACCAGATCGGTATCAAGACACACTACCATAGTGTCACCAGGTGGAAACAGCTATAGCTTTTTTTAATCAGCTTTTCCTATTGATCATTAATCAGGTCCCTGCCTGCATTCACTTTGGTATTGTAGGCTATAGGCTCCCTTACTAAATTAGGCTACAGTACACACCTTAAATAACTTTGAAGAAGCAGTTCATTTTTACCTTAGTTTTTTTATACAGTTCTGAAGGAAAAAAAATGGCCCTGGTGGTTAGTTTCATGGCATAAAGTGGCAAGAGACCACTAGGGCATGTTGACTACTGTGTTTATGTCCTGAGTAGATTTAGGCAAAGTCAGGGTATGTCACTTAGTGATGTACTGTACTTCACAAAAATTCCCCACATTGCTTTGCCTTCATCTACACTTCATAGTTTCTACCTGGGGAAGTGCCCACCTTGGACTAGTAAAGACTGTGTGGAAGTGTTGGTGAAATGTCTCTCTGCATAGTCTTCACTAGTGAAAACTATGCAAAGTGTTCCTTTTTCAGTGTTTAATACAGAAAGTTTGTAAAGCTAGCAGACACCCCCACCTACTGTGAGATACAGTATATTCCTTCTACATCAAGACCATTTGTTAATAGATACCCCACCACTCCATCCTCTAGAACACACCTCCTTCCCCTTGTCAGCAAAGTTTCTCATAATATATTTTATTATATATCTCTTCCCCCACCCACGCCACATTAGTAAAACACTACACCACCCACTTCCCCATACTCATCTTTGTCCACATAGTCCACAAATACTGTTGCAACCCCATCCTACCAAGCCACTAGCACTCATCCTCTTTCCTCCATCTCTGAGCACCCAGTAGCCAAAAGACTATATAAGTAATAATTTAAAACCTGCTAAAAATCCTAGTAACAATCATACTACTGTTTCATCTGCTTATACTGCTATGTCATGAAGTGTTTGTTAATGGTATCTGGATGTATTACATATCATCATAGTACGTCTATGTTATTGTTCATTTATGTTTGCACTGCCGATTGTATGCCTTGTGTGTTCTATTTGGAAACCTCAGTAAAAAGATTCACTGCAAGAAAAGAAAATGCAAAAAATGGCCCCACACTAGAGTGAGAGTGCACGCTCATCAGTATCCTGCAACAGAAGAATGAATGAATAATAATAATAATAAATAATAAATAAAACTATTTTTATGGTGCCTTTCCAAAACCAAGGTGCTTAACAGAGTTTAAAAGCATATCAAATATCACAGCAGCTTAGTTAAATAAGACAGAAAGCATCTAAAATTAAAATAAATACATCCAATCAGTCACCACATGCTTGGTGCCAGAGATAGGTTTTCAAAGCTCATTTAAATCCCTCCATGATCGTGCACTCATGTAACTGGCAAGGTAGAGAATTCCAAAGGGATGGGGCCACGTGCATAAATGCTCAGGCCCCAGAGGATTTTAAACACACTCTTGGAATCTCTAGCAACCCCTTGCCAGTTGAGCGGAGCGGTAAGGTACCAGAAACTTTTTCAGGTAGTCTAGGTCCTGTCTGGTAGGGCTTTATAAGTCAGAAGACCAACTTTAAAGGTAATCCACCACTGCACCGGCAGCCAGGAGAAATATGGCAGGACCGAGAGGTTCCTGTTAAAAGCCAGGCTGCTGCATTCTGCACTAGCTGCAAACATCAGATTTCCACCCCAGGTAGCCCTAGGTACAGGAAGTTGCAATAATCCAAGTGCGAGGACACAAAGGCATGAACCAACGTGGGAAGATCACCGGACAGAACAAAGTGCTTAATCCTGGAGATATTCCTCAGATGGTAAAAAGAGGTTGTGACGTCGGCTGACACCTGTGAATGCAGCGTCAGCCCTTCATCAAAAATTATCCCCAGATTTTGCACCTGTTCAGAGACTGGGAGTGATAAGTCTCCAAGAAAAAGCCCAAGGGCAAACCTACACCTGACCCCACTATCTGGTGCCCTGGGTCCACAACCAGACCTTCAGTCTTTCCCAAGTTCAACTTCAACCAGCTCGAATCCATCCACTCCTGGATTTCTGTGAAGCAGTCATTAAAGACTGAGAGAGCTTCATCCTGGTTGGGTGCAAAAGAAAGGCAGAGCTGGGTATCATCAGCATAGCAGTGAAACCTCATCCCATACCTCTTTACAATGTCTCCGAGGAGCAGCATATACACTGAAAACAACATGGGGGACAACACCAATCCCTGAGGAACCCCACATGACAGGGTGATTGGATCCGAGGAATAAATTCCAGACACCACTCTTTGAGTTCTTCCGGTGAGGAAAGATGTAAACCACATGAGGACTGTACCAGACAGGCCACAGGTGAACCTCAGATGACTGAGCAGAACCCCATGGTCCACAGTGTCAAACACTAATGAGAGAGCTAGAAGAACCAAGATGGAATGGTTCTTCTGATTTCTAGCCATCAGGAGATCATTGAGCACCCGAACCAGCGCTGTCTCAGTACTATGCCTCTTTTGGAAGCTAGACTGGAGAGGTTCATAGATGTCATGGATTGTCAAAGGGCTCTCCAGCTGTATGGCCACTACATTCTCAACCACCTTCCCTAAAAAGGGAAGGTTAGAGATTGGTCTGTAGTTTGCATGGCAGTTTGGGTCCAAAGAAGCTTTCTTCAGGGTTGTTACCACCACCTCCCTCAGGGAGCTAGTAAACTCACCTGTTTCCAAGGAGCATCAAACTATCTGTGGAAGGACTGGACTGATGGAGTTAATGCAACCCAAAATCAGGGAAGTTGGTCCTGGATCCAAACTACAGTACATAATGTGCACACCCTGGACAATCATCATGGCATCCATGAGCTCTAGGCAGTTGAAAGTACTCCAGGAAAGCTAGAGGCTAGTGGCCAAGCACTGATCAGAAGCAACACCCATACAGTGTGCTAGTTGAAGAGCTGTCCTGATGTCAGCCACCTTAGTCGCAAAGAATTGAACAAGTTCATCGCACTCTATTTGCGAAAATGCTTTCCAGACTTGTAGACAGGCTGGGTTGCAGAGTCTGTCCAGATGTCCAGAAAAGCTGAACTGGTCGATTCTGAGTGGCTGCAATCTCCTGAGACAGGAACTCTGCCTTCTTATGAGAGATTGCAGATTGATAGACTTGATAATGGTCAATAAATCTAAGGTGGTCAACATCAGGGGCAGATCTCCACCAGCAACGCTCAAACCTTCATCCTAATCGCCGCATCTCCCTCAAAGTCCCATCAAACCATGGGGACTGAAGGTGAAGGGAGAGAGGATGAACACAGACAGGAGCAATGACATCCAGGGCCACTGAAATGGCCATATTATAAGCCACCATGAGGTCCTGTGGGTCACTGTTTGCCACCGGAATAATTGATAGGTCAAGCACCATCGTTAGGCCTTCAGAGCTAACATCTCATAAAGGGCGATACTTAATCATCTCCACAGGGCTAGACCTTCGAGGGGGGGCACTAAAATTGAACCCCATGGTGTAGTGATCGAACCATCTGACTGGTTCCACCCCCAGATCTGAGGCTTCAACCCCCAGGAGGAAGACTAAGTCAAGAGAGTGACCATGTTTATGGGTAGCAGTGGTAACTATCTGTGTAAGGCCCAGAGATGTCATCAACTGGAGGAAGTGTTGTCCAAATTGTGAGAGATCATCATTGACCCAGGTGTTAAAGTTGCCCAGGGCCATCAACCTGGGAGACTCAAACGCCATGTCGATGATGAAGTTCACCACTTCCTGAAGGAACTGTTTCCCATCCCTGGTTGGACAGTAGATGAGGGCAATCCTACAACCTACACCTGCTACCACAGTACATTCAAATGACTCAGTCTCCTCAACTTGTACACTTGTGAGGCCCAATTTGGTCTTGAAACAGACCGCGACCCTCCCCATAATCTAATCTTGAGTGGCGGATGACCGAGTATCTGGTTGGAGTTGCGGCCTCTAATATAGGACCAGAGTTCTCATCCAGCCAGATCTCGGTGATGCAAGCCAGATCCACCAAATTTACAAGATCTGCAATAATTGCAGTCTTGTTTTTAATAGATCTGACATTGCAGAACACTGCTCGAATTGGATGAACTTCTGAGGCTGCCCAAACCATGTGCCCACCTAAATTGGCAGTGCCTTTGGTTATGGAGACCAGCAAATAACCACACCACATGAGCTGTTACTGAAAACACAGCCTTTATTATAATATTTATAAAAAAATAAACGCCAAACACAAGGCACCGCAGCATCAGAGAACAGTACCCCTACCGGTTTAGCATTTAATGCGTCATCAGGAGGCTGTCCAAGCAAAGTAATAGGACCCTTAAATACACAAGTATCATACCCAATTTAAAGTGACAATACATTACATTATGAAAAAAATTTCAAAAAGAATAATTTACACAATCATGGTATGAAATTATCACAACATGCTCAATAAAACTGATCCTAAAACAGTGTGTTATATATACACAGGTAATAAATTTATCAGAACTGTCAATTGACCTAATGCATATAAATATATATAAATATATATGTATCTGTCCTACTTTATGTCTGGGAATAGTCAGAACAGCTGGTACTTGTAATTCAGGTTCCCAATCGATTTAGAGACTTAATAACATCATTACATAATATTGGTATTGTCCTAAAAGAGAAAAGGAGAGAAAAAAAATATTTTAAACATACGAAGATTTCATTATGCAACTATTTAGCATAATTTTGCGCTACTATGAACAACTACCTTATCACTCACATATATATATATATATGTATTCATGTCCCAAACAGTTCTCCATAGAACACAGCTATTTTCTATGTGTACATGACATTAAATCAATGCAGTCATTAAGGCCCGGCATATGCATGGCCTCAAGTTCAAAAATCCAAAAGGATTCTCTGTTACACAATTTTTTATCCAAATTGCCCTCCCCCCAAGGGCCCAACTTCACCCGTTCTATTACAGAAAACTTGAAAGTGTGCCGTCCTGTTCCTTTACTTCTCATAATGTGAAGTGCTAACGCATTCCTCTCATCCATCTTTCTAATGGATCCCAGATGTTCCCCAATGCGAATTTTCAATGATCGTGTAGTTTTGCCTACATAAAAAGCCTCACACTCACATTTTGCCAGGTACACCACATTTTCACTATTGCAATTAAAAAATCCTGTCATTTTAAATGTTTTATCATTATTGCATGTAGCGAAACTGTCTGTTCTCATAATATTTGGACAAAACTTGCAATTTCCACAGGTAAAGTTACCCCTTGGGTGATGTGGCAACCAAGCTGCTTTGTCCCCTATTTTACATTTAGGTGCTTCCTGATAACTATGCACCAATAAATCTCTCAAATTTTGGACTCTACGATATACCATCCTTGGTTTTTCTGTTGTTATATCTACTAAATGTGGTTCATTTTCTAGTATGTGCCAATTTCTATACAAAATCTCCTGCACCTAGTGAGCCTGTCTAATATATTTAGTAACAAAATTGGCCCTAACTATGTCCTTACTTTGTTTGGTGGACTTAAATAGAGTATCCCTCAGGGTATTCAAGGCTCCCAAATATGTTTCCTCTATTATTTTGGAATTATAACCCCTATCCTTAAATCTGGCATACATTTCAGATCCATTGATCATAAAATCTACTTCATCTGAGCAATTTCTACGCACCTTCAACATTTGGGTCTTGGGAATATTGTCCACCATATGGCATGGATGGCAGGTAGATGCTAATAAAAGTGAGTTTCTGTCTGTATCTTTTTGGAACAGATTAGTTCCCAATGTTTCATCTTGTCTTTTTGTTATTTTGAGATCCAAAAAGGAAACTGATGTTAATTCACATTGTAATGAAAATTTTAAATTTGGATTACTCTGTTCCAAATATCCCACAAACTCACTTAATTCTGTTTCGGTGCCCTTCCATACCAAAAAAATGTTGTCAATAAAGCGGCACCAGATGTCAATCCTACTATAATAAGGATTGTTCTGGACGTCGCAGACAGTTTCTATCTCCCAAAGCCCCAAATAGAGGTTAGCATAATTAGGAGCAAATGTTGCTCCCATTGCCATCCCCTTGAGTTGCAAATATATGTCTTATTCAAATAGAAAACAGTTTTTCTTAAGAATATGTTCAGTGCAAGATAATAAAAAGCTTTTTTTATACTCAGCCATAGTATTCTCAGATTCTAGCCACAACTCCAAAGCCTGGATACCCCCCTGGTGCAGAATATTTGTATACAGTGAATTTATATCCATTGAAGAAAGAAACCAGTTTGGTTCTATCTGCATATCTTCTAAAATTTCCATTATTTGTGCTGTATCCCTAATGTAGGAATGTAAATTGGATACATACCTTTTTATATGGGCATCCACATAACGTGAAAGTGGCGCTGTCAAACTACCAGTCCCAGCTACAATGGGTCTCCCCAGGGGATTAAACATGTCTTTGTGTACCTTAGGCAACATATAAATACATGTTCTAATGGGTTATTCCGTTGTCAAATAACCCAATTCACAATTGGTAATAATACCCAACATCATTGCTTCATTCAAGAAAATATCTATCTCTTTTTTATACTCAGTAGTTGGATCTACCTTCAATTTAACATAGCACTGTTCATCCCTTAGTTGTCTGAGAACCTCCTCCCGCTATTTGAGAGTTGCCATGACTACTACAGAGCCACCCTTGTCCGCAGGTTTTGCTATAATTGCCTTATTATTCTGCAGGTCTCTTAACGCTACAGATTCTGCTTTGGACATATTTACAAAGGTGGCCCTGGTAGTCATGTTAAATATCTTTTTCAAATCATTTTCACAAGCACGTTCAAACACTTTAACAGTTTCATTATACTGTGGCATATAGTTTGAAGATGGATGAAAAGAGCTTACCACCCCTTGTTCAAAAAAATGGGTTTCCATATTGTCCTGACTCACAGATGTATTAATCCCATGTCCCATATTTTTCTTTTTATAATATGCCTTTAAATTCAAGTTTCTTGTGAAACGATGCAAGTCCACATAGAGTTCAAAGGGATTGAGTGATTGAGGGAAAGGGTCCTGAGCTGTAACAAAAGAGAGACCTTTCTGTAAAACCTGTTCTTCCAAAGGTAAAAGTACATGGTCCGAGATGTTTATCACTATATTTTCTGGTCCTGATGTTAGACATTCCTTCTGCCACGTACTCTGCCACCTATGTTTTCTACCCCCTCTTCTGGTGGCTTTCTTCCTCTGTCTCAGCCCATATATCTGGAATTCCTGAAATTCCTCATGCCCCTCCCCATTGGGGGCCCGCCGAAGGTACCTGGAATTGTACTGTCCTGCCATGTGTCTCCATATCCTGGCCTTCCCTTAAAGGGTCCTCGGTTTCAGAGCCACTATTATCTGTAGTATATGTTGGAGAGACAATTCTGTTCTTTAGTATTGATTTTTACTGTGTGTTTTTGGTTCCATAATTAGCCTGGTATGTTCCCCTCTTATTCCTAGATTGGGCTCCTTGGCTTTTTGTTGTTCCACTCAAAAACTCTTCCCAGCAAATAATCCTGTCGATCCCTCTCAAATTTATGGATCTTAATTTTCTTAATTTTATCATCCTCCCTTTGAACATCATCCTTCAGTTTACTTTGAAAAAACTCAAAATCAGGATGATCTTTAAACTGCAGTACCATCTTTTCTTTTTCCATGATATCAGCACTTACTTCCGGTTGTTGTCTTTCAAAATCTCTAATAATAGCCCTCATAAATTCATCAGTACCTATTTGTTGGGCTTTTTGCCAATCCAATATAAAAAGTTCTCTTTCCCAATCATATCCTGGTGATTTTAAAACACGCAGTCCCCTTGGCGAATGGCTGACCCGTAGGTAGGGCTCTAAAGTTATTTTGCCCCAATAGTGTCTTCACCCTCGGATAATTGCCCTCTCCAAAAATACAAAAGCACTTTAATGTCCACATTTTGTATATTAGGGTGTTGTATGGAATCAGTACCTGCTGTTTCTGTTTCCATTGCATTGTCAGAACATTCTGCAAATAATACTTGTTCCCCTGCCATTTGAAACACACTTGTTGCAGAAGAACCTGATGCATCCCCGAGAGTAGCATCCACAGACGTCTTCACACTCATCTTGTAAACGGGGATTTCGCACTCTATCCTTTGGGTGGTTACTCCTTTTTAGGATACACATAACATTCAAGTTATCTTCTTCTTGACATAAAATACAGAGAAAAAAATATATATAACCCAATGTATCTGAAAGTCAGAAGGTGCCTCGGTGCTTTTATAGTGTTAACAATGAAAACCAAGTGCTACACAATTCAGCTGTAGTAATCAAACTCCTGTTGAGCTGGTTTAGTATTGTACATGAAAAAAACACAGAAAAATACACTCCGGCGGATAAGTGCATGCAGGAAACAAAATAATAAATATTGTAATAAAGGCTGTATTTTTCCATAACAGCTCGTGCGGTGCTGTTATTTGTTGACCACTACATTGTATTTTGGTTTCCTGCATGCACTTATCCGCCAGAGCATTTTTTCCTGTGTTTTTTTCGTATGGAGACCAGACATGGCTGGCCACAGTCTGGGTTCCATTTCACCCCAGGGCATCTTCTGGACCCTACAACCCCAATGTGGTGCCCCACGCTCATTCTGCCTCTGCCATTTGCACCCCCCAACCCCCATCCTCTCCTGACATGCAATACCCAGAGCTCTACAGTGCTGGTAGATTGAGTAATGCAGTGGGGGGGAGATAAAGGGGCAGAGAGAGCAAAGGGCAGAGGATGAATAGCGTACGACCATTGGAGCAGGCCTCCAACACATTCTGGTG
Source organism: Neoceratodus forsteri (assembly GCA_016271365.2). NCBI lineage: Eukaryota > Metazoa > Chordata > Ceratodontiformes > Ceratodontidae > Neoceratodus > Neoceratodus forsteri. The sequence continues at coordinate 60,025,049 of CM057454.1, forward strand.
ACCAAATTAATCAAAGCTTAGAGACAAATAAACATTAAAACTAAACTTTGAAAATAAACAAAAACAAACTCCCACCCTACAACTAAAACCACAATAACTAAAATAAATAAAATACAAAGTCACAGTCTTTGAGTATGAGTCAGATGGTAGTTTAAATAACACAGAAAACCATATAGGGCAGCAAATCTTCAGAGCTACTAAAGGTCACAGTGATAGGAAGAAACCAGTCTTTCCAGTCCCCAATAGGTCTCTCACTTCCAAAGAAGACTGGTAGAGAAATCCCAGGAACTCACACTTCCAGGGCAAGACAGATGGATTCTTCATACCTCTTAGACACTCTCACTGAAGAGGAGATAAAAAATGAAAATCTGGATACTTCACAGTCCACAGACGCTCTCACTGCCCAGGCTAGAAGGAATAGCAAGGTACTCTCACTGCCTTCCTAAACAACAAATATATTAAAAAATATGGCCATAGTTGGAAAATGAGAGAAGAAAGAAAGAGTCAGGAAAATGCTCTTCAGTGGGTAACTAGCAGCTCTGAAGCTGGTGCAGGCCCCAAAAAATCCACAACCAGGAGCTGGCCATGAAGCACTCAGCCAGTACTATGGGTCTCTGTCCAGGGCTACCTGAGCAGTGGGACTAGCAGAGAATCCCTAGGGACCACCCACCCAAACCACCTGCTACCTGGAAAGATAGAGCCGAAGCCCCCACCCAGCTGCATAACCACAATCAAACCCACCAGTAGGATGAGGGCCAGACAGCTACCTGCTCAAATCAAACTGCCCTTTGCCCACCAACCTGACCACCTTGCTGTGCAAACTGTAGGAATCTGTAGAAACATCCACAGATACCACTCCAAGATCTCCTCATGTATTGTTCAGCAAATCATCTCCTCAATAGTTCCCCTCTTCCAGCACTTCTGATTCATCATCGGCTGGTAGCCAGACAAAGCCAACTGACAGAGACTTACAACTTGCAAGCATTAACAATTGCAAACCCCGAGAGTCTAAGATAATCCATGGATAAGGTCCAGTAAATCCGGATAGAGCGAAAACAGCCGGTGCGATAAATCGAATATGTGGGGCTGGGAACGGGCCGAACCTCGATAACCCCACCCCGTTATGCTCCGATATCACTCCCATTCTTGGCATGCTTGGGCTGTAATTTGCTTCAACAGGACTCAGGAGGGGGGAGAAACTCAGAAGAGATAGCGCTCTCAAATTCACGAGTAGTCCTCCAAACAATACTCTCATGCTAATACTCTAATACTCCAGTGGAACGTTCGGCAGAATTCCAAGAAAATGAAAAAAGAACAAACAAAGTAAACAGTAGAACTAACACATAAAATAAACAAATGGGTGAAAATGAACAGCTCAAAAGTTAAAAAGTAAAGAAACCAAAAAATGAAACAAACTAAAACCAAACACTAAGCTGCTGCAGCAACTAACGGCACACCCAGTGCGGCGGCTGATGGAGGTGAAAACAGTAGTGAGTTCAAGCATGAATTATGGCATTCTCACCTATAGTAACATCTGATTGGTCACTTCTCAGCCAATCAGATGTTACTATAAGTGACAATATATTATTTATTTAGTTTGTTCTTTCAAAAGTTTACCAGTTAAAGTTTATTGATCTGAGAATAGCCTATTTCTAAATGCATTGGGGGCAGTGCAAGACAATCTAGGCAATCAGTTAGCAATAAAGAATAAAAAAAGAGCAGCAATTAAGGGTGGTGCAATCACCTGCTGCATGGGATGACCTGGGAAGTCTGCATACATTGAGATTGGAGAAGTCTACTTCTGTTTTTTCTTTTCTTTTCTTTTTTGTTAAATTTTGTTTTCTTTTATTTTATTCAATTTTATTTCTACCTGGATATGCCCTGGTAGTCCTAACCCTACTGATAGCACAGACAAAAGACTGTCACATTACTTCCCTGAGAGCCATAACATTTTTCTTCTGATTTTACACACAGCTTGACAGATCATGCTATAACAATGCAACAGCCTATCACCACCAAGACAAGCTACTGTAGAATGACTCACTACAATTCATTTATTTATTAGCTTTTGGTAACTGGGTAAGTGCACTAGGCAACAATCCTGCCTATTTTCAGGCATGACCCGGGATACATCAATGTTTTGAGATACTCACATGTACCATGACTCATGAAGTGAGAAGGAAAGGAATTGAGGAGCAACTTAGGAGGGAGGACTCAGGACCAGATAACGACCTAAAGATAGACCACCTGACCCCATCCCATGGACAGACCCTCACACCAGTACTGTCCTACCGTGATAGACTGAGGGACCCGAGGGGTTTAGCAGTGACTGACTGAATGGCAGAATGTTGAGGCCATCATGCTTTTCAACTATTACTGACACATTTTAACTTCTACAGTGTCTGGTGGCCACTGGACTCCTTGTGAAGCAGTGCTGATACCTGAAGATGCATTGGTTGACTCTGACTGCTCACATGGTGTCTGAATTACTTGAATGAACCATCTTATCCCACCACGTTCTCATACCCAAACCTGACTGTGCCGGTTGCTTGCCTGCCTTATCTGAGTGAGGATTAGGAATTAACTTAGTTGTTAAGATGATACTATGTTTATATTTAAAATTATCAACTAGAACATTGGTTTCCTACATTTGAGTAGACTGATCCCATCTGATCTTTGTTCCATGCCAACTGCGAAATTTTGTGTATGGATTTGTGACATCATCTGTAAAATACTCCCATATAGCAGGGGATCACTGAGTTTTTGTAACAGTGGACTGTTGGAGCCATTAAGATACTTTATGAAGATTTGGGAGACAACTGTAAGATGATTTATTTTTCATTTGTACAATACTGTAAGACTCATGTGGTGCCAACGCCACCTTTCTCATTCATGTTAGATGACTGAGCAGCAGGGCTGGGCTGGTGCTGCAGCTGAGGCATTGTTTGGGGGCCAGGGGTTTATATAGTGGGTCTAGGCTGACTGCCAATTGTGGACACCCACATAAATGTGGCTACAGCAGCTGTTGCTCTGTTGTCATTATGAGACACAAACAGGAGGGCTTGCCTTCGTGTTTATGGATAGATCATCATTTCTGTATGTGTTAAGAGAACTGGAACTAATAGTAGCAATACTTGAAAGCAGAAGAGAAGGAAGGTGGTATGCTTCTAGATTGCTAGGGGTGATTGCCTCACCAGATGCACTGAAAGACCATCAGGGAATGCTGCTCAGAGTGAGACTGTAACAAGTCTACTTCTAGAGAGTAACAAACCATGGTTTCTTCTCAATACTATCATAGCAGGCCTGATTTTCAAAGGTTGATGCAGGGCATGCACCAAGTCCTGCATCAACCCTAGTGGTTGAAGCTACTGAATCAAGCATATTGCCACAACCTAGGCCCAGTTTTAGTATGTTTGGCACAATTGTGAAATTTTCCATGATTTACGACAGCTTGCACCAAATGCTTGGTGCAAGCTCCATAAAAGGGTCCCCAAGTGGCATAACGTTAGACCTGGGGAGCTAGTCTAACTTGTGGCATTTGGTGCACCTGATAGAAAATTGTGATCTGTTTCAAAGACAGGCTGCAAGTCCCCTGTGCCATATGTTCAGCGCACAACAGACTTGCAGCATCTGCATCTCATTTGAAAATTGGGCCCCACATGTCCAGTCCTTGTCCTCACAACCCAATGACTCCAACTCCTTGTCCCAACATGGCCATTTCTTTCCCAACAACCCCCAGTTGCAGAACTTGTACTTGGTAGAACTGGCCTTGAGGAACCTTTGCACCTTTGCTCCCCTTGCTCTCATATCCCTTTCTACTCCTGTTCTTTTCCACATGACACTAAAATGATGCTGCCACATCTAGATGTTAAGTATGATGACTCACAATAGTTGTATATGATTCTTAGATTCCCATGTCATATGCATAAGCTATAACATAGCCTGGGAGGTGAGAGTGAATGAGGGAGACTAGTGAAAGCAACACTACCTGGCCACACCCCACTGACACACTGCCACAACACCCCACTAAGAACCACTGAGAGACCTGGTGTGTCACACAACAGCCTACAGTGCTTTTTAACTCAGTGGCTGGTTGACTAGCTCCCACACAGGCAACAAAATAGACAGATATATAACAATGGATTTCTGTGCCTTGTACCACCAGCAGTGGGCAAAACAAAGAAATATTTGCCAAATAAAACCTTCAAAAATCCCCCCGCCCCATTCTCTGTCCATTAATGTCATTGCCCTGCTACAGGGCTGCAGCAAGCCCCAACCAATTTCTCCTCTCCATATAGCAGCACGTGATTTTACTTTCCTCCTGCCTGCCTGAATCTACAGTTAAATGCTGTTCAAGCATTTTTCCAGTATCCAGTAAAATTTTATAAAATATAAATATTCAGACACGATACATGTTATATTTCAATAAATTTCTGTCTTTATGTCACCTCATTCTGTATTACTAAAGACAATTGCATGAAAACAAATTATCTTTTTCCTGCAGACCTCATCTCATCCTCCTGTTGCCCACCATTAAACCAATAATCCTGTCTGTGACATCACACTCTGTTGTTGGGAAAACAATTCTGATCTCACAAACAGGGCATTCTGACTTCCATGGGGGAAACAGAAGGAGGATGAGATGAAGTCTGAGGCACAAAGAGTCTCTTTTCATGTAACAGATCTCAGTAATAAAGAATGAGGGGAGATAAATACAGAAAATTAATGATATTTAGGCAGAATTGTGTGTAGATAATACAGTTAAAAAGCTTATGTGAAAAAGTGGAAAATATTTTAACTTGCTAACTAGAATGAATGCACAGTTCTCTGAATATGTATAACTATCTGATTACAAAGTGTTATTTTGGTAAAAAAATGAAGAGCTTCTAAGGCCTATGTCCTTCTCCACTGAGATAGAGCTTGAAATGGCACCAAGGCATGCACAGTATGAGTTCTTGGTCTCCAGTATCATTGATTGGCTGCTACAGGTCATGTGGCTTGTACAAGTTTAGTGAGTGATACCTGAAAAAATTTTGCATCATGATGTCAAAGAGATGAATTGCCCAAGTGAAGGCAAATCCATTCAGACTTGCCTTGCTGGAGTCAAGATAGTCCATTTTTGGCCCTTCACCCATATTTCCTATTTGGAATCAGCTGACCCTTAGTGTGGTGTCATAATGTGCTATACAAAAATCTATTGCTCTTTTGTACCTTTGCTGATTCTAGGCCAATAGCAGCAGCTGTCCCATTAAGACATCTATTGTTATTGGTCTACAATTAGTGGGGTGGTACAGAACCTTTTTAAGTTGGCTTGCACAAGCACAAGCAACATATTGTAGTAGCTTGGAATAGCAGGTTTTGGAAGTGTGGTTGTGTTGCGGCCAGTGGCACCACTGCTTTTTTGGGCTGGGATCTGTGGCATGAATTAAATCTCACGCTGTCTATGACAGCAATTGAAAAGCATGCCACCAACTTGAAACAATTTCACTGCTGCAATGAGGGACAGACCGGTCATTGCAGGGTGTGCCTTGCCTGGTGTAACATTTCAATAAACATGGCAGCAGCTGTCACCATCCACCTCTCACAGTGCCACCTGTAAGCTGATGTCGGTGGTGCCCAATCCTCCTGTTGGCATGCCCCTTCCCCAGTTCATTTGCCAGCAAAGGAACCCAATCCCCATTGGCATAATGTTCCCCTCTTTTAATTTGACTGCCGAGGCATCATGCACCCCCCAAACACAGACATAATTTTGTGCCGATGGGGGGCCCCAATCCCCATTGTCTTCAATTCCCCCTCCCAAAAAACATAGGTGGCACACTGGGAGCCCACCCAAGTGTACAAAGACAAACCTGTGAAAAAAAACCTTCCTGCAAAGTCATTTTCTTTGTTTTAAGCTGTAAAAGAAAAAAAGTTCCCTCGTTGTTTTCAGTTCCCCCTCTCACAACCCGCACCCACCCTTAGCACATACTACATTCCAGAACCCCACCCCACCCTATACTTACCTCTGGAGCCCAGCTTGATGATCTTCGGTGGAGCAGGAATACATCTGCCCTCTTCAAAGCCGACGGTGAACTGAAGAAATGCTGCTAAACTGTATAATAGAATCAATTGTGGGGGGTTCAACTTAGGTGGATATCTCAGCCATTTTTGTGACTTTTGGCTCCAAATTTTTAATATGGGGTTCTTGGGACCCCACCTCATGAAATAAGTCACTGTCATTTTGTTATTCGATCCCAAAAGGTGATTTTGCGGTCACTGCATGGAATCACCTTCCGGGACCAAGTAATGAAATGACAGTGTCACTGTTTATGAGATGGGCTCCCAAAAATCCTATGTTGCAAATTTGGTGGAAAAATTCAAAAAAATGACTGTGTTATGAGCGTGCATTGCACAGTTTCCATGCACACTTGTAAGTTCAAGAATTTTTTATATTTTTACTCCAGATTTTCAACATTGCCATTTTTTTATACCTCCTTATGAACAGTACAGCTGTCATTTTTCACATCCTGACCAAAATGTGTTTTCGCACATCTGGCACACAATGGCATGGTCACTGTGGGAAATCAATGTTCAGGACAGATTAAGAAAATCACAGTGACACTGTTCATGAGCACAGGTCCCAAAATGCCTATGCTGAAAATCTGGTGAAAGAATTCCACAAAATGGCTAGGTTACAAGCGTGCATTGCACAGTTTCCACGCACGGTCATAACCTCGAGAATTTTTAATATGTTCACTCCAGATTTTCAACATTGCCATCTCTTCACACCTCCTTATGAATGGTACAGCTGTAATTTTTCACATCCTGTCCAAACTGTGTTTTGCACATCTGGCACAGAATGGTGTAGTCACTGTGGGAAATTAACATTCGGAAGAGATTAACAAAATCACAGTGCAACTGTTCATGAGCAGAGGTCCCAAATGCTTTCATGAGGTGGGGGTCACAAAAAGTCCACGTTGAAAATTTGGAGTGCTAATACCAACAAAAGCCTAGGGCATTAGGGTTTCTAACCATAACGTCCCACCCTTTACAGACTGACAGGCATCAGGGATGTGCCTTTGGATTTTCGACTGTAATGCTCATGCCATTTCACCCCACCCCCATCCTGCAGCCACTGACAGGCATCAAAGTGCACCTTGGACTCTTCGGCCCCAAAGTTCACCCCATTCTCCTATACTGCACCCATCTCAATGTACTTCCTTATGGAATGGGGTGAGCTTAAGGCCTGATGACCCCAAGGCACAATGTGACACTTGTCAGAGTCTGCAAGATAGGGTGAGGTGAAATGACATGAGCATTATGGCTGAAGACCTAAAGACACACTTCAATGCCTGTCAGTCTCTTCAGGATGGGGTGGGGTTGATGTTGGTTCCATACTTCACTGCCATTCCTATTATGCATCTCTCTAACTCCTGTATTACCAATGCCAATGCCAGCAATACAACATTCGGCATTGACAAATACTTGTTTCTTTAGATCTGATAATAGAACTAAATGTGATAAATACAAAAGTGCTACAAATTTTGAAAAGTTATCAGTTGTAACTTTATTTTTTTAAGTATTTTCCTTTTTCCTTTTGCTCATTAGAGAGCTTTCTATATGATAGTGTTATGCTGGATGTGTGGAACAGCATTCTGACTGGCAGACAGCATATCTAGTTCTGTTCCTCCCATTACATCATTAGCACTGTGACTTGATAGTGAAATCACAGGTGACTGACCTGTTAGCTGCTGAGTGGCTCTTCCTGAACAGCTGTGATGTCACAGTCAGTGAGATCACAATGCTGGTGTAATGGGAGGAAGATAGCTAGATATGTCAGCTATCAGGCAGAGTACTCTTCACATATCACACCTACTAACGGCTGGAAACCAATCTTCTAATTTACCAAAGAGAAAATAAGAAGTATCTCATATAAAAGTAATGGTTGACTGCTTTTAAAAACTAATGCTAGTTTTAAGCAGTACACTACCACTTTAAGAGACATTACAGATATAGAAAACGTAGCCAAAAGTATAACTGATTGGTCACTATCTCAAAGAGATGAAAGAGTGTCACAAGTCCTGAAGAAAAACTGCTATGGTCATAAACTCACGGGTATCTGAAATGTTTCTCAAAGACATAAGTCCAAAATGGGAGTGATATGCAGCAAGAAGGGTATACTACAGGGAAGATGAGGCCAGAAGCCAAAATAGATTTCTTTGATAATTCTAAAGGCTCCCTGAAAGCTACTGAATGTCTAGCTATTGTAATCTGCAGTATATATGTCCTTTGAAGGCTACATTCCAGATTAAACATTTACCTCTAACAAAGGAAAAGACTATGCTGCAGTTTCAGTAAGAAAAAAAGTAAAGCTGCATAGTAGAAAAGAGTTGTAGCCATTGGACAATGTCTTAGCTGTGTTTTGGGAATTTAAGACCTATTATTGGTATGTATCAAAGAAGACCAGAGGTATGTGTTCTGATGTTGTGGAAAGGTCACGTAATGGTTATCTTTATCAGCAAAAGAAAAAAAAATCACTAATATTGAAAAAGGCAGCAACAGCTCAAATGAACTATCATCCTAATAGCTATCAGATTTATTGCATTAACTGCACAGTGTAAATATCTGTAAAATATATCATAATATGACAGTTTCATCTAGTAAAATACAATAATATGGTAAAATATATTCTGACAAAAAAGTGCTGTAACAAATAAAACTAAATGCAACCTAGTGGTTTAGTGTGTCTTGAAATTGTACTGATCAGTTACAATAAAAAAATTGCAATATTTAGATTTCATTTTAGTTGCAAATCTGTCTACAGTAGTTATCAGATACAGTAGCTCATCATTTCCTCTGGATATCTTCTTATCCAGAATTACTCATGGTGTTAAATGGTTGAGATTCATCCCAGTATGGTGGCACATAACAGCTAATGGAAACTAGGACTTTGGGACTGCACACTACAGATGCATGACAAGATAACAGGTGATACATGGGATGTCAAAAGCATAATAACATGATCAGGTGTTAATCTTGATTTCATTATCTGGAAAAGGATCTTTGATCATGTTGAGGCAGGTAAGTGTCTAATGGAAAACTGAGAGATGCTTTTTCTAAGATCGGAACAATATTTTTCCTCAGAAAGCATGTATTGTATGAATGCAAAAAGATTGAATTTTGGAATGATCATTGATCTGCATTGGTGAAGTTACTATATAGTATGAATATTACAGAGGTTGTCTAGTGGCTATTATTGTGACTTATTACACTCTAAATAAAAATTTAAAAACATAATTCTATTAGCCTACAGTATACAGCTGTGCCAGCCAGGATGCAACATGTGTGAGAGCAAAAAATGCAGTGATCAAACTCGAGTCAAGGTGCATAAAACATTTATTTGGACTTCCAGTGACGTAGTAGGTGGGAATGGTTGCTTAACTCTTTGCTCCGGTTCTCCAACAAAAATAAAGAAGAGAATCCAGTACTTTGTGGAGGCATCATGTGTTTTTACACTGTGTCACAGTCGCAAAAAGTGACCCGCAATGGTCCACACAAATAAAAGAGGCTTTTGCTCACCAAAATTGCTTCAGAAAACTCGCAAGGCAGATAGATGGCAGGCCTCAGTCCAGCTCCCTCGCACTCATCAGTGCTTTCAGTGTCAGGGGCCGAGGATTCATGCTCTGACTCTGGTTCAACCAGCACCAGGGCAGAATCGAGGAAAATTATCAAGCTTCTACACAAGATAGACGTAAAGGTATCAGATATTCAGAGAGATTTTAAGAAATTGGAGTCCAGGACTACCACAGTGGAACAACATCTAGAGGGGTTGCAGGCCGAGCATATGGCCTATGGAAGATCGCTGGCATTCCTATATGGTAGGGAGAAGGCTTTGACAGCAAAGGCCGAAGATGCGGAGGCGCACTCAAGGCGCAAAAATATAAGTGTGGTCGGAATACCAGAGGGGGCTGAGTAGGCCGATATGGTGGCCTTTATGGACTGTTGGTTAAAAACTGAGCTGCAGATAGAGGAAGACACCCTACTTGAGATTGAAAGGGCACATAGGGCCCTTGCCCCAAAGCCTAAGCAGGGTGGCCCTCCCAGAGCCATTATAATTAAATTTCTGAGATATCCGACTAAGGACAGGGTCCTGCATTTGGCATGGGCCAAGAAGGATCTGAATTTCAACAGATCAAAGGTGTTTGTGGATCAAGATTTCCGCCCCGCCCTGGCCCAGCATTGGAGAAAGGTGCTCGGTGTGGTGAAACAGCTAAGAGAGAAGGGCTTGAGGGCCCAGCTGCGTTACCCTACTAGACTGTGGATAGGTTTACCTGAGGGTCCTAAAATCTATGATTCTTTATTAATGGCTCATAATTTTCTGGTTTCAAAGGACATTCAGGTTCCTGATATAAAAGAAGAGATCACAGAGAAGGAGATTGAGCAGCTTCTCTGGGCAGTGGCTCCAGGCTCGAAGAATCTTAATCGGCCCCATTTCAGAGCGGACTCAGTTCTGCCCCTACATGCTGACTTATCTAAATGGATTGCTGAGGGGAAACCTTCTGAGAAGATTGGTTGAACTGCAGTAACTGTTCACTTATTGCTTTCCTCTGTTTTACCAGGGGATCGATCGTTATACCTGCACCTCTTTTGACCCTGTAGTGTTTTAATTGTCACTTAATCATAGCACCGTTAAAGTATAGAAAAAGGGTGGTTTAGGGATTTACCTGGTTGCCTTTTTTTGTTTTGTTTCTCCAGTGGTTGCCCTGGTCCTGGGCTGGGTGGAGATGGGGGGGTCCCTCTTCTCCTTCAGATGGAGGCCAGTTTATGCCTATGCTACAGTGGAGTTGGAGGGCGGTCCCTTTGTTTTGGATTCCATGGTGGGTGGGACCTTTATTCAGGGTGGCGCCTTCCTGGAGTCTGTAGCGGGTTTCGTTCCCCCTGACCCCAGGGGCCTTTTTCTGTTCCTTCTCCCTTCCCCTCTTCACGAGGGATGCTGTTCATAAGGGGAGCTATTGTAGTGGAATGGGATATGTCAATGGCCATAATATGGATATTCTTAAGAAGGGCAGCTCATCTAACCTAAAGCAAGACAAAGATACCATTTCTAGTGGATTATGGGCTCTTTGATTACCCATCCCCCTGAAATGAATATGAATAGTTACAGTCGGTCCCATTCACTACTGGCTTGGGGGGGCAGGGGCAAGAGGGGGGGAAGGGGGGGTGGATCATGCCTTGTGATTTTTCATTACTGTTCTCCCTCCATGGAAAGAGGTGAGAGAGGGTCACTCCTCTGCGACTTAGATAATCGCTGTAGACTATTAGTAGGTGTGGAGTTTAACAGGCTTACCCAATTGCAGGCCTCACTAGGCCCCCGCCAGATGGTTAGTGTCATTAAGGGGGAATGAGTACATAACTTTCCATTCTCATTAGGATTTCTTGAGGGTGAGGCCTCACGGGGGTTTTCTTTTTTTATTCTGACCAGTGATGATATAATTCACTTAAGAACCCGTTCTTTTTAGCTGAGTTGGATCCCTGATTGGAGTGCCCCCCCTCCCATCCATGTGAAGGCTGGCCTGTTTCCTCTTTGCACTGCTTCCTTTTTGCGCCATCTCAGAATGAAGACTAGTCAATTATTAATCCCGTTGGGGGTGTTTGTTTTTTGGGAGGGGTTTTGTTTGTTTGTTTTTTGCAGTCTGAGTCGCACTGGATTCTCTATCAAGGAAGTGTGTCTGTTATTGGGTCAACGTTGGAGACCCGAAGGGTTTTTTTTCCCAGCCTTTCCCAGAAGCATTTCCTTTAGGAAACCAATAGAGGGCACAGGCTGGTGACTCCCCAGGTTTTGGGGGGTGCCCTCCAACCTTTTTACTCCTAGTGGAGTGTTGTTCCCTCAAGAGGGTACAAGTCTTTTTTCTCCCTATCGCACACCGAAGTGCCTGCTGAGCTGAGCATCATCAGCATGGATGGACGCTTTGGCTGTTAAGTTACATATGATCGACGACCCCTTGTTGTTGCGCTTCCTCAAGGGAGGCAGGTCCGGCGCTCTTAGCGCAGGGCTTTCAACTTCTTTAGACTTACTGTGTGTTATGGTGTTTGTATTACTTGTTGCTTTGTTTTTTCTCTATTCCTTCTCTCTTTCTTCTCTTTTCTTGTCTTGGGGAGAGTGCCTTTTTGCACGATTAGGTGTTATGTTTGTGCAATTGGATACAGGATGTATAATTATGCTCGGAGTTCTCTTGGATATAAAACATGGCTGATTTGACAATCAGTTCACTTAATGTTGAAGGAATTAACAATGTTGTTAAATGTGCTAAGATATTAGCTGAATTTAAAAGGGTAAGGTGTGACAATGCCTGTTTGCAGGAGACTAGGTTGACCCTGGGAGAGCATATGAAATTGCGCAGGGATTGGGTGAATACGGTATGCTCTGACGAGCACTCACAATCTAAAAAGGGGGGAGTAGCTATCCTATTTCGTAGGGGCCTTCCGTTTCAAATTCAATCTGTAATTAAATCAGGTTTGGGACACTGACAGTTTCTGGCATTTACAAGGGTTGGACAATTCATTTGCTAGGAATGTATGCCCCCACCCCACCCTCTGGAGAGTTTTTTCGCTCCCTTTTTAATTCAGTAGCCAGTTTACCTTCTGGACAACTTGTTTTAATGGAGGACTGGAACTGTGTCGAGGATGCCAGTTTGGATAGAAGCTCTACCAAAATCCCAGGTTCAAGGTCCTGCTCCCGGTTACTTCGTAACTTGGTTTTAGAAGCCGGACTAATTGACCCATGGAGGCAGTTTAATCCCTCGGTGAAAAATTTCACCTTTTTTTCCCCGGCTTCTAATATGTATTCAAGATTGGACAGATTTTACACTCAGAGAAATGCTTTGCATTCATTCAGGGACATTTCTATCCTCCCAATTATAATCTCTGACCATGCCAAGGTCAATGCACAACTTCATTGGGACTCAGTGGTGGGGGATGGTCTTTGGAGATTTGATCCGGGGCTACTCAATGATAAACAGTACATAGAATCTACTAAAAAGGTTATTCAGTATTATCTAAAAGAAAACACAGAGGCACTTTCCAGGCCCAAGTATTTGTGGGATGCCTTAAAGGCGGTGGTGAGAAGGCACACGATAGCTTTTTCCTCCCATAAGCATAAGCAGCATCAGGCTCGTATGCAGGAAGCTCTTGCATCTATTGCGGACCTGGAAGCATCACACAAACATACAGGTCTAAGCATGCACTCAAAAAGTTAGGGGAGGCTAGGGATTCCTATAATTCATTATTACACAGACGGGTAGAGAATTCTCTTAGATACACTGGGCAACTTTACTATGAGAGGGGAGAGAGGGCAGGCAAATTGATTGCCCTAAGGCTCCGTAGGCAGGCAGCTGACATGTATGTGGTTAAGGTCAGTTCAGACCTGCCTAATCTCCCTTATAAGACTCTTCCTGGTGAAATTGCACAAGAGTTTGCGGAATTCTATAGACAACTACATGCGAAGGAAGAAACACAAGAGCATGGCAAAAAAATTTCAAATTTTTTACAAGGTCTAGAGCTCCCTGCCTCGTCAGGTACTCAGAGGGACTCCTTGGAGGCTCCCTTCACTGAGGGAGAGGTGGGGGCAGCTATCAAGACTCTCCACTCTGGCAAGGCTCCTGGCCCTGATGGGTTCACTTCGGAATTTTATAAAGGTTTCCAGGATGTGCTAACCCCACTGCTCACCAGAGTTTGCAATGTGGCACAGGAGCCGGGGGCCTTGCCGGATACATGGGAGGAGGTCCTTATCTCAGTATTGCCCAAACCGGGGAAAGATCACACTTCATGTGCTGGGTACCATCCTATTTCACTGCTCAACCAGGATGCAAAAATCTTCACCAAGATCATTAATGAACGTTTACAGAAAGTGGTCCCTGTCTTAGTTCACCCGGACCAAACTGGGGTTATATCTGAGAGGCACATCCAGGACAACATCAGAATGCTGTTAAATGTTATTTCCATAGCCCAGCTCCCTATGGATTCCCCACTTTCAGCAAAACTATCTTTAGATGCTGAGAAAGCCTTTGATCATCTAAATTGGCAATATTTGGATTTGGTCTTGGGGGGCTTTGGGTTCGTATAGAAATTTTGGGCTTGGATATCCAATTTATACTCTAAGCCTAGAGCAAAGGTCCAGGTGAACGGGACGATTTCCACTCAATTTGGGATCGAGCGAGATACCAGGCAGGGCTGCCCTCTCTCCCCTTTCTTGTTTGCCCTCAGTTTGGAACCCCTGGCAGCATATATTCAGCAAGCGGATTTTTTCCAGGGTCTTCAGATTAGGGGGGTGGAGGTCAAGATCTCATTATACGCGGATGACACCCTGTTATATATTTCAGATCCAGTAAAGGCAGTTCCCAGGATTTTCAGCTTTCTCTCTGAATTCGGAGCTCTTTCTGGCTATAAGGTTAATCTGGACAAATCTGAGCTATTCCCTCTGGGGGGTCTCCAGGATCAGCCCTTACCAAAGGTGCAGCAAATTAGATGGTGTAAGTCAGGGTTCAGATATTTAGGGGTATGGATCCCAAGGTATTTCAAGGCCCTATACTCTATGAACCATTTAAGGGTACTTCAGGATATTAGGGAGGACTGCAACAGATGGAGAGAGCTCCCCCTTTCCATCTCAGGTAGGGGTGAATCCATTTGCATGAATATTCTCCCTCTCTTGTTGTTCATATTGGGTGCCATCCCTCTCAGACCCTCGAGGAATTTTTGGCGAGATCTGAACTCTACCCTCTCTAAATTTCTATGGTCTGGGAGGAGGCCCCATGTGAGATGGAAGACTATGGTGGCCCCTAAAGATGGGGGGGCTTTGGGGTGCCTGATGTCCAGAAGTATTTCTGGGCATCTCAGCTGCAACCTTTGGTGACTATGGCCCAGGAGTCCCCACCGAAATGGCTTCAGGTTGAGGGGGCTGACTCTCCTCTGGGAAATATTTCAGACCTTATTTTCTTGGACACTCCCAGGCTGCATCAGCTTGACTTTAGGAATCCTCTCACTAGGGTGATTTCCCAGGTTTGGAGGGACATGAACTCAAAATTAGGCATTACCTTAAAGCTTAACCAACACACGACTATATTGAGCTGCTTAGATTTTAGCCCACTCAGGTGGGATATGGGTTTTCAGCGGTGGGCAAGAGCTGGGTTGGTTAATCTGTGCCAGCTTTTCGATCAGAATCTAGTAAAACCATTCCAGCAGTTAAAGGCCAAATTCAATCTCCAACGTATGGATTTTTTTCGTTACCTCCAGTTAAGACAGTATGTCCACCTAAATGAAAAGGAGCTTGAGTTGGGTATAGAACCTTTAAATAACCCAGTACAATCTATCCTTTCCTCCCTGATTAGGTCTCTGAAACAAAAAAAAACTGATCTCTAGATTAGAACAGGGGATGAACTGTGCTGAGGGCGACTCCTTAATGCTTGTTAAGGACAAGTGGCATGGAGACCTAGGTATGGCCCTGTCAGAATCTGACTGGACTTCCATTTGGAAGGCTATTCAAAACACTACTTCATCCCTCTTTTGGCAAAAATTTCATTGGAAGTTAGCTGTTATATTTTTTAGAGTCCCTGTGGTGACAAAACATTACGGGTTACATCACTCCAACCTCTGTTGGAGAAATTGTCAGTTGGTCGGTACATATTTCCATATATTCTGGGAATGCAAAGTTATACAGGAGTACTGGAGGGAAGTAAAAGATATTTTCAAAAGTATTTTTGAGCTAGTACTGCCAGAGTCCCCTCAGTACTAGTTATTGGGATTGCCTCCTCCTCTCCTGGCCTCCAGGTCCTCCCATCTCTTATTTGGAATCTTGGTGGTAGCAGCCCTCAAGGCTATTAATTTGGCATGGCTTACTCCGGATAAGCCATCTATCTCTACTTGGTATGATATCTGTACCAGGATCCTAGATATGGAGTATCTGACGGCCAAGTTGAGGCTATCAGTAGATAAATTTAAAGGGAGATGGCTATCCTTTTTGCACTTCGTGGCCTCCCAGGAGGGGAAACCTGTATTAGAATTGCTTGCCAGATATGCTTGAGAGGACTTTCCTGGTCCAGTCTTCAGGGGGTCTTCTCACTCCTGTGTATCAGACTTGCTTTATTTTTAATTGCTGGCCATGTCCTTTTTATTAGACACTTATTATATAATTGTACCAATAGGGTGATTGTGTATGTGAGAGCCTTTAGCAACAACTGAAATAACCTCGATATTTGTTAGAGGCAATAAGTTGCTGTTAGCACTCATAATGTTATAGTGTTTCTCTCCTTTCTCTTCTTCTTTTTTCTTATATTTCTGAAGGCACTCTCCCACTTGTTAATCTTATCTCTCCCTTTTCTATCTCTCCTGCTTTTCTTCTCTATTCCTTTTCTTCTTCTTTTCCTTGTCTTTGGTTGTAATACTGTGTAAGTTAGTAGTAATGTACTTTCTATGTGTCTGTGAATATGTGTACTTCTATGGAAAAAAGTTCCCCAATAAATTTCTATTTCAAAAAAAACAAAAACATTTATTTAAATTACATCTGCAGAATTCCCCAGCATTTCGAGGGAACAATTCCTCTTATTCATGGGGGTGCAGTCACCCTTATTCAGCACCACCTTATATAGTGAGCAAATGCAACATCACCATATTCAAACACTGTGTAACCAATCACAATACAGTATACAAAAAATAAATTATTTTTATGACAATCCAAGAGTGATACATAGAAAAAGACATTAAAATAGGAACTCATACTGATTTGTTGCCCTATTAAGCATTCACATTTTGGGGGGAAGTGTTTAGATATACTAAACATAGGGAAACAAGGAATATTACACAAAGAAGATATCAACCTCAATAAATAGAGGCTATAAATCTTTACATTCTGCTATTTTATAAATTACAATTTATCTGAATCTGCAACAAGCGATTCCACAGAACTACAACTTATCAATATTTCAAGGTTAAGCAAGAGAAAACCAAAAAATAGGGTAGAACAAAGTGTACCCAAGGTGTGGTGAATAGAAACAAAAAGGGGGTGAGAGGAAGGGGAAGGAGAAAGAAGGGAAAAAGAAAAAGTGAAGAAAGAAATGGAGAGAAAGAAGGAGAAGGAAGAGAAAAGGTAGAAAGAAGGGGAAGGGGGAAGGAAAAAAGGGGGAGGAAAAAAAGAAAAAAAGAGGAAGAAACACAAAAGAGGAGACATAGAAAGAAAAAGTATAAAATAACAAGTTCAGGCAAAAAAAAAAGTTTACACTAGAACCAATACAGAGCAATGATGTATAACACCATTTTATAAAAGTGTTCATATGGTGCAGGAAATTAGCAATCAAGCATTACAGGTACACGCTCAGTTCCAATTCTTTGTTTAGACCATTGGGTATCATAGTGTTCAAACTAAAAATCCATCTGGACTCTTTTTGCAATAGGATCTGTTTCCTATTTCCCTTTGTCAATAGTGATTTAACATGTTCAATGATAATGAACCTTACATTTTTTGTGTCACTTTGATGGTATTGCATATAGTGCACTGTCAAAGCAGAATCCATATTGTTATTACGGATATCTCTTAAGTGCTCCAAAAAGCATTCCTTCGCCATCCTAATAGTTTTTCCCACATATAACTTATTACGGTCACATTGGGCTGCATAAACCACATAGGTTGTAGGACAATTAACAAATTCCATTATTTCCATTGTCTGATTACCATAGGGATGGTGAAATTGTTTGGTTTGCACCACATGTTTACAGGCTGTACAGTGTCCACAGAAATAGCAGCCAACTGGTTTGAATCTTGGCCATGTATTGGGTCCCTGTCTTTCCTCAACATAATGGCTATGACAAAGAAAATCACCAATATTCTGCCCCTTACTAAATGTTATTCATGGGATAGTTATAAAGGCATCTGGTGTATGGCTGAGTTCCAAGAGATTACAGTTACAAAGCAGTATGTTCTTTATTCTTGAAGAGATACAGTTATATATTCTAAGACAAATGTCATTTTATCATCATTTTTTGGTGGTCTGATTTTCGGCATTGATAATTAATTTCTGTTCTTTAGTCTTGCTCTTTCTAAGGCACTATTAAGAACATCAATGGAATAACCCCTGGACCTGAATCTAAATTGCATTTCTTGTGCTCTGTCTCAAAAATCTCATCAGAAGGGCAGTTCCTCCTAATTTGGAGGAACTAAATAAAAGGTACTGAATCTGTAATTGCAGGTGGATGTGCACTATTAGCATGTAATATTGAATTACAGGCAGTTTCTTTTCTAAAAACATCACTATCAACTTTACCATCCACTGTAGCTGTTAGTTTCGGGTTGAGGAAACCTATTTGTCTTTCATTGTCCCAAGAAACCCAGCCCATAAATAAAGACATGGACTAGTAATGTGAGGTTGCTCAGTCTTGGCAATAATTTTACTAATTTGATATGATTTGATAATTCACCAATTCAGTTTACATTTTCTTGATATTCCCAATCATCTGTCCATAACTTACATTTCCACTTAGGTGCATACATTACATCATTTCTTATTGTTCTCTTTAATTTAATAGCCAGCTCTCTCACTCTTTTTTTCTCCCCCCCGACGTACATCATGAGGGTTATCCTGGCCTCTTATTCTTATGTCCTGCACCGGGGGCATGGGCGTACACACTGTGCCCTTGCTTCTCCTTTCTTTTCCCTTGCCGTCCACCTTCGGCAATCTCCATATTCCTGAGATTCCTTTCCCAGTGTCACACTGTGCTCCACCTTCCACAGCGTCCTACTTTCTTGCTTTTTGGGTGGATGGGTGGGAAATTCTTTATGGAGCAAATTGTGACCTCTCCCTGGAATGCAGCCCCTTTTTATTGCTCCTTTCCACACCCCCTTTTCCTTTTGTCCAATCATTATTCGTCATCCCCTTACCCCTTTGTTCTCATGCCCCTCCCTCTTTGTGATGCATTTGCACTACCCCTTTTTCTTCCTAGCCCCTCCCTTCCCCTCTCACCCCCCCCCTTTTTGCTGAGCCTCACCTTATGGCTGGGTCGTGGGACAATGGGTCCTGCCCCTTTATAGTGGGCAAGCCTCTTTGTCCCCAGAACTCAGCCAATAAATAAAGACATGGACTAGTAATGTGAGGTTGCTCAGTCCTGGCAATAGTTTTACTAATTTGATATGATTTGATAATTCACAAGTTCACTCTACATTTTCTTGATATTCCCAATCATCTGTCCATAACTTACATTTCCACTTAGGTGCATACATTACCTCATTTCTTATTGTTCTCTTTAATTTAATAGCCAGCTCTCTCACTCTTTTTTCCTCCCTCCCAATGTACATCAAGGGGGGTATCCTGGCCTCTCATTCGTATGTCCTGCACCGGGGGCACGGGCGTACACACAGCGCCCTTGCTTCTCCTTTCCATTAGTCCACCTCCCGCTTGCGATGAATAGGTGGGCTTTCCCCCCTAAGAAACAAATCTTGTTTGTTTCCTCTTCTTTTTTTCTTTTTCTTTTTCATTGCCGTGCCATCCATGCTTCGATTGCACTTGACATCTCGGTGTTGAACATGGCTAGGCCAAGCCCCGACAAATGCACTCCGTCCTCTCTGTAGTATTCATCCACCTCCTCTGTGATTCCATGCTTTATTACCATTCTCCCAATATTCTGGAATAATCTCCCTACCCTCGCATTCATACGTTTTCTAGCCCTGTCTATGCCCTTGTGGTTCTCCGCCTGTCTTCACACCCTCCTAGGGGTGATTTCTGACCATGCAAGCTCAACCTCCGGCCACCATGTTTTGATTACTTTAACGTCATGCTCTATCTGATAAAAGATGTCCAACCAGGGCGTTATTCCCAAATTGTTGCCCCCAAGGTGTATCACAATCAGGTCCAGTTGCTTATGGTCCTTCCTGATTTCCCTCAGTTCTGGTAGCAGCTGTGCCCATCTCATGCCCTGTAGGCCTTTCCACACCAGCCTTATCATGTCAAAGTCCAAGTACAGCTGTTTCCCCCCTTGCCTCCGGGCTGCCCATTTTTCAGCCCAGTGCATAAATGAGTGCCCGCAAATCCATGCCTCGAGCTTCTTGGTTGTACCTGGTTGATCAAAGCATAAGCATGAGTCTTTGTTCAATGTCCCTCCCCTTCTCTCCCACTCCCGCCTTTTCTTTCCTTTAGTACCTGCTTGTGGGAAGAAAAAGAAACAATTTAGTATTGTACTTCTCTTATGTATTTTTTATAGCATTTTTTATAGCATCCTGATGACCGTCTTCCCCTCTCCTTAATCTCTTCGGCCCCCCTGCCCTGTGCAGACATCATAGAGGCAGCCCCGATCCTAAATGAATGGGAAGAATAAACCCCTGTTGGCTCCCCAAGAAACTGAAGCACCTTGCCCAGTAGCACTGTCACCTGGTACCCAGACATTGGCCTGCCATCATCGTGTAAAAATATTCTTCCCTTACCTTAGTATGTGTGCAGGGCCGTTACCGGGCAAATGGCTTTATTTTGGTGTTCCCATAAACACACCTTCCTCCCCTGTTTCATCTGGTCAGTCTTGGACTCCCGCAGGTTAACTGTTATGACCTCCTCCTGCCACTCCATGTCTTCCCACAATAAACCCCCACCTTCTGCCTTCTTGCTGTGTCCCACATTTCGCTCAACCTGAAGGCCCCACTGTACATGGTGGCGTATAATGCCTGAAATACCATTGTCTCCCTAGTAGACCTGCAGATCTGCTGTAAAGCCCCTAGTAGCTGCACCAGCAGCCCTTCTGATATCGGCTTCCTGCTATCCTGTCTCCTTCCTGCTCCCCTCATCCAACCCTGCATCATTCTTCTAATGAGGTTAGTCTTTGTGGGGTCCTCCCACCCTCCTAATGTGCAGATTTGCCTATGGCTGCTAAATGCACTCCCATGGTTGGTCGGCTATTCTCTGGTTCCAACCCTTGACTATGAATTGCGCCAATTGCTCCCCTGTTACCAGACCACTTACCTGCCCATAATACTCATCTCGGAACTTTTGAAAGGCCCTCCAGGAGGTTTCATACACTCTCAGGGTCCGAGGGGCCCAAGACTTGTGGAACAATGCCTCAGCTCCCCCAATCCAATCTCCCATATGTGATCCGGAATGGCAGTCTGCTTTGTCTCTGCTCCAGGTGCAAAGGTCCTGAACTTGTCCATCTGCAGTTGGGAGAGGCAATCAGCTATCACGTTGTCCACTCTATTAATGTGTTTTGCCCTGAAAGACATATTCAAGGACAAACCCTCCCACACCATTCTGCTCAGAACCCTCATGACCCTGTCAGACTTTGTCCTCTTTTTGTTCAATACTTCCACAACTGCTTTGTTATCACTCCAAAATGTGACTTGCCTATTCCTGAGGTCCTCTCCCCATACCATCATCGCCACCCATATCGGAAATATTTCCAAAAAGGTGATGTCTTTCGTCACCCCCCCATTTTCATCCCAGTGGCCACAGTTCGGAGAACCATTTTCCTTGGAGGTAGTCTCCCATCCCTATATCCCCTGCCTCATCTGTATATAACTGCAAGTCCGTGTTATAGATCCAGTCCTCCTGCCAAAATGTGCACCCGTTATATTCTTGTAGAAATTGCTCCCATGCTGCCATGTCCCTTCTAGTCATCCTGTTAATGTCTATCCAGTGGTGCGGTTTTGTGGCCCCCCACGTAGCCCATGCCAGACGCCGTGTAAACGTACGTCCTGGCGTGATTGCTCTACATGCAAAGTTTAAATGGCCCAGCACTTGTTGGGCCTGTTGCAGTCTCACCCTCCTGCGCTTTCTTACTGCCTTCAGTAGCTCTTTCAGTTTCTTAACCTTCTGTTCAGGCAGTCAAAACAATTCCTTTGTTGCATCTAATTCTAGACCCAAGAACTCAATAATGCGACTCGGCCCCTCCGTCTTGTCTTTGGCTAGGGGAACCCCCAATTCCTGGCATAATCTCTGGAATTTCCTGAGCATGTCTTTTGTCTCTAACTTACCCTCCCGAATGAAAAGGAAATCATCCAGGTAGTGCACTACTGCCCGGTACCCGAATCTGTTCTGAAAAACCACTGCAACCAGGTGCTAAACATCTCAAACGTTGCACAAGCTATTGAACACCCCATCAGCATGGCTTTATCGCAGTAATACTTTCCTTCCACCATGAAACCCAGTAAGTCCCAGTCCTCCGGTCTAACTGGTAACAGGTGAAAAGCTGACTCTATGTCTGTTTTCACCATCCATGCTTCCTGTTTTGTTCTAATCAGTTTTACTGCATCCTCCAGTGTGGCGTACGTGACTCTGCTGTCCTCTTTCCCTATGGCATCATTATCTGAATCCCCCTCTGGGTAAGACAGGTGGTGTATTACCCTATATTCCCCTTCCTTCTTTTTTGGGACTAGCCCCAGCAGAGAGACCCTCAAGCTAGCCAGTAGCAGTGTCTCGAAAGGGCCTTCTACCCTCCCCGCCCATATTTCTTCCCTAATTTTCTTGGTCAACACCTCATCCTTTCCTCTTACCGATTTTAAGTTATTTGCCACCATCTGTTTCTTCCAGCCTTTGAACCATAAACTAAAACCCTTTTTAAAACCTTCCCTTAATGTTTCTGCCACCCCCTTATCTGGGTATCCCCCCAACCATTTTTCCATCCTTCCTATGTTTATGGGTGTCCATGCCAGCTTTTCACCACTCCCCCTCATCTCCTTATGTGTCCTGATGTTGTGGTTGATAGCTTTGCCATTTCCCCCCATTCCCCTACCCCTGCTCCCCCTCCCCTACTGTTGCCCCTGAAATGGACTCTGTCCATTCCGAAAGGCTGTCTGAGGTACACTGTCCTGATTGTCTGTCCCTTTTTCCCAACTGTATCTACATCGGGCTGCTGGGTGATGACCCCCACACTTAGAACATACATGCCAGAAATGGCAATTTGGCCATGAACAAGCTGCTCTATTGTATCCACAGAATGCCTTCATTTCTGCTGCTGCTCTTTTGTCCCCTTCTGTGTCTTTTTCTGTTGGGCCTGTGTAAATTTCCGACCATAGATCTATGTGCCTGGCATCCCATTTCACATCCCCGAAATTCGCCATTCTCTTCCTAAACTTTTCATCATACCTTAACCAACTATGCCCCCCCCCTTTCTGTATGCATTTTTTATGATGAGGGAATAGGTTAGAAGGGGTATGGCTAAGTCCGCCCACTTCTCGATTACTGTGGCTGTGAAATACGTAAAGCCCGTAGACCAATTGTCCAACGTTTTTCCTTTCCAAGTTTTGTCCTCATCTTCCTTTTTTAGCAGCACTACTGCCACTGCCATGTCTTTTTTTTTGAAAGCTATCTTTTTCCTCATATTTTTCCATGCTATCCACATTTGCTAAAGCAAAGACATCTACATACTCCCCTTTCCATATCTTCTCTTTCACCGCTGTAGGCACGTGGTCAGCGAGACGCACCCCCGGGGCTTCTACCTCCTTTTGTACCCCCTGATTATCCCCGTCGACTACCCCTCCCTTTGTCCCCCTCCTTTTAGTTCCCCCAGGGCCTTTTCTAACTGACTAATCCCATTTTCTCCCATGTTTTTTAACATTTGTGCAATATATTCTTTTACACTGCTCTCCATTGACACCTCTTGATTACCTGTTACAATCATCTGCGAAGGGCCTGGCCCTTCCTTCTGTATTCCCGGTACTTGTGGACAGCTTGTCTGTGGCGGTGCTGGTGCTACCACTGGTATTGGTGGAAAGGTTTGGCAAATCAGTACCGATGGCTCCGTTGCTGTCCCTGGCCCAGGGGTACTGTCCGGACTTGGCTCTGGTCTCGGGTTCTCCGAGAAAGGTGCCCGTGGCTCCACCACTTGTATCACCGTACTGTGCTCCCTAGTGGTGACCCGTGGTGGCACCCTTTGTGGCTCCTTTCCCTTCCCCATCTTCTCTTTCCTTTTTGTACCCTTCTCCACAGCCTCTGGCTCTGCCACCTCCAGTAACCGATTTGCCTTCTCCACCAAATCTATTACTGCCTTGAAACACTCCTCCTTGTTGGGCTTTGTTTTTCTTGGTGCCATTCTCTTTCGTATCTATAATCACAACACATCTATTAACACCATTATCCATAGCTTTCCTTTGTCCCCTTTTGCTGCGTTATGTCCCTCCACTTTTTTTTTGTCCCACCCCCTGCTGCCCGGTGGCCTTCCTCTACTGTGCCCCTCTGCTGTCTCCACCACAGACCCTTGTGCCATTGGCCCGGTAGGGATGGCTCCTCTCCACGGTCTCCTGCCACCCCTGGCCTTCCGTACCCCTCCTTTCGTCTATCCCTTTTTTTTATTATTCTTCCAGTGCTTAACCCTCAATCCACCCCGTGATCTGATTCACCAGACTGGTGGCCGTGCTAGCACTTTTTTCCCCATTCCTGTTCTGTACCCCCCCTGTGCAGCGTCTCCCATGCTGATGACCAGGACTAAGCCCTGGATTCCATTGCTGTTTGGCTGGTCTAATTGCTGCCCCCCACCCTGCATAACCACAGGGCCACTTGTGCTCACCTTCTCACACTTTGTTGACGCCCCCCCACGTGGCGATGACATCTCACGCCATCCCATGTGGTCAGGGCCCATGGCGCTATCTCCTCCTTCTTCTCCCTGCTTCCCCAGCAGCGCTTCTCCCTTGTAAAATGCCCTTCTGGCATCCTTGCCTTGCTCTGTTCCTTTTGCTCCCTTGTCCTTCTTCCGGTTTTATCCCGGCGGTCCCCTTCTAAACCCCCTGGGTGTGCTCAGTGCCTCCGTTCCTGCACTCCAGTTCTGGCCCCATTTCTCCATTGACAGGCCTTGAGCCCCTGTTCCATCAGCCTTCCTCATGCCTATCTGCTTGTTCAATCCCCCTTCTCCCCAATGTGGCAATGATGTCACATGCCATCACCATGTGGTCAGGCGCCATTTTATTATCTGTTCCTTCTCTCCTCGCCCTCTAGCATCACTTAAAACCCCTTAGCCTGCCCCTGAGGGCTCCCCTGCTTATCACTCCCTGCCTTCACCATCGATGCCTGAGTCCTCCCAAGCCCAACCTAGCTTCCCCTGCTGTGGTAGGCCATGCCATCTTTTCGCCCATCCTTCCTACTTTTTTCTGCCCCCCAAATGCTATTCCTTCATGCTTGTTTCTGCTCCTCCATCTGCACTAATGCTTTCCACACCCTTTTGAGCTTCACTCGCTACTCTGCTTTGACCAGATGGTCAGACCATTGAGGCTGTTAGCGCCTCACTCACCATCCGTGCTTCCACCCTGGCAGCCGCACCATCTTGGCTGCATGCCCGCAGCCCCCCTCACACATCTCTTTCCTTCTGCCTTCGCATAGCTGCCAGGTCTTTTCTTGTGTTCTCCCCCAGCTCTGGCTATAAATTCCTTCCTCTTTCACCATGGCCATAGCACCGCGCCCCTATGCTGCATCGTGACCCCAACTGCCTCCGGCCTCATTGCCCTGTTCTCCTTGGTCCATATCACCACGCCTCAACACCATCCTCTTAAAAACATGCCTCAGAGGCCTATTAGTAGCGTTCTGTTTCATTTTCCATGGCTCTTGCCCTCTTTATTTCTTACCTCCATTATTCCTGTTGTCCTCCCATTGCTGTCCCTCTAATTCAAGCAAAAACTCCTTTCAGCCTTATTTCCTTACTTAATCTCTTAACTTAAATCTCTGTCCTTTAACTTCCAAATACAATCCAAATGCCCAATGGCTTTACCATAGACTGAACGTGCTTCCACAAGCAAAATTCCTTATGGAGCAAATTGTGACCTCTCCCTGGAATGCATGCCCTTTTTATTGCTCCTTTCCACACCCCTTTTCCTTTTGTCCAATCATTATTCATCATCCCTTTACCCCTTTGTTCTCATGCCCCTCCCTCTTTGTGATACCTTTGCACCACCCCTTTTTCTCCCTAGCCCCTCCTCCCCTCCCACCCCTCCCCCCTTTTTGCTGAGCCTCACCTTATTGGTTCGGTCGTGGGACAATGGGTCCTGCCCTTTATAGTGGGCAAGCCTCTTTAACCTGATATGTAAAAGTCAAGTTCAAGTTGTTAAGAGTTGAGATTTTCAACAAATTCTTTTACTGCATATATTTCACCATCCCATATAATCAAAAAATTGTTGATGTAACAACTCCAGAAAATTATGTTATTTAGATTCTGGTTGGTGTCTATCTAAATGAACTGCTGTTCCCACCACCCCAAGTATAAATTGACATAGCTGGGGGCTACTGTTGCCCCCATAGCTGTCCCTCTGGTCTGTTAGTAGAATTAACAACCAAATAGAAAGTAGTTATGACTCAAAATAAATGTAACAGCTTCAACTAAAAGCCAAGTTGGGGGTCTGTCTGTGTGTATGTTCTTTGTTAGAAAGTATTCCAGTGCTTTTAATCCTAGTGTATGCGGAATACTAATCTATAGGGAACAGACATCAATACTTATCCAAATGTAGGTAGATTTCCATGGATTCACAGCAGGAAGGTCATGCCAGATGAATTTAATAGATTTCTTTGACTGGGTGACCAAAGTAGTAGATCAGGGAGGGGCTGTGGACATGGCCTACCGAGACTTTAGCAAGGCATTTGACTCAGTCCCACACAAAAGATTAATATACAAGTTAGCCAGCCTGGAAGTGGGTCCCAAGATGATAGCCTGGGTAAAGAATTGTCTGGAGAATAGGACACAGAGGGTAATAGTAAATAGAGTCCACTCTGAAGAAGGGGGTTACTAGTGGGTACACCGTGAGGGTTCAGTATTCGTTCTCTTCTTCAATGTCTTTATAAGTGACATTGCAGAGGGACTGGAAGGAAAAGTATGTCTCTTTGCAGATGACACAAAGATCTGCAACAGAGCAGATGCACAAGGTGGATGGAAAGGATGAGAAGGACTTGGCAAGGTTAGAGGAATGGTCAAATGTATGGCAGCTTAGATTCAATGCTAAGAAGTGCAAGGTAATGCACCTGGGAAACAAAAACCCAGGGGAAGAGTACACAATGGGGGTGAGATACTAACAACAACAAAAATGGAAAGGGACCTGGGGGTAGTCATATCAGATGACATAAAGGTGGGCAAGCAATGTGAGAGGGCAGTAAGGAGGGCTGGGGGGATACTGGGATTCTTAGGGAGAGGCATCACCAGTAGAAAATATGAAGTTGTTATCCCTCTGTATAGACAGCTGGTGAGACCCCATCTGGAGTACTGTGTGCAGTTCTGGAGACCCAATCTCCACAAGGACATAGACAAGATGGAAGCTGTCCAGAGGAGGGCTATTAAAATGGTGCAGGGTCTGCACCAGAAGACATATGAAGAGAGACTAAAGGAGCTTAATATGTATAGCCTCGAGGAAAGGAGGGAGAGGGGGGACATGATAGAAACTTTCAAGTAAATCAAGGGAATCAACAAAGTCCAAGAGGGTAGCATCTTTCAAAAAAAGAGGTGTGCAAGAACAAGGGGGCACAATTTGAAGATAGAGGGGGCGTTGCTCAGAGGTAATGTAAGGAAGTATTTTTTCACAGAGAGGGTTGTGGATGCATGGAATGGCCTTCCGGAGGAGGTTGTGGAGTCAAAAACAGTGGTTGAATTCAAGCATGCATGGGACAGTCATAAGCAATTCTAGGGTGTGGGGGTAGAAAGAAGTAGGCTGCTGGTTAACTAGGATCTGCAGCTTATCCATTAGGTAGGGAAATGGGCAGACTGGGTGGGCCAAGCAGTCCTTATCTGCCATCAAATTCTATGTTTCTATGATAGTATTAATCTTGTCTAGAACATGTAGTGAGCCCCTAGAGTGCGAAGGCAGATTTTTATAAAGTGGTTGCAAAAAGTAGTCACAAAACCTAGATACATTTTCTGTATGGGACCCTGTGCTTGAAATAATGGACCTACCCGGGAGATCGTACATTTTTGTGTACTTTGGGCAAGTAATAGAACATTGGAATGACTGGACATTCTGTTTTTAAGAATTTACTCTCCTTTTCTGTTATGAATCCTCTCCTGCAGGCTTCTCCTATCAGATCAAACAATTCAGCTTGAAATTCCAGTGCTGGGTCTTTTTGTAGTGTTATGTAACTGTTTATATCAGAGAGTAACCTCAGGACCTCATTTTCATAATCGCACCGATTCAGAACAACAATGTTCTCTCCTTTGTCTGCTTCCTTAAAGCTTACAGACTTAAGAGTTTTCAGATTTTCAAGGGCGTGTTGCTCTGGAGCAGTTATATTGTTGTTTTTGGTTTACCATTTTTTAGAAAATAATGCATCCACCCATTACAGTACTCTTTGCTGATATGTTGCAACTGCAGGATCAAAAACTCTTGGTTTAAATAATGATTTAGGCTTAAATTTTAAGCCCCTGTTCAAATATCTATTACCAGTACATATCTCACTTTCCAATGCATTTGATATATCTTCATTAACAAATGCCCCCCTACTCCACAGCAAACTCTACCAAGTCAAATCCTTGTATCAGATCAGTGGTGGGACTCAAAACATGTTCCACAGAGTTATGTTTCAAGAATTGTATGATGTCCCCAAGTTGTTCCCTATTATTCTGTAATTCATTGTTGTCTAATACAGGACCCTCCAGCACTTTTGATGCAAAGAAATGCCACAAATTGATTTTTCTAAAGATTTTAAACAGTTCCACTTGCACATTAAACCTGTTCACTTTTGGTAAGGGAACAAATGAGAAGCCTTTTGAGAGAGAAGAAAGTTCAGTGTCTGAGAAGATATAGTCACTTAGATTTATAATTTTGGGGGGTTCTTCGATCTCATAGACCTCTTGTTTTCTTTTGTTTGATTTGTCCCCTTCCCCACTGTTTACTCCTCCTTGTTTTCCTCCATTTTTTGAACTAGATAAATTAGCAAATGCAACTCTTTTTTTTCAGTTCCCCTGAACTACCTTGCTCAGCAGATGTTTTTTTCAGAATTCTGTTGTTAATTTATTCTTTCACTGCCATGACTTTGGGATCCCCTTTGGTTTTTAGACCAATTTCTACCCAGGTTTCTGGAGTTACTCCAATTATTTCTCCTGCCTCAATTATTCAAACTTGGAATTCTGTCTCATACAAAGATTTGCCCAGAAATATAGTCCTGTAGTTTGATTTCATGTTAGTTGCTTTTCACTTGATCATTTCCTTTTCATGCACCATTAAAGTTTTATTCAAGTTTTTTGGTATAAAGATTTGATTAGTTTTAAATGGTTGCAGCTCCTTTTGAACTATTTCTACATCTATTTTTAAAGTGTCATAATAAAGGAATAATGCATGACAGGGTGTGTGTCGTGCTGGGATAATGTCATGCCTGGGGTGATTAGGCAAGAGGCAGCAGGCCGAGTGAGACTAATCTCCCCAGAAGTGATGCTATCCCAGCATGACACACACCCTGGAGTGCATTATTCCTATTATACAGTGGCTCATTTAAAAAAAAATGAAAAAAATATTACAATTTTTATTTAGGCTGCATTTTTCTATTATTTTTTGAAAGGGTAGGTGTACTTACAGAAAAAAATAGTGCAATTATTTGTATTGTTCAATAGATGGAGCTGTTGTTTTTACTTATTACTTGTTCTGCCCCAGCCCCATTTTTATTTCTTACTGTCTGGTTAGAAGAAAATATTACATTTATATTTTCATGAAGTTTGTAGGTTGTTGCCAGTTGCCAGTGTGACTGGCTTCAGCTCACTGTTTCAGCTTGAGGGGTAAAATGAATTTTTATATGGAGTGGGGATGAGGTGGCAACCTGCTTCCAGTTTCTCGGACAGTTGTCGGGTCACTCACTATTTTATTCAGCTTAAAAATGAAGGAACACTGGACATAATTTTGATATGTGTAGCAGCTTGCTGAAAAAAGTACGAGTTAAGTGTTACTTTTCTAGTTTTATTCATAATCTGAAGTCAACAGGTCTCCGTCCCACTTTTAAGTGAAACTTTTTTTGATTTTAGTTTGAAAGTTGCATGGTCAGCAGCCTACATCATCTCACTCATTTATTTGGCACTCCATTGCTGTTTTGGTTCTCCCAGTACAGTAGTTTTGTACTGGGAGATTAAATATCAAAGGACTGTGAGGGAAAAGCGAGAATGCGCTCTGTGAGAGGCACCATCAGTGTGTTGATGGAGGGTGGGGAGCTTATATTGTCAACACTCGGCTGAGCTGCAAAGCGGGTAGCGGTGAAGCTGCTCATAGGCAGCGGAATACATCTTTTTTTTTCTTTTCAGTGTGGTCCTAAGTGTGCTGGCTGTAGAGCCATGATGTTATGCCAGGATAATATCATGGCTCCAGTGCCAGCTTGACCAGAGGCCAACATTTTTATTTGTTATTGTATAATTATATTTGTCTTCTTTAATAAAGATTCCAACTAATAGTTCAGAACATGCTTCTAAAGTATCCTCCCATTCTTGTTTGTGTTTGAAATTTTCAAACCTGACTGACGGCTGAATATCAATTCTAAGTCCTTTAGGCACCTTCTTGTTTGCCTGGTACTCTCCCTCTAGGCTGTCCATATTATAATATATAGAAATTTCATTTTTCAACAGCTTTTCCAACCTTATTACAAAATGCTGCAGTATGCTGCTGGGAATGGTGTAATTCAATGTCAATTAAGCCCTTTTGTCATGCAGTATTTTACAACATATTTAATGCAAGTTGTTGTATTCCATCCTGGTCAGCTTCACAGTGCATGCAGAAATAATAAGGGTCCAGTATGAGAGGGATTCTTATGAAGATGGATTTATGTCAATAATCTCTGAACACTTGGGATTTCATACAATGACTATTTGAGTACTGAGATGTGCATGTTATTGGCTAATACTAATGTATTGGTGCTGTGCTGTGTATGTGGGTGTAGAGATTAAGTTTTATGGTATTATGATGGTGAATATAAGGGGTGGGTCTGTATCCTTATGAAGTCAAATGCTTTGCAGCTATGTACTTTTGGGCACAATGTAGAATTTAAACAAATAGGAGTTAAACTGGACATTACAGTATGTTTAGTGGTATGGGTGACATGATGAATTAAAAAGCAATTAATCAGGTAATACAACCAACTTCTAAGAATAACACAGGGGTAAAGCACAAGTTCAGGGAGGATAAAAACACACTTATAAAATAACAAAGGATAACAATACATCAAATCCACTTAAATTATCCACTAAAAAGGAGATGACTCTGGGAATTATTTTAATTATGAAAGAAAGTACATCAAGTGTAGAACTCAGAAAGGCCCTAGAGTAAACAACAGTATAGGTCTGAAGATCTCTTGTCTATATTATTCTGATATAGAGGTGGAGTGCAGTACTGTAGAGAGAGGAGTCATTATCTGAAACTTGCAATCACGCTGTCATTGATCTGGATGCCAGAAAAGGACCTATTAATATAGATAATAAGTTCATAGATAAACATAACATTGTTTCTATATGAAGTTGGAATGTAACTGAGTTAACATCTAAATTAATATATAAAGCATGGTTAGAATTTGTCAAAACTCATAATACATTAATATTTCAAGAAACATGAGTCTCCATTTCGAGCTAATTTAATATACCAAGCTATGAAGTAATTAAACATCCAGCAAGTAAGAACAGTAACTTTGTGAGATCAAAAGGGGGTTTAAATGTGTTAGTTTCTACAACATTGAACTGTTCTGTTAAATATCTGGAGACTGGCTCAGATTTTTGTTTAGGAATTGAGATATGTAGCTTAACAAAGGAATTCTTGGTTATTTCTTAATGTATCTATAGCCCCAAAACCTGGTAAAGGATGGGAAAGTAATTTGTTTAAATTCTTGAAATGTGTAATCTCCCAAACATATAATTGGTGTACGGATGTCCCAATAATTTTAGCAGGGACATCAATGCTAAATTAGGCACCAGATTGGAGTTAAATACAAATAATTGGTGTATTGATGATGTTTATAATATTCCAATAAGACAATCTGTTGACACAGAACTGAATAATATAACTAAATTAGTGCTGAACTTTGCCCAGGAATGTACACTTACATTGTTGAATAGTTGAGTCTCAGGGGACTGTAATGGAGGAATAATATTCCCTACTCATGCAGTAAGATCACCTCCAACGCTGTTAGAATTGATGTCTATCATTTTAATCTAGTTAAGGAAATTAAAATGATGCATTTCTGGGACAATGATCATTTTCCCTTGATTGTTACTCTGTGTTCTAAAATACCTAATAAATTTACCATGCTTATCTATACAAGCCAAGAGGTAGCCAAATACATAGTTGTATTAAATTCCAGGAAGAAAATATGGACCACAGTACTATATGAACAGACCAACATTGTACTGAATGATGCTTTTATGATGGCCTTAAAATGTATTCTTATCAAAATTTATTTGCAGTGATGATTTTGGTAGCAGTTATGATTATATCATTACAAAATATGAACATAGTATAATGGGATTGCTTTTCAACTTAACTTCTTTGCAAAAACTGGCTAAACATAACACCACATGGCAAAAAAATCTGTGGCTTGACGTACAATACAGAGAAATGAGAAGGGCTTTTTATTAGATTGGGCAATTGTCCATGAAAAATAGATCTATTCCAATTAGAAGGGGACTTATTGAACTCAAGAAAGAGCACTGAAGTCCATTAAAAACCACAGGCAAAAATATAAACATTTGCTCTGGACTGAACTACAGGTACAAGATCCTATTTCCCTAAAGGATTCTAAGCTTTTCTGGGAATCAGTAGCCCATGGTACTGCAAATAGGCAGTCATATATAGGTCCATTGATTATCACCCTAGTTTGGGCTGCTTATTTACTGAGCTGTATGGGGCTGGGAATAACCAGAAACTTACTGACTCTGACTGTATGTCAAAAAGAGCAGATTACATGAAAGAATTGGAACCCTGGCCACCAATTACAAAAAGTTTGGTAATATCTTTAATTTTGGAGTAAAAAAGAAATGCAGCTCCCAGTAGGGATCAAATTACAGTGGAGTTATTTCAAGCAAATCCCAAGTGGTGGGAAAAGATTCTGGCACCCTCGTTCATGACTGTTACTAATTTTTTAATATTACCAAACAACTTTGGAGGCAGTATGGTGCAGTGGTTTAAGGCTCTGAGCTGCAAACCTGGAGATCTGGGTTTGAATCCCACAGCCCCCACTTGCATACTGTGTGACCCTGAGCAAGTCACTTAACTTCCTTGTGCTCCCAGGTTGCACCTGTAAACAAACTTTCAGCTTAGTGTGTATCTCTTAGTTAAAAAACAAACAAACTGGAAGACCAGTATGATTGTACACATTTTTAGAAAGGGAAGGTGGGCATATCCCAAGTGCTATCAACCAATTTGTGCGTATGTATAGCGATATCCTGTCACTTAGTTCACCCACCCCCTCATCTGGTCACCCTATCTGTCCATCACCGTGAGCGGATTACGCGGGGAAGGTGTCACCATAACGGATGGCGCCCTTCCTCATGCGCCCACTTCACTGGTTACCTCCTTTGACAATGTCAACTGAAATGACAAGGTAAATTTTATCAAGATATTACTTGCTATTACTTTTATGTTGCATACTGGAACAACTACAAATGTAAGAATATCCAAAAATGGCAATATATCTCAGCCTATTATAATAACAAAAAGTGTAAAACAGGAGTGCCTCCCCCATTATTCCATTTGTACATTGAAACTCTTATCAAAGCTTTGGTGCCTATAGATACAGTTCCACCACAAATCAATTACCAAGATTTAAAATGAATTTATTCAGATGATACTGTTTTGATTTCCAGAATAACATTAGGGATTAAACATGCTCTGGTAACTGTTCAATGACCTAAGCAGCCAGTATGATGTTATGCTTGTGCAACTGTGTTACCTGGTTTGGCCGTTTGTGCTCTGTATTCCAAAGGAATTAACACCCTGTATGGGTACCAAAGGCAAGGAACCCTCGAAAAGGGTTCTACCCCTAGAGGTGCCTTGGGACAATCACCTTGGCTAAGTGTAGCTTAG
The DNA here is from genome assembly GCA_016271365.2 of Neoceratodus forsteri. Lineage (NCBI taxonomy): Eukaryota > Metazoa > Chordata > Ceratodontiformes > Ceratodontidae > Neoceratodus > Neoceratodus forsteri. The sequence continues at coordinate 60,058,995 of CM057454.1, forward strand.
GAAGAATCCCAAGGAGAGAGAGAGAGGCGATGCTGCTGGAGGAGGAGGAGAGGAGAGGATGGTGGGGCTAAGAAAAAGTGTTCGACAGAGAGGCTCAGAGGAATTGCTTATGTAGCACAGAAAGGGGGAGTGGCTGGCTGCTTGTCCATTGAACTACAGGCATAGTCTTCCAATTCAATGGTCTACACAGCCAGTATGATATTATGCTTGTGCAACTGTGTTACTTGGTTTGGCTGTTCGTGCTGTATTCCAGAGGAATTACCACCCTGTAGGGGTACCAAAGATAAAGAACTCTCCAAGAGGGTTCCACCCCTAGAGGTGCCATGGGATGATCCCCTTGGCTAAAGATACTTTAGGGAGCATCCCCAAAAGAAAAAGTAGTAGTACTAGTACGAAGCACATTAGCAATCAGTAGGTGTGAGGCATAGTAGTAGATTAGGCACCAGGCAGCTTGATAACATAACGGGATGCACAGGTTAGCAATGGCATGAGTACAATGGGCTGTGATGGAGATTGAGGGAGCCTCCTAAGGAGAAAGGAAATGGCAAATAGGGACACCATCCACCTGCATCCAACAGAGGAACCTAACTAAAGGAACTAAGGAACATTAACTACGGTTAACTAACATTTATGACCTGAGACACAGAGGAGAGAAAAAAACCCTTTAAAGAGGAAGTCTCTGGAGATCCAAGGCCTAGGTTAACTTCACACCAGGCTTGGGATGTTTCGTTTAGTGACAGCTCTGCTGCTGCAATTTAGAAACTCAATTAAAGAGGAGTGGAAAATATTCCAATTTGGAGGAAAGCTCTCACTCAATCCCTCTAAAGGGAATGCTATGGAAGGTTGTGAGAGTGCTCTGCAACATCGTGGTCAGCTAAAGGGAGAGGAGGAGAGTAACGACTGTTGAGGCACATATCTGGCCTACCCACCCTAAAAACAAACCAGGTGAACCAGAGGCAGTCATAGGGAGAATGAAATAATGGTGCCTTGCTAGTAGAATACTAGAGCCAAAGGAGAGCACTTAAGCACCCTTCATGGCTAGCCTTAATTTCTACACCAGGATCTGTCATTGAGTCTTGAACAGCTGAAGCCAGGCCTGGAGTGAGGACATTCCCAGCTATGGGCCAGTTAAGAAGGACCTCACCCCAAGTCAGGCACACTCAAGATGCAAACTTCATAGGTGCAGAGTGAGACCGTCAGCTGCAGGGAGGCCTTGCACCATAGAATGGTTATGGCTGGCATGCCCAGAAAACAATTGAGGAGGAGCTGAATGAAGTGTTGAGTGCTGGGACCCTCATGTAGGTCAGACATGGTAGTAGCAAGTGCTGAGCAAATGAATTGCGTAAGCAATGAGTGGACCTCCACGTAGGTCAGTAAGCAAATGGTCGGACCTGAACAGAGGTCGAAAAAGCTGCAAATGAATAGTGGGGCAAGCCAGTCAGGCCATCAAGGAAGCCAATGAAAGGTGACAAAATACTCAAAGAATTTTAGTAGTGAAGGCAGTATTCGAACATGAGTTAGGTATGCCACACGGGGCCACAGCTCCTTAACAACATCTCCAGTGCCCCACCATAGGAAAAAACAGAAAGTGATGGGAAGGTGCCGTGATCCAAATACAGATATTAAAATTAGTTTACAGCATCAGAGGTAGCTTGGCTGACCTCCAGAGTATAATAGCAGTGTGCAAATGAATACAGCAGCACCTGTATTGAGTAACTATGGTAATAGGGGTAGCAATTCAAAGGAACATAGACTGTAAGGAGGCAACACTCTGAAAGCAGCAATTGACTAGGCAGTGTAGTGAAAACAGCAGCAATAAGGTAGGTCATATGAGTTCAGGAAGCAGGACTGAGCTGCATGGGCTAGAATTCAGAGTGAGCCTGAACCAGGTGAAAACAATTAAGGTGCATAGCATGAAGAGCAGCAGCAGGGAAGCAGCTTGAGCGGAAACACACAGATAATGAGTGCAGATGCATTACAAGTAAATGGGAGCAAGTAGCATGAGCTCAGGATTAACAAAATACAAGGAGTTTAAAAAAAGAACCACCCCAAAAAAATGCAAAACAAAAGACACAAAAGACACAGAAGAGCAGGGAACGAGCACATAAAGAGGCACACAGCCAGAGGCAAGCAACACAAACCAAATGCAGGAGAACAGAAAACAGAAGTCCAGCAAAAACAAGCAGAGGCCAAAACATAGCAAGGCGGGGGAAGCAATCCCCAGTAGCTGCAAAGGACAATCCATCAGAGCTTCCATTGCAAAGAAAATGTGCTTAAAATAGAGGCTAAGAGAAACTGCTTATGTAGCATAGCAAGGTGGAGTGGCTTGTTGCTTGTCCGTTTAACTACAGGCATAGCCTTCCAATTATGGAGCATTTTTAGAAAAAAATTTATTAGAATTAGATATAGAAAAAAAAACCTACATTATATCTTTTAATGAAAAAAAATTCAAACCTAAAAAACGAATTATCGGAAATGTATCTATCATAGAAGCTGAACAGTACTGCTGTCTAGGAATCATTCTGGATATAACAAAGTCTTGGAACGTTCAAGAAGAGAACCAAAAAATAAATTCCATGACTATTTCTAATGCAAGTTTTTCTTTTGCCAAAAGTTTTGCTGACAGTTCATATATTACATTAAGAAGAACCTTCGAGGCCAAAGTCAGTTTGTATCTACCGTATGGGACAGAGATATGGGGAGTACAACTGGAATCACGTGACTCTGAAAAAGTATAAGGGCAGGATTCACAAAAGGGATGCACCTAGAGCATCTGAGATGCACTGGCGCATCCTCGACTTATGCACTAGCACAATTCTGGAAGGGCATGGATGCACCAGTGCATCGCCGATGCACCGCACATGACCCATAATGTTATGTGGCACATCTGGAGGTGTTGTGCAGAGGGCATGCCCATGCATATGGGGTGCAGCCCCATTCACAACCCAACTTGGAGGCGCATCTATGGAGCAAGTCCAGAGATGTGAATACAAAAGATAAGTCTTCAACAAGTAGACATAAGTGAGTGTCCACCCACAGGTAGGCTGCTGTACTGTAAACAGCAGCATGGCAGCATGTATACCCAGGCAGTCCAGTGCTCCCCCCCACCTGCATCCCCATAGAGCCAAAAATAGAGCCAGGCATCCCTGGAAGTCAAGTCATCCTCCCAACCCCCCACCTGTAGCCCCATACTGTCATTGAATATAGCTGCCAGACATAGTAGACTAATGCTTCCCCCATGCCAGTATCCCTATGCTGTCAAAAACCATAGCCATCAGCCATACTAGACTATTGTGTCCCCCTCCCTGAACTGACCCGATCGCACTGGCATGCCACTCCCAAAGTATCCTGGTGGTCCCAGCAGAGCCCCAACCCTCCCACCCACTCCAGGCACCCCACACCACTCCTTCTGTCAGCAGCATATACAGAATTAATGGAGCTCATCCCACCCACACACCACCATGGCTGCCTGCTGACAGAGCTGTCTGTGAATGACAGTGTATTGTACTATTGTAAGCCCATTGGTGGACCATGTTGACCAATTGGCTTGCAGTAGTACAGCATCTGTCATTCATAGACGGCTCTGTCAGCGGGCATCCATGTTGATGTGTGTGGGGGGGTAGAGCTGCTTGCCAAAATTCTGAACATGCTGGGACTGGGGGAGTGGGGTGGGGATGCCTCAGTGGGTGGGGGGTGTTGGGGGGTACACTGGACCACCAGGGAGACTTTGGGAATTCCATCCTCATTGCGATTGGGTAGGGGCAGGGAGGTGGGTTCTGCCAGATTGCCAAATTGTGCTGCATTGACATCCATTGTGCCAGAAATGCGGCCAGGAAGGGGGGTGCTGCTGGACTACCAGGGATGGAACCAGGTTATGGTACTGCAGGGATTTGGGTTGGAGATCCACTGGACTACCAGGGAGTTGTGGCACATGAACGGATGTACAGGACTATGAGCAGGAAGGGGGTGGGTGCCGCTATCCTACTGAGGATTATGAGGGTGGACTGTACTACACATGGCCCTTGCAGGGAGCACAACACATTCAGCCAGGTGCATCCCTGCAAGACTTATGCAAATGGGGCCATAATTACATGCAAATGGCCCCATTGTGCCTTGCATGCCTAATGGCCCACTTGTACATTGGTGGCTATGAATGGCAACTTTGGGCACAGCATATCTGGAGATGCGCTGCCCCACTAGGGTCCCTGCCCAAGCGGGGGAATGTGCCAGTGCTTCTCAGGCTGGCCAAATCTGTGCTATCCACAGAGGTGCTGTGCTGGGTGCATCCCCTGGTGCATCCTCTGTGAATACCATAGTTTGGTCTAGGCACATCTCATTTGCACTGGGGCAGCTGAGATACGCCAAGCGCAAAGACTTTGTAAATCCTGCCCTAAAACTTTTTCTGGAGAGTAGTACTGGGACTGCCTAGAAACACTCCCACTACTGCTCTCTGGTAAAATCCAATCTAATGCCACTTGAATTTATGGCACATAAAAGGAGTACAGTCCCCACCACTTATAGTGCCCATGGTTTAAACAGGCAGTTGGTTATTCCGGGCAAATAGTATTTGCCACATGCCATTTCCATTGTGCAGTGATGTAAAAAACACTGCTTTTAGCATTCTATGCCCACCTTCTATTTCAGGCAGATTAGCTGCTAGTTAGTGTCAGTTCACACTTCGGCATGCAGTTTGCACATCTAGCCAGTGTGCGAACTGACACTAATCAGCAGCTAATTGGGATGAAATAGAAAAGGCATAGAATGCTACATCATACACTAGCAAACACAACCCAGTTTCAGTGAAAGAACAGAGGAGCAGTTTAACTTCACTGAAATTACAAAGAAACCCCACTCCATATCATCAACCACAGAAGTTTGATGTCTTTGCAGAATATTTAAACTAGCAAATGGGGAGAGGGGTGCAGCACCCAATACATCGAATAGGAAGAGCACCCTTCCCCTCTCAGCTGGTGATCAAACAGGAGTTCAGCATGTTTGTAGTTCATTTGCATCACCAGGTAAGGAAAAAGGTCCAGCTCCCCATATGATGCTAAGGGGAAACACCGGACCTCACCCAACAACTAACGCACCAAAATCTGGCCAGTGGAAAATCATGTACACAAATGCCCACAGTATTGGAAACAAGATCCCAGACCTGGAGGCAACAATGACAGAGGCTAAACTGGACATAGTAGCCATTAGTGTAAGACCCTAAAGTTGAGAGCACTACAGAAAAGGGGGGGCTTTCAAGGGGTTTAGTGTGCCACTGGGTACCCATGTGTCAGTGTGGGCTAAGGGGACAGTAAAGAGGGGCCCCTGTGAGTGTTTCCCCCCCAGAGTATCATTAGGCAGGGCACATCAAACTTAAAGGAAAAAAGGTTTTTCCCTCTGCTGTCTGCCTGAACCATTCCACCCCCCACCCCGAGCAGGCAGCAAGATAGTGGGCACCCAAAAACTGGGACCGCTTTCCCTGGCCGGCGCATGGTGCCCATTTAAATGCCTGCCCATTGTGTGGGCATGGGCTAAGGGTTCTAGAACTGGAACCCCGAGTGGTTTTTCAAAGAAGGAAAGCTGTTTTCTGAGGCAGATCAGGCTGGGCTGTGGAGTGGAGAGGGTCCCAAGAGTGCAACAGAGACAGCAGCTTACCTGAGGTGTTGTACAGCTGGTCCTGTTGACTCTGTGGTGTTTCTCCTCCTCCAGCCAGCAAAGACTCCTCTGACAGCTCCTGTGTCCGCCCCATATGTCCTGCGCTCAAGTCCGGTGGTCTGGTGCTCAAGGAGAAGAAAGAATCATGTCCCTTGTGGCGGTTTGGGCTCTGTTTAGCCTGCTTTGTCGTTTTCTTGCACCCCTGTACCCAATTTAAAAAAAGCATTAAATACCGGTCCCTCATCAGCGCCGTTGAAGAGCCATATCACTTCTGTGGAGTTGTTGGACCTCCAGAGGCCCCCTGCTGCCCACCACTTGCCTGCTTTCCCCTTCCTTGGTTCCCTCCCACTGCCAGAGACCTCCTGCCTCCCAAAAGCAACCACTACACCCTGGGATGGGGCGGTGAATCAGGCGGCAGCACAGGAGAAGAGTGCTGTCTGCCTCATTTTGAACTGAAAGTTTTTTGGGTTTTTTTTGTTATTTATTGCGCCACAAGGGCACCTGAGGGAACAGCCGGCAGGGGCTGGCCTAAGGCTAAAACTCAGATATTTGGGCAAGCAATACCCACAGGAAGGGACCCAGCCTGTAGGCCATAGGGAAGGTACTGAATATTTATTAATGGGGTGGTGTAGAGGTGGGGTGGCCCCAAGTGATTTGCAGTAAGGCCATGGTTAGGCCCAACATTTAAAGGGGCTCATTGAGACAGGCCCACGAAGGGGAAAGAGGTTCAGCAAAACAGGCCCATAGCTTCAGGGGGCCCAGCGGACAAAGCCCCACATAGAGGTCCCAGTACTGTAGGCCCAAGTTTTAAGGAGCAACATTAGGTCTCCAGATTCCATGGGCAGCCAGTGAGGCCCACAGCAGTGAACGGACCACGTAAGGCCTGCATTAGTTATAGGGGCTCTGGCTCGCCAGTAGGCCAGTAAATGCAGGTAGTAGAGGGGCCAAAGTGAGAAAAGCGTTCATCCAAAGAAAAGTCTTAAGGGGTAACCAGAGCTGATTCCAAAGGGACTCACAGATGAGGGAGGTCCAACCTAGAGGTGCTTAGCACACAACGGTTGTTTTATAACTGTCAGCTGATGAACTGTCTATATGAACTGTTTATTACTTAAGCGCTTGAAATGTTGTGTGGATTGCAAGAGCACCAAGACTGTATTGTACTGGGATTGTGGTAATTTGCCCCTGTTGCAAGCGATCACCCTGGACTTTGATAAATTGCCCTAGATTCTTGCAATTTGCCCCTGCTCCAGCGAAATTGCCCCTGCAATGAACAATTGCCCCAGATTTCTGCAATTTACCCCTGCTCCAGGAAAATTGCCCCTGCAATGAACAATTTCCCCTCATTTCTGAAATTTGCCCCTGTTCCAGGCAAATTGCCTCTGCAACAAACAATTGCCCTGAATTCTTGCAATTTACCCCAGCTCCAGGCAAATTGCCTCTGCAATGAACAATTGCCCTTACAACTGTTGAATTCCATGGTTTAATGCATAGTAGAAGTACCAGTGTTCAGTGCAAAGTGTGTGGACTCAATCTTCTGCTGCAGCTGATTCTTCACGGAAGCAGTCTTCAGCCAGCGAAGAACTTCACATCATCTTTCCTGTCGTCAGCCATAAGTCGAAATCGACATTCCCTGGTGTGAGTCACCACTGCTGGTTTCTGGTTCTTCTTGTGATTCAGTCAGCTTGAAAGTGAAATGCCTTGGAAGAAGCCTTGACCATCACTCCCAGTCGTTTGCCAAAAGTCAAGTCCATCATGTCCAAAGTGTGTTCACATCTGCTGGTTTATTGTTTTCTGTTTTTGAACTTCTGGAATCTGGATCTTCACCTCACAGCCTATTCTTCTTGTTTGTTCTGTCCCGCATGCACTGTGTGGTCTTCTGGGATCCAGTTGGATTTTGGTGGTCCTTCAGGTGGATCCTTCACCAAAGAAGCTTCAGTGCATTCTCATCTTTGGCAATCCTTGCAAGTAGACTCTTTGCCAAGTCTTGTGTTCCTCACCCTTGGCAGCCCTGGTCAATTACTGGTGCCAGGGAACTTCAGCAGTTTGTGTTCTTCATCCTTGGCAGCCCTGGTTGAGGGTTTGTGCCAGAGAAATGGTAGCAGAATCTTCACTCTTGGCAATCCTTTCAGGTGGATTCTTTGCGAAGTCTTGTGTTCTTCATTCTTGGCAACCCTGGTCAAGGGTTTGTGCCAGGGAAGATCTCAGCAAAGTTTGGTCCTTTTGTGTCACAAGTATTTCGGCAACCCTGGAGGGTGGGTTGACCAAAGAACCAGGTTCTGTTTAAAAATCTCTCCGTTTCCCTTCCAGCCTCTCCTAGGTTTTCATTGGTGTAGCTTGGCGCCAAGCAATAGTCCCACTTTCCCCATTGCTTCACCATTCTTCAGCTGTGCACACAAAGACAAGAAAATTGAACTTCCTTTGATCCTATAGACTTTTGAGAGGTTCACGCTACATAATCATCTGGGATAATCCCTGGTGTTCATTGTGCATTGCAAAATTGTCTCATCTCTTGATAAAGTTTTAGATGCTTACATTTGTTCTTAGGCCTCTTAGAGAAGCATATCATAGAGTATTATAAGTAGTGGCCTTAAATCAAGGTGCACCTTTTAGAGTTAGTAGAGTATCACTTACTGTTCTTCTGAGGTTTGGTTCCCTTCTTCCCTTGTGACCATTTCTACCTTCCCCTGTGATATGAATAAAGCCCATCAAGCATCAGATTTAAAGATGTCTCCTGCCTCTCCTTACTGGGTGTTTCCATCCACCCAACCTCATTTGAACCACAGCATTGTCACGCCAGTCCACCTGCTTGAGGCGATGCTGGGTGTGCAGCTGGGATGGGTGATCTTCATTGTCAGCACCCAGTTGCTAAGATCACCACATTAGCGAGACATGGTTCACCAGTAACCACACTTGGGAGACTTCAGCACCTGGCTATGTACTGTTCAGAAGAGATCGAGGTGCAAAATGGGGTTGGGGGGGAATGGCACTTTATGTCAATGAAAATATCAAAGCTACAGAAATTCAGAATACACATAAGGAGCCAGAAGAACTGTGGATCACCCTGGAAACAGGAAATGGGACAGACATACAAACTGGGGTTGTCTACAGGCCTTCCGATCGGGGGAGGACATAGACACATTTCAGTTAGAAGACATACAAAACATGACAGCTAAAGGGGAGGTTCTGATACTGGGAGACTTCAACATGCCAGATACAGATTGGTCAATAACAGCAGGAACATCCACAAGAAACATAGAAACATAGACTTTGACAGCAGATAAGGACCACTTGGCCCACACAGCCTGCCCATTTCCCTACCTACTGGATAAGCTGCAGATTCCAGTTAACTAACAGCCTACTTCCTGCCACCCCCCACTACAATTGCCTTATGTCTGTCCCATACATGTTTGAATTCCCCCACTGTTTTAGACCCAACAACCTCCCCAGGAAGGCGGTTCCTTGCATCCACCACTCTCTCCATGAAAAAAAATTTCCTCACATTACCCCTGAACCATCCCCCCCTCTATCTTTAAATTGTGCCCCCTTGTTCTTACACATCTCTTTTTCTGAAATGCTACCCTTCTGGACTTTGTTGATTCCCTTGTGGTACTTGAAAGTTTCTATCATGTCCCCCCGTCCCTCCTTTCATCAAGGGTATACAAATTAAGCTCTCTCAGTCTCTCTTCATATGGTTTCTGATGCAGACCCTGCACCATTTTAGTTGCCCTCCTCTGGACTGCATCCATCCTGTCTATGTCCTTGTGTAGATGAGGTCTCCAAAACTGCACACAGTACTCCAGATGAGGTTTCACCAACTGTCTGTACAGAGGGATAACCACTTCCCTTTTTATGTTGCTTGCACGCATGTGCAAGAAACATAGTGCCATCATCGAAGATTTCGGAGGTGTGTCACCTCCTCCTACAATTCAGTCAGTGAGCTGGCAGGCACAGCCCCTGTAAGCCAATGCATTTTGGAGCTGTCTATGACATGCTCCAAAATGCAGTGGCATACAGTTGAAAGGGAGAGCTATGCTTCAGTGAGCAGAGATAAGAAGTGTAGCTCCTCCCACATGCAGCGTCGTGCCCGCACCTACATTGGCAGCCAGCGGTGCCCAATCCCCGTCGGCTGAGCTGTGTCTCCCAGTTGTAGGTGCCACGCTGAGGCCACCCCAGTGTGGCAGTCGATCATCTGGCCGGCCAGGTGCCCAATCCCGTCAGCTGAACACCCCAACGTCCTTGTGCCATGCTGGGGCCCACCCAGCATGGCATATCCACAATGTCTTTTTTTTATTTTGTACAAGCAACGGTCCCTTGACGCATCTCCTGACCCCCACAGCCCGCACCCACCCACTGCGCACCCAGACTCCCCCGCCCCCACCCCATGCCTCCAGGCTCCGGGCGCGATGATCTTGATGGACCGGGAACACGTCTGCACTCTTCAAAGCCACGACCGAACTGAGGAAATGCCCGGTAAGCTGTATAATGGGCTAGATAGGGGTTTCAACATTGTTGCATATCTCAGGCATTTTTGGAATTTTCAAATTTTCAACATAGGGTTTTGGGACCCCTTCTCATGAATGACTGTCATCAGGCCCGAAGGTGATTTCTCAGTGACTGTGCAGTGACTGAGAAATCACCCTCGGGCCTGAATACCACCATGACAGTGACATCATTCTGCCAGAGAAGGGGTCCCAAAACCCTATGTTGAAAATTTGGTGCCAAAATTCAAAAATGACTGTTTACGAGCGCAGCAGTTCCTCCTATGCGGGCTCGTAAGTTCCAGAAATTTTCAATATTTGCACTCCATTGACTTCAAATACCTAAACAGCACATAGAAGCAAGCAACATAACGGCATTGACAAATGCTTGTTCTACTGATGCCTTCAATGCATCCCAGTATCCCCCTGGCTCTCCTTACTGACTTCTCACATGCTTACCCACCTTTAGGTCATCAGATATGACTACCCCCAGATCCCTTTCCATTTTTGTTGTTGTTGTACCTCCCCTGCTATTGTGTACTCTTCTCCTGGGTTTTTGTTTCCCAGGTGCATTACTTTGCACTTCTTTGCACTGAATCTAAGTTGCCATATGTCTGACCATTCCTCCAACCTTGCCAAGTCCCTTCTCATCCTTTCCACCCCCCTTGTTTATCAATCCTGTTTCAGATCTTTGTGTCTTCTGCAAAGAGGCATACCTTTCCCTCCAGACCCTCTGCAATGTCACCTATAAAGATGTTAAAGAGGACTGGACCCAGTACTGAGCCCTAAGATACTCCATTAGTCACCCCCCTTTCTTCAGAATGTGTTCCATTCACTATTACCTTCTGTGTCCTGTTGTGCAGCCAGTTTGCTACCCAGGCTACCACCCTGGGACCCACTCCCATGCTGGATAACTTGATTATTAATCTTTTGTGCGGGACTGTGTCAAATGCGTTGTTAAAGTCTAGGTAGGCCATATCCACAGCCCCTCCCTGGTCTATTACTTTGGTCACCCAGTCAAACAAATCAATTAGATTCATCTGACATGGCCTTCCTGCTGTAAATCCATGCTGCTTTGGGTCCTGTGCCCTGCTGGCCTCTAGGTACTCAACAATTCTTTCTTTCAGAAGTGATTCCATCATTTTCCCTACCACTGAGGTCAAACTTACAGGTCTGTAGTTTCCTGCTTCTGCCTTGCTCCCACTTTTGTGAAGGGGAATCACATCTGCCCTCCTCCAGTCCTTAGGTACCACCTCATCCTCCCATGATTTGTTAAAAAGTGTGGTCAGTGGTATCACTAGGTACTCCCTTAGTTCTTTTAGGATTCTGGGGTGAATCCCATCAAGCCCCATTGCTTTGTCCACCTTGAGTTTTAGGATTTCTTTCAGGAATCTTTCTTCTGTAAATGGACTGGTGTCAACCTCCCTACCCAGTATGCTTATATTATCTGGTTTAGGTAACTTCATCTTCTTTTGTGAATTCTGAGCAAAAGTATTCATTTAGTATCTCTGCCTTTTCACTGTCTACCTCTGCCCACCTCCCCTCTTCTTTATTAATCTTCACTATTCCTCCCTTAACCTTTCTATGCTCCCTAATGTACCTATAAAAAGTTTTATCCCCCTTCCTAACTGAGTTGGCTATTTTTTCCTCAGTTTGGGCCTTTGCTATTCTGACTACCTTCCTCACTTTTTTCTGCTTTAATTGATACAGTTCCATGTCGTGCTCCTTCTGTGATTCCTTATACTTTTTGAATGCAGCCTTTTTCTCCTTAACCTTCCCTGCCACCTCTTTTGAGAACCATAGTGGTTTTTTACTCCACTTTGTTTTCTTTCTTTGTTTCACACAAAGGCTTGTTGCCTCTATGATGGCAGTTTTGATTTTTCTCCATTGTTCTTCTACCCATCCTTTTTGGCCATTTTCTAGTGCATTCCTCAGGTATTCACCCATTTTGTCAAAGTCAGCCCTTCTAAAGTCCAGTATCCTTGTTTTTGTTGACTTGTCTCCATGGTTGTGCTTATTGTGAAGAATACTGTACAGTGGTCGCTTGTTCCCAGATATCTACTGGCTTCTAAATTTGTGATCCTCTCTCCATTTGAGAGTACCAGATCTAGTAGTGCTCCCTCCCGAGTGGGTTCCAACACTAGCTGTCTAAGGCCTGCCCCCTGCAGGGCATCTAGAATAACCCTGCTCTTGGATGTGGCTGCAGTACATGTCATCCAGTTAACATCTGGCATAGTCAGGCCCCCCCATCAATAGTATATCCCCTTTTTCAGCCATTTTGAGAATGTCCTCTATCATTTTCTTATCCATTTCCTCCCCTTGAGATGGGAGTCTGTATACAACCCCTGTGCAGATTGTGATGCCATTCCCTGTCTCCAAAGTGACCCAGAGTGCCTCTTGTCCTCCCCCTTTACTTTTTAGTTCTGTAGCTTTGATCCCTTCCCTTATGTATAGAGCTACTCCACCTCCTCTTTTACCCTCCCTGTCCCTTCTGTAGACTGTGTACCCCGGTATGTTGACTTCCCAGTCATGGTTCTCTGTGTACCATGTTTCCATGACTGCCACAATATCAAGTTGTTCATCTTCCATCAGGGCTACTAGCTCTGGAAGCTTGTTTCCCAGACTATGGGCATTGGTACTCATTGCCCTCCATTTAATGTTGGCTTTATCCTTTTTTCCCCCATCCCTGCTCTTATTGCCCTTGTCTATTTTTCCATTTATCCCTGTCCTGCCCTCTGTTGAGCTCTGTACCTCAGTGTTTACATTACTACCTGCCATGCTTTGTGGGGGGAGGCTTGAAATTTCCTGCCTCTTATTAGCACCTCCCCCCTTGGCTAGTTTAAAAGCTTGCCAAGGAAGCATTTAAAACTGTCACTTAGGATCTTGGTTCACTTCATGGACAGATGCAGACCATCATGACAGTATAGCCCTTCATCTCTCCAGGTGTACCCCCAGTCCCCAATGAAGTCAAAGCCATGTGCTCTGCACCAGTTTTGCAACCATACTAGACGCATAGTGGATTCCCTTCAGAGGGAAGGCCTCAAACAACTAGTACAATAACCCACAAGAGACATGGTTATCCTGGATCTAGTACTGACTAACAGGGAAAGGATCACAGATCTCCTGGTAGAAGATCACCTGGGGGCCAGTGACTATCACACAGTATGGTTTAATTTGACCACTAGAACTAAATCAGCTCATTCCAAGGCAAACATATTGGACTTCAGAGGAGCTGACTTCGATGAGATGGTCAACAGAGTTAAGCTAGCCCAGGCAATAAGAAATATAGGTGAGGGGGTACAAGCAAAGTGGGCAAGGATTAAGCATGCAATACTTGAAGCAACATCCCATTGCGTTAGGGAGAAAAGCAAGAGCAAAAGAAGGAGAAAACCACTTTAGTTCTCAAAAACAGTAGCAGAAAAGATCAGAGCCAAAAGGTTGGCCTTCAGGAAATATAATGGAATGCAACGGAATGAAGATAGGGAGGCATACCAAACTTCCCTAAGGGAAGCAAGGAAGGCAGTAAGGCAGGCAAAGGAACAAACTGAGGAAACACTAGCACAAGCAGTAAAAGAAGGGGACAAGACTTTCTGTAGATACATTAGTGAAAGGAGAAAGTCCAGAGGGGGTATTGCTAAGGTCAAAAGGGATAAGGGGGAGTGTGTGAAAGAGAACCAAGGAAAAACATCTGTTCTAAATAGATACTTCTGCTCAGTATTTACAGAGGAGAAGGGAGGGCAGGGCTCACAGTTCAGCACCATGGACACAGGGGGAGGGAGGTGTGCACAAGTCCCTTCACAAAAGAAAGGGTCCTATAAGAGCTCGCTAAGCTCAGGGTAGACAAGGCAATAGGACCTGATGGCATACATCCCAGGGTGCTAAAGGAACTAAGGGTGGAACTAGCAGAGCCATTATCAGAATTGTCTAGTGAGTCTCTGAGCACAGGTGCAGTCCCAGAAGATGGGAGAAGGGCTCATGTGAACCCGCTCCACAAGAGTGGCAGAAGGGAGGAGGCAGGGAACTACAGACCAGTCACTCTTACCTCAGTAGTGGGCAAAATTATGGAGGCACTGCTTAGGGAAAGGATAGTGCAACACCTGGAATCCATAGGAGCACAGGATCCGAGACAGCATGGGTTTACAAAAGGAAGTTCCTGTCAAACTGATTTCATAGATTTCTTTGACTGGATAACCAGAGTGGTAGACCAAGGGGGAGCAGTTGATGTCACCCACCTTGACTTCAGCAAAGCTTTCGATACTGTTCTACATAGAAGATTGATTAAAAAGATGGGTAGGCTCGGGGTGGTTCAGAGGTTGGTCAACTGGGTGACAAACTGGTTGGTGGGCAGAAAACAGAGTGTGGTAATAAATGATATACAGTCAGAAGAGATGCAAGTCACAAATGGGGTACCTCAGGGATCAGTCCGGGGGCAAATCCTCTTCAATATCTTCATCAGTGACATTGCTGAAGGATTGGAGAGTAAGGTTTGTCTATTTGCAGATGACACCAAGATCTGAAACAGAGCAGATGATCTGGATGGGGTGGGCAGAATGAGAAGAGATCTTGATAAACTGGCAAAATGGTCAGAAAAGTGGCAACTGGGATTTAACGCAAAGAAGTGCAAGATCATGCACATAGGGAAGAGAAGCCCTGAAGCTACCTATAGTTTGTGAGGGTAGTTGCTGGCAATCACAAGAGAAGAAAGAGACTTGGGCATCATCATCACCGATGACATGAAATCATCCAAGCAGACCACTAAATCAGTAGGTAAGTTTAGAGAGATGTTGGCATGTATTAGTAGAGGTATCACAAGTCATAAGAGGGAGGTTATAATCCCTCTTTACAAGACACTGGTTAGGCCCCATCTGGAGTGATGTGTGCAGTACTAGATGCCGTACCTGCACAAGGACATTAACAAAATAGAGGCAGCCCAGAGAAGGGCAGCCAAAATGGTGCAGGGACTGCATCAGAAAACATACGAGGACAGATTAACGGAGCTCAATATATATACCCTGGAGCAAAGGACGGAGAGAGGTGATATGATCGAAACATTAGAACATCTTAAGGGCATTAACAAGGTGAAAGAGTCTAACATGTTTCAATATAAGAAAAATGGCAGGACAAGAAGACACAGCATGAGATTAGAGGGAGGCTGATTAAGGGGTAATGTGAGGAAGTTCATTTTCACAGAAAGGGTGGTGGATGCATGTAACAGCCTACCTCAGGAAGTGGTGGATGTGAATACAGTATAGGGCTTCAAACAGGCATGGAATAGGTATAAGGGAGCAATACAGATGAGTATTGAATAGATAGGCCATTGACAGAGTAAAGACCTATGGCACATTCATAAGGTAGAAAAAATGGGCAGACTAGATGGGCCTTGTGGTCCTTATCTGCCGTCATCTTCTATGTTTCTATGTCTATGACCATAGTCCCATAATCTCTGCCATGTCTGTCTCCCCCTTCCAATCACTGACTTTCTGGTGCACTGCTGGACCAAAGGAACAAGGAGCAGCTTAATTTCACTGAAATTACAAAGGAGCCCAGCACTAGAACATCAACTGTGCAATCACACAACCCCTGCCATATCTGCTGTACTATATCTATCTCCCCCTTCCGATCATTGACCTTGCGGCACACTGCTGGACCAAAGGAACAAGAAGCAGTTTAACTTCACTGAAATTACAAAGGAGCCCCACACCAGATCATCGACCATAGTCCCACAACCTCTGCCATATCTGTCTCCCCCTTCCAATCACTGATCTTGAAGCACACTGCTGAACCAAAGGAACAAGGAACAGTTTAATTACATTGAAATTACAAAGGAGCCCTGCACCAGATCATCAACATACAGTCCCACAAATTCTGCAATATCTGTCTCCCCCCTTCTGATCACTGACCTTCTGGCACTTGTGCTTTACTGTATGGTAGTCTGAAACTTTTTTAAAGCAAGACATTACAGTGACCACCCACTATGAATGGGCAGAATAAGTCTGCACAAATGTCCCGTTAAAAGCGTTCGGGACTGTATTGAGTACTGGGCAAGAATAATTACTATGCAGGATCATGACTACCCAAACAGCATAGGAGCAAGATCATAAATAGTAACCTTGCCCCCTGGCTCGACAATGTCCACTGGACAGCCTCTCCCTCCCCCTGACCTACCCCTTCCCTACTACGTCCAAAATGGGATGTAACCCACTGTCCTCTCTGAGGACCTACTATATCCATGAGTGTAACTCACAATTTTATAACGTTATGTAACCTAAGTAACATACAAACTACTACATTATGTAACCTAAGTGTATCTATGTTAAATGTTCCTTTTACTGCACTTGTAATGTTATCCTCTGTTTTAATATGCACTGTAATAACTGTCTTGATGTCTGCCCCCCCCATGACGAGGTGCCTTTGTAAATGAGTCTCTGACGCAAAGGTTGTAAACCCGATTTGTAATGAATAAATGAAATATACCTCATTTGTCAGATTAAATAAATTACTGAGCTAACATGGATTGGAAAGTACATGGACATCTGGTACTATTACATAATAACTATACACAGAATGCCATTTTTGGGCTATCTGATTATTATTTAATTAAGGACAAATCTAAATTATCTGTATTTTCAGTTAAAAAATTATATCATGCCATACAGGAGCAGAATTTTTATTAATATTATCTTTCCTTTTGTGAAAAAGTAGAAGACTGGAAAGCACTATGTCAGTTACAGTTTGGTATATTCAGTGAATCTTCAAGTCAGTGGAATCTGGAGCCTTTATGACACATATGAATAATTGCAGCTGTAGTCCTGATGTTAAATTAAAAACGAAGCATTTGTTATGGGAATGACCAAGATCTGAAGTAAAAAGAAGGAATTAGGTGTTCCTGATTGTAAATAAATTCACAATATCTGATTCTGTTAAAATGCGAACATCAAACATGATTTACTTTCAGAGTGAACTGATGATTTTTTCTCTAGCAAAATTTACACAGTCTGTAAGAAACAAAGCAATATGATAGGTGGGGGCTGTTTTCTGTGTAAAAGATATAGATAACATAGGTAACTTAGGTGAATACTAAGCTATTTAGACTTTTGTCCATAGTGCTCACCCTTACTATGAAAATTTGCTCAATTTGTATAGCCTATCCAAGCTGAGTTAAAAGGTTACCATGGACGAGTTACATACCACCCCCTCTGGTAGTTCATTCCATTTGGCTACTACTCTTTGGTTAAACAACATTTTTTGCTTCCATGTCCTGCAGTTTTCCCCCCTCAACTGCAGCACATGGGCTCTTGTATTAAAGGTTTGTTCTCTGAACTCCAAGCCTAACTTTTCCCATAAAACTAAATCGTCCAATGCCTTTTGCAGTAAACACATATCCACTCTCCATCTGCCATTTTCCAAGGGAAACAAGTCCAGTTCAACTAATCTTATACTGTATTTCTTATTTGCCATACCTTTTATGGAGCATGTGGCTCATTTTTGCACCCTCTCAAGCCTTTGAATTTTGCTTTGATGGTATGGAGACCATGACTGGACTCCATATTCAAGGATGGGCCTTACTAAGTAGCTGTAAAAGGGGGTTATTACATCTCTGTTTCTGCTAGCTGTGTGGTGTAAAATGCAATTTAGTTCCCCATTATGCAATGGTAAATTACAATTTTTATTGTACTGTGCTGTATGTGTTAAGATGAAGACTTCATTTTCATGTTTGTAACCATCTTTGTGATTTTATACAAATCTTTTCAATACACTGAACTAATCATCTCCACAAGAACAAATGGTGATATCATAAACCCATTTGAGATGTCAGGTGTAGACAAGTAGCTACAGCAGATATACTGCTGTCATTCAAATACCCCTAGTAATAAAGAGACATGGATGAGACAGAAAAAAACATGAAATATACAGTAAGCTGAATTGTGTCCAAATTGTACATGTTTCCAAAGTTGTCCTAATGGGGTGAGGGGCTATTTAAGTTCAATTCAGAAAAGCACTATGCCTTCACATACTGAATTATGATATAATCATCTTAGATTTTTCCAAGACCTTCTGTCTTGTTTCACATCTAGAAATAGTATACCAATTAAATATATTTGGTGCCCTGGATCCCATAGTGAATTGTATTAGAGGCTGGCTTAATGAGAGGCTACAGAGGTTCTGAATAAAGGGAATGGAATCCAAACCAGGAACAGTCACAAATGGAGTGCCACAGTGATTAGCTCTGGGACAGACACTCCAACAGATTTTTATTTTGAGAAAAAGTTTGGGCATAAAGAGCTCAGCTGGTTAGAAAAATTTGCTGATGAAATTAGGGAACACAGCTGAGTCAGATGAGAAGTGTCTAGAATGAGAAAAGGACTTGACCATGCTTGCTGTATGGGCAGAGAAATTGGAAATTAAGCTAAATATTATTTAATGCAAGGTGACGCATCTCTGCATTAGAAATAAGAAACTATGAGTTGCAGAGCTACAGAGCTATATTGTTATATTAGTGACCAACTGGTCAATAAAGTGAGGAATTCTGTATAATGCAATTAAATGAGTAAACAGAATAATTATTTCTCATGAAAGGTCAGTTATTGAATGCTTTATTGATTGATTTCAAAAAGTTTTACTAGGAAAGATATACTGAACTGGTATCATTTCATTTTCAAATGCATCCTTAGGGAGAGGAAGATGAGAGAACTGAGCAAATGCAAAGTACACTGTACAAAAATGCAAATAATATGGAAATAGTAAAACAAAATGCCCCATCACAGGCAATGCTTCTGTGCAGAAATTATGCAATTCAATGAAGTACAGAATAAGAACAATGCACTAACATGTATGGTATGTACCAGTAGGAGCATGTGCCTAACTTTGTCCCTGCTGGATACACGAGTCCAGCATGCTCAACCCCCTGGGTGGCCCTGCCATAGTCATATAGTTCCATGCAAAGGGCAGGGACTGCCAGGGGGAAAGACAGTGGTTGGCCAGAGGGCTACCAATTGGAACCCCCAACTGGGTCCCACAGTGCAGTCCCTGCTCCATAGGAGCAGGGGATCATGGGACATGGTGTCCTGCGCACAGGCTGCCATGTCCCAAACAGCCCTAATCAAAATGATCAAATTATGGAAGTTGGTGGCCCACAGCTTTCCAGCCCCCCAGCCCTCCATTGCATTGAGGGGGCAGGACTGGATCTGCTGGGCACCATGTTGCTCTGTGCTGGGCAGTCAGGGGATGTTGAGCCATTACAGCAGCTCTCTAGCTGGCATAACAGGAAGCCCCCAACACTGGCCCCATGGAGCACAAATTACATCATGCATGAAGTGTTCCACTGAAACACAGAAACATACAAACATAGAATTTGATGGCAGATAAGGACCGCTTAGCCCACCTAGTCTGCCCATTTCCCTACCTAATGGATAAGCTGCAGATCCTAGTTAACCAACAGCCTACTTCCTCCTACCCCCCCACTAGAATTGCCTTATGTCTGTCCTATGCATTCTTGAAATCCTCCACTGTTTTTGACTCTACGACCTCCTCAGGAAGGCTGTTCCATGTATCCACAACCCTCTCTGTGAAGAAATACTTTCTCACATTACCTCTGAGCCATCCCCCCTCTATCTTCAAATTGTGCCCCCTTGTTCTTGCACATCTCTTTTTCTGAAAGATGCTACCCTCTTGGACTTTGTTGATTCCCTTGAGGTATTTGAAAGTTTCTATCATGTCCCCCCTCCCTCCTTTCCTCAAGGCTATACATCTTTAGTTCCTTTAGTCTTTCTTCATATGTCTTCTGATGCAGACCCTGCATCATTTTGGTTGTCCTCCTCTGGACAGCCTCCACCCTGTCTATGCCTTTGCGGAGATGGGGTCTCCAGAACTGTACACAGTACTCCAGATGTGGTCTTACCAACTGTCTGTACAGAGGGCCAACAACTTCCTGTTTTCTACTGGTGATGCCTCTCCCTATGCATCCCAGTATCCCCCCAGCCCTCCTTACTGCCTTCTCACATTGCTGGCCCACCTTTGGGTCATCTGATATGACTACCCCCAGGTCTCTTTCCATTTTTGTTGTTGTCAGTATCTCACTCCTCATTGCGTACTCTTCCACTGGGTTTTTGTTTCCCAGGTGCATTACTTTGCACTTCTTTGCATTGAATCCAAGCTGCCATACATTTGACCATTCCTCCAACCTTGACAAGTCCCTTTTCATCTTTTCCACCCCACCTTGTGTATCAACCCTGTTGCAGGTCTTTGTGTCATCTGCAAAGAGACATACTTTCCCTTCCAGTGCCTCTGCAATGTCACTTAAAAAGTCATTAAAAAGGACCAACCCCAGTGCTGAACCCTGCAGTACTCCACTAGTAACCCTCCTTTCTTCACTGTGGACTCCATTTACTATTACCCGCTGTGTTCTGTTGTCCAACCAGTGTTTTACCCAGGCTACCACCCTAGGACCCACTCCCAGGTTGGCTAATTGGTTTATTAATCTTTTGTGCGGGACTGTGTAAAATGCCTTGCTAAAGTCTAGGTAGTCCATGTCCACAGCCCCTCCCTGGTCTACTGCTTTGGTCTTCCAGTCAAAGAAATCAATTAGATTTGTCTGACATGACCTTCCCGCTGTGAATCCATGCTGCCTCAGGTCCTGTGTCCCACTGGCCTCTAGGAACTCAACAATTCTTTCCTTCAGAAGTGATTCCATCATTTTCCCTACCACTGAGGTCAAACTGACAGGTCTGTAGTTTCCTGCCTCTGTCTTGCTCCCGCTTTTGTGAAAGGGAATCTCATCCGCCCTCCTCCAGTCCTCAGGTACCACACCATCCTCCCATGACTTATTAAAATGGGTAGTCAGTGGTGTTACTAGTTCTTCCCTTTGTTCTGTCAGAATTCTGGGGAGAATCCCATCAGGCCCCATTGCTTTATCTACCTTCAGTTTTAAGAGTTCTTTCAGAACCCTTTCTTCTGTGAAAGGACTGATATCAACTGCCCTATCCAGAGTGCTTTTATTGACTGGATTAGGTATTTCCCTCTGCTTTTCCATTGTGAATACTGAGCAGTAGTATTAGTTCAGTATCCCTGCTTTTTCACTGTCGCTCTCTGCCCAACCACCTTCCTCTTTGTTCAGCCTCAGTATCCCTGCCTTAGTCTTTCTTTGCTCCCTAACGTACCTATAAAAGGTGTTATCCCCCTTCTTAACCAAGTTGGCTATCTCTTCCTCGGGTTGGGCCTTTGGTATTCTGACTGCCTTAACCACTTCCTTCTGTTTTAACTGGTATAGTTCTCTGTCCTGCTCCTTCTGTGTTTCCTTATACTTTCTGAATGCTATCTTTTTCTCCCTTACCTTCCCCACTACTTCTTTTGAGTACCATAGTGTTTTTTTCTTTCATTTGATTTGTTTTTTTGCTTCACACAAAGGCTTGTTGCCTCTGTAATGGTGGTTTTGATGTTTCCCCATTGTTGCTCCACCCTACCTTCTTGCCTGTTTGCTAGTGCTTTTCTGAGGCACTCTCCCATTTTGTCAAAATCAGCTCTCCTGAAATCCAGTACCTTCATTTATGTGTGGCTTGACTCTACAGCTAAGTTTATCATGGACCACATTGTTTGGTGGTCGCTTGTTCCCAGATGGCTACCCACTTCAAGATCAGAGATCCTCTCTCCATCCCCATTTGAGAGTACCAGGTCTAAGATTGCTCTCTCCCCAAGTGGGTTCCAAAACTAGCTGTCTGAGGCATGCCCCCTGTAGGGCATCGAGAATGGCCCTGCTCTTGGATGTGACTGCAGCAAAGGTGCTCCAGTCAACATCTGACATATTCAGGTCCCCCATCAGCAATATATCCCCTTTCTCTGCCATCCCAAGGATGCCTTCTATCATTTCCTTGTCCATTTCCTCCTTCTGAGATGGGGGTCTGTATACAACCCTTCTGCAGATTGTGGAGCCATTTCCAGTCTCCAGGGTGACCAACAGTGCCTCCTTTCCTCCCTGTTTACCATTTAGCTCTGTTGCTTTGATCCCTTTATTACATTGAGAGCTCCATGAGCTGGCCCTCTATGAGCAAACCTACTCCCTGCCCAGACTTACCACATAGCCACATGGGATCCCTGTGCATGGTCTCAGGCAGGGGTGTGCAGTGGTTGCACACTGATCATGCATCTACAGGTGTCCACTGGAAACCTGGAATATAAATACAAAAACCAAAAAGAGCTCCTTCCTGGACCCACTAGAGAGTGGGGTCAAACTAAGATATGTTAACACCAAACAGCAAAGACCTCGCTCATATACCAAAAAGGATTGGATTGTCCACTATATATGTAAAATATTTATATAGATATATATATATATATATATATATAGAGAGAGAGAGAGAGAGAGACAGAGCTATGGAGAGAGGGAGATACATACATATATATATATACATACATATACAGACACACACACACACATATTTATATCTATATCTATATATCTCTATCTCTATCTCTATCACTATAATCTCTATCTCTATACGTCACTCTCTATACATCGCTATATATATATATATATATAAAATACAAAATCACACATGCCCATGCAATGCAAAGCATCATGGGCAGCATATGTAAATCACCACAGAATGTTATGCTGGTCCAACTTTAAGCAGAATTGTATGTTGCCAAAAGGCCTCTCACACGGTTTGCAAAGGGTGCTAACAGGTGACATAGACATGTGTTTTGTCCTAACAGGACTCATCAGTATGCCTCATCTGTTTGACACCCCAGTGGAATGGACCAGCTACCCTAAGACAGTGTGTCTTGGATATGTTGTGGTGAACCCATTAAAATAAAAAAACTATAAAAAAGACAAAGAATCTCTGTGTGCAAACACTGAGGCAAGGGTTACCCCAAAGGGCATTTGGCTGGGAAGCCAAGTTTCAAGAAAATACAAAATCACACATCTGTTAGCACCCTTTGCAAACTGTGTGAGAGGCCTTTTGGCACCATACAATTCTGCTTAAAGTTGGACCAGCATAACATTCTGTGATGATTTGCATATACGGCCCATGATGCTTTGCATTGTGTGGGCATGTGTGTTTTGCATTTTCTTGAAACTTGGCTACTCAATGCAAATACTCTTGGGCACCATACAACTTCTGCTTAAAGTTGACCAGCATAACATTCTGGTGATGATTTGCATATGCAGCCCATGATGCTTTGCATTGTGGGCATGTGTGATTTTGCATTTTCTTGAAACTTGGCTTTCAGCCAAATGCCCTTTGGGTAACCCTTGCCTCAGTGTTTGCGCACAGAGGTTCTTTTGTCTTTGGATACTTTTTTATTTTAATGGTTCACCACAACATATCCAAGACACACTGTCTTAGGGTAGCTGGTCCATTCCACTGGGGTGTCAAACAGATGAGGCATACTGATGAGTCCTGGTGGACGAAACACGCATCTCATGTCATCTGTTAGCACCCTTTGCAAACTGTGTGAGAGGCCTTTGGCACCATGTCACCCTGCTTAAAGTTGACCAGCATAACATTCTGTGGTGATTTGTATATGCAGCCCATGATGCTTTGCATTGTGTGGCATGTGATTTTGTATTTTCTTGAAACTTGGCTTCCCAGCCAAATGCCCTTTGGGGTAACCCTTGCCTCAGTGTTTGCGCACAGAGGTTCTTTGTCTTTTGGATACTTTTTTTATTTTAATGGGTTCACCACAACATATCCAAGACACACTGTCTTAGGGTAGCCATTCCATTCCACTGGTGTGTCAAACAGACCAGGCATACTGATGAGTCCTGGTAGGACGAAACACGTGTCTATGTCATCTGTTAGCACCCTTTGCAAACTGTGTGAGAGGCCTTTTGGCACCATACAATTCTGCTTAAAGTTGGACCAGCATAACATTCTGTGGTGGTTGCATATGCAGCCCATGATGCTTTGCATTGTGTGGGCATATGTGATTTTGATATTCCTGTGAAACTTGGCTTCCCAGCCAAATGCCCTTGGGTAACCCTTGCCTCAGTGTTTGCACAGAGGGTTCTTTGTCATATATATATATATATATATATATATATATATATATATATATATATATATATATATATATATATATATATATATTAGGTATCTTCTAATATGTAACAATTATGCAACCTTTATGTACTCTTTGTTCAATGTTTGCACCTGTACTGTTTTCATTGTTGTAACACACTGTGTAAATGTGCCTACCCTCCCTGTGACGAGATGCCTTTGTAAATGGAATGTGTCTATCTAAACCTATGTGCTACATTTTGGGGCACATAGAGCCAGGATACCTTCATGCATATGGCCCAATAAGAAGAATATGCAGTAAGCAGCAAAGCAATTATAAGAGAGTGGTATTGGCATAAAACTAGAGAAGGGCATGTATTAGTGATAGTTTAGGGCAGAAGGCAGTGGACAAAAGTACAGGACCCTGCGTCAGTTATTGCCACACAATAGTCTGTAGAAATCCTATCAGATCACACCTTGACTACACATCACAATATCTTAAAGAAGGTGCCCATAAATATACCAAAAAACTTAAAGAAAATGTTGACAGGTAGAGGCCTATCACCCCATGTAGTCTGTCCAAGCATGCCTATCATGGTACTGTGCCCCTTTCAGCCATCACATCTTCCCCTCCCTCACTCCCTCCCTCAACTGCCAGATACTCACTTTTCCCATGTTCCTGTACTACTGCTTTCTAACCTCTCTACTGTCTCAGCTCAGATCACCCCTTCATGAACTGTGTTTCAGTCTTTTACTTAAAAAAAAAAACGTTCAACATCCTTTTTGAGCCCCCTGCCATTTTCATAGAGTTTCCCATTGGTGCCTGTGTTGCCACTCATTGGAAACTCACTGCTGCCAACCTTGTTAAGCCTGTGAAGGTACTTTAATGTCTAAATCATGTCCTCCCTCTTTGTATTGCTCTGTAGCATGTACGAAGGGCATAGCATCAGTGGTTCTGAGTGGCATATGTGTACCACCAATTTTGTCTCAGCTGTCTTTGTGCACCATCAAATTGAGCTTGCTTCTTCAATTACCTCAGTGTTCCTCAACCCCAATATTTTGTTTCAAATACTACAGGCATTGCAGCACCTTATGCTAGAGACAGTGGTTGGACTGTCACCTGCAACATGTAAATAACTGGCACATGGCCACACACATCCTTGCCTCTCCTTTGCATCACAGTCATAGATACATAGACATTGTCAGCAGATAAGGGCCTATGGCCCACCCAGTCTGCCTGTTTGAGCTTGTAAGTTCCCTTTACATTCTTCTAGAAGCCTGTTGCCCCTTACCCCTGACCTCCAGAATTCCCTTATGTCTATCCCATGCATTCTTAAATCCCATGATTGTTTCAGCCCCCACCACTTCCTCTGGCAGAGTGTTCCACTTGCCCACCATCCTTTCTTTGAAGAAATTCTTTGCCTTATTTCCTCTGAATCATCCTCCCTCCAACTTCATCCCATGCACTCTAGTCTTGGAACATTTTTTCACTGGAAAATACTGTATTCCTGCACCCTGTTCCTCCCTGTAAGATACTTGTATGTCTCTATCATATCCCCTCTCTCCCTCCTCTCCTCCAGGGAGTACATATTCAGTTCCTTCAACCTGTCCTCATAGGACTTGTGATGCAATCCATGTACCATCTTTGCTGCCCTCCTCTGAACCTTCTCTACCCTGTCTATGTCCTTACATAGGTAAGGTCTCCAAAACTGTACACTGTACTCAGGTGGGGCCTCACTAGGTGTCTTGTATAGTGGAATGATGACCTCTCTTTTCCTGCTGGTGATGCCCCTGCCTATGCATCCCAGCATCTTTTTTGCTTTACCTGCTGTCTTGTCGCACTGTTTCCCTACCTTGAGGTCATCAGAGATGATATCCCCAAGGTCCATTTCCTGCTTGGTGCATGCTATATCCTTACCCCTCAATTGATATGATGTTCTAGGGTTTTTGTGCCCCATATGCATCATCTTACACTTCTTTGAGTTGAGTTTCAGCTGCTAAAACCTTGACAATTCTTCAGGCTTCTTCAGGGCCCTCCTCATTCTGTCTATACCCTCTGGCATGTCTACCCTGTTACAAAGCTTCATGTCATCAGCAAACAGGGAAATTCTGCCTTCTAGATCCTGTGCAATGTCACTGATGAAGACGTTGAATATGACCAGTCCCTGAACTGATCCCTGTGGTACCCCACTGGTACTCTTTCATCTGTGGAGTGACAGCCATTTACCACCACCATCTGTTTCCTGCCGCCTAGCCAATTACCCACCCACTGCATTACTGTCCTGCCCACTCCCATATTCCCCAGTTTGTTTAATAGCCTTCTATGTTGCACAGTGTCAAAGGCCTTGCTGAAGTCTAGATAGGCCACATCCACTGCCCTCCCCTGATCAACCTCCCTTGTCATCCAGTTGAAAAATTCAATGAGGTTAGTCTGGCATGCCCTCCCCCCAGTGAAACCATACTGCCTTGGGTCCTGTAGTCCATTGGCAACCATATGTGTACCAATCTCTCCTTTAGTATTGCTTCCATGATCTTCATCACAACTGAGGTCAGGCTGACTGGTCTGTAATTCCCCGCTTCCTCTTTATTACCACTTTTGTATAAGGGGACTACATCTGCTGTCCTCCAGTCTTTGGGTACCTTATCTGTTTCCAGTGATTGGCTAAACAAGATTGCCAGAGGTTCAGCCACCACCTCTCTTAGTTCATTTAGGACCGTGGGGTACACCCCATCTGGCCCCATTGCTTTATCGACTCTTATTTCTTCCAGTTCCTTTAGGACCCTTTCCTGTGTAAAGGGACTTGTATCCATTTCTGCACCTTTCCCACCACTTGTACTCCTTTCAGGCCCATTGCCCTCCTCTTCCTCAGTAAAGACTGAGCAGAAATATCTCTTCACTATGTCAACTTTACTGTTGTCATCCTCCACGTGGCCTCCTTCCTCCCCCTTCAGTGTCACTATCCCTCCCTTTGCCCTTCTTCTTTCACTTATGTACCTGTAAAAGGTTTTGTCCCCTCTACCCACTGATTTTGCAATGCTCCTCTGTCTGAGCTTTGGCTTCCCTTACTGCACTCTTTGCCTCACTTTGCTTCTCCTGGTACTTCTCCCTATCCCCTTCTGCCTGTATCTTTTTGTATTGCCTGAATGCAGTCTTTTTGGCTTTCATTTTCTCCGCTATCTCCTTGGAAAACCAGGAAATTACCTCTTTCTTTTTCCCTTGTTAACCTGGTTAATGCATAATTCTGTTGCTCTTGAAATCCCTGTTTTAAATATTGCCCACTGTTCCTCCACTCCTGATTCCGTCCTTATTCCCATTAGTACTTCTTTCAAGCATGTCCCCATTTTCCCAAAGCCTGCCCTTATAAAATCCTGGATATGTGTTTTTGTGTGGTTTGGTTCTGCCCCTTCTGTGATTTCAAACCACAGTGACCTGTGGTCACTGTTCCAGAGGTGCTCCCCCATTGTTACTCCTATTACACTGTCCCCATTTGTGAGCATGAGGTCCAGTATTGCCTTCTGCTGAGTTGGTTCCATGACCTGTTGCTTAAGGATGGCACCTTGAAGGGAGTCCAGGATAAATCTGCTCCTGGTTGATGCTGCTGGTGGGAGGCTCCAGTCCATGTCTAGAATACTGAGTTCTCCAACCAGCACTACCTCCCCCTTTTCTGCCATCCTTTGGATGGCTAACATTAACTTCCTATCTGTCTCTTCCTCCTGGGCTGGTGGTCTGTAGACCACCCCTGTGTTTGAGTGTCTGACCCCATTTTCCTTTCCAGCTTAACTGCCAGTATCAAAAACAGAAAAGATCAGTGCACTACCCCTTCCCCCCAAAGATAAACACATTTTGGTAAATGTAACAGTGAATATTAATCAGCCTGGATTGGCTACTTACTAATTTAATTTCAAACCAAAAGTTTAAGAAAAAATTTATTACAATAAACATTTTTGTTCATGAACTGTCTACATACTAATTTAATATCAAAAGAAGTGGGGGTCATTTGGTATTCACCACAGGGATCTATTGTGAAGTTGCCCAGCTACCAACGTCGATGTAGACCACCCTCTGCTGAGTCCCTAACCAAAATGCCTCTGCTTCAAGTAACTTTCTTTATATACAGTGCATCAGCCTGCAATGGGCATAACTAAGGTGTGGTCCCCAGCCAAGTGAACAGGTAACAGGTGGGGAGTGAGCTAAATGGGAGAGCCATACTACCCCAGGGCTAATTAGCTGCTTCACCCTAGCTCTTTCACATAGTTAAAGGGCTTCTAGTGAGTTGCTACTGCATATGGCTGACAACATCAAAACAGGAAAGATCAGTGCACTCCCCCCCCAAAGATAAAAACATTTGAGTAAATGTAACAGTGAACATTAATCAGCCTGGATTGGCTACTTACTAATTTAACTTCAAACCCAAAGTTTAAGAAACAAATTTATAACAATAAACATTTTCATGCCCAAACTGGCAACTTACTAATTTAATATCAAAAGAAGTGGGGGTCTCTTGGTATTCACCACAGGGCCCTATTGTGAAGTTGCCCATCTACCAACATCGAGGTAGATTACCCTCAGCTGGGTCCCTAACCAAAATGCCCTGCTTCAAGTAGCTTCCTTTATATAGAATGCATTAGCTTGCAATGGGCTTAACTAAGGTGTGGTCCCTAGCCAAATGTACAGGCAACAGGTGGGGAGCAAGCTAAATCGGAGAGCCATACTACTCCCAGGGCTAATTAGCTGCTTCATCCTTGCCCTTTCACATAGTTAAAAGGGTTTCTAGTGGGACGCTACTACATATGGCTGACAACATCAAAAACAGAAAAGATCAGTGCACTCCTCCCCCCGAAGATAAAAAAACATTTGGGCAAATGTAACAGTGAACATTAATCAGCCTGGATTAGCTCCTTACTAATTTAATTTCAAATCCAAATTTTAAGAACAAATTTGTAACACTAGACATTTTCATGCCTGAATTGGCTACTTACTAATTTAATATCAAAAGTAGTGGGGGTCTCTTGGTATTCACCACAGGGCCCTAATTTGAAGTCGCCTAGCTACCAATGTCAAGGTAGACCACACTCAGCTGGGTCCCTAACCAAAATGCCTCCACTTCAAGTAGCTTCCTTTATATAGAGTTCATCAGCCTGCAATGGGCTTAACTAAGGTGTGGTCCCCTGCAAAGTGTGCAGGTAACTCGCAGTATCTCTCACTCATTTTATTCCTCCTGGATCTCTGTGGCCTTTATGCCATCTTTCACAAAAAGTGCCACTCCTCATACCTTCCTGCCTGCCCTGTCTGTTCTGAATAAGTTTGTATCCAGGTAAAGGCCATATCCTAGTCATGGTTATCATTACACCAGGTTTCTGTGATGGCCACAATGTCCAGGTCTGACTGCACAATGACAGCCTCCAGATCCACCATCTGTTGCTAAGGCTCCTGGCATTTTTCACACATGGCTTTCCATGATGTGAATTCCCTGGACTGTTTAGCTGTTCTACTCCAGTCCACTCACTGGTTGTCCTTTTTCCCCTGGCTCTCCCTGCTGTCTGTCCTTCTCTTGAATTTTGCCCCATTCTGCCTATCCATCCCTTGGGTGCCTATCTCCATCTTTTGCACACAGCTTTGTAGAGATATCCCTTCCTCCTGTTCACTGGTTCCACTGCTAACTATGGAGAGAGAGCAATTGGGTACCCTCTTTGCTGGCCTGCCACCCCCCTCCTTGGCTAGTTTAAATGCTTGTCCATGTAGCATTTGAACTTATTATTAGCATTGTGTGAAACTGAAATATTTCACCTGGAAAAATATTCCGCGTAATTCTGCAATTATGCAACATTTTTCATCTAGGCGAAACAAAATTTTGCCTGGATTTCCAATTCTGCATAATGGCGACATTTCAGGTAAAATGTTTTGCCAGACATTTTGCTCATTAATGCTTAAAATTTCACCTTGTGGCGCAATTTCACCAGTGAAACTTTTGATTTCACCAGCAAAATGTTGCTCCAAAAGTGAAACTTGCAATGCATTGTGGGTAAATAGGCCAAATATCATGTGCAGCTTGTTTACAGCTCATTCTTCTCCATGTTGAGTTGGACAGCAATCTGTTGTGGTGTATCAGAGCCAATAAAGCCTTTTAAAACCTCTTTACAACTTGTTTTTGAGAGCTAATGCTTCCAAAATATATAGTTTTTTCCTAGTGCTGCTAGGGAACATGTTTTAATTTTCTGGATTTTTGCATAATACTAAGTTTAATTAGGTTTTAATTTTGCCTGTATCTTTGAAGGAGTAGAGTGGTGATTGGATAGAAGTGTAAACCAGTGCAGGCTATTTCTAGCCTTTTATAAACAGATTACTCACAAATTGCAAACTATTTTTTACTTTTATTTCTTATTAATTTTGTTATATCTTAACAATTTTTTTCTCTGAAAAGTTACTCCATCCTGTCTGAGAGTTCCTGCCACTGTTAGACTGTGTTATATATACCATTCTTTCAGTTTTATTTGTGATTGTGAATTCTAAAGTTTTAAATATACAGAGCTGATCCGTTATTTTATTTGTATTTGTTTGTGATTAGTTCTGTTTGCTGGAGTGTTAACTTGTGTCACTTAAACTGTGAAAATCAACAGTTTTATTTATTTTTTTTGTGTGGAAACATAAGTACTTTTACTTGATCACTTGAACTTGTCCATTTACAGTTTCACTACTTCGATGAATTGCTCCCCTGTATTTTACTGCTGCAGCTTGCGTCTGCACATTGCGCAGTGTTCCTGTATTAGTTGACTTACCTTACCCATTCTCCGTTACCACATTGTTTGTTTAACACCTGACGCGTGCAGTATAAAAAACTATGTATTAATTTAGTAGTTTTCAAGAGATTGCTTGCTGATCCCTCCCATCCTGATCACTACCATATTGTGGTACTCACCTTTGTTGATGTTTTATGGTTGTCTCTGCCCTTATATAATAAAAACATTGTGGTATTAACTAAGTAGTACCACATTACAGTACTTTAGTTGTTCAGACACAGGTGATCTGTATTTAAAGTCGGTCACTTGTGCCCCTTTTCCTTGTGTATGTTGCTTTAATTCCTGTTCTGGGAAAGAAAATGTTATCTTTTTGTTTTTACTAGAATAGGCTACCTACCATATACGATATTAGTTGTATTCTAAGTGATTCTACCTGTCCTGATTGTGTTTGGACTTGTAACTGTAAGGAAGCCAGTACTGTAGGTGTGATGAGTGAGGTGTTATTCACACAGTTAATAATACATCCTCTTCCTCTCTTGATATACTCCCAGAGAAAGGCAAAACTTTGAAGCAGCAGCCAGCAAAAATGCCTGCTAAGAGACAACCCAGTACAGGGGGAAACGTGGCAGAGGGATGAGGGAGATAAGAAGTCTGCTGAAAAAAGTACAGCGTTAGTTCCAGTTCCCTATAGCAGTGAAAGCACATGTATGTCTGCATCAGTGTCTTCTGCTGTGGGCTCTTGTGGTGTGGCAGGTACCAGCAAAGGAGTTCTTAGCAGTACTGGCATACCTGTCTCTTATTCAAAAGTCCCTAGTTTGGAACTTTAAGTGCTAGATCCTGCTGATGAGACCATAGCAATATGCCAACTTCGTCAAGTACATGTTAGTCGGGGGAAAAAGGGACGCCACATAGGCACCAATGGCCAACCCACCCACCTGAAAAACAAGCACCCACTGAGATGGCAGCAACACCAGAAAGATGCCAGAGCTGCTGGTGGCATCTCCCTCAGCAGGTTAAATGTAGTAGAGCAAGAAGAGCGGGGGGGCAGAGTGGGTCGATGGTGAAGAAGGAGGGTGCACAATCCTTTGCTCTTTCTCGAGTAGTGGGCATAGCAATGGAGGTGCCAGTCCCAGTCCCTTGATTCAGAAAAGTGAATCACTACACCCACAAGCAACCAAAATAATTGGTTTCATGTGGTCCACACAGCCCTAAGAGTCAAGTGTCACCCCAAAAGGAACATCATTGCTGCCACAAGTACAGAGTTCTGGTTGAACAGCTCCAAAGATACAGTCCACTCTGAATACCGTCCTTGAGCAGCAAACAAAGTAGCCCCCAATCATGCTGTTGCACAGGAGTTAAATGCTGCCACTGATGAAATGCAGGCCATCAATCTGTTGCCATTCTAATTCATGGAGAATGCTGGTTTCCACAGGTTGATGGCCCGCGGCTGTCCCAAATGGCAAGTTCCATTGCAAACCAGTTTTTCTAAGGTTGTCATGCCAGACCTGAACAGTAGAATGGCTGATTCCATTAGACATGCATTGAAGCATAGTGCATCACAATATACCCATCTTAGCATGAATATGAGGACCAGTGGACGAACAGCAGAAGCTTGATCTATGCATAACAGTACACTGGGCACAGTTGCCTGGGGTGGTACTTGATTTTGGGCTTGGAAAAACCTGCATGAAGCAACACTGTGGTGGTAGCAACACACCTGGTATTCGGCAGCATGTGACCCTGAGTATGACAAGTGTTACTGGTTCTCACATCGCTGTGAAAAGGTTTAATGTTCTGCTGGGTGAGATTGATGGGTGGCTACACACACAGTCACTCATAGCAGGATTCATCGCAAGTGATAATGGCTCCAAGTAGTGAAGTGCATTAGCGATAGTGTTTTTTTAGGGTGCCCTGCCTGTCACACTGCCGTAATCTTGTTGTTCAGCAGTTTCTCAACCATGCAGACATTAAGGAAACAGTTACTGTCATCCTTTGCATCTGTGTCCACATTGCCTATTCCGCAAAGGCCCATGACCATCTACATGAGCTACAGCACAATAACCATCTGCCTATGCACCGGATGAAGCTTGATGTGACCAGGAGGAACTCCACACTGTACATGCTTGACCAGCTGTATGAACAGTATAAGGCTGTGTCAGAATACCTGCTGTTGTACACCACCTGTGACAATGCTGAAGTATCCATCACTCTAACAACAGAGCAGTGGGGCCAAATGGGTGGGCTAATACTCTTTCTCCATCCATTCAAGCATGCTTCACAGGCAGTGAGTGGGGACATACCCCTCACATGTGTGCTGAGGCAGAAACTAGTTAAAGTGCGACACCAAATGGAGGCAAGTGGGGATCATTGCAATTGTGATCTAATGGATCACATGCTCCATGTGCTGGACACAAATACCCATGTATCTGCCATTTTACAGTTGGCTGACTTTGCAATCACCACCATGCTGGATCCATGTTACAAACATGGACTGCTTTCTATAATTGAAGGAGGCTCTCAGCGAGTACAAAAGTTAACAGAGAACCTCGTTAGAATGTTACATGCTGTACACATGAAAAAGGCATGCACTGTGGTGAAAACGGGTGTTGCTACCACCACCAGCAGCTCACAGACCACCCAATCAGAGAAAATGGGCAAGGATGTTCTGTTTCAGGTGGGAGTGAAAGATATAGAGGAAAAAGAGAAGGAGACAGATGAGGCAACTGGACTCTGGGCAGCAGAATGAATGGTGGAGGCCTACATGAGGGACCTAAAGCACCTTGCCATTACTGACAAGTCACTGCTGTACTGGAGCAGCAAAATGACCAACTGGCCAGCAGTAACATTGGTTGCTGTGAAATACCTGTGCTGCCCACTATCCAGAGTCAGTGCTGAATGAGCATTTAATGCAGCTGAGGCCATTGTGAGTGACCGTAGGATCAATTTGTCACCCAAGAATGTGTCCGTACTAACATTCACCAAAATGAATGAAAGACACATTCCACACAACACAGTGATGTCAGTGGTGTTGCCACAGGTGCTGTGTCTCAGTGATGAGGATGAAGACAATCCCTTGACTAAATCCACCAGCAGCGAGGTGGATGAAGCAGCAATGGTGAGAGAATTCCCACCTGGTAAGAACCACCAGTCTTGAAGACTGTGAGGGGTGCTTCTTGGATGCTGTGGAAGTGTAAAAAGGCTGGGTTTACTCGAAGGTCACCCCCCCCAACCACTTTCAGCTCAGTATGGTGTTATACCTTATTTTTAGCTGTTGACTATCAACCCCATCTTACAACAAGATATGTTGTCTTGAGGTCCTTAAAAGTGCCATGCTGGCAAATGCCACTCCACCACCCCACCCCCTCTCACCACTTGACAGACCCATGCACTCCATGCAACCAAAACAATATTTTCTGCCACTTACTATCAGTGACATGTACAAGAACCCTGGCTCCTAGTACAAGTAGCATATGAATGTAACCCACTCATTCAACTGTTAACACCACAAGTTGAACAAATTTTGAAAAATGGTGACTTGTGGCCATCTTTAATCATGCAAGTCATTAATTACGAAAGTAATCATGAAAAGACTTAATAACTTACAACATCACATTCCCCCCAAAAGGTTACTTATGCAATATTACTAGGTTAAAGTTCTTGTACCAAAACTGTGATGGTTTCTGGGGGTGAGGGGGACAGTGCAGGGGAAGGTCCTTACTGTCCTCAGTTTGGATTCCAAATGGTCATGATTACTGCAGCTATGACACCTCAAATAATTAGACAAGACATTAGCCCCCTCCACCTAATTATTAACTAAACACCATCTCAACCATCCATTTCTGCATATAGTTCCTCCCTGTATGTGGGTGGTGTTTACTCGTTAATGGTATGGACACCAGTGGCCATTATCGCAGTTCAAGCAGCACCCCTGCACTCACAGAAACAAGATTCAGCATCACATGAATGTAAATAGCGGACCAAAGACCATGTTTTGGTTCGGGTGGTGGCTTGGGCACTATATAACAACATGGCTGAGACCTGATTTTGGTCTGAATTTGCTGTAACATTTTTTTTT